>CM029597.1:76071867-76702277 GCA_017311375.1 Mytilus coruscus | reverse complement strand
TGGATTTAGATTTCTCATGAGTAAATTTGATACTTGGATGTATGTTGTTGGCATGCGTGATGAAAGTATCTAAGTCCTCGTCACTTTTATTCCATTTCATATCCACATCATCTATAGATCTAAACCAGGAAAGCGGTTTTTCGATGGAAGAGTTGTTTTCTAATTTGCCCGTGAATATGTTGGCATATAATGCAGCCATTTTGGTGCCCATAGCAGTTCCATTAACTTGCAAATAATGATCTCCATCAAAAGTGAAGTTGTTTTCTTTAGTACCAGCGTGAGCATTTTGACCAGTCATTCAGTAGGTGGATGTTTCACTGGTCTGGAATTCCAAACTTCTTTACATGCATCAATGCCATCTGCATGTGGAAGATTTGTGTAGAGGAAGTGACATCCATAGAAACAAGTATCGTGTCGGAGGAAGTGGATTTAAGACCTGCATTTTCTAAGATAATCGGTTGTATCATTAATGTGAGATGGTAAGTCTTCAACATGTTGACGAAGATGGAAGTTAACGAATTCCGATATGTTTTCCGTCGGATGACCGTTCGCTGAAACTATAGGACTTCCGGGGTTACTGGCCTTGTGAATTTTAGGTAAAAGATAAAATCTGCCCGGTTTTAGATTTTCTGGTTTCAAATATTCAAGAATTTTGTCATCGATGAAACCATCGTTGTGCATTTCTACCAAGCTATTAGTTATTTCTCTGCTAAAAGATGTTGTAGGATCAGAGTCTTGTTTTGGTAGAACCTTGCATCGCTGTTGTCGTTCAGCCTCTTGAAAATAGGCAGATTTATACATGACAACCACTGCACTGCCTTTGTCTGCAGATTTAATGACGATATTGTTGTTAGATCGTAAGTTTTCAGTGCAGTCCGTTCTTCATTGGTAAGATTGTCAAAAGGTTAATTGTTATTTCTGGTATTTCTAATAATGTCCGACTTAAAGTTGTCAATAAATGATTCCAAGGTTGCATTTTGCTCGGTTTAGGATCCAAAACTCTTTTTATAAATTTGTAGTTGTTCTCGTCTTCTGAAATTTCTGAGTCACTATCCGAGCTTTTGTTGTTATTCTCCTTCGACGCGAAATATTCCTTAATGCGTACACTTCTTGCAAAATTGTCAAGGTCTTCCGACAATTTAGTTTCATTGACAGGGGCAGGTAGAGGACAGAAATTAAGACTTCTCGATAGAAGAGATGTTTCCGATTCCGTCAACTGGTGTTTCGAAAGATTGACCACAATATTGGAGGGTTAATCAGTCCTTTGTGGTCTACGTTTAAAGCGTCTTATTCGTTTTCTCTTTTCTCAGATGGTAAAGAAGGATGGATATATTGGATGCCATCCATGCGGAATTTTCGTTTTGTCCCACTGAAATTTTTGGATTGTATAGTTGTTATGTCTTTAAAGCGAGTATTGATAGCATCACAATTGTCATATGTTAGATCTCTTTGCAGCTATTCAAAAGGGTATTAAATTCGCTAGTAAGAGTTTGAGATGTTCTTCGCAGTTTTGTTTTGAGGAGGACCATTAACCGCTTGGAACAATGGTAGAGGGTTTGATCCCGTCTGCAAAGTAATGTGTTGGATAAATTGCCAGGTGTTTGTGGCATGAGCTTGATTTGTAGTCCGTTAGGAATACTTTCATTATACACATAATGAATTAAATTAGATAAATGGTGTTCAGTTCTAATTTGTTTTGTTTAATTGCTCTTAGTTGTTTAAAATAATCATTGGTGTTCATGTTATAGGAGCTAGAAACTTAAATTCACTGGGATTATGTGAGTAACATACTACAGGTCATTCACAGGAAAAATAATATAGAAGGCTATAAAAGGACCAACCAGCAAATTTACTATGTACCGGATCGTCTAGAATAGACGATACTGTGCAGATAAGGAAACAAATATATAAGTGTAAAAATTTGCACAACGATATTAATATAAGATGGTATTATACGAAGATGTTGTTATTAAATCGTGTTGACAAATATTTCGGCTTAACAAATAACCTTCGTCGGTGTCAATAATTTTAACAATACTGATTGTAGGTTAGAAATAGATCAGTAATACAGGTAAGTTTTGATCTATTGATTTTAATCTATAATCTTGAACATCATAATATAAACAAAACTCGATACTCTAATATACGTGACTGTGTATATTTACATTCCAAAATGAGTGAAAAACAAAACTTAGTATTTTTATTAAAGCCGTTTGATGATGTACATTTAGTTCCTTTATCCAAAATCTTTCCTGAACCTGTCGTTGGGCATCACTTCAGTGAATGTTCTGTTCAATCACTAGGATTTTCATGCGATTAAAGTCATCAAGTTTGTGACCTGATTGTCTGAAATGCTGAGAAACTGGGAGAAGTGGCTTATTAGAGATATCACCCTATGGCCATTGAGGCGTTTGTGGAAAGGCTGTTTTGACACACCAACATATTGGAGGCCACAAACCGAACATTCCAGTATGTATATAACGTTCATACTTTTGCAAGTAACATTGCAAAATATCTTGTAGTTATTTTGGTTGCCTTACTGTGAAACGTTGATGAATGCTGCATCTGTAGGCAGCATTTGCAGCGTTTTTCCTCACACGAACGACATTTTCCAGAAGTACTTCTATTATCAGACACTTCAGCCCGTACTAGCAGATTCCGCAGACTGTTGGGTTGCCTAAAAGCTATCATAGGAGGCTCAGGAAAAACTTGGATAGTCTTGAATTCTTTTCAACTGTTTTCCAATGCTCACGAATGACACCAAAGCTGTTTTTGAGGGATGGGTGGTAAGTAAGAACACATGGAGTCCTTTTCTTTTCTTTTATCTTTGTATTCTAAAAGTTTACTCCTAGGAATTGATTCAGCTTTCTGAAAACTTTTTGATATTTCTGTGTTTGTATCCCTTCTCTTCAAGCGGGTTTTAAGTTGACGTAGTTGTTTTTGGTTGTTTCTGTGTTTCTTCTAAATTTGATACTTGGATGTATGTTGTTGGACTTAGATACTTTCATCACTCATGCCAACAACATACATCTAAGTATCAAATTTACTCATGAGAAATCTTAATCCAAAATCGCCTTCCTCGATACTTCCAGCTCGCTCATGGCATGAGTGATGAAAGTATCTAAGTATAAAACGAGAAACGAGAAACACTTATGAACCACATCAACTTAGGACAGGTGCAAACAAATGCATATGTGCACTTTAATTTGTAAATCTATATACCCGCATAGTAAATCAGCCATATCTTTTATGTCAGGATTCAATGTAATACAATGGACAGCAATATTGCAATACAATAACAACAAATTTTGTTCGCATAAATATTGGGTGTCAGCATGTCCTCCTTTATCCAAAATATTGATACGTAACAAAATTTCAGTAGTTTTGATACCTCGTGTTGACTTGTACAACAAAATTATTTGACTGCTTCAACCAAAACTGACCATATGTGCACTTTAATTTGTAAATTTATATACCCGCATAGTAAATCAGCCATATTTTTATGTCAGGATTCAATGTATAATACAATGACAGCAATATTGCTATGCAATAGCAACAAACTTTGTTCGCATAACTTTAGGGTGCCAGAATGTTCTCCTTTATTCAAAATATTGATATGTAACAAAATTTCAGTAGCATGAGAAGTTTTAATACCTCATGCTGACTTGTACAACAAAATTATTTGACCGCATCGACCAAAACTGACCATATGTCACTTTAATTTGTAAATCTATATACCTGCATAGTTTATCAACCATTTTTTTTATGTCAGGATTCAATGTATAATACAATGGACAGCAATATTGCAATACGATAACAACAAATTTGTGTTGGCATAAATTTAGGGTGCTAGCATGTCCTCCTTTTATTCAAAATATTGATAAGTAACAAAATTTCAGTAGTTTTGATACCTCATGCTGACTTGTACAACGAAATTATTTGACCGCTTCAACCAAAACTGACCATATGTGCACTTTAATTTGTAAATCTATATACCCGCATAGTAAATCAGCCATATGTTTTATGTCAGGATTAAATGTATAATACAAATGACAGCAATATTGAAATACAATAACAACACATTTTTGTTTGAATAAATTTAGGTGCCAGCATTTTCTCCTTTTATTCAAAATATTGATACATAACAAAATTTCAGTAGTTTTGATACCTCATGCTGACTTGTACAACAAAATTATTTGACCGCATCGACAAAACTGACCATATGTGCACATTAATTTGTAAATCTATATACCATATATCCCCACAAAGCAAATCAGCCATATTTTTATGTCAGGATTCATTGTATAATACAATGGACAGCAATATTGCAATACAATAACAACACATTTTGTTCGCATAAATATTGGGTTTCAGCATGTCCTCCTTTATCCAAAATATTGATACGTAACAAAATTTCAGTAGTTTTGATACCTCATGTTGACTTGTACAACAAAATTATTTGACTGCTTCAACCAAAACTGACCATATGTGCACTTTAATTTGTAAATCTATATACCTGCATAGTTTATCAGCCATATTTTTATGTCAGGATTCAATGTATAATACAAAGGACAGCAATATTGCAATACAATAACAACAAATTTTTGTTCGCATAAATTTAAGGTGCCAGCATGTCCTCTTTTATTCAAAATATTGATACGTAACAAAATTTCAGTAGTTTTGATACCTCATGCTGACTTGTGCAACAAAATTATTTGACGGCTTTAACCAAAACTGACCATATGTGCAGTTTAATTTGTAAATCTATAAGGCTGCATTATAAATAAGTGTTTTTAAAAGTTGTGATGGATTGTACCTGGCGCCTTTATATCTTCTCCTGGTGCTCCTGTGCACATTTTAGTAGGACGGCGAATGTAAGCAATAATATTGGAAAACATTAATGAAAAAATTTCCTCATAAATTGAAAGTGTCAGCATTACATCTCTGTATTCATAATATTGAACAGTCACTAGAGATAGTAGTTCAGGATGGTGTGTAAAACAAAACTATTAGGTCGCATCATCCAAGTACCAACACTGACATGTCTGAAGATATTTGTCAGAGCTCCAGATAAGAATTCACAAATTGGGGTTTTACCCACCATTTTTATGTAATTGAGTGATAAAGTTTTTAATTGCATTATCAATTCCATTTCACCCTCAATCAAATATCAAATTGGGTTTTTCACCACCAAGCTCCTTAATGTATTGGGTTTTTTCATCAACACAATATTGAATATTTAGGCATGTTATAAACACATTATATCAAACCGAGATGTTAATCCATCTTTAATATGTTTCTTTGTATATGTAATAGCTGTTTTATTTGGTTTATAGACTGACGAGCAATTGTACGTTTAATTTGTGTCCGGTTAAAGTTCTGCCAGTTTTGTATTTTCTCACAACTTATATAAACTGCAGCTGGTGTCGCTAGTTGGACAGTAACTAATTACCTTTCTAGATTAAATATGATCATCACCCTACAGTTTAGTTGGGGTAGGTGTGGCTAAGTGTTTGATTTTTATGTAATATATGTGATCATTAGGTGATGTAAGATAGTTTTGCCAGTCCTATCACCTATTTGCCAGACCTACTTTAAAAAAAAAAAAAAGTAGTTCCCAGATTTAAGATATACCCCAAAACCTTGACCAGGTTTATAGGGTGGTTTAATGAAAGAGACCACATTCAATTTAAATTTACAAATAATACTGCAACATCAAATAAATAAATGACAATGTTACACTGCACTTGCCAAGAAGACAACTATCTTAAGCATACAGAACAAGTAGACCAAAAACAAAGAAAGTTTCAAGCTACATTGACGTAAAAACGGATATAATTAAGGCATGCGTGTTCACTCATGAACTAAAATGAAAAAAATAATATATAAACTAAAATTATACTTGAATGTTTTTGTTTAATTTAATTAACATAAAATCTAGGTTAAGTTGTCCCTTATTATAACTTTTGGTTTCCGATGCTTTCCAACTTCATATCATGTCATAACTGATTTGGCCTTTCACTGTTATAACTGAGAAAGGATATAGTTCTTGACGAAACCCCGTGTTTGTCGTTCTAACAATTTTCTCGTTAAGGCACGCAAACACGCCCGTGCGTTCGATGGACGCTTCCAAAACACTAACTACGTCTTGTTATCATTATAATTATCTCTCAGCTATAAAAAAAGCTGAAAAGATGCTTCTATTCAATACTTTTACCGGACATTACTTTTGTTTTAACATTATGTGTTATGATAAATCCTGAGCAATTCGAAAAATTATGACAACATTACAAACGCTAATTGGATAAACGCAGAGAAGATCGAAATGTTTTCATCCACACGTGTACCTTTTGAGGAACGGAAAATTCCAACAGGGACCCATTTCAACTACTTGATGCAACGCTCTATTTTTAGAAAGAAAGGACATTTCAATTATGAATATTATAAAATAGATTTACACGACGACTATGTAATAGCTAAGGGTAAATAACGCAAACGATAGCTAATAAAAGCGTTAAGAACTCATGGTTTTGGCATATAATTGGGTTTTCCTTCGAATGAATTGGTTTTGAACGCTGCAACGGGCAGTTGCATTGGGTTTTAATAATTTTATTGCGTGATCACGCAAATACGCAGCTTATCTGGAGCTCTGTTTGTACTTTTAATAAAAAGTATACGAAGTTCTCTTCTGGGAATAGTATACTGTTAATCTATTATGTCGGATGATTGATTTTGTTTGTAGTTAAACGTCAAGTGGCAATTATTTCATTGAAGTGCACATTGTTTTACCACACCGTACGTATCTGTACAATTTTCGTTAGAATATTCTGCGGAAAATAGAATAGTAAATCCAATGCAAATAAGTTGAATAACAATGAAATATCCATGCATGTATAAATGCATAAAGTAAAATTTAGGAAGAGACAGGTAAAAACGGGGAACGAAGCAACGTCGACAATGATGTTGATATCCCATGATATAAGAATATTGTTTCGATGCGTTGGATAACCTTTCTATCCGCCTTCCAATAAAAAAAACCTTTCATTTCCTTTTGATAGCTCTATGTGTTTGTATAGCCATTGTGTTATGTATATAAGAATATATCAAATAACAAAAAAGAATTTTGTTGATATGTATAATCTAGTAGCTATATAGTCTAGCGAGTAAAGAAATTTGCTATCCGGGGAAAGACAATGCGAATGTTGTTTACATATTTTAATTAAAGTTCAAGTCTGATATGGAAACCTTAAACACGATAATCTGTCATAAGCAGACCTGTCATCAGGTCTGGTCAGAAGCATACTTGTCCACAGGTCTGGTCAGAAGCAGACCTGTCCACAGGTCTGGTCAGGAGCAGACCTGTCCACAGGTCTGGTCTGGGGCAGACCTGTCTTAAGGACTGGTCAAATGCAGACTTGTCCACAGGTCTGGTCTGGGGCAGACCTGTCCTGTGGACTGGTCTGGAGCAGACCTGGTGATAGGTCTGCAGCAATCCTAAAAAGCAGACCGTAGGTCTGGTCCACCAACGACGAAGTTAACTTGTTTGTCTGCTTAAAATTCTCAAGTTCACTTCGAAAGCAGTCAACAAGTCTGCTCCAAGTTAACTTTTGTCAAGGTTAGGACCGCACCCATCTGTAGCTTTTAGGCAACCCAACAGTCTGCGGAACCTGCTAATCCGGGCTGAAGTGTCTGATAATAGAAGTACTTCTGGAAAATGTCGTTCGTGTGAGGAAAAACGCTGCAAATGCTGCCTACAGATGCAGCATTCATCAACGTTTCACACTAAGGCAACCGAAAATAACTATAAGATATTTTGCACTGTTACTTGCAAAAGTATGAACGTTATTGACATACTGGAATGTTCGGTTTGTGGCCACAAATATGTTGGTGAATCAAAGCAGCCTTTCCACAAACGCTTCAATGGCCATAGGAGTGATATCTCCAAGAGGCCACTTCTCCCAGTTTCTCAGCATTTCAGACAATCAGGTCACAAACTTGATGACTTTAATCGCATGAAAATCCTAGTGATTGAACAGAACATTCACTGGAGTGATGCCCAACGACAGGTTTGGGAAAGCTTTTGGATAAAGGAACTAAATGTACATCATCCAAATAGCATCAATAAGAAATACTAAGATTTGTTTTTCACTCATTTTGGAATGTAAATATACACAGTCACGTATATTAGAGTATCGAGTTTTGTTTATATTATGATGTTCAAGATTATGTATTAAAATCAATAGACCAAAACTTACCAGTATTACTGATCTATTTTAACCTACAATCAGTATTGTTAAAATTATTGACACCGACGAAGGCTATTTGTTAAGCCGAAATATTTGTCAACACGATTTAATAACAACATCTTCGTATAATACCATCTTATATTAGTATCGTTGTGCAAATTTTTAGACTTATATAATTTTTCCTTATCTGCACAGTATCGTCTATTCTAGACGATCCGGTACATAGTAAATTTGCTGGTTGGTCCTTTTATAGACTTCTAAAAAAAGAAAACACCACAAATTGTCCTTTTAAATTCAATACAATTATCTGCTGTCGATTTTAAATGGATTATTTTCTGAACATTGTCAATAATTTTAACGACACTTACTTGTATGATAGTTTAATCTTAAATTTCAAGGTTTAGATGTTTCTGTTTTATATTGAAAATACTTGGTAAAATAAATTTAAACCTTAAAAAGAATATTCAATATGCCGATAATGAATCTACTTTAAATGAAACGATAATGCTGAACCGATAAAAGGTATTTTGTGTCATTTATGCGATATATGACAAAAGAAGTTATGATGCATAATTCACAACTCGCGTCATACATAATTGTAAGGTGCATTACTCGTGTAACCCGTGATTATAAGTACGATCCATTTTTTGAGCTCTAATGACAATGTATGTTACACTAAGAATGTTATACAGGAGCATGATAATATACTACTGATGTTTCTCATGATCATGCTGATAATATACTACTGATATGTTAAATGATTATGCTGATCGTATACTACTGATGTTTTACATGATCATGCTGATCGTATACTACTGATGTTTTACATGATCATGCTGATTGTATACTACTGGTATTTTACTTGATCATGATGATCGTATACTTCTGGAGTTTCACATTGCCCTGCTGATGATATTACTGGTGTTCACATGAACATGTTGATGATGTACTTCTGGTGTTTCAAATAAACATGTGGATAATTTACTACTGGTGTTTTACATGATAATGCAGATAACAAACTACTGGTGTTTTGTATTATCATGCTATTGATATACTACTGTTGTGTCTCGTGATCATGCTGATCGTATACTACTGGTGTTTTACATTATCATGCTGATCGTAGACTACTGGTGTTTCACATGATCATGCTGATCGTATACTACTGGTGTTTTACATGATCATGCTGATAATATACTATTAGTGTTCACATTGACATGTTGATGATATACTTCTGGTGTTTCACATTGCCCTGCTGATAATATGCTACTAGTGTGTTACATAACTGATGATAATATACTACTGGTGTTTTACATGATATTGCTAATAGAGCTTTCTTACAATTTGAAGAAAGGTACGTAGTTGACGATTCATACGTAAGACCCGGTTCAGGTATCCTCTATCTTGACTCAGGGGCCTCAGTTGCCGTGTGGTCTAAGTAGTCGAACTACTGTATCACTAGCCTGTCAACACTGAGGTTATGAGTTCAAATCCCGCACGTAGCAGGTGCACTCGACTCTAATCTTAATTGACTAGGATTGTCAGTTTTCCTATCGAAGGTCGGTGGTTCTCTCCGGGAACTCAGTCTTCCTCCACCAATAAAACTGACCGCCTCGAAATAGCACAATAGTGTTGAAAGCGGCATGCAACGACACAGATCAAACTTGAATTTTGTTACATAAGCGGCAAATATATAAATCCACCAGGGAAGGAGTTAATGATAACTCAACAAATTTTGCTAAATAAAGGCATCGTCAGACGGAGAAAAATTAAAACTAATATCAGACATTGTGCTCACCTCCCCACCCCATCTCCCAAAAAAAAATAATGAAAGAAGTACATGTTTACATTATTTTACCTAAGAAAATACCAAGGCAAAATCCCCTCGAAAAAAAACCGACCCTAAACATTACTTCCTATAGATTTATTTTTGCAAAACCTCTCCCCCTCCATTTTTTTAAAATTAGAATTGGAAAAATTACCCCAAAAAATTATGGGTCTCGTTTAACAACTTTAATAGAGATATCCCGCCTCCTGTGTAATACCGTGTTGAGTACATACACCCGAGTCTGTAAGTTTACCTATATAATCGTACTATCCGTGTAATTGCATTTTCCTCCAAGCATGTCTACTGCTAAATCATCAGTATTGAAATTCAGAATATATGTAGTGCAAGATTGCTCATGGTATTTCTTGAGATTTTTCTGGTCATTATTTATTTCATTTGTTCCCATGCATGATTTAAAAAAAATGATAATATACCACTGGTGTTTTACATGATCATGCTGATGATATACTTCTCGGTTGCCGTGTAGTCTAAGTAGTCAAACTACTGTACCGAAGGTCGGTGGTTCTCTCCGGGAACTCCGGCTTCCTCCACCAATAAAAATGACCGCCTCAAAATAGCACAATAATAGTGCAAGATATCTCATGGATTTTCTTGAGAATTTTCTGGTCATTGATTTTTCATTTGTTGCCACGCATGTATTAAAAAATATAATTGTACTCAACTATCTTGCATTTCATGTTGCAGAATACTCTTTTCAGTCGCCTTGTGCAACATCATTTACTTTTAGTTCTTACCAGGCCAAGTTATTCATTATCAAAATCCTCCTGGACCGTCATCAACGTTGACAATTTGATGATGGCATAGTCATTAATATATGAAAATAGTCAAGAATTTTGTCGTTAAATTTTGAGTATCATACACCAAGAAGTTCATTAAAATGTTAATGGTTTAATAATTTAAAACCATGCATGAACACTTTCCGCTCCAATTGAGTAATCGTGGTTAACATAAGCAACAAATTTGAAGTTATTAGGTCTTTCCACTTTTGATTTTGTTCTGATTATTATTATTATTATTATTATTTTTTTTTCTTCCGCCTAATTTTTTCTTGCGTAGTATTGATGTTTCAAAAGATGTCGTTTAGATATTTGGAATATGATATCGTATAGTTTATACGGTTTTAAAACTGACAACTGCGTAACTAAATACTTTACGTTGTAAGAGTTATCTCCCCAAACACTGTTTTTCTTGTGGCCACTACTCCTTCGCAACCGTAAAAGATTACGACAAATTTATTTTACCAAATTGCTCGTTACATCATCAGGATTAGGATTTTAATTTTGACCGAAGCCGTAATGAGATTCCATATGAGAGTTATTTCCCTTATGCATTTGATATAAGTGATATGCATGTGAAACTGGTAAACCATAAGTCATAGAGACCTAGGGTCTTTTGATTTGAGGTCCTTGGTCCAAAAAAAAAAGAAAATTTGGTCAAGGTCAAAGGTCAAGGTCATATTCTAAATTTTGATTTTGGCTTATTTTCACTTCTTTTCGAAAACCGTATAAGATATCGACAACATATTATTACTCAATTGTTAGCTGCGACATGTCGTAACACATACATTTTGGTTTAAAGGGTGCGCTAACATTAAATTAGAGTTTTCTCCCTCTTGTATTTAAAATACACGTATGGTGATATAACTCATTAACCATATATAACTAAGACCTAGGGTCTTTTGATTTGAGGTCCTTGGTTTATGACCTTGAAATTGAGCTCAAGGTCATAGGTAAATTCGACGTTCTAGATTTTGACCTTTTCTTTTACCTCATATGTATACATGATAAAGCCATGGGACTTTTTCATTAGGTTGCAAGCCATTTGACCTTGAAAATCCAACCGGAAGTGACCTTGTGTAAACTGAAAGTAGCTATTTTTGTACTTATTTAATATAAAAGTATATAGAACCATATATTTTGGAATCAGCGTCAAGTAAACATTCAAATTATACCGGAAGTAACAAATTATCTCCTTATTTAAAAAAATGTATAGAAACCATATATTTTGGAATCAGCGTACAATAAGCTATCATTTGACGCTGGAAATGACATTTTAAACCGAATTTTATTATGTTTATATCAAAATAGATCTTTATGGGTGGAAGACCTTCAATTGTTCTCTGAACAATTGGTTTATAATTGTATTCCAAATTATTTATCTTTATGTCAAGATATTAAATGCGCGTTTTATTTGAAATATGCTTATTTTTTTTTGATTCGGAAGAGAATGCGGTTTTACCGGATAAAGCATATACTCTCAGTGTTATTCGTAGGAATGTACTACATGCTCCTTTTACGTTCGTTCGTACCACTCGTCAAAATGTAAGAAAGCTCTAATAGCATGAATAATACATAACTATCACATGACCATGTTGATAATATACTAGTAGTGTTTCACATGACCATGTTGCTAATACACTACTGGTGTTACACATGACCATGCTGATAATAAACTACTGGTGTTTCACATGACCATGTTGATAATATACTACTGGTGTTTCACATGATCATGTTGATAATATACTACTGGTGTTTCACATGATTATGTTGATAATATCCTACTGGTGTTTTCATGATCACGCTGATGATACACTACTGGTGTTTCTTATGATCATGCTGATTATATACTACAGGTGTTTCTCATGATCATGCTGATGATATACTACTGGTGGTTCACATGCTCATACTGATAATATTCTACTGGTGGTTCACATGATTATGCTGATAATATACTACTGGTGGTTCACATTATCATGCTGATGATATACTACTGGTGGTTCACATGATCATGCTGATTATATACTACTGGTGGTTCACATGATCATGCAGATAATAAACTACTGGTAGTACAATTGATGATGCAGTAATAAACTACTGATAGTTCACATGATTATGCTGATATTATACTTCTGGTGGTTCACATAATCATGTTGATAATATACTAGTGATGGTTCACATGATGATTCTTGTAATATACTACTGATGGTTCAAATGATTATGCTGATAATATACTACTGGTGTTTCACATGACCACTTTGCTAATACACTACTGGTGTTACACATGACCAGGCTGATAATTTACTACTGGTGTTTCACATGACCATGTTAATAATATACTACTGGTGTTTCACATGAACATGCTGATAATATACTACTGGTGTCTCACATGATTATGTTGATAATATCCTACTGGTTTTTTCTTGATCACGCTGATGATATACTACTGGTTTTCTTATGATCATGCTGACTATATACTACAGGTGTTTCTCATGATCATGCTGATAATTTATTTCTGATGGTTCACATGATTATGCTGATAATATACTACTGGTGATACACATGATGATGCTGATAATAAACTACTGATAGTTCACACGATTATGCTGATAATATACTACTGGTGGTTCACATGATGATGCTGATAATATACCTCTGTTGATTCACATGATCATGCTTATAATATACTACTGGTGGTTCACATGGTCATGCTGGTGATATGCCTCTAGCGTTTCACATGATGATGCTGATAATATACTACTGTTGGTTCACATGATGATGCTGATAATATACTACTGGTTATTCTCATGATTTGCCTAATAATATGCTACTAGTGTTTCACATGAACATTTTATAATATGCTGCTAGAGTTTCACAGGACCATGTTGATAATATACTACTGGTGTTTCTCATGATCATGCTGATAATATACTGCTGGTGTTTCACATGATGATGCTGATAATATACTACTGGTGGTTCGCATGCTTTTGTTGACAATCTACTACTGGTGTTTTCATGGTATTGATATACTACTAGTGTTCCTCATGATCATGTTGATAATATCTTATTGGTGTTTCACATGATCATGTTGATAATATACTACTGGTGTGTCTCATGATCATGCTGATAATAAACTGCTTGAGTTTCACATGAACATGTTGATACTATTCAACTGGTGTTTCACCTGATCATGTTGATAATATACTACTGGTGTGTCACATGAATATACTACTGGTGTTTCACATGAACATGTTGATAATATACAACTGGTGTTTCAAATGACCATACTGATGATATACTACTGGTGGTTCATATGGTCATGCGCATAATATTTTATTGGTGTTTCACATGATGATGCTGATAATATACTGCTGGTGTTTCACATGATGATGCTGATAATATACTACTGGTGGTTCACACTATCATGCAGATAATATACTACTGTTGTTTCACATGAGCATGCTGATTGTATACTACTGGTTTATTAGAAATAATGAAATGAAAAAAAGATAGATCTTTATTACCAGTAACTAATTAAATGAAATCCCGACAAAACTTACTGGTCTGTCACAAGTACTTCTGATTTGAAATTCATTTTAGGAGATTGCCTGTATGGAGTGCTTTAATTTTTGAACGGCTGTATTCAACTAAAATCTATAAATACTTTAACTTGCTTCTTGTAATAGCGAGTACACTTTGAACCTATTTTCAAACTATGTGCTTTATCCTATATCTTGTTCAAGTTAGTCGTCATCCTTATGGTAGCTGAAAGTACTGATGTTTTTAGGTCATGTTATTGTGTGATTGACCTTTACCACATGTGCACATGTATACAGGCTTAAGCCTACATTATATTTATGTTATTTGGACTTATGAGGGAAATCGTGTCTGTAGTTTTCAATTATGAATGACAAATTAAAGTGAGTACAATTAAAAAAGCGAGCATTGTTTTTGTTGGTGATATCACACATACGATCTTAATCCAAGAGCGACTACACGCTTGACATATGGTATAAACACATGTTTGTTGTTAAACGATCGTATTTGTTACTTCATATTTCTTTTTGATGTATTCGTGGTGGTTGTTCGCTCTCAAATTAAAGCAAGTGTATAAATAAAACGTCTTGTTTTGCTCATTATTATTATTATTATTATTATTATTATTATTATTATTATTATTATTATTATTATTTTTCTTTATATTAGGCAATATAATGAAAGACTGCAACGACGTTCACAGAACGATGCACGAAAGTGGAGTTTATCATATCTACCCTGGTGGAACCCCAGGATATAAGGTTTACTGTGATATGGATACCGATGGCGGAGGATGGACAGTATGTAGTTTTATAAACGATAATATTAAACTTCTACTGGGGAATCAGATTTACACAGAAATTGATATGTGAAAAGTTTATTTTAAGTAAGGATGGTTTGGTATAAACAATCTATTGTATCAGCAGAATTCACAATAGATTGTACAATTCAACTTGAAAAATCATTTTCATCCGCATTGTTTCATATACTTCTAGCATTTGAATATCTCTCAAACATCTGACTGAGTAATTATTTTGTTACGTCGATTGAATACGTTTGTCAATTTTATACGACCGCAAAAAATTTTGCGGTCGTATATTGGTATGACGTTGGCGTCGTCGTCGTCGTCGTCGTCCGGCGTCGTCGTCATCGTCCGAATACGCATTGGTTTTCGCACTTTAACTTTAGTTTAAGTGAATGGATCTCTATGAAATTTTACCATAAGGTTCAATATCACAAAAGGAAGGTTGGGATTGATTTTGGGGTTATTGTACCAACAGTTAAGGAATTAGGGGCCAAAAGGGGCCAAAAATAAGCATTTTGTAACTTCCAGACATAACTTGTGTGTTAGTGTATGGATCTCTCTGACATTGTACCACAAGATTCCATATCACAAAGGGAATGCTTGGATTGATTTTTGGGGTAATTGCCTCAAAATTTTAGGAATTAGGGCCAAAAAGGGCAAAAACAAGCATTTTCTAGTTTCATGACAATAACTTGTGTGTAAGTGTATGGATCTTTCTGAAATTCTACTACAAGGTTCCATATCACAAAGGAAAAGCTGGAATTGAGTTTGGGGTAATTGCCTGAAACGTTTAGGAATTAGGGGCCAAAAGGGCCAAAATAAGCATTTTCTAGTTCCCAGAGAATAACTTGTGTTCAAGTGTGTGGATCTCTCTGAAATTGTACTGCAAGGTACCATACATCAAAGGAAGGCTGGGATTGAGTTTGGGATGATGAATCATAAGGGGTTAAAAAATTTGGGGAGATGTTTTTTTTCCTTTTTTTCTTAAAAATTTTCCATTTTAAGTTGGTTATTTCTGATTTATTTTAAAAGCAAATAATAATGATATGGCAGGAGATACACACCAAACAGGATGTGTATATTATTATATAATAAGTATTGTGCAATAGCAAGAAATTTTCAATTGCACAGTATTGCGGAATAGCAAGAAATCTTCAATTGCACAGTATTGCGCAATAGCAAGAAATATCAAATAGCACAATATTGCGCAATAGCAAGAAATTGTCAATTGTACAGTATTGCGCAATAGCAAGAAATATACAATTGCACAGTATTGCGCAATTGCAAGAAATATTCAATTGCACAGTATTGTGCAAAAGAAGATACTTTGTATAAATTGCTTATTTCTTGACCAATTTCAATGGGGTTTTATTCTTGAACTCTTGGAGTTCTTTAATATGCTGAATCTAACCGTATATTAAATTTTTGGATTTTGGGCCCCGTTTTAAATTGGTCCACATTGAGGTCCAAAGGGTTCAAAATTAAACTTTGTTTGATTTCATCAAAATTGAATAATTGGGGTTCTTTGATATGCCGAATCTTACCGTGTATTTAGATTCTTAAATTTTGGTCCTGTTTTCAAATTGGTCTACATTATGGTCCAAAGGGTCCAAAATTAAACTTAGTTTCATTTAACAAAATTGAATTCTTAGGGTTCTTTGATATGCTGAATTTAAACATGTATTTAGGTTTTTTTTATTGGCCCAGTTTTCAAGTTGGTCCAAATCAGGGTCCAAAATAAAACTTTGTTTGATTTCAACAAAATTGAATATATGGGGTTCTTTGATATGCTGAATCTAACCATGTATTTGGATTTATGATTTTGGGCCCCGTTATCAACTTTGTCCACATTGAGGTCAAAAGGGTCCAAAATTAAACTTTGTTTGATTTCATCAAAAGTTGAACTCTTGGGGTTCTTTGATATGCTGAATCTAACCATGCATTTAGATTTTGGATATTGGACCATAATAGGTGAATGTCTAATTTAAATTTTTAAGTTCTTAGACCACATTCATTCTGTGTCAGAAACCTATGCTGTGTCAAATATTTAATCGTAATCCAAATTCAGAGCTGTATCAAGCTTGAATGTTGTGTCCATACTTGCCCCAACTGTTTAGGGTTCGACCTCTGCGGTCGTATCAAGCTGCGTCCTGCGGAGTATTTTATTAAAATTTGCTACACAGAAATTGCTACAAAACCTGTCTTTGTGCGTACGAAATTGCATTTATTGTATTTTAAATTTCATTGGGTAACATACTCTTTCCGAACGGATTAAGGCTGTGAGGTCGTTGATACAAACCGAGTTAAAAAAAATAAAATAAATGGGTCTATGAACACCAATGCTACATCAATTTTAAAAACCTAAATGTTGCAAACCATCTCTCTACCTCCATGACAAATATGTTGTTGTCCCCGCAGATACAGCCACAAGCAGCACCCTTTTCTTTGTAAATCACATTACATAAACTGCTTGATAAATGAATTAGGCATTGCCAATTCACTTGGAAACTCAACATATACCCCATGATACCTACCAAGGAGGAAATCCAGGATAAATATAGGTCTGTTCTATTTTCCTTTGGAATTTCAACCAAAGATGAAGAACTGGCTCTTTCTTTCATTGTATTGGATACCTAAACTACATTACAAAATAACAACGTTAGATTGCTGGGCCTTCCAATTGCTCTACCAAACCTCTTTCTAAACTATAAACATCAATTTCATCAGCAATCAAAGCCGGCCTTTAAAGATTTTGTGAAACTACCTATTCTAGAAGTGGCGTGAATCATATGTGGATACTAAAAATCCAAAGATCTTTAGAGCACATACAATGTTAGACTCTTTCATCTTGCAATAGTATTAAAACATTTTGACTTTTCTACACTTTACACAAGTATTCCCATTCAAAACTAAAAGACAAATTGAAAGAGTTGGTCATGCTTTGTTTCATAAAAAAAAGGCTTACGTAGATACAAGTTTCTTGTCTTAGGGAGGATAAATCGTACTTTGTAAAAACACTCGGATTCAAACAAAAGTTCTCTGAAACTGACAATATCAAGATGCTTGATTTTTGATTGACAACATATTTGTTACGTTTTGAGGACATGTTTAAAAAAAATCGGCATTCCCAAGGGAACCAACTGTGCTCCTCTTTTAGTCGACTTGTTCCTTTATTCTTATGAGGCTGACTACATACAGGAACTTCTTAGTAAGAAAGAAAGAAAGTTTCACTTTCCGCTATATATATATATATATATATATAGATGATGTTCTCCCACTAAATAACATTTGTTGACTATGTTGAACGCATCTATCCCGTCGAGCTTAAGATAAAGGATACAACATATACAGTTAAGTCTATCTCATATCTTAACTAACATCAGGAAAATGACAATTAGGGTCGGATGAAAACAAATATTTACGGCCGTCATCACGAGTTGATTTACCGTTATGAAATATCTGTTTCACAAATGACGACGGATATGTTCCAATTGTCGTAACTACAATCTCGTCCCTTTCCCCGAATATAACCTACCGAATTAGACATACCACTGGGGTTTGTACTTACAAGAGCGACCTGACGGGAGCCACATGTGAGTAGGATCTCCTTACCCTTCCGGAGCACCTGAGATCACCCTAGTTTTGATGGGGTTCATGTTGCTCAGTCTTTGATTTTCTATGTTGTTTTGTGTACTGTTGTTTGTCTGTTTGTCTTTTTCCTTTTAAGCCATGGCTTTTCAGTTTATTTTGACTTATAAAGAGGTTGATATCAACATAAACTCAATGTCAAATCATTCTTTCCAGTAAGGAATACTTATCTATTTTTACTTGTAATAGTGAAGCTATAAGACAGAGTTAAATTTGAAAAAAAATATATATGGAAATGTTATTAAACATTAATTATTTGTATATCAAACTTTAATGTTTAAGGAGGAGACCTAGATTAGTTGATTTTATTCTATGTATCAATAAAATAAAGTCTTGAAAAGTGCCTTCAGATTGATGAAAGCCTGAAAATGTTTTAACTCACCTTCTATCGTTTTTTGATAAATATTTAATTCTGTGCATGTGAACTTTTTTCTTACCTATATATGTATAAATAATTCGTCGCAAGTTTAGCCCAACAATGTTAGATGTTCAATTTTTTTCTCTCTCAGCGGGATTCGAACCCTTGCGTCTCTGACATCGTGGCAACAACGCCTGCACCATGTCCAGCGCCCTAGACCACTCGACCACCTAGGCTACATAAAAATAGCTTTCGGTGGTGGATGTAATGCCTTTCTCGTCGGCTTTATCTAGGGTTGTAACACAGTACATGATGTATAGTGGCAAGTAGATTGTATATCTTTCAGATCAGCTATTATGTCTGTCGTAAAGGATGATAATGGTAATTACAATGCCGCCACATCAAATTTTGATTTTATTATACATGTCTAAACATGTGACAACTTTATGACAGACATTATCCATCGGATAACACGTGGTTATACAGGGCGAACACCATATATAGATATAATTCATCTCAAATTTAGCCCAACAATGTTAGATGTTCAAATTTGCATAAGCAAATTTTTCTTCTTCCCTCAGCGGGATTCGAACCCTTGCGTCTGTGACATACGTCTAAAAGTGTACATGTATTATCAATTTTACAAATGAAAATGGTATATGATCTCCCACAGGTATTTCAATATCGATCTGGTGGACTTGTTAGTTTTCATAAGAAACTTTGGGAGGACTACAAAAATGGATTTGGAGAAGTCAGTGGGGAACATTGGTTAGGTACAGTATACTGAAACATTGTTATGTGTAATGTATTATTAATTTGACTTTTTCTTTATGTTAATTTCCTACTGACGTATTTCAGTTAGAAATGTAAACGCAGTTCCTGGCTTATGAAGCCGTATATGCTACTTTTGTTTGTCAATACCAAATTTTAACGAGACACCGAACAAGGCATGCTTATTTGCTAGATGACAATGTGTTACATATTTGAATTTTCTGATTAATCATTATTTTTATAACATTGCCTTTTAATGCAGATGAAAAGAAATTACAAGTCAGACACTTTTCTTCTACGGAAACTGATCATTTATTTTTGGGAAATATTTGTAAGA
Organism: Mytilus coruscus; assembly: GCA_017311375.1. Classification (NCBI taxonomy): domain Eukaryota; kingdom Metazoa; phylum Mollusca; class Bivalvia; order Mytilida; family Mytilidae; genus Mytilus; species Mytilus coruscus. The sequence continues at coordinate 76,681,953 of CM029597.1, read as the reverse complement.
AGTCTGCTTCGTCTGAAAAATGTAGTTTATATTCAAAACATCGAGCACCTTGACTTTTTGTTTGAATCGGAGTTGTATATAATTACTTATTATTTGTCGTTTCTTAAAATTATAAAGAAGTAAGCCGTTTTGTTTTATGAACCAAATTTTAACTTCCTTTTATAAAATATGTCATTAATTTTACATTTAGGACTTTAAGTCTTCAAATCTAGAAGTATTTATACTATTTTACGAGAAAGGTTGTTAATCTGATATATACTAAAAATTGGTTTCCATTCATTAATATATCTAAATCACACCGCCCTAGAGAAAAGTAATTTTTACGCCATTTTCCCTTAGTGACTGAATTTAAAAAAAAAAAAACACTTAGAAATGTTGTGCAATTATTTTAGTAAAATACAATACTTTTAGACTAAAAATAATTTTCAAGGACATTTTATTCATAACTCATCAATTAAGAAATCAATGAGTTAACTTTAGTAAAACTTAACATGAAAATTACTGAAATAAAATTTTGAATATAAATCAATTCGTCTGTTCAAGTATAAATATGTACATGTAACTAAACCCAATCATGTGATAAGACATACTGTTGTTTTAGTTGTCTGTTATGTCATCCTATGCAACAATGTAATTTTTTATTTACAATTTTTATTGACATTTTTCCTGTATATATTGATATACAAATAATCGACAAATAAACATATTTGTTCTTGCCGGGGTCTTAAATAGACTTCTATATGGGATTTGCTCTTACGGTGACGTTAAATCGACACAATAAAGTCATGTTGGTCTATGCTGGATATTTTTCTCATTAGTATGTATACCACATCTCCCTATTTCAAATTAGTGATTGTTTTAAAATCGAATAGTTGAACACATTTTTACAGACAGGAATTACGTCAATGGCTGCTACGATTGATTTTAAATTGTTAAGATTCTGATAACGGTAGCGTATACGAAATTTTGTGCATATAATATGCGAATTTGCTGACACAATTCCAATGACATTCGACAGTAAATACGGACACAATGATAATAATAGGTCAGCAATACAAAAAAAAAAAGAAAAAAAAAAAAGATTAAATTCACAAAACCACGTAACACCAGGTATATTGAGCTAGCTTTGAATTTTGCCCCAAAAATTATTTAGTATTTAACATAATACATCAAAATAATTTCAGGAATGACAGACTTCATCAATTGACTGAATTGGGAAACAATGTTCTAAGAATTTATCTTGAAGACTGGGATGGAAACAGTCGTTATGCTGTTTTAATGGTTTTCTGTCGGCGATGAAGACTCGAACTATATTTTGTCATATGGTTCGTACAGTGGTAATGCAGGTATGTACTGACATAGATTAAAAATTATTTGATTATCCAAAAATAATTTCATGATCAGGTTAAGTTAATCAAAATATAAGTACTTCTTCGTAATTATTTGCAAATGATTAACCATAGAACACAATTTAATATTTGTAAATATCCATATAGTAATAAGATGGAGACGTGAAACTTACAATGATTTTAAGAGATCAGAAATTTTATAAGTCGGGTTGTAGTCGGATTATTTTATCTTACGATCTACTGATTATAATATTGTGTCTTGCAATTGTAAAATTTGATTGATTCAAAAGCGATTCAAATAATTTTATTTCAGCACATTTAAGTGTTCTATAATTCATGTCATTATGAATTCAGAAACAGATATAGTTCGAGGTAAACAAAAACTGATATTTAATTTCAACAACTAATTAAACGCTCGAAGAAGCGCCTGGATGCTTTAATATATATTTCTGTTTATGGAATGAAATACTGATTTAATCGATTTTTTTATATCATTCTACATGTTCACATTACATTCATACTTATGATTTCATTAATGCATGCATGCATACCTATGCTATATTTTTTTTAAATTGTAAATTAAGTTCGTAGTCGGTGGAATGGTTTATTCACCAGAGTATTTAGAGGAATCTCTAGACGCCATCCCTCTTAACGACAAATCAGTGAATTGCATATTATTTGTATTCATATGTAGTGCTGTTACGCCACTGTCCCAAATTACGGGGAACTTCGGCGCCGCACAAGTACTTAACCCTGCTATAATCTGTATATGCCTGTCCCAAGTCCCATTTTCTCAGTCTAAAATTTAAAAAAGTCTTCGAAAACCTATTATTTGTATAAGAATCTGTTATCAGTAAATCCAAGCATATGCATTTGATTACACCATAACATTGATAACCTGTTATGGGCCTGATATATGGAAAACTTTAAACCAATTTTCAGCTGGAGTCAGAATGGAAGTTTAACATGTTTAACATTTGATAAGATCGTTTCTAGTTTTTGTATTGTGAGATACGATTTCCTTTAGTTTTAGTAATCTTGTTTCAGGTGTCCATAAAAATCCATATATTTTAGTATAGTATCCATATAACGGCTATTTCCATTAAATTATGATACAAGTAATGTTGCTGAATTATATCTATTGCATAGACAATCTAGATACCAGATTTTCACTTCTTAAAGATATTTTGTAACATCAACCCATCTTTTCTTGAAAGAAGAAGAAAGAAAACAACATCTTGATATGGCTCTATTCAGTCAGTTTGTGAAGTATTGTTGTAAGCATTACTACATTAAGGTATACAGAAGGTAACAGGGTATACTCTTACACACAATGCGCCATATAATGATTTATAACCAACATCCCTTCTTTCCCCAAGACAATTCTTTAATCTTTATTTTTTGGACTATCTGCAGAAAAAATTAGAGTATAATTGCGTTCAGCAATGATAACAAATGAATTTTCAAGATTTCCAAACATTGCATGAAATCAGCTTTGAAATCTTCGTTTCGGTAAGAAAACAGTTGGCTTAACGAATAACAGTCACGAGATATGCCTTTTATTACAGGAATAGTTTGTCCAATAATGAAAAGTTTACAACTGCAGACAGAGATAATGACATATATAGTGATAATTGTTCAAAAGGCAATACTTATGGAGGGCCTTGGTGGTATACTGCTGCCTGTGGATTTTCCGATCTTAATGGAGAGTATGTAAATGGTGGTAAGGGTCTTAAATCTGGAGCTGGCATAGTATGGTATGGTTGGAAGGATTTTCTTACTCTATGAAAATCAGCAAAATGATGATACGAAAGACATAAAATAAATAAACGTAGATTAACTGTACTGTAATATAGCACAAGCTAACTGCCAGTTGCAATAAAAAGGGTTATACTTATCACCTTAGCTCAATTTATGTATATATGTGACCTTGACCGAGAAAATGGGTCCAGATGAGATTTATACATATTTTCATTTTTGCATTTTTCAATGTTACCAATGTGCTTACCATGAATACAGCAGGTTCCTATTCGGCATGCATTTGCGTTCATACTATATGAACAGAAAAATATGAAAATTCAAACAAATTTCTTACTAATTATTTTCGTTGGTAATTTGAATGTTGTAATTGTATTATTTATGAATACTCCAGATCTAAATATCTATATCGATCACAATAATCTAGTTTTTTGTGGAATATGTATATGTTAAATCTATTTTTTATGGAAACGAAACAATAAATATTCTAGAACTTTTTTCATATTCTTCAAATGTCTTAACTTTTACATATATTTTTGTGTCTTTTCTGCTGGTAATGTACTGTCTCCATGTCATTGTCCCTAAATATGTATTTCACATTTATACTTGTTTTGGTCGGTTTTCAATGAGTTGATTTTCGTTATCGTATGTTTAAAATGTGTGTTTTGTTTTTAATGAGATACCAAAAAAATGTATCAAAACGTCTATCTCATTTGTTCACTAAATTAAATGAAAGAAAACTTGAACACAGTGGCATTGCTATAGAAAATGTCTGTATCAAGTGCAGGATATGCCAAGTGTTCAATTTACTACTAAGCAAAAACTTTTGACTTTGTTCGTGACAATATCATTGAGAATTTTGTTTTGTTCAAATAAAGGCAACAGTAGTATACCGCTGTTCAAAAGTTATAAATCGATTGAGAGAAAACAAATTCGGGTTACAAACTAAAACCGAGGGAAACACATCAGCTATAAGAGGAAAACAACGAAAAACAGAATACTGAGGTGCAACAAAACAACAAACGACAATACAACATACATAGAAACGAACTATTAGATAACAACTGCCATATTCCTGACTTGGTACAGGACATCTTAAGAAAAAATGGAGGGTTGAACCTGGTTTTGTGGCTAGCCAAACCTCGCGCTTTATGGCAATGTTATATACCGCTAAAAGATAATCAGAATAGTAGTCACAACTATCTTTGGTATGCTATTTTATAGAAAACTTCGTTCTTGATGAACATTGATGTTACACTATTGTTTCAGAAAAGGGTGAAGGTTTGGTACCATTAAAACGTTTAAACCCGCTGCATTTGTTTGCACCTGTCCTAAGTCAGGAATCTGATGTTCAGTAGTTGTCGTTTGTTGATGTGGTTCATAAGTGTTTCTCGTTTCTCGTTTTTATATAGATTAGACCGTTGGTTTTCCCGTTTGAATGGTTTTACACTAGTAATTTTGGGGCCCTTTATAGCTTACTGTTCGGTGTGAGCCTAGGCTCCGTGTTGAAGACCGTACTTTGACCTATAATGGTTTACATTTATAAATTTTGACTTGGATGGAGAGTTGTCTCATTGGCACTCATACCACATCTTCTTATATCTAATTAATGATTATTGATTCTCCATCATCGGTCAAATCAACGTCAGTTTCTGCAATGGTTGATTTTGGACAGACTATTTCCTTATTAGTTTCATTATAACAATATTCCCTGATTTTTTCATAGAGATTCCACTGTCTTACCGCATTTAATCCTTTGGGTGTTAATCTGTTTTGCATTATAGGTAGTGAAATCATAGTGTTCTTCTTTATAAAGGTATGAATAATAGGTTCTGAGTTACATGATTCTTTACATGGTACACATCTGTGTTTTGATGAATCAATAATAAAGTTGTGATATGTGATTATATGCTACACTTTTTAAATACCACTGAAGGTATTGCTTTTAATTTTAATATATGACAGGTTTCTCCATATCCTTGACTAACTGGGCAATATTAAGGCTATTCCTACTGGACTTGATGAAACTATCTTCAATCAGCAAAATAATAAAACATAAATGGTATTACATCATCATCAAATATTGCACATGCAGTATGTTTTAAATGTAGCCAGAAAATACAATATAAAAGGGTTGAACTTGCTTTTTCCTGCAATGGATATAGGATGCATACATGTAGAATCTTTCAATTGATTAATTATATGTATATGGTTAATCAGTCAGTACCATGGTGAATAGACTGTGTGACAGATCACTGAGTGAAAAGGGTTGTGAAAGCAGCCACCCTTTTTCGATTGCCAAAACAACCATGTTTTGCTCAATATATATACATTTTAGTATAAAACCATCAACATTTTTTTAACGTCACACATTTTAGGGGTAATCAAGTATTGGGAATAACATCCCTTTTAAAAAGTCCAGGATCTGCCCTGAAACTTAAGATTGGAATTTTGTTTAGATGATAACAGAAAACAATCTCTTTAATTCTTTATTGAATTATCATGATTATGCCAAAAGATTTAAATATATTTATTTGTGTACATTTGTTTTGACTTAGTTGGATTTTTAAGTGTTGACATAGTTAATTTCTAATACTTTTATAAGAAAATGTCAATAAAATTAAACAAAACATGATATGAAATCTTAAATTAATAAGAGAATTAATGTGAATGTCATTTGTTTGTAATAAATGAACTCATTATGGTTTTCATTTAAGTATGTACATGTATACTGAAATCAAATATTTCAATGAAAATAGAAATACGAAAACTTAAGGAGCCTTATATAGAAAAATGCTTTTGAAATAAAATCAACAAAAATGTTATGTTTTGAATTATGCATTATAATATTGGTATCTACACGTTCTTTTAAAATGTACACACTTATAAAGTAATTTTAGCTCACACATTTTATCTTGTTTACCTTGACCTACACTTTCCTTTTTAAAAACAGTTTAGAAGTAAAATAAAAAAAAAAAAAAAAAAACACACAATTTAACTCAAGTTTGAAATTTTCCCAACAACTGATCATGAACAAACTACAAAAATCAGTACCAATTGGCTCAACTTAAAAGATCTGTAGGAGACACACAAACCAAGCAATATTTAACAAAATGAAAGTGGGATATTATAATGGGTGGATCTGTCGTATAGTTGTCACTTGATCAGCCGTACTAGTAATAGTTATTTCTGTGACTGCCTCTTTTGATCCTTGACGATAGATATTTAGCTTATCTGTAATCAATTCCATTTTCATGCCTAATATATCATGTACAACTCTAGATTTTACTGACGAGGAAAGGTAACACTAGGCCACCGAAGGCTGAATTATTAGTTCAGTCTATGCAGCCGTGTGGTCTAGAGCGCTGGACACAGTGCAGGCGATATTGTCTCGATATCCCAATAGCACGAGTTCAAATCCTGGCGAGGGAAGAACACAAAAAATTTGCACAACGATACTAATATAAGATGGTATTATACGAAGATGTTGTTATTAAATCGTGTTGACAAATATTTCGGCTTAACAAATAGCCTTCTTCGGTGTCAATGAGTTTAACAATACTGATTGTAGATTAAAAATAGATCAATAATACAGGTAAGTTTTAATCTATTGATTTTAATCCATAATCTCGAACATCATAATATAAACAAAACTCGATACTCTAATATACGTGACTGTGTATATTTACATTCCAAAATGAGTGAAAACAAAACTTAGTATTTCTAATTGATGCCGTTTGGATGATGTACATTTAGTTCCTTTATCCAAAAGCTTTCCCGAACCTGTCGCTGGGCATCACTCCAGTGAATGTTCTGTTCAATCACTAGGATTTTCATGCGATTAAAGTCATCAAGTTTGTGACCTGATTGTCTGAAATGCTGAGAAACTGGGGATGTGGCTTCTTAGAGATATAACTCCTATGGCCATTGAGGCGTTTGTGGTAAGGCTGCTTTGACTCACCAACATATTGGAGGCCACAAACCGAACATTCCAGTATGTAATAACGTTCATACTTTTGCAAGTAACATTGCAAAGATCTTATAGTTATTTTCGGTTGCCTTACTGTGAAATATTGATGAATGCTGCATCTGTAGGCAGCATTTGCAGCGTTTTTCCTCACACGAACGACATTCTCCAGAAGTACTTCTATTATCAGACACTTCAGCCCGCACTAGCAGGTTCCGCAGACTGTTGGGTTGCCTAAAAGCTATCATGGGAGGCTCAGGAAAATCTTGGATAGTTTGGAATTCTTTTCAACTGTTTTCCAATGCTCACGAATGACACTAAAGCTGTTTTGAGGATGGGTGGTAAGTGAGGACACATGGAGTCCTTTTATTTTCTTTTATCTTTGTATTCTAAAGTTTACTCCTAGGAATTGATTCCGCTTTCTGAAAACTTTTTGATATTTCTGTGTTTGTATCCCTTCTCTTCAAGCGGGTTTCAAGTTGACGTAATTGTTTTTGGTTGTTTCTGTGTTGGAACATATTCGCTTGACTCTTAGTGCCTGACTGTACGGGTGCTCTTAGTCAGATGAGGAGGATGGCAACTTTTAGGGACAGATATTGATGAGTGTCAGTAGGTTTAGAATATAGATCTGTGGATATGATGCCATCTGTGAGCGAGCTGGAAGTATCGAGGAAGGCGATTTTGGATTTAGATTTGTGATGAGTAAATTTGATACTTGGATGTATGTTGTTGGCATAAGTGATGAAAGTATCTAAATCCTCGTCACTTTTATTCCATTTCATATCCACATCATCTATAAATCTAAACCAGGAAAACGGTTTTTCGATGGAAGATTCAATAAGTTGTCTTTCTAATTTGCCCATGAATATGTTGGCATATGATGGAGCCATTTGGTGCCCATAGCAGTTCCATTAACTTGCAAATAATGATCTCCATCGAAAGTGAAGTTGTTTTCTTTAGTACCAGCGTGAGCATTTTGACCAGGCATTCAGTAGGTGGATGTTTCACTGGTCTGGAATTCAAACTTCTTTACATGCATCAATGCCATCTGCATGTGGAATATTTGTGAAGAGGAAGTGACATCCATAGAAACAAGTGTCGTGTCGGAGGAAGTGGATTTAAGGCCTGCATTTTCTAAGATAATCGGTTGTATCTTTAATGTGAGATGGTAAGTCTTCAACATGTTGACGAAGATGGAAGTCAACGAATTCCGATATTTTTCCGTCGGATGACCGTTCTCTGAAACTATAGGTCTTCCGGGTTATTGGCCTTGTGAATTTTAGGTAAAGATAAAATCTGCCCGGTTTTGGATTTTCTGGTTTCAAATATTCAAGAGTTTTGTCATCGATGAAACCATCGTTGTGCATTTCTACAAAGCTATCAGTTATTTCTCTGCTAAAAGATGTTGTAGGAACAGAGTCTAGTTTTGGTAGAACCTTGCATCGCCAAGTTGTCGTTCAGCCTCTTGAATATAGGCAGATTTATCCATGACAACCACTGCACTGCTTTTGTCTGCAGGTTTAAAGACGATATTGTTGTTAGATCGTAAGTTTTCATTGCAGTCCGTTCTTCATTGGTAAGATTGTCAAAAGAATTATTGTTATTTCTGGTATTTCTAATAATGTCCGACTTAAAGTTGTCAATAAATAAGTGAAAGAGAAAACGAAAATTCCGCAGGGATGGTATCGAATATATCCATCCTTCTTTACCATCTGAAGAAAAAGAAAACGAATAAGACGCTTTAAACGTAGACCACAAAGGACTGATTCATCCTCCAACATTGTGGTCAATCTTTCCAAACACCAGTTGACGGAATCGGAAACATCTCTTCTCTCGAGAGGCCTTAATTTCTGTCCTCTACCTGCCCCTGTCAATGAAACTAAATTGTCGGAAGACCTTGACAATTTTGCCAGAAGTCTAGGCATTAAGGAATATTTCGCGTCGAAGGAGAATAACAACAAAAGCTCGGATAGTGACTCAGAAATTTCAGAAGACGAGAACAACTACAAATTTATAAAAAGAGTTCTTGGATACCTTAACCGAGCAAAATGCAACCTTGGTTTAGATTAGTATCGTCACATTAGTAAATTTCCATTAATGTGCGTGTAGCTCGGTCTATGTATGTAGTAATGTGTAAAATCGTTCGTCGTTTCGACATTTTCGTAGTTTACAACGGCATCGTTAGTTTTTCTCGACTTATAAGTTTTGAATATACTCTTTGCTTTTTATCTTCTCTGATGTAGTTAAGTTATAAATATACACTATCACCCTTTTCTAATGCTTGTTTAAAAAAAAGCGAACATCTTTAAATGGTTAGACATAGATTCCTGTGGTTTTATCTATATGCTGTAAATACACATTTTAACCGCTACCTCCTATTAGTCTTTCGTCATTTCATTCATAAAGACGATTCTAAATATTAAAAAATGCCTGCTGTTGTTCATAGTTTTGAAAGCCAAAAGGCGCATTTAAAAAGAAATATGAAAAATTTAGAGAAATCATTTCCCGTCAAATTGTCAGAACATCTTTTTAGAATAATGATATGACTTTTTATTTTTATGCTTTAAAGTATGAACACTATTTATATACGATCCTTAAATAAAGCTTGCATAAAACAGACAACAGCCTAAAGTGAATAATACATATGCGTATAAGGTATATGTAAACTATCGATTTTCGACATTTTCGTAGTTTACAACGGCATCGTTAGTTTTTCTCGACTTATAAGTTTTGAATATGCTCTTTGCTTCTTTATCTTCTCTGATGTACTTAAGTTATAAATATACCCTATCAGCCTTTTCTAATGCTTGGTTAAAAAAGCGAACATCCTTAAATGGTTAGACAAAAAAGAAAATGTGTTATGATAGCCAATGAGACAACTACCAGCAAGAGACCAAATGACACAGAAATTAACAACTACAGGTCACCGTACGGCCTTCAACAATGAGCAAAGCCCATATTGCAAAGTCAGCTATAAAGGTCCCGAATTGACAAATGTATAAGAATTCAAACGAGAAAACTAACGGCTTAATTATGTACAAAAATAGTCTAAATGAGATAGACGCGTACATGAGGTTAACGTAAAACTATAGATTCCCGGCAGTGCTATAAATATTATCTAACCTTCTACTGATATCTAACAAGTCCTGGTTGAGATGGTATGAATGATGACAGAATGTTAAAGAATATTTGTTACGTATGAACTCCTGTTGAAACAATTTAGCTGCTTTGTCAAGGCAACCGTATTCTGCAGTGATCACAACCAAGACACACACGACAACACGAAAACATAGTACTGACTTTTTGACTTGCTGAATATTTGTATTTAAGATGTAGTATATAAATATTGATCAATAGGTCCCAAAATATAAACAAAATAGTGTTGTCAACGGTTAACCGGTTAATGGCTTAACCGTCGGAAGAACCGAATATCGAATACCAAAATGCTAACCGGATAACCGGACTTTTTAAAATTTAATAGAGTTGATATAAATGTGTATTGAAATCATTTAATAATTTTGTTCTATTTGAAAATTATCGTCGTGGTAATTAAGTTGACAGATCAATTGTCCAGTATATTGATTGCTATTGTTAATCCGAAAACATAAAATTAATTAGAATTTTGGCAACTTGTCTATCAGCTCAGGGCTAGATCTTAGGTAAACGTAATCAGTATACATGTTTTTTAAACAGTAACTTTAAATCAGTAATCAGATTAAATTGGACGATTTACTTCATTAATTTTTGGGATCAAATATTGCATAGACCTTCATCTGAATGTGCAACCTCCATCGTGCAAGGCTTTACTTTAAACGAAATGCCATCTCAACATTTGTGAAATGCAAATCAACGTGATTGTAATTAATATATACTTGATGGTACGAGTAATATGCTTAATCATTTCAAATCGAAATACTCCATATTATTTTCTGAAACATCAGGAGAAAATGAGAGAATCATAGGTTTCAGACATTTTCAAATCGACAAGATCAAGAAGGTTTTTATTTTCAATCTGAAGTTATTACAAACGCCATAGTAGATACGGTGTATTGGATTATTAAAAGTCAAGGAATCCTCACAGACAAGCCTTATAATACCAAAGGACAAACTTCAATTCATCATATTGTAAAAACGTACATTTGTAGGGTTATAAAGATAAGGCCTTCAAACATCAACTAAACCTACCGGTTAATCGGTTAATCAGTCGAACGATTATCCGAGTAACTGGTTAGGAAAACTGTACAATTTGACAACACTAAAAAAAAAACCAATCAATTAACGAAATCTTATCATTTTTTGTTTTTTGAAAATATGAAATCTATTCTATAGGGAAATCTAATGAGGCAAAAAGGACTTCTGAACAAAATGGAAAGATACAATAAAAACATTTAACCCACAAATCTTATATATACTGCAGTGACAAAAACGCGGCAAACGACGAAATAGTCAACCAAAGGTTCAATAAAAAACTAAAGGCCGATCAATAATCCCCGTCGTGTTGCTGATGAACATTTATGTACGAGCACAGTGATCAGTCTCATTTTGGGGATTGTATATTTGAGAGAAAGACGACGACACAACAGTGGTTTCAAATTCATATTTGGTAAATCTCCAGTATCAGGTTTGATGCGTGTTTCTCCGTCTATTTATGTAGTATTGTGTACATTTGTTCGTCGTTTCGACATTTTCTGTAGTTTACCACGGCATTGTTAGTTTTTTCTCGACTTATTAGTTTTTAAACCCCTCTTGGCATCTTTATCTTCTTTTATGTAATTCAGTTGTATATATATGCAATCATCATTTTATAAAGCTTGCTTAAACAGTAGGGAACATTCCTAAATGGTTAGAGAACGGCTGAAACAGTACACATACGAGGAAGAGAGTAATATACGATAAAAGTGTTTAACTAAAAGAGAAGCAAAGAATACAAGAGAGACATTCAAGCTACGAAGTCGACAATAAACTGACAATGCCATAACCAACAAAAATAAAAGACAAACAGACAAACTATAGTACACAACATAGCATAGAAACTAAAGACTTGGCAACACGAACCCCAACCATAACTGGGGATGATATCATCTTGTCTTAACGTACACGTCTTAGTCAAACTGCAAATACAATAACAAGATCAACTACGAAACAGTCAGCAAAACATAACATAGAAACTTAAGACAGAGCAACTGTCCTGTCGTTTACCTTGTGTATTTTGAACAAAAGGATCAATCTCATTTGTTGATTTAACATTTGAGTAAACGATGACGATAAAACATAACACATCCTTGGTTATCTGATACAAAGACAATCATTAACCTCCAACCAAATCGTGTTTTCGTCTGTAAAACCTTATAAAGAATGACTATAAATGACCAATTGGAATCTTTGGTTAAAAGTATAGTCACATTGTTTAATCCCATGTTTGGATTCCTGTTTAATAAAGTACTGTTGTGTGTATCGGTTCATCGTTAAGACAATTTTGGTGGTTTACCAGTTCGACTGATGAGTTTTGAATATCCTCTATGTATACCTATTTTTTTTCTGTTAGCAGCAACCCTATATCTAGAATTCAATAATATAAGAGTTATATACCACTTTGTACAGGTGTATGTGAAGGTCCAAATGTGAGTCAGCACACGAGTACATGTGGTATCCCATATTTTAAGTTATATAGGATAAATGCGTTCAATATACTCACAGGACTTTGATTTAGTTAGTGATACGACATCATCTGTATACCGTCACGTGGATTTGACAGACAATGCTATCTTTGTTTTATTCTTACTCATTCGCTCCTGTATGACATTCGTGTCCTTTGAATTATGGTAAAGGTTGACAAGAAGAGAAACACTTTCGGTCCTAACATGAGGGCAAATTGTTTTGTATTTGCAAAACAAAACACGCCTTCTAAATGCAAAAAATATGTTGCCAATACCAAACATAAATGATGTGATGAATGTTTGTTTAAGAGTACGTTTTGATTCAATAACCTTATACCTGCCGAAAACAAGATATAAGTATCTTGTCGGTTTTTCTTGATAATAAACCAAAATTTGACCGACTGATTGCACCTTTTATAAAATACCAATGTAGACGTTTGCAAAGTGGAATGTTGATTATACTACAACAAGAGCAAATCAAAATTAAATGTGGATCCACTGTTACAGATCTTTGTCTATATTTGATTCACTTCGCCCCTAGATTATCAAGTTGCAAAGTAACTGTAAAGACCAAGTTTGATCGCTTATATAATTTAATGTTAAAAGTTTGAAAAGACGTTTCATGTAATATCTTCTTTTCCGATGAGCTTGACGATTTTCGATCCAAGTTTGTATATGTATGCACATTGTATACATTCTTTCCTCTTTTGTAGTACCTTTGGTATGTCTGTTTAAACAATAATCAAGAACAGCTGACTGCTTAACAATCCTAATTCCGAATGTGTCCGTAAAATCATTTTAATTAACATTTTATCTGCATTCTTATCATTCCATTCAATGTAATCGATGCAACAAGCTGCCATTTTATATCAAATATATATCAGCATGTAAATGAATTCCAGAATTCAGAGCTTATCATCGTTCAATCATATTTACCATACTAAGTAACACATGAAATCACTGGTTGGTATGATTCACCAACCATTAGTTGTCAGTTGCCACTTCTGAGACCATGAAAAGAAAAATATGGTACCACCTTGAAGATTTTCACAGGAACACATTTAACATAAGGCAGATTCTTCAATGTTATTGTCGGTGCATGTAATTCTATACATTATATTGATTGAACTGTGGTTTACCTTTCATGTGGCACCCGTCGTGTTGCCCATGTTAGTACAAACATTGTAATAAGTCTAATTCGGTAGGTAACATTCATGAAAATGGAACAGGATTGTAGTTACGACATAAGGGACATATCCGATATCATCTATGAAACGGTTATTCCATATCGGTCAATCAAATAAGAAGTATACAATCGATCTAGTTATTTTCTTAAATATAATTTTTTGAGACAAACTGACAATTACGTTTAAGATAGTTTATTTGAATGAAGAAAATAATTGATTTATTGCATTGTTATCACTGTTTCAAGAAATACTACAGTTGTAAATATTTCGATTTGCAATTTTTAAAGTACAGCTCTTTATAAGAACCAGGCAGAGTGTCATATACATGTGATTTCAATTTTTTTTCTATAAATGGCCTGGTAGTAGCAGTTATTGAATACTGCTCAAAAATTAAATTTGAGTGGGAAAACATGAGTTGTTGCCATGGTAACAGACACTATATTTTTGGGTTGTTAAGCGTGGTAAAATCTTTCAAAATCAGCTAAATCACTACAATTCAGAGCCTGATTATGAATAGAATCAAACTTTTTCATAAGTTTTCATATATAACATTGATATAACTTGGTTTAAGCTTCATTTTAATTAAGATTGCATGTCAACCAAATTTGTCTTTTTTTGAAAATTTTACCAAAATTGCAAATTTTCAACATTTTCTGAATTGTGGATTTTGTAAATTTTCAAATTTTCTCGTGTGTTTTTCCGAAAAGCACAAATGCGTACAGCATAGTTAACACTGTGTTCATAAAGTTTGAATACTATTTTACCAAATTGAATAGAAAATGCATGGGACTCTCTTTAATTTTATCACCATAGCAACCCATTTTTCCTTGGAAACGGAGTTATTATTAGCAGAATATTGCAGTTTAAGAACCTAAATGTCCTGAATTGTTTCATAACCGATAAAAAATACATAAAAGCATACACTAACTCTAAATAACCATCGTTAAGTGTTGCTGACATAAATAGTTTCCATGGAAAAAATACAATCCATAGCAACATCCATTCAAAAGATGTATTATGAATGGAAATTTATGTAAACTATACATATATAGAGGAATTTATTTTCGAATTGAAATATGACTGAATGCTTTGCTTCACTCACAGTCTTGTCTGTTCTTTTCAGAAGGTTCAACAAATGTTATATATAATGTAACATTGGGGTTGGAGGATTGGGGAGGTAGGTTTATTTTTATTTTTAATACATGTTCCTTGGGAAACAGAGTTATTATTTGTAGAATTCAGCAGTAAAAGGACTTCAATGCTCTCAATTGTTACTAAAACTTTAAGAAAATGCATAGAAGTACCATCGTTTGTAAACTATAGTTACCATGGTAACAAATTTCATCCATAACAACATCCAATCGAAAGATATATATTATGATTTTAAGTAAAAATACATTTAATTATGTCATTACTGTTCACTTTTTAATAGGAATATAACTGCATGCTATGTTTTGTTTCACTCACAGTCCTGTCTTTGCTCCTTGAGAAGGTTCAACAAACTTGAGTATATACAATGTGGCATTTTGGAGGAGAGGAGGAGGGTATGTTGTTTTGTTTAAATCTTTCATAGAACCTTTTAAGGAAAAGTGAGAAGTTTAGCTAGCTGTAAAACCAGGTTTAATCTACCATTTTCTACATAAGAAAATGCCTGTACCAAGTGAGGAATATATGACAGTTGTTATCCATTTGTTTGATGTGTTAGAGCTTTTGATTTTGCCTATGGACTTTCTGTGAAGAATTTTCCAAAGTGATCGGTATATTTGTTATTTTACTTTTGCTCCAACATTTGGTCAGGTTTTGTTCAGGGTTTCCAATCTGGAAATCAATAATTATTCATGAAAAATTACTAACATATGATGGACTTCATAGGGATTGCATTAGCCCATTCTAAAATAGAAACATTTGGTCAAAGCATTTCCAACCTGAAGTGACAAAGACGGACAGATGGACGGGACAGACCAAGTGAAAACATATAAAGTCATGGTGTTTTAAGAACACTTAACACATAACGTAGGTAAACTCACTGTGTTCTTACTATGCTTTAATCAGGATAATGCACAGCTAAGGTGTGCATAAACTACTAAGTACCTCAGATATACTGCACAGTCCAACAGTACTTACCTTTAGCGGCGGATCCTTTATTTTGAAAGGTATTATTCCATAAAATAAAAAATATTACCGAGTGTGGCGAGTCTAAAACTATTTTGACGATTTTAGTATGAAATAGAAAGTGTTTCTCATTCATTAAACTAGGACTAAACATATTTCATGATATTTTGTGTACAGTGTAAATCTTAAATAAGTGCTTCAAAGTCAAACCAGATAATAACTATTTTATTTATTTCTGCCAAAAGAATGCATTTTGAATATCCAAATAGATGAAATCTGATTTGGATTAGTTTTGTACTCAATGGAATTTATAACGACTTGTTGAATATTTATTCCTATAACGTGACTATTATGGGATCAAATTTAATGAAGATCATATTCTTTTGTGTCAAAACAGGGAGCAGCGGATTAGCTGCAAATTAATCAGACTTCGTTTAGATGGACATGTCTTCAAAATTGATACTGTAGAATAAAAATTAGGACGAAAAGGGGTGGGGTTAATAATTGGAATGTTAAACTTTTTTTCTGTTTATTTAACTTTCTAAATTTCGGTACATCTCTACTCGGTTCATCTTTCTCTAAACATATTATTGGAGGAAAGAAAAGCAATAAATCTATACTCAATAACCCTTTCAGTTATGATTATTCACCTTTTGAAAGTACACCAAAACGGAACTAAAACTGTAAGAGATGTAGGTTATATGTCAATACGACAGCAATCAAACGACAAAAACAACTAATGACATCAAGCGGTCAACATACAGTTTGCAACAATAGTTATAGGTGTCTACACAATATGTCAAATTCTTCATCTTTACTAATTTATATAAAAATTGGGAAAACATTTAACAGAAATGATAAAAAAAATCTACAATTAAATCGTATTTCTTCAGATAATGTAACAATTTAGGAAGAACCCTAAATATTAAAAAGTTAATAATTTAAAACTTACCAACCTGTTATTACTATTAAAAGGCGCATTTCCCTTTCTTTTCCTTACAAGAAATTTGTCTTGGAGACATGGAATATCGTCCGCATAATTCCAAAACGTACACGTAAATTGGTGGCGTCATGTGTTACAACAGTTATTGGCCAATCGAATCGGTTTATATCATTAACTCTGCACAGTCAGGATGATCCTTTAACCCAAACTCCTATAAAGAAACAGAGTGATTGGCAAAATTGGGCAGTAATTGACATGGTAGGAAAAAGCTAAGACATTTGCTTTTTCTGGGTTAGTTTAAAAATAAAGTAGAACATGAAAAGTCGAACATATTATATGGTATGTATTAGAGGAAAAGAAAGGGCCCCGGAAAGGTTCTCCTAAGATCACATGGTCACTTTTTAAAAATTCTTCAGCTAACCAGGCCATTCTAGGCAAACTATACAGTTCTAAACTGATCTGGTTTTAAACATTTTAAAAGTATCAAACAAAGTAAATTAAAGCAAAACGGGCATAACTCGGGAACAGTTAAAGGACGCCACCGAAATACAAAGCATTTTGTATATGTTTCATAACATTTGTTGAGGCAAACTAAAGTTAGAAAATGAACACCAACTTGGGACGTACTAACGTACAGATGGACAAGGGTAAAACTTAACACTCCTCTCCCACCCCACCACCAATTTCGGCGCTGGAATAAAAGTGTTTATTTTAGTTATTTAGTTATTGCCCTTGTACCTTGGATAGATAATATATGTGCAACGCGGGGACATTGGAAATTTTTCTTGTACATAGCATGTTGACAATTACAAATAAAATAAGATTGGTATGAACTGCGCTGTTTCTAGTGTTCACCTTGCAGTTAATGAAATAATGAGTAATTTGTCATTGGATTTATTGTTAATCTTGTATCAAAGCACACATTCGCAGCTTAGTGGTTTGATTCTAAATGTCGGGATTAATTCACAGTCTTTTATAAAAGTTACAGAGGAAATAGAGGCGTAAATCGTGAAAAGGTTAACAAAAGTTTTTTTTTTTTACATTTTACATGTTTACTATCAAAAGGAGAGGCGGGGATTTCAGAAGGATTAAAATTGTGCTTCAGCTAAACTATCTCCTTCCCGCAAAATGATCTAATGTTACCGGAGGCATGAAATATCATCATATATGAAGTACAGTGCATAGTTAAGAATAATGCATAATTATTACAATTAGTTTATACAATTATTTTGTTTCGATATAATTTGGCCGGAAATAGCACAATTATTTTACGGGATTAGAACAATTCCAACTTAGCAGATGCATCTATTCGTCTATCTCGGAGATCTAGAATTCCAATTGCAGAATAGAAGTACAACACAGGAGTTATTATTGATATGTAAATTGCTATATATTAACAGAATTCGATTACTGGACTTCTGATATTAACGATTTACAATTGACTATTCATTTTTAAAGTCCACACCGACTTACTATGTGTTCAATTTGTCTCTCCGTCTATCCGTCCGTCCATTACACTTCAGTTTCAGTTTCGAAATGCTTTGACCAAATGATTCCATTTTTGGTTTGTTAGCTAATGATTATGTTACAAGTCAAGTTTGTGATTTTTGCTGGTGGGATAACATTTCAGGCTTGTGTGTGCCCTAAGAAACTAAGAATTGTCTTACAACTAGTAAAGGACAATATTTATCTTGCCTTAACATAAGCCAGGTTGGGCTATTGCAATCCCATGAAGTTCGTCATCTGTTAAACTTTCATAAATTGATTATCAGAAACAGAACTCTTAACGGAATCTGACAAAACGTTGCAGCAATTATCTTTTAAGGATCTACATGTATAAAAAAAAAAAAAAAAAAAAAAAAAAAAAAAAAAAAAAACCTTTTATTCCCCAACCTCCAACCCCAATGTTACAGTATATATTGCATTTGTTGAACCTTCTGAAAAATAACAGACAAGACTGTGGGTGAAGTAAAGCATTCAGTCATATTCCAATTCGAAAATAAACACCCTCTATATGTGTTTTTTACATAAATTTCCATTTATACATCTTTTGAATGGCTGTTGCTATGGGTTATATTTGTTTCCATGGTAACTATTGAAGTCAGCAACACTTAACGATGGTAATTTATAGTTAGCGTATGAATTTATGTATTTTCTTATCTGTTATGAAACTATTAAGTTCATTTAAGTTCTTAAACTGCAATATTCTGCTAATAATAACTCCGTTTCCAAGGGAAAAATGGGTTGCTATGGTGATAAAATTAAAGAGAGTCCCATGCATTTGTCTATTTAATTTGGTAAAGTAGTATTCAAACTTAACTACTACAGTGTTAACTATGCTGTACACATTTGCACTTTTCTGAAAAACACACGAGACAATTTGATATTTTCACAAAAATCCACAATTTAAAAAGTTGAAAGTATGCATTTTTGGTAAGTTTTAAAAAAATTGACAAATTTGGTTGACATGCAATCTTAATTAAAATGAAGCTTAAAACAAGTTATATCAAAGTTATATATCAAAATTTATGAAAATGTTTGATTCTATTCATAATCAGGCTCTATATTGTAGTGATTTAGCTGATTTTTGAAAGATTTTAACACGCTTAACTACCAAAAGTAGAGTGTCCGTTACCATGGCAATCACTCATATTTTCCCACTCAAATTTAATTTTTGAGCAGTATTCAAGTACTGCTTCTACAGGGCAATTACAAAAAATCTGAAACCCTCATCTATCGCACCTTGACTGGTTTTAAAATCGGAGAAAAACTCATATTTTTTTATTATAAATGAATGTTACTGACATTTTGATTTTACATGCCACAAGAAAACAAGTACGATGACACCATTTTTTTAATTTAATTTTTTCTTTAATCATACTATAAAATCTATCTTTATTTCCAAATTATATCCCATAAATTTCTTTTTCATTCACAAAACAGTGTTTGTTCATGAACATTTGGTGCAAAATTGCGTTATTTTGCACGACTTGAGGCTTGAAAAATAGCCTGTTGAACCATACCTTTTACTATATTTTTTTTTAAAATGCATGGTAAAATCTACACTTTGGCATAGTTTAAGTTCTTTAGATAGAGAGGCAAATGATATCAAGGGTCATCCAAACATATAAGTCGAAAATAAACTTACAACGCAATGGTTAAAAGAGAAAAGACACACAGTGCAAAACAGCTTAAAAACAAAAGACTGAGCAACACGGAACCCACAAAAAAGGTGCTCCCAGCTTGTATAAGACTATTCAATCTGAAAAAATATGCCTAATCCATGTTAACGCGTGTGTGTATCAAGTGAACAGTATAATACACACGCAAAAATTAAAACGGTATAACACTGACATGCAAACAATATGTCAATGACAATGACTTATTGTGCACAGCCAAAGTAACCATATTGGAAATAAAAAGATCCGATAACAAAACAACTGCATACCACATAACATTGATTGCATATAAACTATGCAACAATTTCAAACTTCATAAACCTTAAATAAAGAAACGGGCCGTATGTAGAACTTTATAATTATAAATAGTAAACCTCATTTTATTTTAGGTAAAGAAAACGAAGAGATAAATATAGAGTATAGGGACAAACCTTTCTATCATCTTTTTGTTTTGGCGGTTCTGGCAAATTGGAAAGAAATGGCTATAACTTTCTGGAAGCGAGACACTGACCATACGTGTAAGTTTTCAAAAGTTTACACCTAGATAATAAAAACAAAATTGATGTGACGACATTTAATTACATTTTTCTGTACATTATCAATTTTGACAAAGGACAAAACTAATAGAACTCAAAGAAAGACCATCCTATTTGCATCTATTCCTTCATATAAAAAAGAAGATGTTGTATGATTGCCAATGAGACAACTCTTCACAAGAGACCAAATGACACAGAAATTAACATTCATGATTCAGGTTATGTGTTGAAACTCTAGATGACACCGACAAAGAAATGCAATACTCGACTTACGAAAGCTATATGTGTATATAGCCTAGTACAAATCCCGATAGGGGAAGAACACATGTTTTTGACCCAAAATTTGCCTTATCCTGTACATGTTGCACTTCTACAGCAACGTCGTCTAGAATTTTTCAGACGCCTATAAATATATATGTGAAGAAACCCTATTTCTTTTAAAAGATTTTGCATAATAACTTATTATTTGATAAATATTTACTGATTATATAGTGTCCATGGAAATAACCAGTTATATTAGGGATCATAGATTTATTCCTACGAGGAAGCTCGGAGCATGCTCGGAGCTTTTAAGCAGGCTCTTCTCAGCAGTTTATGTGACAATAATTATCATGATCCATTAAGATGTCAATGAAATCTATAGCACTTCTATATTAAGGAAAGTAGAGCATTATAGAAGAAGTTCAATTAACACCTGTGTAAACATCTGGTTTACAAAACTATAAAAATCAATAGTACTGTACAATGCTTGGAAAGAAATATCAAGTCTTCACAGAAAGAAAATGTTTTAAAACATTGTCTTAATAATTATATTTTTTTTTTTCAATAAAAAAAAAATACTTTATTCATATTTAAAATATAAACATATTTTAAATTTATACAATATCAAATGAAATATTAAAGTCATCAAAGACACAAACTATGGTTATTGATTTCTAACCATATTACCAAACCATAGTACATTCAGTTTCATGCGAAAAAGGGTTGATTTTTTTTTATATTCCATATAATTTGTAATCTTAATCAAAAACAATTACATATGATTCTTAAATAATTGTAAGTACTAAGTTTTCAAAATGTATAAAATAATTTATAAAAGTAATATTTTGACATTATTTTTAAAGTAAACTTTCTATACTCATCTCAAATTGGATAAATACTTAATTTTATTTGATGAAATGATATAAAAATTCTTAAAAATACATTTAGTCCCGTGTTTGATAAGAATAAATAAATATAGAAAATCTATATAACTTACCCTTTTACGGTGTAAGTTTTCAACCCACCATTTTTCTTAAAATATCTTGTACCAAGTCAGGAAAATGGCCATTGTTATGTTATAGTTCGTTTCTGTGTGTGTTGCATTTTAGTGTTGTGTTTCTGTTGTGTCGTTGTTCTCCTCTTATATTTGATGTGTTTCCCACAGTTTTCCCGGATTTATTTTTTCTCAATCGATTTATGAATTTCGAACAGCGGTATACTACTGTTGCCTTTATTCATTCCCTTGCCTTAATTCAAATCTTAACCTTAAGTGAGCAGTTTTTCCAGTGATATTATATTTAACTGTGTTGAACCACGTTTGCTCATAAACAAAAAATATAATTTAAATTTAATTTAATTTTAACAACATTCTCAATGAAACTAATTACTGTATCCCATGAATAAGTCATTGAGGATACCAGATTTAAAGTTGTTTACGCCAGACGCGCATTTCATCTTAAAAGACAATGTTGAATGGTTTTGCAAAAAAGGCTAAGATAATCTTATAGAGTAAAACATCCCAAGTATTTCTTAAAATTCAAAGTTCTGTAACAGTTAAATTATAAGTATGACAAAAACTATGATAATTGAATTGTATTGTTCGTCAAAACCTGTGGCAAATGCTCATTCATGTTCTGTATATAAAAACGCAGATCATGTAATTTCCTGTAGGTTGCACTTTGTAATTCAGCTGTTTCTCCACGCCTCTTTGGGAGATATATAATATTCATAGATAGTTTGATTTGCTGACATACTGGTTCCCAGATATGATCTCTATATTTCATCTCAGAGACATAACTTAAAAGTGTCAAAGTTTTAGTTCCATAGGGATTTCCTACAAATATTGCATTGTCTATATTTACAGAAATGCAACCTACATAGGGTTAAAAAGAGAATATAAAGAATTTCTCAAAATCTGGTTTATCTCAAAGATTTCAATGAAATTAACTCATATATGAAGTTTTATAAATATTTCATGAAAATTGAGAAAATCCTGGGCCTAAACTATGATGAATCAGCATAAATTCACAGTTTATAGTATGCATGGTTTACTTAAATCCCTGAACTCAAAATAAATTCATAATATATGCTAATTTGTAATTAAATTGTTTAGAAGTGCTTATATTTACTCTTCGCAGTCATTAAAATCATCAATCCTTCCTAAATATTATTGGTGTTGTGTTTTGGTCCTGTCGATAACCCAAAATAAGCCGTAATACCTAAATATGCCCGCGGCATAAAAAGTACAAGCTAGAATTTAAAAAACTCAATAAAACTTCCAATAGTGTGTCCTATCCTAAATATGTACTAAATATTCAACATTGCTAGAAAAGGGGAATAATTTAGGAAATGTGAGGCACCAGGGCAACAAAAACAGAGAAAATGCCTACCTCCTGGATCATAAAACAAATATGCCGCACAGCCCTATATGTTGACCTTTGAAAAGATAGTAGTGCATATAAACTTTCCATTCTAGGATATGATTTTTCAAAACTTCATAGTAAAGTGGTACAGTTTTAGCCGTAAAAGAAGTTCCTATGGGAAATTGCATTGTTAATATTTACAGAAATGCAACCTATATTTGGTGGAAAAAGAGAACATACAGAATTTTACCAAATTTGGTTTATCTCACAGATTTTAATGAAATTAACTCAAATATGAAGTTTTATAAATATTTCATGAAGACTGAGAAAATCCTAGGCCTTAACTATGATGACTCAGCATGAATTCACATTTACAGTATGCATAGTTTTAATTAAAGCCCTGACTGCAAAATAAATTCATACGATATGCATATTTGTAAGGTAAATTGCTTAGAAGTGCTTATAATTACTCTTCGCAGTCATTGAAAATCATAGATCCATCCTGAATATTATTGGTGGGGTGTTTTTGTCCTGTCAATAACCCAAAAGTAAGCCGTAACACCTAAATCTACTTTTTGTCACCGTGACATAAAAATACAAGCTAGAAATACAAAAATATCTCAACAAAACTTACAATAGTGTGTCCTATCCTGAATATGTACTAAATATTCCATATTGCTAGAAACGGAAGAATAATTTAGAAAATTTGAGGCCCCAGTGGCAAAAAAAAAAAAAAAAAAACAGGGAAAATTGCCTCCTCTGGGTCATAAAACAAATATTTTAACTTACAAATGCTATGATTTTATGATTTTAAAGGTCTTTATGTAGAAAACAATAACTGTGCTTGGAAGTTATGCAAAAATTAGATGTTAGCAGTCATTTCTATAAAACTTTAAGTGAATTTGTACATCAGACTGGTATCTGCATACATACAACTATTGCAAATATGGCTTTGTTTTAACATTTCTAGTTCATATATTAGCTAAATTATGTCAGACATATGGTTAGAGATGATACTGTTGTGACAAAATTCTAAACTGACCATTTGAAGCAGAAATTGTGAACTTTCATTGACAAATAGGCATACAGTAAGATGTGGACTGGAGACAGAGGTAGGAATGGATACTTTATATAATCTTAAATGTTGGAATGATTGACTGCTTAACATTACATTTACAGTATTCTGAAATGCTTTCAATTTCAGAATAGTTAAAAATAGGTTTTAGACAGTTCTTGTCAGAAAACATTCACATAGGGTAAGCTGGCAATAATTAAAGTCTTGTTTTCAAATTCTTTGAAAAATTGAAACAGGTGTAGGTGTATAAAAGTACTGTGAAAGGAAACGTAGAGTATGTACAATAATTTCTGTAAGGCTATAATTCTGATAAATAAGTATTCTTGTGAGAAGAAGTGTTTTTAGAGAGTTTTCTATTTGAATAAATGTTAGTATAGGTTGCACTTTCTAAATACAGCTGTTTCTCAAACCACGCCTCTTTTGGGAGATATATAATATTCATAGACAATTTGATTTGTTGACATACTGGTTCCCAGATATGATCTCTATCTTTCATCTCATAGAGACATGACTTGGGAACTTTACCAGTATAAAAGCATACTATTGCGGTGAAAATGAATTCTGAAGTAAGCAAAAAGCTAAGGTAGGGTAGTTCACAATTTTAGTATAAGTTTAAACTCTAACAAAAATTGAAACAGGAGCAGGTGTATAAAATGTACTGTAAAGGAAACTTTCATAAATGTTGAAAATATGCCTTACAGCCCTATGTTTTGATCTTTGAATAACATAGTAGTGCATATCAACTTTCTATTCTAGGATATGATTTTTCACGAAAATGCATAGTAAAAGTGTCACAGTTTTAGTCCCATAGGGGTTCCTATGGGAAATTGTATTGTCTATATTTACAGAAATGCAACCTGTATAATAAAGGCGTTGGATATTAACTATGTTTTTCATTCAATATCACAACGAAAACAAATTCAAACTTTGTCAGATACATGCTACAAAACGTACAGTAAAACAAGTTAAAATGCAGGCTTGACAGATTTAACACAAGTTTAGAGGAGGCCAACATTGACTGTAAATATTTTGATACATACTCCGCATATTGATTGCGGAAAATGAGACTGGAAAAATCAATGGCCATCGTTCATGAAGGACTGAAAAGATAACGCCAGGCTACGAAACATACATTTGACTCAGATCATACACAAGGAATCAATGTGAGCTGTCTGGTTCCTTTTTTGTCACCTTTAGATGTTTCAAATAAACACTTTTTCTCTTCAACATGGAATATAATCAGATATGTGAGTGACTAGGTTATGTAAACGTGTTTATGTTCTACCAAAAACAGTCAGAGAAAACGTTGATTAGTAAATGTTATCAGTTTTACAGTATTAGTTTTAAAGTATAAATATTTTAATCCACACACTCTTAAAGTGTATCAGTGCATTACAAAAATTATGAAAATCTGATAATGTAAGTAAGACAGAATCTGGAACAATCATTTCAATGTCTTAATCTATTTTCTATGATAGTCTATAAACTAGCGATCACGCTCAAAGATACTAATCATATTGTTCTTTGGTGTATTTCCATCGAGTATCCTTATTTAACGTAACTTTACGTTTTGGATATACGCATTCAAATTACATCATTTTTATTTATAATTGAAATTATCCTAAACGTAAAACTAAAAGAACTCTTTTACTGAGATGTATTTTTTTTCCAGTTTTTATTATTTTTTTTCTTTATTACTGTCATATTCATACTAACTAATTCACCTTTAAACAGTATATATTTCATAGTACTGTGTTATTTTTGATTATTTCACCAACATTGAAATAATTTGAAAAAACTTCAATTTATGTTTAATTTCATATTCTAAATTTTGAGAAATTAGAAAAATAACAACAAACAATTTATACAAGTAGATCTGTCTTTACCATGTTTACACTTCAAATTTAAATATTTCAATATGACGTTTACAAATTATAAACTAATTCGTGAAGGCTTCATTTTTTTCCATTTCATCAAGATCGTACAACTAAGAAAGTTAACTTATCATACTTATCTTGTAGTAGATAACGTTAAAGTGACATTCTAATATAGAGATTATGCAAGTTTGATGTTTTATTTATAGAAATGAAATGTACTTGGGAATCGTCAATCATTCAGTTGTATTCACATTTTAAGTAAAAACTTGTATTCCCATTTTTTTTCTGTCAATATTAAGATAAGCTAATAAGATATGTTTAACCAGTATGTTCGTGGCAACTTTCGAGCACGTAATCAATTGGTTGATATTTAGTACCGACTGACATTATTATTTTTTGTGTACTGTTTTTTTTTTTTTTTTTAATTTTTAAAAAAGGCGTTGTTTTCCGGTTAAATTTTCAAATTGTTTCATCTATGGATTTTTCAAATATGGCTATATGGTGCAGGTATTCCGTTTTGAATGAAGCTTATGTATGACTTTGTTCACATCCTTTTCCGTTGAACATAGATGCATTTGTTTCTTAAATTTTTTAAACGTCTCCTCTTTAAAGGAAGCAGTTTTTGGTCGACTGTAAACCAGATAATTGTATATGACCCACCGTGTGTATAGAGTTATCTCAATCAGCGAAAACAAATATTATCATATAATATACGCTTTCACTGATTAAGATAATTTGTATCTTTAACGTCAGAAACTTCATAAACAAGATAGTTTTTTATGTTCAAAATTTTTCCAACAGTAACATGTGTAAATGTGTAATTTTTGCAGGTTCTGCTTTATTTGCAAGTGCAGTGCTAAAGGAATTGGCTGACAGGGCACACTTTTCGAATCTCATGGATCTCACTGCATCATTAAACGAAAACGCTAGGTGAGACACTATACTCCTCAAACTGAAATGCATGTACTATACGACAAGGAATGCAAAATCGCAATAAGTAAATAAAAGTTTTAACATTTAACATATAAATAAATAAAAAAAAGTACGTCTAAACAAGTGACAACTCTACGAAAGATTCATCAATTTGATCACCAGTGATGTTGATACACGGTTGTAAACACTTTTCATATGCATAACTTCTCTAAATATCAGCACAACAATCATTATGTTAAATCTGCTAATTTGCGGTTATAAATATATATATATACGTCTAGATATTAGTCAACGATCTGTTTTACGAGAGCATTGGATCTTTACAATGAACGTTTAATGTACACAAAAAAAAAAAACAAAAAAAAACAAAAATAAACAAACGCCTAAAAGTTTACAAATCAACACCAATATTAAACAAGGAAACATTGAACGTTGATGGGTTTCACCAGAACAGTTGTCAGCATTTGATGAAATGTCACTCACATTGTCATTTCTCTAAATTAAATATTTATAAACATTTTGATTATTTGAAACATTGAACTAATTTACCCAAGCCACAACAAATACCCTAAATTTTTAGATGTTTTGACTAGCAAAAACAATGATCTTCAACATCGTGGTTTTATCTGTTTGAATTCGAGCGTTTCTGTCGAGTTTTCAAACTATATGCAGACTAAACGATTATCAACACACAACCTGATATGAGTCTTGATCATGCTTTTGAGCTAAAAATTATTAGTCTGATATTTTTGATGGCTTTGTACATCAATTTTGTTTCGAAGACACTGCTTGATGGAAGTTTCATCGCAGATGATCTCATCATACAAGCAGTCAGCACATTTAATAAATGAACAAATGAATACTCTTTATTGCAAGAGTATAATCGCCTAATTAAATCTTATCTTCCTGAGTTTCCTCTCAATAACATATTCATAAAGAACATACAAAATTATCATGATTATAATGATATATTCACAATATACAATTTTCTATAGATATTAAAGCATATGAATGTTAATCCGCTATTCATGAACATTGTGCAACATTTGGTTTTAACAGTGTATTACCTATTTACATTTCATTTGGTAAACTGCTCCATATTTGTAAACAAGAATATATCAAAGTTTTCTCCAAACAAAGTGTTTCTGGCTTAGGAAGTTTTATGTTGACATGACATTGTTTTGTCATTTTCTGTTAAATTTCTGTTTATAAAATAAAAAATGATTCGGACTCTAATTTAAATGATTTTTTACGTTGCCTAAGCTGCAATAAGTAGTAGTAAAAAGTAACGAAAGGGATAAAGACAGAACGTCATGCGTTTCTATATAGGCAGTATATACGAGCTCTAACACTGTCTAATGTATCAATTCGTTTTGATATGGCTCAGATTAGAAATAAAGGTTCAGTAGGTTTTTTAATTTCAATTTTAATACAGCGAAATCGACATAGCGTTTGCACATAGGTAACGAAACATGTGGATAGACGTGGGAGGTATATTTTAACAGCCATTATTATGTACATCTCGGAGTCTGGGCTAAGTATAGATATATCGAGAATTTTATCGCGGTGTTGTTTACAAAGCGAAAGAAGCACTTCATACTAGAATTAAGCATAAAACCTCTGTCTACCATACATGATATATGCAGCCTTAGTATTATCCGTATACCAAAGCTTCAACTAGATAGTTGACATCATTTATTGTTATCTTAAATTCTTTATTATCTTCAACCATGTCAAGAAAAACAAAACACAAATTTACTAATCAGATTAAAAACGAACTTAGATGAATCATTACCGCTTATTTCTTTCCGTTAATCATTACAGGATCTTGTTGCTTAACGTTAACATAGTCTATCACTTTTCAAAAGCTAAACTTTCTTTTTAAATAAAAGAAAACAAGAAACAACAATCAACTTCATGACACATGTCACAAATGGAGCTGCAAATAAAAATAAATCTAAAGTACATTTGAAATTTGCAAATGAAATTTGATTTGAAAGTTTTTGACTCTTTGGTTAACTGAGTAATATTGTGTATGCTGTTACTAAGTTCTTTGTTCATTACGGTGGTTTACGGGTATGTGCTGTCTACACTTATGATTGTATTGCCCCCTTAGTATTTTCACAAACTTTGTTATAACTTCAGCTTCTTTGAAGATCAAGCTTGTGCTGTGATAACAGAACTATATAACATTGATCGGGAAAAGGCTCTCAAAACACTGGTCACAAAGGTTAACCGGTACAATTCTACACCTTTAGAAATTGCGTACTCGCAAAAATTAACCAAATTTATGGCCCACACAGCCTGTCAAGCAAAGCTCAACAGTATTTGGTATGGAGATATTGCATTATATACACCATCTTGGAGGGTACGTTGCTTTTTGTTTTTATTATGGGAGCAATGGTAAACGTTTGATTGCCCTGTTGACAAAAAACATGTCTGACATATATATACATCTTAAAGAAAGGATTTTTTATTTTTCATCACCGTTTTAATCTAGAAATCACAAAATGAGGGTACATGTATATGCATATTTACACAATACATTCACATTAAACTTAATGAGAATATAATGACATTTGGAGTCCACTTCCATTATTAGTGTTTTTGATATATAACAACTTGAAAACATAACAAGTTAATGATGAAACAAAACAATTAACATAAATAAACAATATTTTAAACGAGGATCTCACACATTGTAAACAAAAACCTGTTTTCTATTGTTTTCAGACCAAACTCATGGTATTTTATCTTTTATAATCAACATGCATCAAATAAACTCATCATAGATACCAGGATTGAAATTTTATATTTGCGTCAGACGCGCGTTTCATCTACAAAAGACTCATCAGTGACGCTCGAATAAAAACATGTTAAAAAGGCTGAATTAAGTAAGAAGTTGAAGAGCATTGAAGACCATTTTTTTTTGCCAAATACAGCTAAGGTACTCTATTCATGAGGTAGAAGAGCCTTAGTATTTCAAAAATGTTAATTTATAATTTTGATCATATCAATGATAATTTAAAAATGCTGCGCTTTTTATCTATTATGGTATACAAACTCTGCTCTTTGTACTAATAGACACCGACAGGATGTACATGTAAAAAAAGTTTATATATTAACTACAATATGTAAAAGTTGTGATTGAAAACTTTGAAGAGTATCTTTAAAATGTTTTAAATCAACATTTTATTGGCAACGTATGAAACATACAGCCTAAACATCAATTGACCATGTTCTTCGACAGAAAGCAAGGTAGTTAAATCTTTTAAAATGTCTTTGGTCGGTCATCACCGATTGACCTTTAACGATGAGTAAAACTCATACTGTGCTGTCAGTAACAAAAACGGCTGAGACGATTACATGTTAAACAATTCACACGTGAAAATCTATGGCCTTACATATCACAAAGAGTAAACAAAAAAGAAATACGACAAACATAATTCAACAACAACCACAACAACAACAATTGATTTATAGTCGCCTGACTGTGGACATATATCCACCTAATGCAG
Source organism: Mytilus coruscus (assembly GCA_017311375.1). NCBI lineage: Eukaryota > Metazoa > Mollusca > Bivalvia > Mytilida > Mytilidae > Mytilus > Mytilus coruscus. Next base: position 76,651,238 of record CM029597.1, on the reverse strand, counting down.
CGGTGTCAAATAAGTTTGTGAAAGCTTCAATAACTAACCTTGGACAGTGGTTTCACAGTTATACATAAATAGCGCTTTGTTTGACGCTTCTCATATAGAAAGAGGGACAAAGACGCATAATCATACATATATGCATGTGCAATAGCTCGTCTAATCAGTTCGTCGAATTTTGTTTAAAGAGATAATTTGACAGATACTAACATATCATAGTCAGATGATCTTTTATATTTTGGATCATACTTCTCAAATTGAAAACTTTAGGTCAGGCATATAAAATTTGGTTACAACAATATTTTATATACATTTAAGAGATACTCTGTTTAAATAACACCATTTTGAAAGTTTTTTAAATAGGATCATATGTTTGAAATTCTTTAATGAAATTGCCGAAATACGGCTTATTCTTTTTACTTTCAATGTAGTTGTCATCTATTATGCATGTTATTCGTTAGGCATTTTAAGCTATATCTGGCATGTTTTAATGTAGTGTTAGTTCTCTTATATATTATGTTTTAGATTGCTATAGCAGTTTTCCTACCAATATTGATCATTCAAAACTTCAGATTCATTCCTATTCCAAAGAAAGATCCATGTCAACCTAGACTTCAGGCTCAAAAACCTAAAAGTAACAATACAATTACTTCATGTCAATGGATATTCTACTATCTCTACATGTTTTACAGGGCACCAGCAACAAAATTCTTTATTTATATGGTATGATTTTGTTTGATTTATAATTTTTATATTATACAAAAACCACATATGCACACAATTGAAAAATGCAAAATGTATTTGTACAAGCTTTGAAAACGAGTCTTGTCGTGTTTTTTTTTTTTTTTTTTTTCGTTTTTTTTTTACGAGAACAAATACATTTCATATTTCCGACAATGTACATATATTGTTTTATCTAACAAATTACAGTCGGCTCTTCGAGCTTCAGTTGTTTAAACCCAAAAAGTATCTCTGATTTTTCGAAGAAATCGACAAAGTTTTAACACAGACTGCGAAGAGGACCAACATTTAAAGGAACTGTCACACAAAAAAAAAAAAAAAAAAAAAAAAAAACTCACATTACAGCTTGCTCAAAAGGAAGGGTGTAAAAATAAAGCCAAAACGTATTTGTGTACCTGATATAAGTACGATGTTTGACTGATTTAAATTTTAACTTTTTCGTGGATTATCAACCAACTTCCCCATACCATTGTATTGTACAGAATATTTTCTATTGACTCAAATGATTGATTCATATTCAAGATATAGATATGTCGAATCAAACTTTTAACTATGCGCGAAATAATCATAGTTAGATCATAATAATCCTTAAACGGCTATTATTATATCTGACTCTAAAATAAATATCAAAAGTCACACCATATCTTATCGATTGATTCAATTTTCCAGCAAAAACTATCTAGGATGATTCATCTGTTGATCTTAAATTAATAGCTTGGTCATGTTGAAAATGATTACAAAAAAAGAATAAAAAATGTCATTCTGAATATGTTCAATTATCAACTGTCAACTACTATTTTGTATAAATATCATATATTCGTGTTCAATATACCGTTTTACTACAACAAAATCTGAAGTGACGCTCGAATAAAAAAGTTAGTTGTAAATATACTCATCATAGATAAAAGCTTAATGTTGTGTACGCCAAACACGCGTTTCGTATTAAAAACTCTTCATTGCTGCTTGATAAAAAAGAGATAAAAAGTACGAAGTTGAAAAGCATTGAAGATAAAAAATTCAAAAGGGTTTGCCAAAAACAGCTACAGTATTCTACTCCGTAGTATTTCGAAAAATTATAAGTTTTGTAAATTGTTACCTTATAAGCATGACCACATCAATGCTTGTTCATGTTGACACAAAGGTGAGCTGTTTATACTGAGCTACTGAGCTACTGAGATGTTTATGCCTTCGGGGTGGAAACCTAATAAAGCAAGGGCGTGTGAAATACGGCAATTTATTGTGTGCTGGTTATTTTAAAGTTCGAACTAAACATCAATGTTTGTTAACCTTTCTTTACTAATACCGTACCATTTTTTTCACAATTACAATACGAAAAATTAAAGAATATGGTATATCAAGAATATGTCAGCAAACAAATTTGTTGGCGAAGAGTGGCGCCACTGTAAATTTTTCTGAAAAATCTGTTTTACATTTTGGCGTCACAAATAATTCACAAATGATGCATTTAAAGAAAGTAAATTTTAACTGAAACAATTGGACATTGAAAGATATAGTTTCATCAAATTACCATCACATTATCGCAAATAACATGATAAAAGCAAACTTATATTTTTGGGGCCAAAATTATAAATTAGTGAACAAACTACTTGTTACAGATTTATGACCCTGACTGATTTACTTGCACATACTTTTCTTAAAAATTTAAACTACAAATATGACCAGCCTCACTGATACAGGCAAATGGTATTGTTAAAACAATCTTAAAGCTGTGGTCAAACATTACCGGATAGCTCGAACGGACGCCAAACGGATGAAAAAAAAAATGCCGTTGACAAAATTTTTATCCGTTGTGAGTCCGTTGGTGTATTGACAAAAAAAAAAAAAAAAACGGACGCGTAATGAATGCCTAACGGACACACACAAGATATGCAACGTACGAGAAACGGAAACGTAACGGACGGAACGGATGTCGAACGTACATCAAACGGACGAGTACCGCATAACTAGGACACCTAATGGAAGCCTACCGGATAAAACGGATGAATAAGAGAAGCAGAAAATCAAAAGTACATGTAAATCACATACACGTGCCTTAAAATAATAAAAAAAAGTTTCCGTGTAACTGGTTTTAGTTTTTTCTTTAAAATGCCGCCAAAGGGTATGAGTGGAAAAGGAAGACTAAAAAATGTTAGAGAAAAATGCCAATAACGCCGCTTGACCATGATTCAGCAGTTCGGCCAAATACATAATATGGTGCCCCTGGAAACCCACGAGAAGGCATACCTACTCAGGAAATGTATAATACCAATAATTGGCATTTCTGACGCAATATTTAGCATTTATCCGTTTTACATTCGGTACATATCCGTTTTATCCGTTATCCTTCCGTTCATGTCTGTTTCACATCCGTTCATCATCAAGTCAGTGGTCTACCGGACCTCCAACGGATGTATAACGGACAAGTAACGGATGCAAAACGGAAACGGAACGGACGAGTACCGTAAAAAACGGACGCCTACCAGACGTTCAACGGACACTTCATCCGTTGGACGTCCGTTCAAAGTTTTGAACATGCTAAAAGTTTTTCACCGAACAGAACGGACGTCGACGGATAAAACGGACTTGAAACGAATTGGGGAGGACATCTAACGGATAAGAACGGACGTCTAACGGATATCAACAGATTGAAAAAAAAAGTTATACGTTCGGCGTCCGTTCGCACCATCCTGTAAGGTGTACCCGGGGCTTAAGATATCAAATTACTGATTTATGTCATTCATTAAGTTTCTGTGAGTTTATACTGTCCGTTAAAGATCCAATCATAATATAGAATCATACTAAATTATACGTTAAAACCATTCGCTTTCGATATCATATGCCCGCATACAATGTAACACTTATTTCTTCTAGTTTAAATGAATATTATTGCAAACGCAATAATTGTTTATAGTATTTTCAGAACCGTTTCTTTCTTTTCTTTAAGGTGTCTTACTTCACATTTTTGGTAATCTTTGCTTTATTTGTGTTGACTGATTTGTACCCTTTGTCAGAAAGATCACCGTCTACGCTTGAATATTTGACTTGGATGTGGACTTTATCACTCTTAATAGAGGAAATAAGACAGGTATATTTAAATTAAATTTTGTTGTTTATTAACGTTTTGCAATAGGATAAAGATTTTATTACAAACATCTTTAGATTCGTTAAAGGCTTCCAACGGTTTGACAAGTACAACAACTCTTCATGTATTAGGACATTTGTGTTTTTCATGACTTGAAAAAAGTAAGTTTTAACCACGTATTGGAATCTGAATTAAAATAAGATTGATTTCCTGGCGTTTAACAACACATACTTCATTTGTTTATAACAACAGCAGCTTAAATTACAAACTAATTATGCATGTACTTAATGTATTCGTTATTTAAATGTCATCTCAAAGCGAACAATACACGTGGCATTACTACTATACAACAGAAATATTCGGCTATTCGACTACACTTGACCTGATTTTTAATTGCAATGTTTGATAAATAATTGTTATATTTTATCCATGTAGCAATTTGTACATTAATATATGGATTTGCTTGTTTATATAGTCTTTAGAAACTTATTACACATTTGAAATCACAAATTAAAAAACAAAATTGTCTTTTTTTATATTGAAATATCTAAGTTTCCTTCATGAAAATACGATACTGCGTAGACTGATTTTCCAAATAAAATCAAATACAATAACACACATTACAATGCAATCTAAATTGTTTATTATCATACATTTGAAATGTTTATCTGATTCAATCAAATGTACACATTCTATTAACAGATTGTACAGACAAACAGGGGATCACCAGCACACAATCTTCAGTATTGGGCTAAAAATGTCTGGAATATATTCGATATTATAATGTATCTCCTATTCCTCGTGTCTGTGTTTCTCAGATGTTTGCTGAACTCGGACCAATTCTACTTTGCCAGAATGGCTTATGCAATCACCTTATCGATGTTTATCTTGCGCAGCATGCACTTCTTCTTCGTCGATAGGTATATTGGGCCTAAAGTTGTCATGATAGGAAGAATGGTAAGTATTCATTTACAATTTACATCAATTGAATCTCAGACACATGCATATATATATATGGTTTCTCCCGACGAATCTACCAAATATAACCCTCCCAGAACGTATCTGAAATACCAGGTTTGTAAATGCAGACGAGCGTGTTGTCTACATATGACTCATCTAGGGTCTTCGAATGAAGACCAAATCGAAAAATAATGTGTTAAACACCACAACAAAGATTGTGTGCCAGAACGGATTAAGGCGTTGAAAGCCTTGTGATTGAATGCCTAATTATTTCGAAAATAAAGTACATTCCTTATTAGCTTAATGAAAATGTTTAAATTTTAAAGACGTCAATTCAAAATTGGAGAAGCCAGATAATTAATACTGTAAAGATAGGTCTGGTTCCATATACAACTTATCCACTAAATGAATACTAAGTAAATAAAAGAATACATAAGATAAAAGATCCTGCTTTTCTTGTGAACAAAAAAGTGATATTTCCTTACTGTTCATTATCTTATGGTTCTAACACTCCGAAATAATTTGGAATTCATTCACTGAAAAGAAATAATTTGTGTTCATATTAGGTATTACCGAAAAAAATATGTTAGGCTCTTATATTTGACACAAAATTTTGTAACCTCAAAATCCAACATTTTACTCCATCCTTATTACTGTTAAAACGACACTTTATGTGTTTTTTTTATAATTGACTACATATGTATATACATGTATGACGGAACCATCCTGTTTTGTTTAAACATATGTGAATTAAGTAAGTTGGTAATGCCAATCCTAATGTTATTTTGTTCAGTAATATAGTTAATCGATTATAAACAGTTTGTCACTGACAGAAACAGATATTCTCGTTTAATGACACTTTTCTACTTTTAAACAGCATTAACCGTATCATTTTACTTCAACTGATACACCTGTCGATAAACAATGTATTTTCAGTCATGTTAGAGGCAAAGCTATTAGACATTAATACAAACCAAAAAGGGAACAAAAGTAAATCTTAACTCATGGGACAAGGTGTCACAGCTGTATCTGACACAAATATTATGTATAAATATGAAGAATATACTTACTTGTTAATTTTTTTTTTTTTGAGAGAAAATACCAGATGTTAGGCTAAATATCAAATGCACATGCGACTTAGGACCTATAGCTTTTATGCATATTAAAGATGATTGATTTCAAATAATCATTGATTCCATAATGAATGCATATAGCACAATTTTATATTACTTTTCACAAAAAACGAAGTCAAATAGCTGCAGGCAGTCTACAATGACAACACACAGCATATCAATCAGAAAAAGCATTACATATCAAATAATGCTGACAATTATTGCAAGCTATCTCAATCTACAAAAAAATGACAAATGTCAAAGTTAGGTATGTGTGAGGGTAAACAAGTTAAATTTGCGTAATACAATTAGTCGAACAAAAGAGCATTGTCAAAGTGCTTGATATCTTGTACATACTTATACTAGTTTCAAATATGTATTTTGGGGTATTTAGAAATAACTCATTAGCAACCGTTAAAATGTAAACCGCCGTGAAATAAAAAAGTAATATTGATATTTATTTTTATTCTTTACAGCTTTCAGACCTTGCATTTTCATTTCTCTATTTGCACTGTTCGTATTCAGTTTCGGCATCATGTACCAAGCTGTTTTGTTTCCAAATTCAGTGTTGTCTCCTTGGGAGCTGTTAAAAGATCTTGTGTATTTTCCATACTGGCAGTTGTACGGCGAGCTAAATTTAGATCACATTGAAGGTATTCATTGTGTTTATACTTGTTGGTATTTGAATACTTCAACAGTTTTTTGTATATAGCCTAAATATCTGCTTAGTCGTGTGAACAAAGTTTAGCATGTTTAGCCTTCACGTTTTAGTTTCCTTTGCAATGTTTTTTTTTTAATTTTGCATTTGCAGGTGACAAATCAATACAGTCAGATGTAAATATAGAATACGCAGAAATATTCAATATGTTGCTTAATTTATTGATTGATTTGTGTTTACTGCCGCTAAGCACACTTGCCTATTCCGTGGCGGTCAGTTTGACTGATGGTGGACTCCAGGGTGCCCTGAGAAAACTGTCAATCCTGGGCTGGGTTCTACCCAAATTTGAATTAACTTAAATGCAACTGCAACAGGGTTTGAACAAAATCAGAGTTGAAAGGCGTATGATGCAAGAGTTAAATTACTGAGAACGCCTTGCTACTGAGGCCCGGCACAAGCTCTTTAAAATTTTACACTATTAGTGTTATTTTTTTGTGAAATGTAATTGCTATCGTTTTGCGAATAAATGTATCGTTTTCTTCAGAAAGTTACTCATATATTTCCACGCCGGTGACTTTAAATCACTTACAACTCTTTAAATGTGCTGTTGGTATAGCTTAATCATTCTAATTTTAGGAGATTACCCTTTACTTATGTTCAAAATTACTATATTACATACAGTGCAGATCAAACATTCATTACATGTAGATGCGCGGAAAAAGTCAACTCGCGTGCACATCAAGTAAACACTGTGTTAACTCCAAAATTTTAGTAGACATAAAAAGTAAATAAGCTTTTTCATTCACGCTTACCTCCGCGTTAACGCGAAAAAGGCGCGTCTTCAAATGTTGTTCATTGTAAATGGGCGTTTACTTCCGCGTTAACGTGAAAAAGGCGCGTCTTCTATTTTTTTGTAAATAGTTAACGCGCGTTTACTACTGCGTTGTGGGTTACTCTAATGACTGTACCGATGATAGGACAATGACATAACAAAGACAGGACCAAAATGAAAAAGATTATAACTTTTTTTTTCTTCTATTTTAGGACCATCTTTGGGAAATCTCTCCCATTTTTTTAATTAAACCAACTGCCCTGGAAGCAGGAGGCTAAACAAAAGTCCACTTTGTTCTTTAAGATACAACAATTTCAGTATTTATTACCAGAAAAAATAGTTTAATAATAATAATGATAAATATTCTTTTATATGACAATGATTGAAAAAAAAAAAAAAAAACATCTTTCTAGAATGTAATACTAAATAATATAACATTATAACATAATCGAGTGCACCTCTGAACAAATGATTACCTAATACAAATTAAAGACAAATAAAAGGCAGACCACATAACATCGTGACTGTTCTCTCCTATACGGTTTGTTATTAACATATATAATTAATTAATGTATTTATTTTTCTTTGTCTATTGTATTATTAGATAAATAGCTGGGTATAGATTTCAGATTGGTTATCATGTATGATTTCCAAAGATTCAAAATATGTGTAGATGACAATTTTGTCCCATCATATTTAATTTTTTACTTATTTTCCACAAGGACCATTTTGTCAAAATAAAAAAAGAGATTTACAAGTAAGTTTTGGTTCGATAGACCACTGTTATCTCCCAAATTCATAAAGTGTTCTAGATTTTCATAATTTAATTGAACATTCCATAATATGAAAATATCTTTGATTTTGCTAATGATTATTTTGGTTGTACTGCAATCAAAAAATAAATGTTGCAAATTTTCAGTATTATGTACCGTTTAGCAAATATGACATTTTCCGTTTGACAATCTCATTTTTTAAGCCTACTTTCAGTATATATAATATTGTAAATGCATTTCCATTGTAATTCTTTTATTTTATTGCCAATGTTAGTTTTTTTCATATTGTCCCATACTATTTTCCAATTAAAATCGTGCCCAAATATTTCTTGCCATTTATTTTGACATTTGGAACTATATCTTTATTAATTATGTCTCGAATATATTTGAGTACACATAATCACACACCTCAGACCCCCAAAAAAAAAAATTTTTGACCCCTAAAAATACCTTCATTTAAAGCAAAAGACACTAAATTTTACCAAAAAGCAAAAACACCCAAAAACAGCAAAAAACTTTGCTCCCAAAATAAAATTTTTACTTTTTATAAAAACCTTAAAACACCCCAAAAAAAAACAACAAAAAATTTCAAAAACAAAATAAAAAAAAGGTCGGAGAACACACCGCGAAAAATTCTGTGGGATTTTCTAGAAAAAAAAATTAAGTGTTTTTCCTTAAAAATGGAATCGAACGAGCGGAGCGAGATACACTCAATTACCAAAATATCCACATTGTGCTATTATATGTGGACAAACTGGGTGTGGAAAAACGGAGTTTGTTCTTGATTTATTAGAAAAAGAATATAGTGGGGTTTTAAACATATAGTTATACTTTGTCCAACAATTCAATGGAACAAAGCATACAAAAATCGTGAATGGATTGGTGATGTTAGAAAACCAAAACAAAAATCTAATAATTGTTAATCCTATTGTCAAAGAAGAAGAGAAACTACAAGAACTACTAAGAATGTTTTTAAAAATATGCTACTTGTCCAACATTATATATCATTGATGATTGCAGTGCAACAAAAGAATTAACAAAGAAAAAGATATGCTGTCTGAGCTTGCATTTTCAGGAAGACACGCGGAACAATCAGTGTGGGTCATTTCACAGAGATACAACTCTGTTTTAAAAGACTTAAGAGAACAAACAAAATGGTTGTGCATGTTTTACACAAAAGATAGAGATAGTTTTGATAATTGTCTAAGAGAAATGATGTTATTCCTACATTAGAAGAAAGACAAAGAATAAAGGAAGAACTTAAAAAAGAAACATCGTAAATTAATATTAAAGACAGATCAACCTACCGATTTTTGGTTACTTGATTAGCAATTCTTAAGCAATTCTTAAGCTATTCTCAAGTAATGCTTTAGCAATTCTTTAGTAATGCTTTAGTAATTTAGCAAATATAAGCAATAAAAAGCAATGCTATTAGAAATATTAACAATTATAACAAATACTGCAGTATTATCATTAGTGGGTTATTTTGTATTTAGTTTTGTAAAAATTAAAAATAAATTATTTTCGTTTTTTGAAACATATAAAATGAATGCCGAAGAATTATTGAGCGAAAATATTGTCGAAAATATAAATATTGATGATGATAAACAAGAAAAAAAAACGCGAGAGATTATCATCTGTTGTTGCTGGTGGAAACAGTAAACAATATTTGGGTAAAGAATTACAACTGTCAGATATTGACAAAATGACACCAGAACAAATAGACAAACTATACTGTAAATATGAAGCTAGATTAGGAGCTAGTATGACTAAGACATTAGGAAACTCTTTTATAAATTTATATGTTATGGGTGTATCAAAGTATTTCAAAGTTGTCGATCCACCAAAACTAATACAAGACTTGAAGGAAGATCCTTTTCTCAATCACGGTTTAACTAACATATGTTGTGAACTGTATTATAAATATGGAATGTATCTTGCTCCTTTTACTGCAATGTTAACAACAGCAAGACATATCGAACCACTTGCTTCTATTGATTTTAAAAATAAAGATGAAAATAATGACATAAAAAATGATGAATGAAAATTCTAAACAAGAAGAAACTGGCGAGCGAAGCGAACGAGCGGAGCGAGATACACTCCGGTCCCCTTCAAAAGAAATATTCAAAAAACCCAAACCAAAAGACCCAAAAAGAGTAGCAGCTGGTAAAAAGATGCAGAAGCAAAAAAATGAAAGCTGAATTAAGAAAAAAAGAAGAAGAAAAATTAAAAAAAGAAAACGCAAAATTTAAAATGGCTAGTGAAAAAAGTGACTTACCACAAATAACAAAAGATTCTGATACAGAAACAGATTGTGAATCAAACCCTTCAGTTGAGAGAAACTCCGGTTCCAAAGTTGATTACAAATTTGCACTTTTTCTATAGGTATTGTTGGATTGGGATTGTTTTTTTATAACCAAAGTAAGAAACCAGAAAAAATGATTAAAGAAATCGTGGTGGGTAAGGAAATAACAAAACCAGAAAAACCAGAAAAACAAAAGAAAGAAATTGATCCTTTTGAATTTAATTGAGCGAACAAAGTGAGAATTTAAAATTTAATATATAAAATGTCAACACAAAAGACGGAAAACAAATAGCAAATATGTTATATCATGCTGGAGTGGAAACATTGTTAACAGTTGGATATGCAGAAATAGGTAAAAGGTACTAAGGAGACCAGCACCAAAAGTAGATTTTAATGTAAATGATGTTGTAATGTTATCCATTGATATATTACTTGCAATGGCAACAAAAGATATGTTGATTAAGCAAGGTATTATACCTGCTGATATCATGAAGTAATAAAAGGAACCGCTTCTTTTTTATTTTATTTTGTTTTTATAAAATGGCAAGTGCTTTAGCAATGATGCTTGGTGGGGCAATAACAAATGCTTTTGCATTTTCGGGGAGTAATTATTTATTTTCACATATGGGTAGTAATGCAAATGAAGAGAAAATAAGACATGATAAAGCTATAGAAAAATTAGAAAAAGCACAACAAGAATGGAATAAAGAAGAACACAAAGATTAGATTTCATCAATGAACAATTACAAAAGGAACATCATGCCGAACATACTTTTGAAGATGTTGACCAAGCAATGAAACAATACTATTACATTACAAGTAAACAATTAACTCCATTATCACCCAAACCTAAACTAAGTGATTTTATACACCATCAGAAGATCAAAAAATAGAAATTGCATTTGTTGTTGGTGGAATGGTTTTAACAGGTTTTGTTGTTTGGAAGTTAAAATAAGCGAGCGAAGCGATGATTACCTTGAAGAAAATGATACATTTAAATCTAAAAATATTATTCCTTTGATTAAAGTTTTTAAAGAGGGTTATAAAGAAATAACAAAATAAATTAAATTTCAGGACATGGTTTTTCAAAACATATTCATAAATTTTGTCAGGTCTAATGAAAGCATCCCAACCAGGAGGAAACTTAGATAACTTTTACCTTTAAACTTTTCCATTACTTCCATTTGTTTTGATGTCAAAGGACATTCTCCATCATCTCTTAAACAACATATCTGATAATTTGATAATTTTATTTTTCCTAATATAACTCTAGCATAAGGATCATCTTTCTCGGTATAAGCTTCAATCATTTTTAAAATAAAAATTTAAATTATATATTTTTAATATCCATAAGGAAAACTTCTAATTAGATTTTCATTTTCATAACATACCATTCTTTTATCAAACATATAATCATAAGCTTTAACTTGTTTAACTGTTTTAAGTTGATGATCTTTTCCTATTTTATGTTGTCATATTTTACAGTTTCATATTTTTCATTTTCATCAGTAACTATTTTTATTTTTTTATCTAATGTAATCTTTTCTTCAACTTCAGCATTTAATCTAAAACCTTTACAACAGCTAACTAGTTTTTCTGTATCTAGTTTCATTGAATAATCTTTTGGACCAGCAGATATAAATTGTTTTATGTGATTAGCATTGTGTTTTGAAACAATTTCGTCTGTTAAATCACCTAATTTACTTCCCATCATATTTTCTACTTTTTTACATGCTTCAGAACCATCATCATTGTAAATACAAGAATCTGTATCCATGTATAAAACTCTTTCTTGTAGAATATCTAATAATTCGTATAATTTTAATCTAGCATGTGCTGTTGTAAATAAAGCTATATAAACATTTACACTTGGATTAGGTTTAGAATATTCTTCTTTTCTTTATATTCAGTTAATACAATATTTTCATCTAATATCATGGTACTTATATCTTTATATTTTTCATTAAATACTATTTTAGTTATATGTTCTAAAGTAAAACAATATTCTTTTGTGTAAAATTATCTCTCATACCAAAATGTCCCCATAAATTATTTAAACATATTTTAGCTATAAATCTTAATCCTGAATTGTGTTTAACTTTGTCAATATCTAGATTATAAGCAGCATTATCTATGATATATTGTATTTTGGTTTTACATTCTTTATCGTTCTCACAATCAGGTTTACAATATTTAGGATCACATTTACATCCTGAAGCTTCTTGTTTATATTTCATAAACGTATCTACATAAAGTTTAAATATATCTGTAGATGTTTTTCAAAATGTTCTAGTTCATATATTTTTGTAATTTATAACCTTTTTCTATTGCTTTATCTATTTCTATTGTAGACCAAGTTCCTACTATAACTCTTTCCTCATTAGAATGTATACATTTTCATTTTAATATTTTTACATTCTTTACATCTTTTATTTCATGTATTTTATCATGTTTATTTAAAGTAGGATCATCTATGTGTTTACATTTAAAAGATATTTTATTCATACATGTTCTACATAATCCAAAAAGTAATTTATGTGTATTATCACTAGTTAATTGTTTATAAGGTAAAACAGGGTGATACAATCCTTTAGGTGGTAATATTTTACATTTCATTATTCCGAAATAATTATTTTTATATAATCATCTACAGAAATATCTGTATATGTAATAGGATGTCCTATAGGATATTTACAATATTTATTTACTGATGGATACAGAGAACAAAAATCTACATATCTACCTTTTAAATCAGAAAGATTATTGTATAATTGAATAGTTTCTGTTCTTCCTCCAAAAATGCATCTCTTTTATCAATAGGTTTTAAATGTGGATCAACTTCAGGATATTTTGTTGATCAAACTCACATTCCCATATTGTATGAATTTTTACATTTGGTTTTAGATAATCTTCAATAGTTTTAAGTCTTTCTTTAGTTTGGTCATATAACTCTTTCATAGTTTTTTATTTCTATCTTTTTACATATTTCTTCAGGACTATAACATTTTGTACATCCATGCCAATAACATCCAAAAATTCATAAACATTACGCATTTTATTTTCTATCATAATAATAACCATCGACTTTATAACATTTATTATTAATGAATAATTTCTTTTCACCTGCTCTTTTAGCATGTTGAATCATTATACCATATTCTAAAGAAATATACTCTAACCATTGTATTGATTTTTGTGAATGTACTTCTTTAATTGTCATCTTTTGTGAATTCCAATTGTTTCATTTGTTAACATTAATGTTTTAAATATTTTTGTACAACATTGAGCAATTGTAATATATTGAAATGGATCAATACAATTATTGGTTATATTTAAAAATAATTTTTATACAATGTACAACCTTTTGACAAAATTAAAACATCCAAAAACAATAATAAAATATTTCTTTATAGAATTTAAATTTTTATCTTTTTTGTTTCATACCATTTGTCAAATTCTTTTTATTTTTGGTAGTCATAGTATCAAAACCATAATATTTTTATCAGGATATTTACCTTTGTATTTTTGGTTTTCTGTTGTATTAAAATAATGTGGAAAGTATCCTTTGTTACCTTCAAAACCAAATGTTTTTGGGAAAGCAGCTAATCCACACAATGTAAAATTTATTGAATCTATAAATCTTAAATTTATTCCTTTAATAAACATAGCTGTTAATTTTAGTCCAGAAGAAATTATGTTATGTTCAATTTTATTTTTACAATGTATCCTAAAATCGGTTGCATATCATAACCTTTTCCATAATGTGAAATAAAAGTGTAGTCTTTAAATTTGTCTCTTATGAAATATTTACAAAAGTTGTCTATTACAGAATTTGTTTCATATTTAATTTTTCTACATCACTAAAACAATCATCTATGTCTAATTCTAACAAGTTTAAATCATCAATATTGAAATCACATTTAAATACTTTTACATAGTTATTTTTAAAACAGTAAATATTTTCTAAATCGTAAGCTATACAAAATTCATTATATGTATTCCTGTTTCTTGATTTGCTTCAAAATCAAAATATATATATTTATTATTTTTACTTGTTTTGGTACTGATGGTTTCATATAACATAAGTGTTCTTCATTACTTTCCGTGTATTTTTCGTAACATATTAAACATATTTTTCACCACATTTATGGTTTTTACCTGTATATGTTTTATTACATTTTCACAAACAAGTTGTTTTCTAATAGTTGTTACTGTATTATCTTTACATGTATGTTGTTCAGTATAACCAATTAAACATAATTTACAAAATCTACGTTTTGCTAAAAATCCTGTTATGTTTGTTATTGTATCAAAATGTTCATCATGATAATATAAATATATTTGTTCGTTGTATTCTTCATTACCATTATATAAAATATGTTCTGTACTATTTGATGTAAAATAATTATTCTCATATCAAGATAATTTTCAAAATTTTTAAATCTTCCAAATCATTTCCTTCTTTTTTATTTCTACTTCTGATTGTTCATGTAAATTTTCAGCAACTCTTTTTGTAATGGTCTACCCTCTTTAATGTGTTTTAATTGTGAGTTTGTAAAATTTTCTAACAACTTGTTTGAAGCTAAAGAAGTTACAATTGCTCTTGCTAAACATATTGTATCATTATTTTTATTTGTATGATACTACTTTTATTTATTGCATCTAATATTTTTAAAGCTTTACCTTTTCCTCTTTTATTGGGTATAATAGTAACTTCAAAATAACTTCTTCTAAATTTAATTCTTCAGCACTATTTAATAATCTTTCCATTTGATCCATGAATAACTTTTAACTGTATTATATGTTCTTATAGGCCAGCTTTTATGTTTAGCAATTATGATTTCATGAATAGGTACTATTTTAATTCTTCCATTAGGGTAATCTTTTATAGAATAATCTATCATGTGATCAAAAGCATTTGTAAATGTTTCTGGTTTTCATCCTTTAGACTAATTTTATAATTAAATACATAAATACTTGCTTTATGTTTATATTTTTTGTCAAAACAAGTTTATATGAATCTCCTTGCTTGGATAAAATTTTATCCTTTTGCCTCCATTTTTAAGAAACAATTTTAGTTATATTTAAAATGTCTAAAATAAATCTAACAAATAAATTAGCAGATGAATTACATCATAGAGTTGTAAAATCTTTTCCTAAAAGACGTGTTTATGTCAATTCAATAGATCAAACATGGGCGGTTGATTTGATAGATATGCAACAATATTCAAAACAAAATAAACACTATAAATATTTATTAGCAGCTATAGATATTTTCAGTAAAATGGTTGGTTAGTTCCATTAAAAAATAAAACAGGAGTAACAGTAAGTGAAGCATTTAAAACATTATTTAAAGAAAGAAAACCAATGTATATTTGGTCGGATAAAGGATCTGAATTTTATAATCGACAAGTAAAAGAATTGTTAAAAGATAATAACATAAAGTTATATTCAACTGAGAATGAGGAAAAGAGCAGCGTGGTGGAACGCTGGATAGGTACAATGAAACAACATATGTTTAAATACTTTACTGCTAATGAAACTTTTAAATATTATGATATATTGGATAAATTAGTTAAAAATTATAATAATACAGTACATTCTTCAATTAAAATGACACCTGTTAAAGCAAGTAAATTAGAAAATGAATTAACCGTGTATAAAAATTTATATCCAGAAAAGAAAGAGAAAATTAAAAAACCTAAACTCAAAGTAGGTGCTAGAGTAAGAATAACAAAAAAGAAAGGTAAATTTGAAAAGGGTTATACTACTCGTTGGACCAAAGAAATATTTGTAATTGAAAAGTTTTAAATACAAACCCTGTTACTTATAGAATAATTGAT
The DNA here is from genome assembly GCA_017311375.1 of Mytilus coruscus. Classification (NCBI taxonomy): domain Eukaryota; kingdom Metazoa; phylum Mollusca; class Bivalvia; order Mytilida; family Mytilidae; genus Mytilus; species Mytilus coruscus. The sequence goes on along the minus strand of CM029597.1, from coordinate 76,634,941 downwards.
TTAAAAGGCGAAGAAATTAAAGGTGGGTTTTATGATCAAGAATTACAGATGACTAAGTTTTAAATCTCTAGGTACCTGTAAATATTTACAATGATCGATTTAGTTTATTTAAAAGTCATATCCTATTGAATTAAACACTTACTTTAGAAACACTTTTATAAAACCTATATAACAAAAGAAATTTAAATGCCTCAATTGCTTAATATGTTATCAAGGCTATAAAATATCAAGTTTCTTTCAATTTTAATGAGTTATCCATTTTAAATAATAATGATCCCAAGGATCAAATGATACAGCAATGATTATTTCAATAAAATACAACACTTCACATCAATACTTTAATATTTACTAACTTATTATAACAAAGAATAACAATACACCCCATTGAGCATTTTATCACATTAATAAGAGAAGATGAGAACTAGTATTGAATTAAATGATAATTGATAATTCTCCATTTTATTATCTTTACTCAAATAATCAATACTATGACTGAATTTTTAAATTGTAAGTGATACAATGATAGATGGAATGTAAAAATATCAACAGTTCTGTAATTGGATTATTGATTAACTCCTTAGTTGCAGTAAACACTTGCTTAGTTACACTTTTACAAAAGTAAACAACTCCTTAGTTGCAGTAAACACTTACTTAGTTTCAATAAATACTTACTTAGATACTGTAAACAACTCCTTAGTTGCAGTAAACACGTACTTAGTTTCAATAAATACTTACTTAGATACAGTAAACAACTACTTAGTTGCAGTAAACACTATCTTAACTACCTAATTGTGACATGTTCATATTCAAAATGGAATCTGAATTGAGAAGATGTAATTTAGTTAAAGTGTCGGATGAATTAGAAAATTAGAAACGTTGTTAGCAAAACATAATAATACGATAAATTTACAAGATACAGAAATAAACAGTACAAAAAGGAAATTGAATTGTTGACCGATAGAATAAACAAAGCTAAAGAAGATTTTGGTGATAAAACAAAAGACGGATTTGGTTGAGATTAACAAGACAAAAGTTAGTGCAAAGACTAAACTCAAAAATTAACAACGAAAAGAACATACGAGAATGACGAAAAACTACATTGGAAATAAAAATAAGTGAATTGATTACCGAAAGGAATAAGATTGCAGAACTTGTTCGTCAAGACAGCAATTACTAGTAATCAACATTTTAAATCTGCCATCTTCAAAATTAATTTGTGCGTCCTGGATTACAAACAGATAAACATTTATTGATTTATTTGCTCCTGCTGTTTTAGTTATTTGGATTGTTATACCTTCAGAGGCATTTTCAATTCTTCTACCTGAACCGTGTAATGAGTTATCATCTGTTGAACGTAAATCTAACCATAATGCATAATTAGTTGTGAGATATTTTTCTAATGTTGTATGAGATAAATTTAAATCTTTTGAAAGTATATTTGTTTCTTTATTTCTTTTAGAATTTAAAGCAAAGAATTTATTTATTTCATCCCATTGTTGATATGCTTTCATTCCTTGACTGTATAGCTGATTTGGAACACCTTCTATTGTCATTTCTACTTTTGTTATATTAGGATTATAATAAGTTTCAGTGCTTGTTCTTTCAGGATCTTCGAACAACATTAGAATTCCTTTCATACTTCTAGCTGGAACATTTAAATTGATATTCCACAATGTATCAGATTTGTTTTGGTTATTTTTCTATGTCTTAGTATTCTATCGTACAAAATAACCATCTTACCATCAACTTGTTGTCTTATCTGTCTTGCTAATTCTGCATCGGAAACCATATCAAATTCTAAACAAATGTTTTAATTGTGTAACTTGCATCTATATCTGTAGATTTAATAACGTTGCTATAATTATTAAATGTAAGTTCATATTCAAGTCTATCACCAAGACCTGATTGATAAAAAGGCATATGAGTTTCTAATAGTTCAAAATCAAGTGGGATACAAAATCTGTTTTATATGCTAATGCAATTGCTTCATCACCCGTATCATTTGCTTTATCACCTACACCAACTCTGTGTTTTAACATGTTTGCTTCACCAATACCTTGGTATGCCATATTTGTTCGTTCAGATGAAGATTTCCACAAATCGGTATAACAATGATAAATATCACTATCATCAATTGACATAATTTCATTTCCACTTATACGAATTGTTGTTTTTTTAACTATTGCTCTTCCTATGTTTGGATATATGGTTGCATTGTCGTCTGTAGATGATGCAAGATCTATCTCAAATGCTAATCTTGTTGTTCCTGGAACAATAACATCATTATTGCTTAGATTGGGGAATCTCACTAATAGCTGTTGATTTTGATCAATAGTTGAAGGATTATTAGTTATTACTACACTTTGACGAATACCTTTCACACCACGAGGTTCTCTTATTTTTCTGTAAGGATTTAATTTGTTTCCGTATGCCGACATTTTTAAGGATTAAATTTGTTATAAAAATAATTCAATTACCGCTGATACTAGAGTATTGATACATGCAGAATTATCACTCTTACTAACAAAACCTATTATATCTCCAGCCTTAACTTCAAAAGGTGTATTAAAGTTATAATAACTGTGTGTGACACTACTACCCAAACTTATTCCGTAACCATATGGCTCATTATTATTAACAGTCATCATAACGGCTATATCATCTGTGTTTGTTTTCAGACTTACTAAACCCATACCCAATATTTGTCCTGGAAAGTTCATTACATAATAACCACCATCACCAAAATTAAACATTTGATTTGTATGTATTGAACCATCAATTCCAGCATTTATACTTATTATTTTTCTGTCTGGTTTATTTTAATATTAGTAACTATATTTTCAACATTTAAAACTCTGATGGTTAGGGCAGCGACACTCCGGCGTAAATCTTTATCCTTAGTATCCATTGTTCGAAGCTCACTCTCCATATTTAATATTTCCTTTTTATTTCCGATGTATCTACGTGTTTTTCTTGACACCAAGTATGCTCATTTTATTAAATAAATTATACAATTTCTAAAACACAATTAATTGGTAAATTATTAATTATCTTTTATTATTTTCGTCTCTTATTTCTAATTTCAATTCTGTTATATCACCATTTACCAAATACTTATATTCCGGATTCTCAAATCTTATTGTTATAATATCCCCAAACTCTTTATTTTCAACTGGAACAACAGCCAACAAAGTACTCGGCATACCATCAAGATAATTATAAGAAGTGCTAACTTGTTCCAAATGGATATACAATGATTTATGGATAGCAAAATCTACAAATTTTTTCCATAATGTAATTCATTAGGTTCGAATTTACGTTCATTATTAAATCCTAACATATTTTTCAAATCTTCATTTATCCTTAACTCAATAGGAGTGTTTAATGACGCAATACCATTTGTTTCATTTACGGATAATACAATATCTTTTTTTAAATTCATCCGCTATTTGTTGGAAACTATAATAACCATCTTTAATCCTATGAACTCTTTCTCCTGTTTGTCTTATAACTCCATCATAAACATTATACCAACCTACACTATATCTTATAGATTTTAAACCAATACGTTTATTTCCATCTCTGTTATCAATGTATTGTTGTAAGTTAATTGTCTTATCAATATTTGAAATAGTGTGGTACATTTTAATATAAAAATGATAACAAAAGAATTTAAATATAATCCAAATGTATCATATAATCCAAGTGTTAAGTATTCTAAAAAGATATAAATCTTGTCGATCAAATAATATTTGTAAATCAAAAGAAAACTTTAAAACAGCTTTCCTGATTTATTTCAAAATATCAAAACCCATCATTACACACCAACGAACCATGGAATACATGGATTCATTCTTCGTTTGATTGGTGGCAATGTCAGTTAAACTTTGCAGTCTGGTGTGCAAGTACAGGATGTGGTGTTTCCTACAATAACCATATACAAAACACTTCAAATCTTACTAAATCACTTTATACATTTCACTTATATTATTGCATTGCCAGAATTTTAAAAGAACTTAAATCACCTTTACCAACAGATTCTTCTTTCTGTTATTACAAAACCCATATGACAAAGCTGCATATCAAAAATTATGCAATGAATTTGATGTTTCTCCAAATACAGATTGGAGACAAAAGTAGAATCATCATCTAAAGGATTAGGAACTTTTCTGAATATTATAAACCAAGTGGTGAATACAGATATCATCATTCAGGGGATGGTCCCTTCTTTAATATTCATGATACAATTCGTCATACAAAAGATATAAGTATGGCTTGGACAACATTTATATTAGATAAATCAGAGGGTTTTACAAAAGCAGGTATTGAACGTATTAATGAAAGTATTAGAATGTTTGTATGGGCATTATTAGGGCACAATCTCAAACAAGGGTAGAAATATTAAAAGTAGGAACAGGATTTGATGCACAAAACAATTCTTAGCAAATGTACAAGATGTTATTAATAGTCCTATCGATTTACCCACTCAGATAAAAAATTATCAAAATGTTTTAAAATACGCAAGAAGTAAAGTTGATTATGCTTATGGACTTGGTTTATATATGTCTCCCAGTGATATGGTATTACAAATTGACACCATTGTTGGTTATAACAACAAAATTGTAATTGCAACAGAAAATCAAACACTCGGTTTAAATGATGATTTAAATAATAAAATTTTGATTTTACCGGTCTCGATCCTGTCGATTTCCAACCAAATAAACCAAAACCGATTCAACAATCTCAATCAGAACCAAAAAATCAGAACCAAAAATCAGAACCAGTTCAAATAGAACCAATACAAAAAATGAATATGACGAACACGAAGATAATAAAAAGCAATAATATTTGGAAGTATTGTTTTGGGTATTACAGCACTTATTATTTATAAAATTTATTAATTTATTTTTAAATATTCCTAGCAGCAGCATACAATAAACCAACAACCAAAACAAGCAAAGCCCATAAGTTGTTTGCAAACCAATTTACTACGTCTTTTGTTGCAGACAATAACCAAGATACAATAGAACCTATAATACCTGGTAATGCAGCTGCTAATTTTCCTGCAAGAAAAGATAATAGTTTTCCAAGATTTTTAATTGTTTTTTATCCAGTCTTGTACACCACCTTTTGATGGTGGAGGAGGAGGAGAAGGAGAAAAGTAGTTCCACCAGTAAATGTCTCAACAATAACACCAATAATCATTCCAAAAGCGGTTAAAATACTAGCTATTGTAATTCCTTGTTCTCTGAATAATGTTTTAATTCTTTCACCTAATGTTTTGTCTTCGTATAACACTTTATTTATTGTTTCTTTAATTCTGTTTACTTGACTACGTAGTTTTTCTTTATTAATATTAATTACTTCTAGTCTTGCACTTCTCTCAGATTCCAACTCTCTTATTCGACTACTTATTCTATTTATTTGAAATTCATCATTGTCTTCTTTAGCTTGTTCTAATTTAGTATTTTCTTTTGCTAAGTCTTTATTTGTTTCATTCAGTTTTGCTAATTCATTTGCAATCTCTTCTTTTACTGATGTCATTGCACTGATTACACTATCCATCTCTCTTTTGTCATATCTGTTTGTGTTTCCATTTCTTTGTAAGTTAATCCTGCTTCTATAAAAGAAGTTTCTATTTCTTTCACAGATGTTTCGGTATTACTTGCTGTTTCTAATAATTCTTCTCCTTCTTGTTGTGTAGATATTTCTTTTAATGGAATTTCTATATTATTGAGTTCACGAATTGGTGTTTCATTTAACATTCTCTGAAACTCTGCTCTACCTTCTATTATTCTATCAGATATTTTAAAATCATCTACACCTAAAACATCCCTGACAAAATTAACACCGTATTCTCTTTGAATAGTGCTAAATTTATAAAATTTTAATACTCCTTTTGATAATATGTTAATGCAATTTCCTACCATATTCATCTTTTACATACAACATTGTTCTTCCATTAAAATCTTCTTTGGTAAAAAATCTTTGTAATTTTTGTTTGAATATAATTCATTATTTTCGTTATAAAATCTTTTATCATTTTTTCGGTAATCTCTTTTCGCGAATTTTAGTGTCATTTTCTGATAAATCTCTTAATACCTCAGTTTCCTTGTCTATAGAACTTTGAAATTCTTCATCATTTCGAAAAGTAGTTTCTTTTTCTTCATCATAATCATCACGATCAAATAAAGGATTTCCAAACTCAACACTTCCTTCAGCCATTTTTACATCAAAATTTTTATAGTTCATACATTGGGGAGGGTCATTAACTATTGTAATTTTGTTAAAAAATTAGATATTTTCCATTTTTTTTTAATTCACTTCTTACTCTAGCTTCTGTGTCTTCTATCAATTTCTTTCTTTCGCTGTCATTCAATACTGTTTGTGTTTGTTTTGTACGTATATTTTCTTTCATTTTGTTGTAATTTTCCAATTCATCCAAAACTGATTTAAATTCATTCTCACTTATCTGTCCATCAGTTAAAGATTTTGATATCAAATCTTTTATACTGTTTAATTTACATTCTGCCATTGTTTTAATTTCATAATGTTTTTTGATTTTGTTGTTAACTTGCGTCTAGCAAATTTAATTAAACCTCCTAAACTTCCACATACAATAGCTGTAATCTGTATTGGAAGCAAGATAGGAAAAGCTATTCCTATACCAGCTAAAACAACGGAAGTCGAAATTAAACTTGTATCGACACCATCAGTAACATTGACTCCGCGTTTATATTTCTTGTATAGTGATTTACGTTTATCTCTCTCATTTATTAATGTTTTTCTATTTCTGTTATTTTTGTAGTCTATAATTTTGTCCATCTTCTGTAGGTAATTCTGGATATAATGGTATATCCATTGATAAATCGGGAGCTGTAGGTTGTTTCATTTTTAAAGTAAAATTGATTTTTTTTCTCCAAAATCCAACAGAATTTTTCGCGGTGTGTTCTCCGACCTTTTTTATTTTTGTTTTTGAAATTTTTTTGTTGTTTTTTTGGGGTGTTTTTAAGGTTTTTATAAAAAGTAAAAATTTTATTTTGGGAGCAAAGTTTTTGCTGTTTTTGGGTGTTTTTGCTTTTTGGTAAAATTTAGTGTCTTTTGCTTTAAATGAAGGTATTTTTAGGGGTCAAAATTTTTTTTTTTGGGGGTCTGAGGTGTGTGATTATGTGTTTGAGTTTCAATTCTTTAGGTTATATTTTTTGGTCGTTTCTATCTAATATGAACATTTCATCAGAGAGTTTCAATTCTATATTTGTTTTTTCATTAATATTTCTACCAGTTTCTAAAATTTGTATGAGGTCGATTGGTATCGAACTTTTAACTCGTGAAAATTCGGATATACAGTTTCTTTTATCCGCAAGTTTTTCAAATATAGCACTACAACTGTAAAATGTATTAGTTTCTTCATTCCATATATCTTTGATATATTCCATGTTACTTTTAAGGAAGGAAGAAAATAACTATGTCTTATTTTGGAATGAATGTTTTGAGTTACAAAATATTCTTATATTAAGTACCTCTGTCTTTGTTTTTGGATTATCGCCAGTCTTTAGAAAATAGGTCCATTTATTTATCATTTTCTGATAAAATAAAGGAATATTTTCAAGATTTAGTCCGGTAACGTTTGAGCATTTACATAAAAAATATTGATAATTTTACTTGTTATCAAATTGTCGGAGCCAATACTTGCCAATCGCATTCCAGCTTTCTAACGGTTCATGAAGAATGCGATAAAGAGACTTTATTTGTTTACTTCTAATGAATAAATCGATACTTATCATTCCCTTTCCACCCTTTGTTATATCAAGACAACAAACCTGTCTTTCTATTTGGTTAACTTTCTCATCCCATATAAAATTCCGAATAATATTGTTTATTTCTTTTGAATATTTTTCAGGACTTCCCCGCATTTCAAGTTCATAAGAGCAAATAGGCAATATGAATTTTTTTACTATTAAAGTTTTACCACTAAAAGAAAGTTTCCTGCTTTTCCACACGTGGACACAGTTATTAATCTTTTATATAATGCTTTGCCATATAGCATCCTTATCAATTTCATAACCGTGATTTACTTCAAGGGTTTTTACATTACCTGTAATCCATTTAATTTTGTTAAATTAAAGCTTTTTCCTTTTAAGAGATCCTATAAGTAAACCTTTTGGTTTATCGAAATTTATTTTATATCCCGAAGCTTGTTCATATAGTGTTAGAACATCAAAGGATTTTTCTACTGGTTTCTCATTTTTATTAAAAAGTTGAGTGTCATCAGCAAACATGCATAATTTAGTTTCTATACTTTTACCCCCCTTACCAGGCATCTGAATCCCTTCAATTTCCTTGTTACCTCGTATTGCACATGCCATTGGTTCTGCTTGCAGAATGTATATAAGGGGTGCTATTGGAAAGTCCTGTCTGGCCGAACGAGTTATCGAAAAATATTTTGAAACATGTCCATTCGTTTTTATGCAAGTTATAGCATCATAAAGTAGCATTTTGATTTATTGTCTAAATTTTTCCCCAAATTTATACTTTTCTAATACAAAATCCACCAAATCCCATTCAACCTTATCAAAGGCTTTTTGTTGGTCAAGAAATATTATTATTCCATCTTCGTCTTCGTTGTCTATATAGTCTATTATATCTGTTAGCATCACTATTTTTCTTCCTTTAACAGATCCTTTTTGATCTGGATGAATTATTTTCGGTCAGACTTTTTTCAATCTCATTGCAAGAAGTTTTGCTATGATTTTATAATCGGTGTTAAGTAAGGTCTTCAGTTTTTAATAGTTTCTATTTCTCCACCCTTATGTTATAGTGTAAGAACCCCTTTATGTTGAGATTTACTTAAACATTTTTGCTAAATATTTCCTGAAGGAGTATAAATAAATCGTATTTAATTATATCCCAATACAAAATGTAAAATTCAGATATAATGCCATCCTCACCTGGCGATTTGTTGGTCTTTAGAACTTTGAGCACTTTTTCTAATTCTTCCATACTTATATTACTTTCAATCATCTCTTTATCGTCGGAACTTACCTTATTTTCAATAAATTGGCAAAGCTTTTCACCGCACTGTTTGTCCCACCCTTCAGAAGTAAAAAGTGTGGAATAAAATTGTACTTGTTCTTTTAATATCAAATCAATATCATATTTATACGTACCCGTTTTTTTTATACGATTCCACAGTTTGTTATGACCATTTGTCTTTTCTTAATTAAAAAAATATTTCGTAGATTTTTATTTATCATACGATTTATCTCAATATTGAAATATAATAGGATTTCATCATTCGGAATATAAATATAAGGAAAAAAAACGAAAATATATTCCCAAAGCTTGCGAAGACGTGACCTGCGTAACGTTGACAATGATCGGACTATTATCAACAATGACAGGACCAAATTCAATAATATGCTAATAACTTTTTTTATTTCTCAAAGGATTCATCTCAAATTTGAAATATAATAAGCCTGATAATTGAGTAACAATCTTTTATACCTCAGAATGGATTGTAAGACATAAAAATGAAGTAATTTAAGTTAAAATTGTAAAATTTGTTGTCGCATAAAAAAAGGTGCCAATATTATCCATTTAAAACAAATATTATACAACGGCATTAAAATTCTGCCCCGGTGGATCGCTATCCTTGCCGTGGTCGGGGGCTTGCGTGTCTCAGTGACCCTAAGAGCTATGCCAGCTGGAGCTTTGTCTCCTGATAGGGTCACCCATGCTGGACAGGTCGAAGGGTAGAGGCCAGACTAGTGATCCGAACATCGTACGAATGGCCCGATGTTTTAAATAAAATAGGCATTCCAACCCGTAGGCCGTGGGTTGCTACCCGTGTCGGTGGTTGACGAGATCCTAGCGGATGAGAGCTGTAGCCAGACTCCTTACGGTCAGAAAATACCCGGACGGACGAGACTATAGTTCAATAAGCTGCTTTGGCTCCGATATCATCTAAACGGGAGGTCGGATGGACCCGGTCCGATCAATCGGCTGGTCATGTCGAGCCCTTCAGTTAATCCTCAACAATAAGCTTTCATATCACAATGTACTTTATACACAGGTATTTAAATCAAGCTATTTATATTTAGGATAACTGAAGAAGGCGACGGCTCATGGGTCAATCAAGTAGTACGCTTTCTATTTCGCTTGATGGATACGCTCTGCTTGAGTATACTATTCTTGGAACATCCGGTGCTTTCCGCAGTGGATCTTGGGTGCTAATTTTGGGGACGAGGTGCATTATACTTGTAGCTCGCTTTCAGCATTAGCGCTTGACCCCTGCTCGCCACGGAAACACAGCATCGCCCATGTAGGCACTCCGAGGTGGGTGGATGACAAGGATAGTGAATCTTTCTCCTTTCATATGGCAAACAAAACCAAACTTCTCAATCAGCTTCTACAAAAAAAGAAAATGTGATGACTCTGCGCCCTGTCAGGAAGATGATAGTTGGCCCCGATTTATTGTAATAAAAGGAACAGATGAAAAACCAGTTTCAAAATATCTCCTTTTGTAATTCATAAACAAATTCAAAGCATTGCTGGTACAGTTAAAAAGTTTCAAAATGAGATCAGGAATTTGTTGGTTGAATGTTCCAACAAAAGTCAATCAACAAATTTGCTGACTATGACAAAATTACAGACTTTTCTGTTTCTGCCTCTCCTCACAATAGTTTGAACAGTTGCAAAGGAATCATTCGAGACAGAAGTCAATATCTAGGTGATCTTACCGTGGAAGAAATTAGTGATGAATTATCAAACCAAGGTGTATCTGATGTTGTTAGATTTCAAATTAAAAAGAATGGAAATATAACCAAACTAAATACATATCTTTTAACCTTTAAAACTCCAACTCCTCCTCATCTATTTCTTTAGGTTGCTTCGGAATCAGAGTTGACAGATTCATCCCTAACCCAATACGATGCTTCACCTGTCAAAAGTTTGGTCATGGAACCAAACAATGTCGTGGTACGCAGAGATGCTTCAAGTGTTCTGACGAAGGACACGAGGAACAACCTGTAGCTCTGAATCCTCTAAATGTGTAAACTGTGGTGAATCCCATTTTCATCATCTAGGGTCTGCCCTGTTTATCTTAAAGAAAAAATATTATTAAAATTAAAACAGAAAGAAACATCAGTTACCCAGAGGCTAAACAGATAGCTTCTGTTTCGAATAATCCTCTAGTTTCGAACAAACCATCGTACGCCAGCAAAGTTGGCCGCTCATTCAGTCATGAGAATACACAAACTCGCATGACATGGCCAATTGATGCTGAAACGTTTACAATGCTGCCTGTTCAGTTAGAAACTTCCGATAAATTAATTATTCCAAGAAAATCAAACCCTTCTAAAACCAGTAATCAGTCAACTCAATCTTCCTTACAGAGCTCAATGTCATCACCTTCTAAAATGGAAAAAAATCAAGTAAGTCAGATGCGGTTGTATCAGACAGTTGGGGCACTGGATCGGTCTGGGATCTTCCCGATAATTCATTGGTCTTAAATAGTCACACTACATCTGCGTCTAATAAAGCGTCTACTAGTTCGTCTTCTGCTTCTCGAACAAAGTCGACAAAAGCTCCTTCTCCTCTTCGTTCTCCAGAACAGAAGGGCGTCTCCAAAACGCCAGCAAATGCATCCTCTCAGAAGTCTTCTGAAAGGAGGTCGCGGGTAGAGGTCGAGGCGGAGTAACATCAGCTGCGTCTAAACACAGAGATCAAGGACTCTCCTCACAAAATAGATTTACCATACTGGATGACGAATCAGAAATGGACTGCGAAAGTGTTGTGCCACCCGAAAGATCACAATCTCAGGGTGATCGAAGTAAAAATGCTGGCAAACTCGATAGCATTCGTCCTGTTATTCAAAAACCATGACAGATATCATTCAATGGAATTGCCGAGGTCTTAAAATTAATCTTCTTGAGTTAACGCTTCTAGTTCAGACTTTTATACCTATTGCATTTTGTCTTCAAGAAACTCATTTAAAAGAAAAGGATAATGTATCTTTAAAAGGATACAACATTTATAGCACATTTTCTAAGGAAGACGAACGTGCTGCAGGCGGATCAACCATTTTTGTGAAGGACAACGTCATTCATAGCACAGTCCAACTCACCACAGATCTGCAGGCAGTTGCAATTCGTTTATCATTAGATAAAACAATTACATTATGTTCTATATATATTCCATGATCAGTTACCTTCACCTTTTATACTTATGGGAGACTTTAATGCCCACAATCCCTTGTGGGGAAGCAAGTCTCATAATGACAAAGGTAAGATCATTGAAGACTTTGTCTCTCAAGAAGGGTTATGCATTTTCAATGATGGATCTAATACTTATCTTCACCCTGGAAACGGGTCTTATTCTGCTATTGATATCACTATTTGCGACCCGTCTCTTCTTCTGGATTATTCATGGCGTGTCCATGATGATCTTTGTGAAGTGATCACTTCCAATAATACTTGAACATCTTTTCACTTCTGCTCAACAGAGAGTTCCACGTTGGAAACTGGACAAGGCGGACTGGCCTTGTTTGAGAATCTCTGTCGAGCGGAACTTCAATCAAAGATGTTTGAGACTGTAGAAGATCCAATTTTAACTTTTAATACAGTTTTAACATCAATTGCTGACAGAACAATTCCTAAGACCTCGGCAAATCCAAAACATCCCAGCAAACCATGGTTTGATGATGCCTGTGATCAAGCCATAGATGACCGTAAACAATCTGAAAGACGATTCTATCAACATCCTACGTCGGAAAATTTAAGTAATTTCCGTATGTTTCGCGCTAAGGCACGACGGACTTGCAGGCAAGCACGACGAACGTCTTGGAAAAAATTTATCTCGGGAATAACATCTCGCACTCCGATGACAAAAGTATGGAACATGATACAAAAGATTAAAGGTAAAAATTCTAGAGCCACGGTAAAACATTTGAAACATGGCACTGATTTATTAACATCTGAAAAAGATATTGCCAATAAGCTTGGTGAAACTTTGCGAAATCTTCTTCTTCTAACAACTACAGGAAGATTTTAAAAAGTTAAGAAGCAAAAAGAAAAATAAAGTTGAATTTTAAATCGAAAATGGTGAAAATTATAATAAACTCTTTCTCTGGAAGAACTTAAGACATCTCTGTCCAAGGCCCATGATACAGCTTGTGGACCTGATAATATTCACTACCAACTTTTGAAACACTTGCCAGATTCCTCGCTTGAAGCTCTTTTGCAACTCATGAATAACATCTGGGAATCTGGTGACTTACCATCAATCTGGAAGCTTGCAATCGTCGTGCCTATTCCAAAACCAAGTAAAGATCACACGGATCCTATTAACTATCGACCAATTGCTCTTACCAGTTGTGTCTGTAAAACATTAGAACGGATGGTCAATGATCGCCTTGTTTGGTTCCTGGAATCAAATGGGCTTTTAGCCAATATCCAGTGTGGATTCCGACAAGGCCGCAGTACTCTTGATCATCTAGTTCGATTCGAGTCATTATCCGTAATGGTTTTGCGAAAAATGAACACGTGGTGTCAGTCTTTTCGATCTTGAAAAGGCGTATGACACCACATGGAAGTATGGTATTTTAAAAGATCTTTTGATATGGGGTTGAAAGGCAATATGCCAAATTTTATTTCAAATTTTCTGTCTAACAGACAATTTAATGTTAGAGTAAATTCAACCATGTCTGATCTGTATGATCAAGAGATGGGTGTCCCTCAGGGAGTATTTTATCTGTTACATTATTTAGTCTTAAAATTAATAGCCTTGTTGAAGTTTTGAAAAGTAATATTGAAGGTTCATTGTATGTTGATGATTTTTAATCTGTTACAGAGGCAAAAATATGAATAACATTGAAAGACAATTACAATTATGTCTTGGAAGAATTGAAAATGGGCTTCGGAAAATGGTTTTAAATTTTCTACTTCAAAACGGTTGGGATGCATTTTGTAACAAAAGGAAACTGCATCTTGATCCAGAACTCACTTTGTACGGAAACCCAATTAAAATGGTTGATGAAACCAAATTTCTTGGGCTAGTTTTTGATAAAAGTTAACCTTTCTACCCCATATCAAAATGTTAAAATCGAGATGCTTAAAAGCATTAGATATTTTAAAGGTTGTTGGCAGCACTGACTGGGGTGCTGATCGCAACATTTTACTTAGTTTATACAGATCTATAGTAAGATCTAAACTAGATTATGGTTCAATAGTGTATGGCTCTGCAAGGAAGTCCTACATACAGATTCTCGATGCTGTGCATCACCAGGGTTTGCGTTTATGTCTTGGTGCCTTTAAACCTCACCCGTTGAGAGTCTGTATGTAGAGGCTGACGAGCACTCACTCTCAACAGACGCTTGAAGCTTGGACTTCAATACGCTGTCAAGCTTAAAGCATATCCAGAAAATCCTGCCTACAACTGTGTTTTTAATCCAATTTATGAAGATGTATATGCAAAACATGAAAATAAAATTCCTCCATTAGGCATCCGTTTAAAACCACACTTAACCACATTTGATTTAAAATCTCTTGCACAAGTTGAAAATTGCAAATGCCCTCCATGGGAACTTCCAAAACCGAAAATGATATTTGACCTCCGTAAATACAAAAACCGAAACAAACCCTCTTATAATTCAACAACATTTTGCTGAAATTAAGTCAAATTATTCAGATTTTTCAACTGTTTATACAGATGGATCGAAGGATGGTAACCGAGTTGCATCTGCTGCTGTCTTTGGAGGCAGAGCTGCGACTCTCCGTTTGTCATCTGCCGCATCCATATTTACTGCTGAAGCAAAGGCAATAATTTTAGCTTTAAAATTTATTGCTACTTCAGACAAATCTAAATTTATAATATGTTCTGATTCACTTTCATGCTTACAAGCTATACAACATACTAAAATTAAAACCCGATAATTCTCAAGATTTTATATGTAATGAGGAATTTAAAAATTCTTCATAAAGAAATAATTTTCTATGGGTTCCGAGTCATGTTGGAATCCATGGAAACACGGTTGTAGACGAAGAAGCAAAAATGCCCTGGATGATCCCTTATCTAACTGTGATATACCTTATACCGATTTTAGATCTAATATTAGAGAATATGTTTTAATATATTGGAAAATGAATGGAGTAAAAGGTTGATAATAAATTACATGAAATTAAACCTAAATTAGGTAAACCTGTTAATACTTTTATGTGCAGAAGATCAGTGTGTTATTTCTAGATGCCGTATTGGTCATACTAGAATAACACATGAATATCTTCTGAAAATGAAGAAGAACCACAATGTATACCTTGCAACTGCAAGTATACTATTAAACATGTTTTAATCAATTGTATTGACTTTGCTGATATTCGTAAGAAGCATTTCAATGTCAATAATATGTATGATTTATTTGATAGTGTTCCAATTACAAATATTGTTTCATTTTTAAAAGAAGTTGGAATATATCATAAAATATAAAAATGCTGTATGAATTGAAAATGATTTTAATTTTTATCACCTTATCTTAGTGTTGTTTTTATTTGTAAATAAACAATTTTGCTTTAGACTTGAGTTTTAGTATATTGAAGGACCTTTTGTCCGATTTTAAAGATATACTTTAAATTGTTAAATGTTCGAATTAGCTCTCGCCGCGATATAGCCTTTTTGCGCTAAGGCGGCGTAAAGCAAACACCAATCAATCAATCAATCATTAAAATTCTGTTCTTTTGTCCCTAAGGATGAATAGATTCACACAAATTGAGAGCTCTATAAGTCTACGATTACTAATATTTATGTCGATAACAATACAAAGTAACAATATTTCTTTTTTTATTGATATTCCTGTACATGCTGTACTGGCCTTCAAATTAAATCTTGTTCTAACTCAGAGGGATTTTAGACATAAAAGTGAAGAAAGTGAAGTTTAAAATTGCAAAATGATGCTATGTTTTTTTCGATTTTGCTAGGATATTTCACAACTACATAAAAAAAAACAACACATTTTTTGTCCCTACGGATGAAGAGTTTTACACAATTTGAGAGCTCTATAAGTCTATGGTTACTAATATTTATGTCGATAACAATAAAATGAGGCGATATTTCTTTTTTATATTAATATTCTTGTACTTGTCTTATAATTGAGTACTTTTCATACCTCAGTATTGATTGTTAGACATAAAAGTGAAGAAATTTAAGTTTAAATATTTTTCCATTTTGTTAGAATATTGTACAGCATTATTAAAATTCTGTTATTTTTGTCCCGAAGTATGAATAGTTTTACATAAATTAAGAGCTCTTTAAGTCTACGCTTTCTAATATTTATGTGGATAACAACAAAAGTGACACTTTTTCTTCTTCTTTTTTTTTTAAATCCTTGCACTTGCTGGATAATTAGGTACTTTTTTCTACCTTAGAATGGATTTTTAAGAGAAGAGAAATTAAAGTCTCTAAGGATGAATAGTTTTACACAAATTAGGTGCTTTATAAGTCTACAATTACTAATAATTATGTCGATAACAATAAAAAGTGACAATATTTCTTTTTTAATAATATTGTTTTACTTGCTTGATAAATAAGTACCTTGTTTTTGCCTCAGAATGGATTATTAGACATAAAAGGAAAAATCTATTATTATTAATTTGTTGTTACATCAATTAAGGTGTCAGTATTTTAAATTTTGTAAAAACATTATTTGACAGTGTTCAAATCCTCTTCTTTTGATACATCATGAGGGACATGTTTACACAAATTGAGACCTCTATAAGTCTATAATTACTAATATTTATGTTAATAACAATAAAAAGTGATTATATTTCTTTCTTTTTTTATCATTATTCTTGTACTGGCCTGAAAATTAAGTACTTGTTATACTTCATGATGGATTGTTAGACATAAAAGTGAAGAAATTTAAGTTAAAAATTGCACAGTTTGTTGTCTCATCAAAACCAAAGTGGCTAATTAAGGGCTATCTAAGTTTAAGGTTACTAATATTGATGTCAATACCAATACAAAGTGACAATATTTTTTTCTTTATTAATATTCTTTTACTTGTAGGATAGTTAGATACTTAGGAATTAAACATGACGGGAACAATGGATCGATGTGCATAAAGCAACCAATTTAATTCGACTATGTTGGTTGTGTATCACTTACAACTCTTGAAATGTTCTTTTAATTTAGCTTAATCAATCTGATTTTAGGAGATTACTTTTAACCTTATGTTCACATTTTTATATTACATAGGGACAGAACCGTCGGAATGTACACATGATTATGAGTTATACATTAATGGAACAATGGAACGATGTGCACAAAGCAACCAATTTAATTCGACTATGTTGGCTGTGTATCTGATTCTGACAAATATTCTTTTAGTTAATATTCTTATAGCTATGTTTTCGTAAGTATCTAGTACTAAAATTTCGGATAAACACAGAAATCATGCTATATGATCAAGGACATTCACAGTAAAGAGTAGGGGCAATACGTCTCTTATTTTGGAACAAATATAAGTGCAAAGATAAACGTTTTTGTAAATTTTATCGTGATAATTCTAAGAAACTTGGAATTCGAGAATGAAAATAAACCTTCACATTCAACGAGTTACCATAGCAACAAACCATAATAAAATTTGTATATTTTGTAAAAACGATTAGATTTTCCTTGTTTCACACCTATGTTTTAAGTATATATTAGATTGGAGGAGTAAGTGCGCAACAAAAACAACTTTTTATCTTTTGAGATAATGTCAATAGTAATGATAAAGCTTCTCTTAAATTATGTTGAAGTTTCTTGGATGAGCACAATGTTATCTCATTTGAAATAACTATGAAAACCTATATAATTTCTGAAGTTTTAATCGTTTTCATAAAAACTATGCATTTTGTGATTTATGTTATTTCATAAAAGCAAACAACCTATGTAATTTATTTATATTTATTTATTGTATGCATTTAAAAACATTGTGTATATATTTGAAATATTTCTCCAAACGTCTTCAGGGTAAAATTCAGGCACTAATGTTCTGTTTCCTTTAGTAAAGTGTGTTACTACCATTAATGCAAAATTTGTGAAGACTTCATTGTCACTCACTAAAACGCGTTTCAGATTTGGACAAAATTGCGTGTGCGAAGAGTGTTTTCTGATTTTGTAATAACTGATCTTTATTAATTTCAAATGTTCAGTATTCGCGATAGTAAATGCACGTCGACAGATATGTATTGACTCTGTTCGTACGTTCCAATATTTCTGAACTATGAGGTGTAAAGTTCTGTTTTTTCCAGAAAATATTCACAAAAATGCCGCTATAAGAAGTGTATATACTTTGACAAGTAAATGAAGAAAAGTGGAAACCAGATGAAATGCTATTGCTCAAATTATTTTATGACAAAGCAATGCAAAAAATGAACGATATAAAAACTACTCACAATATAAAAAACAATACTTTCATATTATTTTATACAATGATTAATCTTTATATCTTATATTTTCGTCCTATAAAGTATATTTCTTTTAACGATAACAGATCTGTGTCTTACACATTTCTTTTCACAGGTACACATTCCAGAAAGTACAAGATAATTCTGAAATGATTTGGAAATTCAACATGTATGCACTGATATACGAATACTATGACAGGCCAATGTTCCCAATTCCAATACTTATACACTTATTTAGAATAATTGTATTTTGTTATTACAAATTAGGATATCTGTATGAAAGTGATTTTGGTAAATATTGTCTACTTTAAGTCTGATTTAATTTTTTAAATTGGCATCAATTAAACAAATATTGTAAGCCTTTCCATGTCAGTCATGCCTTAAAACCAGTATTTGCAAAGATGTATGATTTTACTTCGCCACAGATCGTATATACATTTCATAAATTGTTTCTGTCACGTATTGTTGTCATTTTTAAAATTGTCATATAAGCGGACGGTTTAGCTAGCTATAACACCGGGTTCAATCCACCCTTTTTCTTAATATCTCCTGTACCAAGTCAGGAATATGGCAGTTTTATCAAAAGTCCGTTTCTATGTATGTTGACGTTTGTTTTTGTAGCAGATCAGTGTTTCTGTTGTTCCGTTGTTTTCCTCCTATAGCTGATGTGTTCCCTCAGTTTTTGTTTCAGTTAAATCGATTAATGTCTATTGAACAGCGATATACTTCTATTGCCTTTATTGAATTATATTTAAATGATTTATATATCATTACACATTTTAAGTATGAAAATATACACTTTCTTAAAACATCGAAAGTTTCTTCTTGATGGCCAAAAAAAGGTGTATTTTCGTTTCATCAGTTGATTCGCATAAATTACTGACTAAATATAAAAAAATATTTTAACTTACAGTGTATTTCGTTAAAATTCAAGCAATTCAAAGCATTTCTTTTGATGTGAATGAATTATATTTGTATGAAGTATATGTTTTTTGTATTTTTAGGATATATAGATGCCGACAATTAAAAATTTGAAGTATACATGGTACATGCTGTATGCTATATATATATATATATATACTACATATTCATTATCAAAACAATATGTGAAATTTATAATAAGCATTGAGAGGGTTGACGAGAATTTTTACAAAACATTTTACAAAAAATGGAAAGCGGAAATTGCTCCCAGGTAGCAGCAATTACAAAAATAATCTTGTTAGATATTTTAGTTTACTTATATTACCGACATTATATATCTTTCGACTGTAACTAGAAATTCGTTGTCGAAAAGATATTAGCAATTCACTTCCATCTTCTATATTTCTTTCCAAACTTATTTAAAGGTTTTATCATTTTTGCCTGTGATAAAATTTGCACAAAACCTTTTACTGTTTGCAAAAGTAAGTGTTTCATTGATACAAGTGTGACATATTTATTATGCATTTTCCAACAATGAATGAAATTGTATTTGTAGAATTGCTAGTGACAATCGAAGAAATGGATAATCTAAACATTGTAGAACACTTCGCTTTACAAAATTGTCAAAATGGACCTTCCCGTGCTGGCAGTAGATATAATGCCAGAAACATGATGACCGATGAAAGGTATAAAATCGTATTTGTAATGCATAAAATGACCCAATATAAAAGGAAAAACAACTTGCACATTAGTAAATGATTTGATTTCTGTCGATTTGTTTCAGTCACACAAATTACAAATATCATAAGAAAATAAATTTCAATTTTATAAATCGTTTGATTCATGGGAAAATCTCACACAACTGAAATTAAGAATAAACATATTTGGCTTTATATTTTAATATATTATTTAGTGTTGTCTTAAAAACTAACACATTAGTATTTCTTGAATTGACTTGTACATTTTTCAGGGATATGAATACAGAAACCGATTCAACCCCTATCCAGAAAGACATACAGGATTTACGAGAATCCATGACCGAGGAGATACGTCGCATGGCCTTACGACAACCAATTGTACTTGTAGATTTGCCACGGCGATAACATACCATTGAAAATTATTGAATACAATTCGAATGACACTATGTAGGAGCTTTCGTTTGAAAAAGCATTGTAAAAGTTCGTTTCTGTGAACCAAGTTTACAATTTAGGTTATACAAACATCCAGATGTTTTGATTGTAGCATACATGTTTTGTGTTGTTTCTTGTGGTATTGTAATGTCCTAATGTTTTTACCCCACTAACATTGTTACTTTGACTATGATTTTTTTTTGCAGTTTTGGTTGATTTTTTACGAGTTGCTTTTCATAGTCGTATGTTTTTAATGTGTTTTCCTATTGATATTTAAATTTAAAACATGTGTATATAGATATAAGAAGATGTGGTTAGAGTGCCAATGAGACGACTCTCCATCCAAGTCAAAATTTATAAAAGTAAACCATTACATACTTCCAATTGATAAAGTATAATGCAATATACACTTGAGCTTAATGACAGCAATTTTAGAAATGGCTGCATCAAATGAAGGTTCAATTTGCCCGTTATCTTCAATGTAATAACAAATGAAAAGGTTTGTCTGCTGACGAACATTCCTTGTTTACAACTTCCTTGAGAGTTTGATGTTAAATTAAATTAGAAAAAAAGACAAAAATAAATCTGTTGATATTATAATTCATAAGATGCATTTATGTTGAATGGTATCTCCTTACTTGGTCAAGTCAACTTCCGTTTTAACAATTGTTTTCTTGAATAAATTACAACTGCATTACCGTCATTTTAATAAAATTCCTTGATCTGCTTTTCACATCGTGAATTTGAAACTATTTTTACCTTGTTTTAAATTTTGATTGATCTTGCACGCGTTGCTTTTCGAAATGGATAAATGACATCTCTATTAGCGTCAATTAACAACAATCCCTGATCTTCTTTTGAAAATTATGTTCCAACTGCAGGATCGATATTCCCGTTATCTGCAAATATAGTAACAGCTGGTAATATTTGTTAAAGATCTCTCACTGTTGACAATATCATTGCCAGCTTGATATTATTCATACAATTAAAAACAAAACAAAAATAAAATTGTTTGTATTCTAGTTCTTCTTGATGGACATTCAAATTTATTGGTATCTCCTTCATTTATCAAGTCAAACTCGATGTTAACAAATTTTGCTTTGGACAAATGGTGTATTTTTAAGCATCGTTTTAAAAAAATTGCCGATTCGTTCATAGAAGAGGGGCGAAAGATATCAGAGCGACATTCATAGGGATACCACTGTCTTGCTTATCGTATCCTTTGGATGGTATAGAGTTTGGCATGGTATATATTATTATATGGTGAAATTATAGTGTTATTCTTTTTTAACAAAATGGTGGCAATAGGTTGAGAGTCACGTGAATCATTGCTTATAATGCATCCATGTTAAATTGAATCAATAATGAAGTGGTAACATCTGCTGACATGCTCCAGTGTTTTTAAACACTGCTGAAGGAATGGTTTACAATCATACTACACGAAAGATTTCTCAATATCATCAACTCTTTGGAAAACAAATATTTCCTTGTGTGCTGGACTTGTTCACACTGCTATAATTTGAAAGATATACAACATAATTATTTTTACACTAAAAACAAATATTGTAAATGCAGTATGCTTATATGTATCCAGGAAAGAAAATAAATACACAAAGGATGCAACATGAGTTTTTTTTTTCTGAAATGAATATAGACGTGCATACATGTATAGTATCTGACATGCATAGTTATATTTGTTTGGAACAATAGTGCCACAGCGGAAAAGCTTAAGGTAGTTCAAAAATCAGACAAAATTTGGAATAAAATGTTTTGAGGATAACAAAAAATAACCATACTTATCCTAGATCCATTTTCTGTTAATTCATTATTGAATTCTGCAAAAACTGTTAATGAACATGTGATGCAAATATTTTGAATTATATATGATTTATCAGTTTCAGAGAAGACTAAAATCCTTTTTATAATTAGATAACTTTTTTTGTTGTTGCTTTCATCTTAAAAAGAAAATTAATATAAATTATACATCATTGTTGCAGTGTGATATTATTTCATACAATCAGAATTCATCCAAAATATACTACACTTTCGATGAGTCTTAAACTATATGGGTCCTCACTGCTGGGTGTCGGAAATTGACTTATCATCCATAGTTCCAAGAGTATTACATTGTATTATCTGATTTTAATTATTAAATATTTTTTGAATTTTGTCTATCATCTGGGAGTTTGGTATAGTGTGTGTTTGTTGAAAGATTGTAATAGTTCTTTTGTTCATTTGCTAGCTGGACATGGGTTTTATATTTATCAAGTAATGCACTGTTTTCTTCGGTACGATATCCACTGTTTGATATTTTCAAGGCAAAGTCATGACATTTACAGCAAGGATCCGTACATGGTTTTGACACTGCCTACATGTATCACTTTCACATATGTATTCAAATGTTCAATTCGATGATCCGAATGCAAACTAGAGCAGGCATTAGATCAAGGCTTCATTTAAACACATAATAATGTGTCTACATTAGCCAACGTAGTTTAAATGATTCTACACCAGACATAATCAACGATAATCAACTAGAGACGTGTTTCATGGAAGAAAGTTCGTCAGTTGAATTTTCAAAGTTAGATTGTAATTACACTTCAGTTAACCGTTACTTTTTCAAAACATAATTCATAAAAAATCATTTAACTGCTGTCAGAAAAATGGGTAATGAGTATTCTCAGCCAAAAAAAAAAAAAAAAAAAAAAACATTGAGGTAATTAGGAGTTTCTTATTCAATTAATATAATATTCATTCAACCATATAACATATATTATATGTATGGAAAATAGCATACAAATGATATATATAGCCGAGTGGTCTAAGTAGTTACTACTGTAATCACTAGCCAGTCAACACTGAGGTTGTGAGTTCGAACCCCGCTCGTGCGGGTGCACTCGACTCAATCTTAATTGAATAGGATTGTCAGTTTTCCTATCGAAGGTCGGTGGTTTTCTCCGGGATCTCCGGCTTCCTCCACCAATAAAACTGACCACCACGAAATAGCCCAAAAGCGGTGTTTAAAAGTGGCGTAAAACACCAAAAATAAATAAATAAATAAATACAAATGATATAATATAAGGACAGCAGTCAGTAAATAATGATAATTTTAAATGAACAGATCTCAGCCACATTTTGGTGAAAAACAACACAATACATTAATTAGAACGACCTAAAATGACAACACAACGACGTAAATTGCTGTCATTGTGATTAAACACGGAAAAGATGAGCAAACAGTATATTGTTCCGAGTTATTGAGTTAAATCAGTGGCACTTAACATTACTGTCCAAGCCAAGATAGAGAATTGAGCGCTAAAACGGTTTGAAACCCGTCACATTTTGTCCTAAGGTTAGGGGTATTACTGTAGTTAAGAATCAATACTTCAGTGGAGAAAAACACCAGTCTCATTGTCTTAGCGCATTTAACTAGTATGCTTTTTTATATTAAGTGCTATTTAGCAAGTTTATCGTGAAACTTTATATATTAGTTCATGTCTGTCAAATTGGAAAAAAATACATCAAAATTAAGGTTGTTTATAAACTGGATGTAAACGATATTATACATATATCATTATATAGGGAACGTTTTCTACATCAGTTCGTTCATCAATGATATTCGGTTATCAGGCATCATTAGATAGCTAATGGCACACGTGTCTAGTTTTGATATTATACCAAATGTATTGTTTTTCAATAACATTATTGTCCTGACCATAACATTAAATTAAATAGGCAACTTTAATATTAAATTAACATACTTTGTTCACTAGACAAAGTTTATTCAAGTCTGTTACAACACACGACGAATGGCTCATATAACTATCATACTAAGACACTACAACGTAAGAAAGGGTAAGGAAATGTTCCTAGGTTTACGGAATATATTCGTGTTTATTGTTGTCAAAGAGATATAACTGTAACATCAAGATAAATCAAAATTTTCTTCACGTACAGTCAGCATTCAAATGGATGTTTTCTGCCTGCTCTACGATCAGTAATTCTTTGTTCGACAGCTTCCATTTAAGCAACTACTCATAACAGAAAGTTAACCTCTTGAATGCGCAGAGATGTATATTCAAAACGCAGGTGCATCTATACTGTGGCTTTAAAAACAGGTAGTTCAATGAAAGGAAAAGTAACGTCTTTTGTGTGGTTAAGTCCAAAAGACATTCATATCCCATTTCCAAATTCAAGTCGATATCCGAATCTAACTTACTTGCACAAGTAGTTTTAAATATTCCAATTGTCGTGATCAAATTAAATAAATCTTTTCAAGAAGCTTAAGTAAAATAAAATAAATAACAAACTCCAAGGAAAATTCAGAAAGCCATCTATCAAATGTAAAAATTGAAGACCAAACACATCAGACGAATGGAACCTAATTCTGATATTCCTGACTTGGTGCAGGCATTTCTATATTTAGAAAATGGTGGTTATCTAGGTAGCTAAATCTCCTACTTTTTACCACTGTTTACCACACTTTGACATGCCTTGACTTACGTAATAAGTTAAGAATTAAGGTACAACGTATACTAACAAATGCATCCCTATATCAAAATCTGCATTAGACATATAAGGGAATTCGTTGGCGAAAACGGAACAAATTGATAGTAATAAACATGTCTAGCAAACATTACCAACTGTGTTCGTGATAATATAAAATATTGCATATTGACAATGAACATTTTTCAAAGTAGAGAATAAACTTTTTTTAATTCGAATGAAAAACATGGTATATTGAATGTTTAGAATTTGATAGTTAAAACACATACATTGAAGAAAAAGTTCAAACATGTTAATGTTAAAAACGAATATTTAATCTTTCATATTGGCAAACAGAATGTTTACTATTAAAATCAAATGTTGATTGTTAACAAATTTAATGTTGAGTGTTGAACTCGAATGTTGAATATATTTGAAAAATAAGAAAACTTTAGAAACGAAAAAAAAAAAAAAAAAAAACAACAAAAAACAAAACTCAAAAACATAACAAATGTGAGTTTTGCATTGAATATTCAACTCAAATTTGAATGTTACCAAAACAATTGTAGGATTATGAATATTTCAAACACGACTATTTCGAAGGTTTAAAAACGAATGTTAAAAGTGATAATTTGAATGTTTTTAAGGTTCATGTCCAATGTTGAAAAAAAATGGTAAACATGCAAATCAACTTGACATCCGTAAAGTCCTTGTGTTTTAACTATAAATGGGACCCTTTCTTTGACCGACATATATAAGATTCAGTTAGCCCTTCTATGTTTTTTTCTGACAGCTTGAATGATATTTTTTAGTTGACTTAAGTTTACATGAGGACTCCCTTGAAATAGGGACACCAGTTGTTAATCGATGTTAAATATTCATAAATCCATTAATGAGATACAACCGCACTGAAGTACATGTACGACCATTATTCATTTTTCATTATTCAAAATTCAATAATAAACAATGAAATAGTTCATTATTCATTATTCAACGTTAAGTAATGCTTAATGAATAATGAAATAGTTTATATTTCAGTATTCAAGTTGAAAAGTGAATAATGAAATAGATTTTTTTTTACTGCGACACCTATATCTCTTATTTCTTAATTCGTCATTTTGATGTCAATTAACATATATTCAAATAAATTTAAGAAAAACAAAATTCAAAATACTCTT
Organism: Mytilus coruscus; assembly: GCA_017311375.1. Lineage (NCBI taxonomy): Eukaryota > Metazoa > Mollusca > Bivalvia > Mytilida > Mytilidae > Mytilus > Mytilus coruscus. The sequence goes on along the minus strand of CM029597.1, from coordinate 76,608,787 downwards.
AGAAAATGTTATCTTTATTTATTTAGTTTCGGACGAAAATCTAGTCGGTTCTCTAACTATTTTTGAATGAATTCCTTTAATCTATGGGCGACCTGAATACCTAAACATATATAAAAAATGAAAAAAGAAAAAAAAAAATACTATATATTTGATTTTTTTTCCTTTAAAGGACCTTTGCGATCCTTAATCCCATGATTATTGATATAACTAGTCGATTGTGTTGCAATGTCGATTAGAAGGAATACGGAGAACCTAAATGCCAATATAAGCGTGAACAGTAAGACATAGCCTAATTGAATAATGGAATAGATATTTTGAATAATTGAATAGACTGCTGTGACCCTTCTGTCCCTTATTAAAGAAAAACCATATACACCATTCAAAAGCTTATCGATAGAGGAACAACATTTATATAGATAACATGTGCCGCAATGCCCATAAGAAGGAATACGGTGGACCTAAATGCCAAAATTCACATGAACATTAGGAAATAGCCTATTTGAAATAATGGAATGGATATTGGGAATAACGAAATGGATATTTGGAATAATGAAATGGATATTTGGAATAATGAAATGGACTGCTGCAACCCTATAGATAACAGAACAACATCATCTATATAATTAATTTGTTCCGCTACGCCCATAAGAGGGGTTCACGGAGGACGTAAATACCAAAATATGCGTAAAAATTAAGTAATAGCATAATTTGAATAATGAACTGGACCGCTACGACCCTTCAGCCCTTAATTACAGAGATGCCTTATACCTAATCCGAAGGCTTATCAATAGAGGAACAAAAGGTATATAATCATTTTGTATTGCAATGACCATAAGAAGGGTTGCGTAGGACCTAAATGCCAAAATATGCATGAACATTAAGAAATAGCCTATTTTGAATAATGTAATAGATCTTTTGAAAAATCGAATAGACAGTTAGGGTCGCCAAGGTAGTTACTTATTCCTTATTCCGTATTCGTTACCTATTCGTTACTGATTACTGATTCCTTATTTGTTTTTTTATATTATTCTTTCCTTATTTGCTTTTAATATGTCGCCCCCCTTTAAAGCTTTCTTTTCTTGACTTGGTTTTAGGAGGTAATTTTTATTTTGCTTGATCGAGAGAAACTTATGCAGATGGTTAATATAGGGAGTTAATTTTCAATCTGCAGTCAAAGGTTAAGATTACTGTAAGTTCAAATAAATATATGTATATTTTGTTAATTTAGTTTTCGCTACAGTAACCCATTATAAATTGCAACACATGTATACGAACAAAAAATTTTCAATGAAAGTTCATGCTACTCTCTCACTTTTATTGCAAAAATGTAATTCGGGGAGCATCAGTTGGCAGTGACAGTTTTTTCTGGTATTTGTTTTTTCTCAAGCATATTTTTAAGATTCTTGTCCTCACTATCCTTGGAATACTTCATTGTACCACATATTGATTATATAACTTTTGTTCCTCTGTAATTAGGGACTAAAGGGTCGCAGCAAACCATTCCATTATTCAACATTGGCTATTTCTTAATATTCACGCCTATTTTGGCAATTAGTTCCCCGTAACCCCTTTAATGGACATTGCGGCACATATTGATTATATACATTTTTTTTCATTATTGATAAGGTTTCTCTGTAATTAGAAGATGAAAGGTCACAGCAGCCCATTCCATTATTCAAAATTGGCTGGTTCGTAATGTTCACGCGTATCTTGGCATTTAGGTCCTGCGTAACCCCTCTAATTGAGGTGACCAGGATATTGACAAACGACCATATCTTGACGAACGAATGTAATAGGAGCGGTAATTGTATGTTTACAAAACGTACTTTAAAATTAAAGATGTTATTAGTTGGATGGCATGTAATCATGTTGATAGATAGAAACGCATAAACTATACCGATTTTAAAAAGGTTTCTATAACATAAATAAAAGACGTTTAAATATTTCCGCAAGTTTTACATATCTTACAATACAATGTGGTTATTATTGTTGAAATCACAATGAATCACACATAGGAATATTGGAGTGCACCAACGACTTTCGCAATGCACACACATATTGATTCAGGATTATGATGATTTGAAACAATCTATAACATTATAAGATTCCTAATTACTGTTATCAGATCATATGTTTGCTCAATGTTTTTCATTGGGTATAAATCATCAGCAACCCCCTACTTCCCCATCCCCGCCAAGGGTGTCTTGGGAATAGAAATATAGTCACTACAGGTCTTCGTCCTATCCGCAGTAAAACTTTTACCAAAGTTTGGCGACCGTTTGGCAGTGCAGGATGTACAAGTACGCAGTCACGTCCGGTCAGAATTGGGATCTGATGCCTCGTGTTGAGAGATTGTCACGCTTTCTGCACGTTAAGAACCCTTGCAACAATTCTCACAATCTGTAAGGGGGCCGTATACGTAGGTAGCCTGTTGCAAGGATACATTTTGTCCCTATCCAATATACCCTCGTTTTCTAATGGCAATCAAAATTTACCCGACGTACGGCCTTTGTTACATTGTATTTATTGTTAATGTGTTATCTTCCTCAACATGCATGAACTTTTTGCCACTGGACATTTAAAAAAAAGCAACCAACAATATATCAATCAATCAATCAAGTTTCAAACAAACAAAATCTATCAGTTTACAGTATTTTAAAACAGTTAAAATAGTGTTTTCTATTTATTTTATCTGTCAACCTCTAAGGATGGCAAAACTTGTTAAGTGTAAACACACTAGTCATAAGAGTAAATGACGTTTTTAAAGTGGCGTTGGCTGGCAAATTCATGTTCAGCGGTTTGACTCAAATTCTCATATTTGATTTATAACATACTAAAACGTATGTCCAAATCCAATTTGATTATTAATATACTTAACGTCAATGTCTTTAGAAGTATTAACTTTTTATCACAAAATATTCTTAAAATTTCTTTAGGCTACCATTTTTTTTTTAAACCTGGGCAAGGGTTCTCTGCACCCAGCTTAATTCGACTGATCTTGGGGCATAAGCCAACTAAAGTTGGTGAAAAGAAAACAGATTTGAAATTGATCACCAATAACAATATGAAAAGGTCCATTATCTATGCTATCACCCTTGTATTACCTCCGTAAATCATTTATATCCCTTTGGAACATCAATTTTCAAAGCAGAGTCTTGTATATCGAGTGCACGTCTTGCTATTGTAGAAAACATTGCATTATTAATCATCAATTCAACGTGAGGAGTTAGCTACAGAGACAGGAAATATCTCATGTAAACTAAATGCAGACGATGTAAATTACTTTACGTTAACATGCGTTTTTATGTTAGATTTATACTCTTAATGTACAATGTATAAACCGAAGCTCCCGTTTCGTACGATTCGTCAAGTTACGCTTTCGTACGTTCGTTCGTCAATATTCTGGTCATCCCTTATGGCCATTGCGGCATATATTGATTGTATACACTTTGTTTCATTATTGATAAACTTTGGAATGGTGTATTATGTTTCTCTGTAAAGAGGGACTGAAAGGTCGCAAACAGTCATTCTATTATTCCAAATTGGTTATTTCTTATATTCTCTTGTGTTTTGGCATTTAGGTCCTCCATAACTCCGCTACTGTGCTATGCGGCGCATATTGATTATATAAATTTTGTTTCATTATTGATTAGCTTTCGAATGGTGTATAAGGTTTCTCTTTAATTAGGAGCTGAAAGGTCGCAGCAGTCCGTTCCATTATTCATAATAGCCTATTTCTCAATGTGCACGCGTATGTCGACATTGCGGTCCTCCTTAATTCCTTAATAGGCATTGTGGCAAATGTTGACTATTTACCTTTTGTTCCTCTATTGATAAGCTTTCGATTGACGTATATGGTTTATCTGCAATTAAAGGCTGACGGGTCGCAACAGATCATTCAATTATTCAAAATACTCATTCCATTATTCAAAATTGGCTATTTCGTAATGTTTACACATATGTTGGCATGTAGGTCCTCTGTAACCGCTCTAATGGGCACTGTGGCACATTTTGATTAGAAACATTTTGTTTCATTATTGATAAACCTTCGAATGGTGTTAAAGGTTTCTCTGTAATTAGTGGCTGAAGGGTTGCAGCAGTGCATTCCATTATTCAAAATATCCATTCCATTATTCAAAATATCCATTCCATTATTCAGAATAGGCTTTTTCTAAATGTTCATGCGTATTTTAGCATTTAGGTCCTTCGTATCCCCTATAATAAGTATTGCGACACAACTGACAAGTTATATCTATAATCAGGGGATGAAGGATCGCAAAGGTCTTTCAAGAAGAAAATATTCTAATGTATAGTATTTTAATTTTTAAATACTAGGTTTTTGTATGCAGGTTGTCCATACATTAAAAAGAGGAATTTCTGTTAAATCCACTAGTTTATCCTCCCAAACTAAATATATCAAATAAATAAAGATAAAAATTTCAAAGTGTGTTTTGAATTTTTTTTTTATTAATTTGAATATTTGTTAATTGACACCAAAATTACGAAGTCTGAAAGACGGGATAGAGCGTACAGTAAAAAAAATATATCTATTTCATATTCATTTTTCATCTTGAATACTGAAATATAAACTATTTCATTATTAATTATTCATTACTAAACGTTGCATACTGAATAATGAACTATTTCATTATTTATTATTGCATTTAGAATAATGAAAAATGAATAATTGAGGTACTTCAGAGCGGTTGAGATTCACATCTAAGGTCGCAAAAAATCTGTCGGTAGTGAGCCGATGCATACAGACATTGTATCGGTATACCAATTTGACATATAGAATTAAGTGGCGTTGCTTTCCAGTGTTCTTCCTAAAAGTCATACAATTCGCACTCGTGCAAATTATAAATGAACATGTCTGGCATATGAATAGCTCGATCTTGCCTTACACATTAATATATTTCCGTTTGTTTTCTATTATCTAAAAGACCGTACGAGGGGGAACAGGGTATGTTTCCGCTAAGAAATTTATAATTGACAATTAAAAGTTGAAACAATAACCAGTGTTACATTCTATAGTTTGCAGTCGTACATATTTATTTATATCAAGAAAACAATCAAGATACCAAGTATAGCCTTGGTATAATCCTTATTATGTAGATGTTTGCAAGTCATCCAGACAGGAGTGTGACTTAGATTGTACTTATTCTTGTGTATTATTGGAATGGTGCAGTTCCGTATGTTTGATTTAAATCAGGGTCAAGGCATTGGTTAGTGCCATCAGAAATGGTTTATACTGTTTATTTGTCATGAAATGCATATGATCAGTTGCACTACCATTTTAGAATCTACCTGGCTAAGGTAAGTGAAACCTCTTTCAAATCATTTTGAAATGATGCCGATAACTGGAAATGTTAATGCATTTTAGGGTCTACGAAATATACTAATAACATATACATTTATTAGTTTGTTTTTTTCTGAAACAATAAGTATGTATTTTTTCAGAAACTAGCACAATATATTTAGTGCAGATAGATTCCTCTTCGGAAAGAGCCAACCAATTGCACAGGGGCAATCAATATCATGATCTAAAATACAGTTATTTTATCCATCTTATTTTCGTTGAATGAATTTACACTCCATACATGCCATATGCAAAGTATATTAGTGAAATAAAAAAAAAAAAATCATCATCTATGCTACTAAACGTGAAGTTGAAGAATAATGTTGACTTTTTTATTCTTCTTGAGATGCTCATGTGTGTCATGTGTCTGATTAAAAAAATCGAGTAGACAATAATGGGAGCAATGTTGTCAATTATACAATTAGACTTATTCTTGAAGTCAGTTTATTTAAAATGTGTATAGGATTTGTTTGCAGCAAAGTGTTGTTTACAAAGTCTGTTGTGTCTATTTTAAAATCTTCAAATGTATCGTATACGCTGGTATTTTTTTTACGAATTTCAGCTTAAAATGAAGAAAAAGGTTTTAATTGTATGTGTAATTTGATAAATCTTTTAGACTTTTTAGTATCCACATTTGATAAACTCCACCTCTTGAGTAGATTGAATTAAGGTAATTATATATCAGCTTTTGATTGTTAACAAACTTGTTGGTTAAAAATAAGCAAAATCTGTTTGTTAATCAATTAGCAGACTTAAGAATTAAATATTGTTTGAAAGGACACTGTGGTAATTTTGGTATTCAGTGCAGTCAAACACTTTCCAATTCAGTATTTCAGTTAGACATTAAAAATGATCATATATCAAATGTATGATGGTACAGGGTTTCATTTGTGATGCCTGTTGCTAAGTGCAAGTTGGAATGCGAGATGTAGTTTACATAAAAGATCCGTGATAAACAAATAAATAACCTCATTATAGATGACGTGATTAAAATTGTTTACATCTGATGACCTTTTCGTCTACAAAAGACTCATTATTAACACTCGAATCCAAAATATTAAAAAATGGAAAAAAAGATAAAAAGGTTGAAAAGCACTGATGACGTACAATTCTGAAAGGATAGTACGTATTCTTGCTTATTATTGGAATGGTTCAGTTCCATGTGTTTGATTTAAATCTAGGGTCAAGACATTGGTATGTGCCATCAGAAATGGTTTATACTGTTTAATTTTATTATGAAATGCATTTGATCAGTTGCACTACCACCTGATAATCAACCTGGCTTAGGTAAGTGAAACCTCTTTCTAATCATTTTGAAATGATGCAGATAATTGGAAATGTTAACGCATTTTAGGGTCCACGAAATATACTATTAATATACACATTAGTTTTTTTTTTTTCTGAAACAATAAGTATGTATTTTTTTCAGAAACTAGCACAATATATTTAGTGCAGGTGGATTCCTCTCCAGAAAGAACCAACCGATTACAAAGGGGCTATCAATATCATGATTTAAAATACAGTTTTTTTTATCTCATTTATTTTTGTTGAATGAATTTTCACTCCATAAATGCCATATGCAAAGTATATTTGTGAAATAAGAAAACATCATCTATGCTGCTAAACGTGAGGTTAAAGGATAATGTTGACTTTTTTTATTCTTCTTGAGGTGCTCATGTGTGTCATGTGTCTGATTAAAAACAAATAATCGAGTAGACAATAATGGGAGCACATTTATTATCCATAGGAATACAAATCGTTTCTTGTAATACTCGTCTTTCAAATGTAAAACATATGTCGTCAATAATACAATTAGATTTATTCTTGAAGTCAGTTTAATTAAAATGTGTGTATGATTTGTTTGCAGCAAAGTGTTGTTTACAAAGTCTGTTGTGTCTATTTTAAAATCTTCAAATGTATCTATGTATACGCTGGTATTTGTGTTTTCTTTTTTATGAATTTCAGTTTAAAATGAAGAAAAAGGTTTTAATTGTATGTGTAATTTGATAAATCTTTTAGACTTTTTAGTATCCCCATTTGATAAACTCCGCCTCTTGAGTAGATTGAATTAAGGTAATTATATAGCAGCTTTTCATTGTTAACAAACTTGTTGGTTAAAAATAAGCAAAATCTGTTTTGTTAATCAATTAGCAGACTTAAGAATTAAATATTGTTTGAAAAGACACTGTGGTAATTTGGGTATCAGTGCAGTCAAACACTATCCAATTCAGTATTTCACTTAGACATTTCAAATGATCATATATCAAATGTATGATTGTACAGGGTTTCATTTGTGATGCCTGTTGCTAAGTGCAAGTTGGAATGCGAGATGTAGTTTACATAAAAGATCCGTGATAAACAAATAAACAACCTCATTATAGATGACGTGATTAAAATTGTTTATATCTGATGACCTTTTCGTCTAAAAAGACTCATTATTGACACTCGAATCCAAAACAGTAAAAAAGGGAAAAAAACAAAAAAAGGTTGAAGAGCACTGATGACGTACAATTCTGAAAGGATTGTACGCATTCTTGCTTATTATTGGAATGGTTCAGTGTCATGTGTCTGATTTAAATCTAGGGTCAAGACATTGGTATGTGCCATCAGAAATGGTTTATACTGTTTATTTTTCAAGAAATGCATCTAATCAGTTGCACTACCACCTGAAAATCGATCTAGGGTAGGTAAGTGAAATCTCTGTCTAATCATTTTAAAATGATGCATATAACTGGGAATGTTAATGCATTTTAGGATCGACGAAAGATACAAAGAATACAATATAATTATAATTAAGCATTCTTTCTTGAAACTAGCATCATGTATCTAGTGCTGATAGACTCCTCTACAGAAAGAGCCAAACAATTCTAAAGGGGCAATCAAAATCATTATTTGAAGTAAAGTTCTGTTAACCAACTTATTTTCGCGGATACTTTATTTCGCGTTTAGCCATTTCACACCTACTTCGCGGCTTTAAATTTTCTTGAAGTAGTTAAATAAGGAATAATCTGATTGATACACATTCGCGACGATTAATATTTGCGTTATTTTCCTACTCGCGAAAGAAGCAAAAATAAATCGCTCGTGAAAATTAGTTTTACAGAAATTAATATCATAGCCAACAAACAAATAGATCTAGTACACAAACACCAGCATGCAAGACAAACTAAAGACTATACGAATCCTTCCAGACACAGTGGTTTACTTAGGTTGAACCCGAACGGAGAGGCAGATCCTGATTCTAGAAGAGCACCCTGTTCCGTTGCTGAGGTAAAGCTAGAAATCAATAGGATTTGGCCATGCCGAAATCGAGGTAACTATGTCGTGATACAAAAATTGGAGCATATTTTTTATGTATGTGTTGACACAAATATTCCACAACGGTCAACCAAAGTATAATGACGTCCATGAAAGTTTCGATAGATATAATTTCAACTTTAGAATTTGAAAGTCATGGTTCAAAGGTTTCTTGTTAACAGCTACCTCTGGTGAGGGAAACCATGAAAGTAAAGGAAGATAAAAAATATCGTATAATAAGGAAATATTTACTCCATACATGTCATCTGCAAGTTATATTTGTTTGATAAGAAGACATCATCTATGTTGCTAAACGTGAAGTTGAAGGATAATGCTGCATTCTTTTCTTCTTTTTGAGAAGCTCCAGTGTGTCATGTGACTCATTGCAATAAAGAATCGAGTAGACAAGAATGGGAGCACAGTTTTGCCCACTGAAATTTAAATCGTTTGTTGTAAAACATGTCCTTCAAACGTAATACACATGTTGTCAACAAAACAATTATGCATCTTCTTGTTGTCAGTTTAACTAAAATGTTTGTATGATATGTTCGCAAGAAAGTGTTTACAAGGTCTCATGGTTCCCTTCTTTAATCGACAAATGTATCTACGCTGGTAATTATTTTATTGGAGTTCAGCTTTAAATGAAGAAAGGCGTTTCAATTGAATTTGTAATTTGATAAATCTTTTAAACTTTTTAGTATTCACATTTGCAAAACTTCGCCTCTGGAGTAGATTGATTTACAGTAATTATATATCCGCTTTTGATAGTTGACAAACTGTTTGTAAAAAATTGCAAAACCGGTTTCAATAAGCATTTAGCAGACCTAGTAATTAAATATTGTTTTTAAGGACACTGTGGTAATTTGGGTATCCAGTACAATAAAACAGTCTCCAGTTCAGCATTTCAGGTTGACATTTCAAATGATCATATATCAGATGTATGATTGTTCCGGGTTTTATTTGAAATGCGTGTTGCTAAAGTGTAAGTTGAGTTTCGAGTTGTATTTTACACAAAAGGTATCTGATAAACAAATAAATAACTTTTTTATAGATGCCACGATTGAAATTGTTTACACCAGACATGCTTTTCGTCTGCAAAAGACTCATAATTGAAGCTCGAATAAAAAAAAAAAAAGCCAAAAAAAAAAAAAAAAACGAAGTTGAAGAGCACGGATGACTTACAATTTCGAAAGGTTTTGTCAATTCAGCTAATATGATTTATTCCCTGGATAGACATTACTTAGTTTTCTTGAAAAATTCTTAATTTTGTTAACAGTTCATTTTTAATTATACTCATAATAATGTTAATTCATGTCGAAACAGAAGTGCTGACTACGTGGCGATCAAAACTACATCACTATATGCCTTTGGTCTTTCTCTAAAGGCAACTCATCTGTAACTGAATTAGGACAGGTAACAGTTGGGTCTTTTAAGGTGGTACATAACACTACAGGAGATAACTCTGTAAAAATCACCTGAACGTTTTAATCACGTTCTATTGTTAAGGAAATATTAAGCTTCTCAATGATCAAAATTAGTGTTTGTCAAACTCCAATATATCCAATGAAATTTTTCCGATAAAGTGTGTGGTTCAAGTTTTTTTAAATCTTTATATTTTTGTCAAAGGGTCAAAGTAAATATTTTGTCAAAATTTTATGAAAATTAAACGAGCCAAATTAATTTTAGTCAAGGTGTTTGGTACCACCTTAAATGGCATAATCCTCGACACAATCCACTAGTATTTTAAAGATGTGTTTCAAGTTTACATATGTAGGATCCTTGTATTTGGGCATTACAGTTAACATATTCCGTATAGAAATGTTGTTTACATTTTCATAACAACTGCGCATCAATATAGTAAAAGCCCCCAAAATGGGTTCTTGTTTAGAATGGGTTATAGCTAGGTATGTTAGAGTTTCTACCTTTAGTATACCCGGTTTAACCTCGTCAGATTAATCAGTGCATGTATACATTGCTTTGATATCTTTATGCATTTGGTTACAGTGTCTCGGTTTTTGATCTCATTTGGTTCGATTGTCTTTGAGTCTCAGGTCATGGATGAGTTTATACTCTTTCAAAATGTTCAACTTTTACTGACATTGATATTGTTTCATTATAGTTTTATATTCAGAACCATTCTATTAGCTATGTGGAAGTTGAAGTAACAATAACGAGTTTCCATTTCCAATTGGCATAGTATTTGTATAGGTTGTAACTAACAATGAAGCAGCACAAAAAAAATGTTGTTAATATATAAAATCATCTTCTCGAAAATACAGATGTTGTTTAAATAAAAACTGTTACAATAACATTTTTCAAACCAGTTTTAAACGAGTAGTGTATTTCCTTAATGCATAGCTCTGATACCTTGTCCGGTTTTGGTAACAGTTTTGGTAACAGTTTCGGTACTTTTGGTTTTATCAGCTCTTCAACAACATGACAAGAAAAATCCTGTTAAGACATTAATTGTCAAAATTAGCATCTGGTGCAGTATAGTTCGTACTGTTAATGTTACTATCTACAGACATCTAAGTGACCTGACCGATTTTCTGAGAAAAAACTTTATATCAATTTACATCGTACTGCATGATTCGTAACCTCAATTTGGTCTTTGTCTATTACTACATTATAAAACGGATGTGACTTATCATTTGAGTTTGATGTATGTTTGTCTCTATCTGTAGTTTTTGTAGATAATTTGATCTAGTGTTTTCGCCTTATTATTATGTCATTTATAACGTATCTTCGTCGTTATTTCCATTGAATAGACTATTCCGGTTTTAATAAAATATATCAGAATACAAATCGGAATGGTTGTTAATTGTTTTGGATTAGTTTTGTTTATAAGGTTAAACATAAGTTAGGTCAATATAATTGAATTCTATGCTGCTGTCATACAAGTGAGAGGTTTAGCTAGCTTTAAAACATGTTTATTTCTCCATTTTCTACATAAGGAAATGTCTGTACCGAGTCAGGAATATAACAGTTGTTTTCCATTCGTTTGATGTATTCGTTGAGCTTTTAATTTCGCATTTGATAAAGGACTTTCTGTTTTGAATTTTCATTGGAGTTCGGTATATTTGTGATTTTACTTTTTAGAACAATGTGTGAACAAAACAAACAGACATAATAGGTAAAAATGTCAAAAATAATGGCACAGCAGTCAACATTGTGTTATAATCTTAATCATTATTAAAACAAACCAATATGCCAACAAAGAAAAAAAAAATGGCATATAGACAAAGCACATAAGCAAAAATGAAAGACAAGAATAAAAAAATGACCATAGCACAATAACACAATGGCAGGATGTATAAGTACCGAGGCATGCCAAAAGGATATTACCAAAATAAACTAAACAATAAAGGTTAATAATTTAGGAAGACAATTAAAAGAACACTATAACACGTAATTAAGATGTGTCAGCATCTTGAATCTATACTTCAAGACCACCATATATTATTTGTGAAGTTGATATGGAATATTTATCTACAAGGTCTTGGTATCTTCCGATGAACTTTTTTCAAAAAAGGACAACATGTTCTTTGACTTAACCTTGGTAATAAAGTGATAATCTGAGCGATGATGATGGCGCTGTTGTTAACTTTGAATCTGATGAGTTAGAACGATGCAAATTGATCCGTCAGATAAAGACAATCGAGAATACATTTTTCAAGCTTGTTTTAAAAATTAAATGTTTTACGCAAAGTTATGCAGTCAGGTTTTCTCTATGGATGCAGTCATTGAATTCCGTGAATACTATAAGATATTGTGAAAAGACCAATTATAGATTTTGTTATCAAATCAGAACAGTCTACTCATAGAAAATCAATAGACTATACTACAGCTAAAGAATATAAACAAATCGACAGGGAGAGACCATTTGAGGAATTTTACTTTAATGGATAACGTGTTTGTCAACAGACTTTCTGCTTCGCCAAAAAAAAAAAACAAAAAAACAAAACAGAACCTTCTCGCAATATAAAAGTCTTTAGATAATGATGGTCTAACCCCCAGAGAGCATTGCGGTAAAGGACGACATGTAAAACATGCTTTAGGGTATACTGATATAGACAGAATAAAATCTGTTTTACATAAATATGCAGTAGACAATGCTCTGCCCCTGCCAGGTAGACTTCCAAATTTCAGAAATGACCAGGTCTTGCTTCTCCCGTCAGATAAGACAACATTTGATATTTCATGAGTTATATGAAACATAAACTGCAAAATCGAAATATAGAAATATTAGTTTACACACTTTCCAAAGACTATGGAGTGACTTATCTCCAAACATTGTGGTGTCAAAACCATGCACTGATCCTTGTTGTAAATGTCAGGACTTCGCCTTTAACATATCGAACAGTGGACAACGTACAGAAGAAGAAAACAGTGCTTTTAAATGATAAATATAAAACACATGTTCAGCTAGCAAAAAGAACAAACAGACTATCTCAAGAAACAGATAATACAATGTAATATTCTTGCGACTATGCGCAACAGGTCCATTTCCCACACTCATGAGGTGGGACCCATATACTTCAAGATTCATAGAAAGTGTAGTGTATTTAGGATGAGCTCTAATGGTATGAAATAATATCTCACTGCCATAATGGTGTATCATGTAAATATTTACTTTTAATGATGAAAGCAAAGAAAAAAAATATGTAAAAAATAGGAAATTAGTCTTCTCTGAAATTGATAAATCAGATATCTTTCAAATTATTAGCATCACATATTTATCAAACATCCGTTTTAAAGTTATATTTACAACATGTGTGAATATAATTAATTAACTGTTGAGATCAATAGCACCAATCTGAAAAGTGTAGATACATGTTATATCGTATATCGTTTTTTTTTTTCGCGTGTGTTTAATCTTCGCTTTGTTCGCGGTAGCTAAAGACACGCGAAAATTTTACCCCGCGTAAATTTTCCTGCATATTCCAAGATTTATCAAAATTTGAAAGTTGTATACAATATGCTACTAATTATGGAGTCTTTTTACTGTTCAACAGATCACAAGAATGAGTATACTTAATAAAAATCTCTGTTTTCATAATAATTAAATTGGCTAAACATACGTGTCACACCTTTTGAAAACACAGCAATCTGATGTTAATTAGTGACGAGCTATTGCATTGATAGGTGTCATAACCCAAACAATAAAAACTAGAATAAAAATAAATCACTTTTACACGGTTATTTGTCTGTATTGAAACTTCCACTTTGATAACTGTTCTGGACAGAATAAAAAAAACATGTTGTACTGTGGTATTGATTAAAGATTTCGTTGTTATTTTTTATTAACATTTTTCTTGTAGGATTACACAAGACGATCGAGTTTTCTACGATGATTGGTGGTGAGACTAAGTTTGAACCCGACTTGCACTTTGGGGTTTGGAAGGTAAAAAGCGCAGCTCCACAAAAGAAACAATGGCAGATGTGAGTGAGATATAACAACTGAATATAAATTTGCATTCAAACTTTACAAAACAGTACTTAGAATGATAAGTACTAAACTGTTCAAAAACTGATAGTGCAGTAATGGCAAATTATGTTTTCATAAGCAAACCTCAGGTACACTAGAAAAAACTTTAATTAAATATTTTCGCAGTTTTCCATTATGAATTAGAAGAAGATAGGTCTAGGATAAGAATGGTTATTTTTTCTGTTATCATCACAACATTTTATTTTAAACTTTGCTTGATTTTTCTGCGAACTACATTAAGCTTTACCGCTGCGGCACTATTGTTCCAAACAAATATAACCAGGCATGTCAAATATTATACATATATGCATTTCTATATTTTTTCCAGGAAAGATACAAAAACTCATGTTGCCTCCTATTTCTATTTATTGTCTCTTCTGGATACATTAGCATCAGACTGCATGTACAATTTGTGTTTATAGTGTAAAGATAATCATGTTGTATATATCTTTCAAATTGTAGAAAGTGTGAATAAGTCCAGCACAAATGGTTTTAATATTTCCCAACAAGTCAAGGATATGGACATCTTTCATATACTATGATTGGAAGCAATATCTTCAGTAGTATTTTAAAACACTGAAGCATATCAGCACATATTACAACTTTATCGTTGATTAAACAACACCTGGATGCGTTATATGTGAAGCATCAAGTGACGCTAGACCTATTGACATCAATATGTTTAAAAAGAAAAACAACACTATATTTTCACCATCTAATATGCAAAACACCTTAACATCCAAAGGATAAGATGCAGCAATACAGTGGTATCTATATGAATGAATCGGAGAATTTTGTCAAAATGACGCTTATAAAAATATAATTTGTCCAACGCAAACAATTGCTAAAATCGAGGTTGACTTGACCAATGGAGGAGACACCATTAAATATGAATGTAAAATACAAACAAATTTATTTTTATCTTCTTTTCTAATTTAAGTAATAATATCAAACTCTCAATGATATTATGAACAAGGAAAGTTCTTTAACACAAAAATTTTTCCAGCTGTTAATACATTGGCAGATAACAGGCATATAGATCTTGCACTTGGAACACACATTATTTAAAGTTAAAGTTATTATTTCATTTGACTCAATCATATAAAAGTTTATAATACAGATTTATTTTATTTTATATAAAAAAAAAAAAAAAAAAAAAAAAACACTCATTCAAAATATACCATTACGAAGAACAACTCGTACAAGATCAACCAAAACGTTAAAAAAGAAAAAAAGAACTAATTTCAAAGTAACAACTTATGTAAAAAGAAAAGAAAATCAGGGATTTTTGATAAAACGACGCGTATAGAGATGTCACTTATCCAAAACAACAATTGCAAAAACTGAGATTGACTTGACCAAGGAATGAGATACTAACTAGAAAGCAGCGTCTACTGAATGAATGTACAAACATATTAATTTTTAACTTCTTATCTAATTTAATGAATACTATCAAACTCTCAAGGATATTGTAAAAAAAGAAAGTTCATTAACACAAACTTTTTTCCAGCTGTTAATTCATTGGCAGATAACGGGCATATCGATCTTGCACTTGGAACTAACATTTTAAAAGGAACTGCATGAAGTTCAAGTTTTTATTTCATTGGACACAATCATATAAAAGTTTGTAATACACATTTATTTTATTTGATATAAAAAACAATACACACATTCAAAACATGCCATTACGAAAAACAACTCGTACAAGATCAACCAAAACTTAAAAAAAAAAAAAAGATAAAAACTAATTTCAAAGTAACAACTTATATATATATAAAAAAAAAAAATAATAAAGTCAGTGAAATTTGTTAAAATGACGCTAATAGAGATGTCATCTATCCAAAACAACAATTGCTAAAAGTGAGGTTGACTTGACTAAGGAATGACATACTAACAAGAAAGCAGCGTCTACTAAATTAATGTACCAACATATTTATCTGTATCTTCTTATCCAATTTAATGAATACTATCAAACTCTCAACGTAATTGTGAACAAGGAAAGTTCTTCAACACAAAAAATTTAGCTGTTAATTAATTCATTGGCAGATAACGAGCATATCGATCCTGCACTTGGAACAGACATTTTCAAAAGCACTTCCATTAAGTTCAAGTGTTTATTTCATTGGACTCTATCATATAAAAGTTAGTAATACACATTTACTTTATTTTATCAAAAAAAAAAAAAACAAAAAAACAAAAAACAAAAAAACACACACATTCAAAACATATCATTAGGAAAAGCAACTCGTACAAGATCATCATAAACTTTAAAAAAGGGAAAACGTATTTCAAAGTAACAATGTGAAAATCAGGGAATTCTGTTAAAATGACGCTAATAGAAATGTCATTTATCCAATACGACAATTACTAAAACTGAGGTTTACTTGACCAAGGAAGGAAATACTAACAAGAAAGCAGCGTCTACTGCATAAAGATTTTAACAGATTTATTTTTGTCTTTTTTTTCTAATTCAATAAACATTATCAAACTCTCAAGGATATTGTCAACAAGGAATGTTCGTTAACACACAAACTTTCCAGCGTGTAATACATAGCAGATAACGGGCACATAGATCCTGCACTTGAAACAGACATTTGTAAAAGTACTGCCATTAAGTTCAAGTTTTTATTTCAATGCTCTTAATCAATTGGAAGTATGTAATACACATCCTTTTTTAATTCTTCACAAATAGGAAAACACATTAAAAACATACGATTACGAAAAACAACTCGTAGAAGATCAACCAAAACGTAAAGAAAGGAAAAATATTGTCAAGTAACAATGTTAGACAAAACAGATTTAGGGTAATGACATTAGGAAAGTACAATACCACAAGAAACAAAACAAAAAAATGTATGTAAAATCACGACATCTGAAAAAAAAAAAAAAAAAAAAAAAAAAAACTTCCAATAAAGATTTTGTTTTTTGTTTTCAAAGAAACCACATATTTACTATATAAATTCACACACAAAAAAAAATAATTATGAAGATAGATATTCATATTTGGTATATTTGTAAATATAGAATTTTGACGTTAGATTCATTTAATACATTCAAAGTGGCAAAGAAAACTATAAGTGAGAAATGTGTATGCATTTCAATATTTCGGTAAACAATTTTATGTACACAAATGCATGCAGAATCAGAATTTTCAAAACAACTTGAGATATCATCATACAACTTTGTAAACATAGTGACACATTAGTAGCATTGAAAAAATGAATACAAATTGAAAATATGTAACTGTATAACTGATCAAGACCCTTTTGTCAGTCATGTTCACATATAACAAATTATTGGCATTTGCACGTTCGATTATAAAAATATATAAATATCAAAGACAATAGATGTACATTTATTTTTTTTTATCGTTCAGTTTTTTGATAAAGATAATAAATTTTAATGTGTATTACTCCAAAGGATATAGTTTCCAAAAATGAAGTTAATAAAGGCAATGTATTAAAATGAAAATTAATGTCAAGTTTGAAATGTTATTGTTGTATACATTTGGCAGCTTTTAGAATACAACCGTTAGCAAGCAAACACGCAGACACACATGAAGTTAATAATTGATGTATCACTCTATGTTCAATGAAACCGTTGTGAACAGTTTGTTTTAAACATTATACACTATTGTTATCATTTTTTTATGTCAGCTTACATATCATGGAGGTTTATATAATCTCAACTGGTTACTTGGTTTACAGTAACGATTGTTTATATTCAAATTGTATTCAATCATTTTCAGTGGTATTTTATCGCCTTGGAAAATCTTCTACTAAAATTGGTTGTCGTAAACCAATGTGACGTATCTCATCAATTACAGATTCTCGCAAATCATGTATGTCTTTCTGGGTAGGGGTTGAATCGGTTTCTGTATTCATATCCCTGAAAAAATGTGCAAGTCAATACAAGAAATACTAATGTGTTAGTCTATAAAGCAACATTAAATAATATATTAAAATATAAACCTAAATATGTTTATTCATAATTTCAATTGTGTGAGGTTTTCAGATGGTACAAACGATATATAAAGTTGAAATGATATGATCAATTTTATTTTCCTTATAATATTTGACTTTAACATCATGTGAAAAGTATGAATTTTCTGATATTTTCTCATAGTAAATTTAGTACTGTTAAGACATTTTGCTTGTAGTCAATCAAGTACTGTTCAGTAGCTTTTCATATAATAAAATATGCTGTTTTATGTTAAGGTAAATAACAACTACAGAACAGCCTAAACGTAGACTAAACAGAAGTTGATTGACTGACAGCTTATTGGCTGAACAGTGCTGGATGCCTCGTAACGGTTGTGGATAAGTCTGAAAATTTTCAATAGTTTTTTCATGACTATATTATATATTGTTTAGTCTTTCCAATAACTGTTGTGGTAAATAGCCTGTTTTAGTTGATTATCAGTTTCTTACTAGTGTATCGTGCCTATTTTGCAATGATTTAAGATCATTTGTTGTTTTAAACGCATGTGATATACATTTTACGTTCAGCTTTTAGAAACACATTTCCAATATGTTATTAGTGAATGTGTCAAAAGCTTGCAATTAGAATTGTGTTTTCAATAATATTTTAAAAAGTATACGTTACGTTTTAATATATATATATACTATTAAAAAGAACAGAAAAGAGGAAGAGGGAAATCTAACTTATATATAGTCAGACATTTCATTAACAAACAAATTCAAACGAAGGTAGATAGACATTGAATATATAGACATGTATGTAATATGTGTCTTGAGAAAGTTGAGAGACACAAATCGACGGAAATGAAATCATTTAATAATGTTCAAGTTGTTTTTGCCATCTTTATTATTTTTTTACATTTCTGATAATATTTTTACCTTTCATCGGTCATCATGTTTCTAGCATTATATCTACTGCCAGCACGAGAAGGTCCATTTTGACAATTTTGTAAAGCAAAGTGTTCTACAATATTAAGAGTTTCCATTTCTTCGATTGTAAGGAGCAATTCTACAAATAGAATTTCAGTCCTTGTTGAAAATTAAAAATGTATGATAAATATAGTATACATTTATCAATGATACACCTAATTTTGCAAAAAATAAAAGGTTTTGTGCTAATTTTACCACAGGAAGAATGATAAAACATTTGAATAAGAATGTAAAGAAATATAGAAGATTGAAATGATTTGCTTATATTTTTTCGACAACGAATTTCTAGTAACAGTCGAAAGATATATAATGCCGACAATATAAGTGATTATACATATCTAACAAGATTTAGTTTTTTCTGTAATTGATGGTACGTGAGAGCTACTTCGTCTTTCCTTTTTTTCCTTTTTTTTTTTTTTTTTTTTGTTAACTGTTTAAGTACTTATCATAAATAGCTAAATAGCACACATTGTTTTTGATTATGACAATGTAGTATATATACAGTATACAATGTATTGTTTAAATTTGTTATTGTCAGTATCTAGATCTCCCCATAATACAAAAACCGATCAATCAATACTTCATACAAATACAATTTATTTACATAAAATAAAATGCTTTGAATTGCTTGCAATTAAACGACATATACTGTAGAGTAAACAACTTTTTGATATTTGGTCAGTTATTTATGTGAATCAACTCATGGAACGAGAATACACATTTTCCTTTTAAGACATAAAAAAAAACCAAAACTTTCGATTTTTTAAGAATGTGTATATGTTGAAGACCGTACTTTGACCTATAATGGTTTACATTTATAAATTTTGACTTGGATGGAGAGTTGTCTCATTGGCACTCATACCACATCTTCTTATATCTATATCTCCATACTAAACATGTGTAATGATATATAAACCATTTAAATAGAATTCAAAACAATTTTGGAAGTATATATAATCTATGGCAAAGTCAAATCATGCAGCTTTACCCATTCTGCTTTTAAGATTTGACTTACATGAGGAGGCTTAAAACATTTGTTCAATTGATGTCCTATCAAAAAAGGTCATATCAGACTTGATACAAAATGTAGTAAACAATATTTACCAAAATCAGTTTCATACAGATATCCTATTTTGTAATAACAAAATACAATTATTCTAAATAAGTGTATAAGTATTGGAACTGGGAACATTGGCTTGTCATAGTATTCATATATCAAAGCATACATGTTGAATTTCCAAATCATTTCAGAATTATCTTGTACTTTCTGGAATGTATACCTGTGAAAAGAAATATGTAAGGCACAGATCAGTTATCGGTATAAGAAATCTACTTGACGGGACGAAAATGTAAGATATATAGATTAATCATTGCATAAAATAGCATGAAAGTCGTTTTTTTATATTGTGAATAGTTTTGGTATTGCTCATTTTCAAATTGCTTTGTCATAATATAACCAAAGCAATAAAATTTCATGTGATTTTCACTTTTCTTCCGTTACTTGTCAAAGTATATAATATTTATACAGGATTCTTGTGTATTTTTTTTTTTTGGAATAAACAGAACTTTACACTTCATAGTTTTGTAAATTTGTTACGTACGAACACAGTCAATACATATCTGTCGGCGTGCATTTACTATTGCGAATGCTGAACATTTGACATTAATAAAGATTAATTATTGCAAAATCAGAAAAAAAAAATCATACACGTAATATCATCAAAATCTGAAATGCAATTTTCCTGTGTGACAATAAACCCTTCGAAATTTTTGGAATAGTGATAATAACACACTTTTCTTAAGGAGAAGGAACATTTGTGCCTGATTTTTACCCAAGAAAAGTTTTGAGAAATATTTCAAATGTTTTCAAATGCATACTATCAATACATATAAATGAATTTCATAATATGTTTGATGTTATGAAATCACATTTACGTCATAGGATGCACTGCTTCTATGAAAACTGCAGAATTTATGTAGTGTTTCTTAGTAATTTCTAATTGGAAAACATTGTGCCAAGACAAGAAACTCCAAAATAAATTAACAGAAACTTTATTATAACTATTGACATAATCTCAACAAATATAAAATTGTTTCTTGGGTGCGTACTTACTCTTCCAATCTAATATATACTTACAAAATTGATGTAAACATAAGAAGATCTATTGTTTTACAAAATATACAAATTTTGTTATGGTTTGTTGCCATGGTAAGTCGTTAAATGAGAAGTTTCTTTTTCGAACTCTACGTACCTTAGTGTAATCACGGTAAATTTGAAAATTTGTACGAACTTGTTTATATTTGCACTGATATTTGGGCCAAATAAGAGCCGTATTGCCCCTGCTACTTTATTGTGATTGTCCTTGATACTATACCATAATTTCTAAGAAACTTGAGTATTAAATACTTACGAAAACATCGCAATAAGAATATTGACTAACAGAATATTTGTCAGAATCAGATACACAGCCAACATAGTCGAATTAAATTGGTTGCTTTGTGCACATCGATCCATTGTTCCGTTAATGTATAACTCATAATCATTGGTACATTCCGACGGTTCTGTCCCTATGTAATATAGAAATGTGAAAATAAGGTTAAAGGTAATCACCAAAATCAGAATAAGAAAGCTATATCAACAGCACATTTCAAGAGTTGTAAGTGATTTAAAACGCAATGGCGTGGAAATATATGAGTAACAATTGGAAGAAAACAATGCATTTCTTTGCAAAAAGATAACAATTAAATTTTACAAAAAATAACATTAATAGTGTAAAATTTCAAAGAGCTTGTGTTGGGCCTCGGTGACAAGGTGGTCTAAGTAGTTTAACTCTTGTATCATAAGTCTGTCAACTCTGATGTTGTTCGAACCCGTGGCAGTTACGTTTGACTTAATTAAAAATTGGCTAGAATTGTCTGTTTTCCAGCCGATGATTTACAGTTTTCTCCGGGCAGCCTGGCTTCCACCATCAATCAAAACTGACCGCCACGGAATAGGCAATAGTGCTTAGGGGCGGTAAACAGAAATCAATCAATCAAGAGCTTGTGGCATTTTGAAAAACAGAACAAAACCAGAAAGCTCTATAACTTATTGATTGTATTGTTCTGCGTATTCTATATGTACATCTGAATGTATTGATTTGTGACATACAAATACATAGTTAAAATACAGAAACACATTGCTAGGAAACTCACACTTGAAGGCTAAAATTTGTACACACTATAAAGCAGTCATTTAGGCTATAGACAAACAACTGTACAAGTATATAAATACAAACAAGTATAAACAAAGTGAATACCTTCAATGTGATCTAAATATAGCTCGCCGTACAACTGCCAGTATGGAAAATAAACAAGATCTTTTAACAGCTCCCAAGAGGACAACACCGAATTTGGAAATAAAACAGCTTGGTACATGATGCCAAAACTGAATACGAACAGTGCAAACAGAGAAATGAAACACGCAAGGTCTGCAAGCTGTAAAAAAAAACATATCAATAATATCAATTTTACTGTTTATTTTACGATGGTCTGCATTTTAACGGTTGCAAAATGAGTTATTTCTAAATGCCCAAAAAACATCATATCTGAAACTATTATCAGTATATACAAGATCTCGTGCACTTTGGCAATACTCTTTCGTTCTATTAATTGTATTACACAAATTTAACTTGTTAACCCTCACACATACTTAACTTTGACATTTACCCTTTTTTGGTAGATTGAGATAGCTTGTAATAATGTAATGGTTTTTCTAATCAATATTCTGTATGATGTCATTTTAGACTGAGGTGTGTCTATTCGTTGTCTTTTAATTGTTGCCATTGGAATGTCCGTTTGTTTTAAGTCAGAGTTTAGATATACATAAGAAGATGCGGTATGAGTGCCAATGAGACAACTCTCTATCCAAGTCAAAATGTATAAAAAGTAAACAATTATAGGTCAAAGTACGGCCTTCAACACGGAGCCTTGGCTCACACCGAACAGCAAGCTATAAAGAGCTCATTATGACTAGTGTAAAACAATTCATACGGTATGTTCAGTTTTGTATCTTTTTTTTTTAAATTTCTGTGGACCTTTTATATGTTTTACTTTCATTATTTAAATTGCATTCGAAAAATATATAACACAACAAAATAAAATGCTTATATAATAATGAAATGCATGTATTTAAGGATAATGAAAATTTAAAAACTTTGATGTACTTCATTGTAAGAGTTTTATTACAATAAATGGAGACCTTTTTCGTTGGTATATTAATTACAGGTAATTCAATTGACACACAGAAGAAAGATGCAACAGAAAGTAATAAGTTTGGAAAAAAAAAAAAAACACTTATTTTTACTAGAATATTCAGATATTACATGTTGATTAAAACATTTATTTATGGAAAAAGGTTTATCCTTTGAAAACAGATATACACATATGGTGAATAAAAATACATTGATCGCTATACACTGTATAATATTTCTAGCCTTAATGACATCCTTACAGAAATTCCACGATCACAATGTGTGTAGCATGAAACTTTGAATTTTGAGAAAGTTCATGCAATTTTACAAAAGTGTAGTTATTGTTTTAATTGATAGTAAATGTGTCAAAAATATAATGATGATGGCCAAAATTGATCAAAACTTGTAGTTTCCTAGTTTCATCACTTGACGCACTGTGATAGTGTCTATAGTGACTTTGTGATAAAAAAATCCAAACATGTAGAAGGCCTGCAGCGATTTTACTTTCGATTTCTGTCGAAAGTACTATAAAATTGTGCTATATGCATTCATTATGGAATCAATGTCTTTTTGAAATCACTATTCTTTGAAATGCATTAAAAGTTATGAAGGTCCTTAGTCGCGTGTGCATTTAATATTTAGGCTCACATCTGGTATTTTCAGTCGAAATTTAAACAATTAAGTATATTCCACATGTTAATACATAAGCCTTATTTCATATACATTTGTGACACCTTGTCCCGTGAGTTAGGCTTTACTTTTGATCCCTTTTTTTGGTTTATATCAATGTCTAAAAACTTAGCCCCCAGCATAACTGAAAATACATTGTTCGTCGAAATGCGTATCTAATGATACGGTTAATGCTTCTCAAAAGGAGAAAAATGTCATAAAACGCTAAGTGTAGTTAGAATATTTGTTTCTATCAGTGACGAACTCTTTGTAATCGAATAACTACAACACTGAACAAAATAACATTAGGATTGGCATTACCAACTTACTTATTTCACATATGTTCTAACAAAACAGGATCGTTCCGTTCTACATGTATGTGCATATGTAGTCAATTATAAAAACAAATAACGTGTCTCTTGGACAGTAAAAAGGGAAGAGTAAGATGTTGGATTTTGAGGTTACAAAATTTTGTATCAAATATCGGAGCCAAACAGCTTTTTTTTCGGTATAACCAAATATGTACGTACATTTTTTTTTCAATGAATGTATTCCAAATTATTTTGGAGTGTTTGCACCATGATAAAATGATCAGTAAGGAAATAGCACGTGTTTGTGTACAAAAAAATCATGATCTTTTATCTTATGTATTCTTTTCTGTATTTCTGGATAGGTTGTTTTCGGACCCGGACCTCTCTTTACAGAGACTATCTGGCTTCTTCAATTTTGAATTGACGTTTAACAAAATTTAAACATTTTCATTAAATTAATTAGCACTAAACTTAATTTTTCGGAACAATAAGGCATTCGAGCTCAAGGCATTGAACGCCTTAACCGTTCTGCACACTATCTATTCTTTAATGTTTAACAAATTATTTTTGCTATTTCATCTTCAAACTGTGTTCATTCTAGGACCACAGATCTGTCATGTGTAGATCAAACGCTCGTCTGCATTTACAAACCTGGTATTTCTGATACTGGGAGAGTTATATTCGGATGATTTGGTGGGGTACACCAAGTGTCTGAGGTTCGATTTATGTAAATGTATACTTACCATTCTTCCTATCATTACCACTTTAGGCCCAATATACCTATCGACGAAGAAAAAATGCATGCTGCGCAAGATAAACATAGATAAGGTGATTGCATAAGCCATTCTTGCAAAGTAGAATTGGTCCGAGTTCAGCAAACATCTGAGAAACACTGACACGAGAAATAGCAGATACATTACAATGTCGAATACATTCCAGACATTTTTAGCCCAATACTGAAGATTGTGTGATAGTGATCCCCTGTTTGTCTGTACAATCTGTTAAAGAACATGTGTGTACTTGTTTGAATTAGATAAACATTTCAAATTTATGATAATAGACCATTTAGATGGAATTGTAATGTGTGTTATTGTATTTGATTTGATTTGGAATAATCAGTCTACGCAGTATCGTATATTCATTTAGGAAACTTAAGATATTTTTATATAAACAAAAACACAATCAGTGACAATCGTTTTAAATTTCTAAAGACTACATAAACAAATAAATACATATGTTAATGTACAAATTGCTACATGGAGAATATATGATAATTATATGATCACATCACACGATGCAATTAAAAATCAGGTCAAGTGTAGTCGAATAGCCAAATATTTCTGTTATATAGTAGTAATACCTCGTGTATTGTCCTTCATATGGATTTAAATATTTGTGTTGTTAGTTTTTTTGTCTAATTGACTCATACCCTGGATCGTATTTATTCATTTCAAACGATCAAATAATTCCTGGCAATTTAATTAACGAATATATTAAATGTTTGCATAATTAGTCTGTAGTTTAAGCTGCTGTTATGATTAACAGCTGCAGTATATATATATACACTCCAGGCACACAGAACAATGAATCCTTATTTCAATTCAGGTTCTAATACGCGGTTTTAACTGACTGGTTCAGCGCAACGATTCCAACTGTTTAACTAGTACAACAATTCTTCATCTATAAGGAAAATTTGTGTTATTCATGACTAGTAACAAATACTGTAAACGAATCTAAAGATGTTTGTACTGAAGCATTTACCCTATCGCAAAACGTTCCTATACAAAAATTAAATGTAAACGTACCTGTCTTATTTCCTCTACCAATAGTGATAAAGCCCACATCCAAGTCAAATATTCAAGCGTAGAAGGCGGTCTTTCTGACAAAGGGTACAAATCAGTCAACACAAATGATGCAAAGATTACCAAAAATGCAAAGTAAGACACCTTAAAAAAAGAAAGAAATGGTTCTGGAAATGACATAAACAATCATTACAAGTGCAATAATACTCTTTTACTTTGGATGAATTAAGTCTTACATTGTAGGCGAGCGTATGATATCGAAAGCGAATGGTTTTAACGTATAACTTGATATGATTCTATATTGTGATTGTATCTTTTACCAACAGTTTAAACTCACAGAAACTCTTTGAATGACTAAAGATCATAAATTTGATATCTAAGGATTTTTTGTATAACAAAACCATTTGCCTTTATCAATAAGGCTGGTCATATTTGTAGTTTAATTTAGAACTTATGTGCAGATAAATCAGTGAATGTCAAAAATCTGTAACATGTAGTTTGATCACTAACTTATAATTTTGGCCCTAAAAATATGAAGTTATTTTACTGCGATAATGGGTTGGTAATTTCAATGTCCAATTGTTTCAGTTAAAATTCATTTTCACCAATTGCGTCACTAGTGAAGTATTTATGACGTCATAATGTAGGAGACATTCTGCAAAATATATAACATGTTTCTGAAAAAAATACTGTAGCGTCACTCTTCGCCCACAAATGTGTTTGCTGAAATAGTCTGTATATACCTTATTCTTTACTTTTCCACAAATTAAATTTTTGGGTATAATACTTTCAAATATCATATATTTAGCAGTATAGTAGACTATAAATATCAATATTGGTACACAATAAGTGCAGATTTTCGTATGCTTTAATTCAGAATGCCAATATGTTTTTTTATTCTTCAAAATACCGAGCCGACATTAAAAATGAATGGTTTTAATATTTCAGATTGGTGTTATGAAAAAACGATTTTCCCACATCAATCAACATTGGTCTCACCTTTATACTGGGAATATTATGCCGGTATCATACATAAGTTAATTTTGGTAACTCAGAATATGCATGTAGTGTATGTGCATAACTATAAATGACATCATAATTTGTATACATCACTATAATTTTTCCGGGTTCGAATAAGTGTGTCAACACTTCTTCTTTACATTAAAAGTACTGAACTGGTCAGTAGTCTCGGTATGTCAGAAAATATAGTATCTGTTTTAATTTTTCTGAATGCAAATAATGAAGAGCTTACATAACGGAAATAATAGACAAATACTACACATGCATCTGCCAAAATTGAGAAGAAGGTTCAAATTTGATTCAGAAACTTATAACATACGGTATATATCCGGCCACTCTAGGTGTAATACCACCAAATCATAGTACGTCACATCCGGTTGCATACGGAAAAGGGTCGAAAAAAATAATCCCTTGACTTTGACAGTTGTAGGAAATTAATCCTACATTTCATTGTAATGTAGTAAAATATTCCTGAGTCATAAATATATATCTTGGGTGTTTCAAAGCACCATTATTTTTTTTTTATTTGGTGTTTATATCGAATATTTTAAAAACTTGAGGTTACATGGTTACCAAAGCTTGTACACATGAAAAAAGGGGTGAACATTTGATTGGTTAACTTCCTGTGATGGTTATTTTCTTATATGCAATGAAATGTCATGTGCAATTTTGTCTAAAGTACTAGACAGGATAAAACTTTACCCATGCCAAGTATTTCTTTATTTGAAACAAAGATAAATTCTGCACATTTTTTTGAAAAGTGCAATTTTAGCAAAGACTAATGGGGGAAAATCAATAGTGGTATTACACCTATACCACTTTCGTTTGCACATTCCGTCGAAATTATGATATTATAAACAAAGCAAACAAACAAATTGCATAGAAAAATGGTTGTAGGCATATCATATATTTAGGAGGGGACAGTAAAAAATGAGGAAAAAAAAAAAAAACAAAATAAAAAATGTTGGTACTATCCAATCATATAAATTTAGTTTCCACTGCATAGCATAACCTGTTCATCCGTCCTCAGATTAAAAACAAAAGACCCTTCTTTGATGCTGCTTGCATGTTAATATATAAATTTCGATCGACACATGCGAAATTGTATTACTAAAAACAGAAAAAAATACAAGATGCTTATATAGAGAGTCACAGTGTATGGAGCATAGCATTTTGATGTATTGGAAAATAAAACAATACAATTATTGTTTCACTAGTACATGTAAACCATTTTTGAACAAATTTACATTTTGATCTAATCAAGTCTTAAAGTACTGAACAATACATTATTCAGTTTGTTCAGTCTTTCAGTGAAGGTTCAGATAATTCGCTTGTGCAGTCAATTAAGATACGTTCAGTCTTTAGTAAGCTTGATATGTAGCTGTTGTAAACCAGTACGGAACAAACATATACTAAATTTTTGAACAGGTACTGAACAGCTCTACGTTGACTGCAAGCAAAATATCCTAACAGTACAAAATTTAAATATCTGCAAAACAACCCAGAACTCTCAACAAGACTTTACGTATTAAATTTCAGTCTTTTTCAATAATATTTAGACCAAAATGACCGTAAAAGACTAACATTCATCTGTTAGTGTGTATAGTCAATTGCATTTTTGAAATGAAAATTGCTAACCACGACAATCTGTGCACAGGTCTGATCCATTGTGGAGAAAAACTTCCAGAGATATGGCCGTAATCATTATTTTCAATAAGTCTAGAATAGTCTAGACCTAGGTCTTGTCTACAACCGATAAGGCTAGCGTTCTTGTTGGCACAACATTAATTACGTTTACTTGTTGATATTTATATTTTTTGTACAGATTAGGAGTATACACATCAGAATGTTCTATTTTTTTTTATACACGCCCCTAAAATAATATCGACACATAGATGTAATACACTATTGTATACAGTTAAGTATTTTTATCTTTTGCTTAACCGTTAAGAGTACACATTTTGGGATCAATGTTTTCGCAATTGTGAAACCATGTTTGGAATATTAGTAAAGCAAATTTTACAAACATCAAGTTTGGTTAGAGCTTAATAACCAACACAAAATAAGTTGCCGTATCTCAAACGCCTATGCTTAATTAAGTTTCCTCCCCGAGGGTATGAACAACTCAATAGCCAACGACTTTGTGTTGACATGTATAAGCATTGATATGGTCATGATTATAAAGTATCTATTTACAAAACGTATCATTTTTCGAAATACTAAGGATTTTTAACCAGTGGTATAGAATACCTTAGCTGTTTTGGCAAAGCCTTTTTGGACCGTCAATGCTCTTTAACCTCGAACTGTATTTGGTCTTTTTATCTATTTTTTTTATCGAGCATCACTGAGTTTTTTTTAAGAAGAAACGCCTCTGGCGTACACAACTTTAAGACTGTTATCTATGATGAGTATATTTACAACAAACTTTTTTATTCGAGCGTCACTAATGAGTCTTTTGTAGTCAAACGGTATATTTAACACGAATATATGCTATTTATACAAAACAGTAGTTGACAGTTGATAATTAAACATATTCAGAATGATAACTTTTTATTCTAATGCAATTTGTATGTAACAATTTTTTTCATTGGCTTAAAGTTGCCGTCAAATCCACAGTTGACCAGGCGTAACTAAGGAGGGACCCGCCATTTTGAATTGATTGAATCAACAAATGTTCGATTACTTCTATATAATCGAAAATAAAACAACACCTACCTCGAATTCGCCGTTTTAATGTAATTCTATCCGAATTTGAATCGTACAGGTAACGTAATAATCTCCAGTTTGTAAGTTTTCATTTGTATGACGTCATGTTTAGCCATGACGTCTTTGCGCCAAAATCATTCATAAAGTTTCGCGGATTTTTTTATTTGTCAAATTTAGACATTTTTCAGGTTTTATCGTATTATTTCTTTTGTAATGCATTAGAATCGGAATAACAGTACTGTAGTTGAAGAGTTGCCACCGTCAATTTTGATTTGACGGTCGCAAATCTCCGTTTTACTGTCTCGCTACGCGTCGCCAGTAAAACTGCATTTGCGACCGTCAAATCTACAATTGACGGTGGCAACTCTTCAACTACAGTACTGTTATTCCTTAATTGTGTTTCTGTAAAACAAATAACATGACCAAGCTGTAAATTCAAGAACAACAGATAAATTATGAAAGATAGGTTTGGCTGGAAAAGTGAATCAGTAAGATGTGGTTTGACTTTTGATATTTTTGATAGAGTCAGATATAAGACCAGCCGTTATGTATTATGATGCATTATCTAACTTTGAACATTTCGCGCATAGTTAAAAGTTTTGTTCGACAAATTTATATCTTGAACATGAATCGATCATTATAGTCAATAGAAAATCTTCTGTTCCAAACAAATGTGTTGGGATGTAGGTTGATTTGAATATCCACGAAAATGTTAAAAATTAAATCAGCCAAACATCGTACTTATATTCGGTACACAAATACATTTTGGCTTTATTTGTAGCCCGCTTCCATGTGAGCAAGCTGTAATGTGATTGTTTTTTTTTTTTGCGTGCCAGTTCCTTTAAATGTGGGTCCTCTTTGCAGTCTGTGTTGAAACCATATCAATTTCTTCGAAAAATCAGAGACACTTTTTGGGTTTAAACAACTGAAGCTTGAAGGGCCGGCTGTAAATTGTAAGATAAAACAATATATATACATTGTCGGAAATATGAAATGTATTTGTACTCGCCAAGAAACAGGAAAAAATCTCGACAGGCTCATTTTTCGTCCTGTTTTTAAAGCTTGTAAAAATAAATTTTGTATTTTCCAACTGTGCGCATATGTGGCTTTTGTATGATACAAAATTTATAAAAGAAACAAAAACATACCATATAAATAAAGAATTTTGTTGCCGGCGCTCTATAAAACATGTATAGACAGTAGAGTATCCATTGACATGAAGTAATATTATTGTTGCTTTTCGGTTTTTGAGCCTGAAGTCTAGGTTGACATGGATTTTTCTTTGGAATGGTAATGAATCTGAAGTTTTGGATGATCAACATTGGAAGGAAAACTGCTATACCAATCTAAAACATAATATACAAGAGAACTAACACCACATTAAAACCTGTCAGCTATAGTTTAAAATGTCTAACGAATATTGGATGATAACTATATTGAAAGTAAAAAGAATAAGCCGTGTTTCTTCAATGTCGTAGATAAATGTCATGCATATAATCCTAGTTTCAAAACTGTCAAGAATAAGAGTCCCTTTGAAATGTTTATAAAAACAATTGTTGTAACCAAACTTTGCATGCTTGACCTAAATTATTGAGTCTTAAAAGTATGATGCCAATTATAATAGATCATCTGGCTATGATCTGTTATTATCAGTTGAATCACTTCATTAAACAATATTTGACGACCTGATAAGACGAGCTATGGCATACATATAGGTATTATCATGCGTTTATTTTGTGTCTTGGGCCAAATGGGATGCGTCAAACTAATACGTATTCATGTATAACTCTCAAATCACTGTAAAAGGTTAGTAATTGAAGCTGTCACAACCATATTTGACACCGATACATTATGTGGATATCTGTCCACAGTCAGGTGACTATAAATAAATTGTTGTTCTTGTTGTTGAATATTGTTTGTCGCATTTCTTTTTCGTTCACTATTTGTCCTATTTTAGTTCGTAGATTGTCAAGTGTGAATTGTTTAACATGTAGTCGTCTCAGCCTTTTGTTACTGACAGCACAGTATAAGTTTTACTCATCGTTAAAGGCCAATCGGTGATGACCGACTAAACACCTTTTTGAAGTTTTTAACACTACCTTGCTTTCTGTAGTAGAACATGGCATATTCTGATGGGATATATTTTCCGTACGTTGCCAATAAAATGCTGATTTAAAACATTTTAAAGATACTTTTCAAAGTCTTCAATCACAACTGTTACAATATTGCAGTTAATATCAACACTTTATTTTTACTTTTACATGCACATTCTGTCGGTGCCTATTAGCATATAAAGCACAGTTTGTATTATATAACAGATAAAAAGCACAGGGTTTTTGTTTTGAAAATAATAGTAAAAATGTTTTTGTTTACAATCGTGTGTGATCCTCGAACACATATTGTGTATTTATGTTAATTGTCTTCTTTCACCATTAACATGTTATGTTTCAAGCTGTTATATATCAAAAACACTTATGATATAAGTAGAATCCGAATGTTATCATTTTCGCATAAATCTTAATGTTAATGTATTGTGTCAATAATTTTGTGATTGTTAAATTAAAATGGTGATGAACAAGAAAATTATCTTTTTTATTAAGATGTCTGTCAGACATGTTTTAAGTATATCCTGTCAACAGGGGCAACCAAACGCTGTATCACTCGATGTTTATCATTGCTGACATAATAAAAAAGCAACTTACCCTCCAGGATGGTGTATATAATGCAATATCTCCATACCATATACTATTAATCTTTGCTTGACAAGCTGTGTGCGCCATGAATTTGGTCAGTTTTTGCGAGTATGCAATTTCTAAAGGTGTGGAATTGTACCGATTAACCTTTGTGACCAGTGTTTTAAGAGCCTTTTCCCGATCGATATTATATAGTTCTGTTATCACAGCACAAGCTTGATCTTCAAAGAATCTGAAGTTATAACAAAGATTGTAAAAATACTAAGGATGCAATACAAACATAAGTCTAGACAGCACATACGCGTCAACCATCCAAAACGAACAAAGAACATAACAGCATACAACATACTTCTCAGTTAACTAAAGAGTAACACACTTTCAAACCAAAGGTCATTCAAATGTGCCCTAGAATACTTTTCATCAGCAGCTCCATTTGTGACATGTGTCATGAAGTTGATTGTGTTTTTTTTTAAATTTAAATAAGAGATATTTGCTGTTTTGAAAAGTGATTGACTATTTTCATATTAATCAACAAGATTCTGCAACGATTTAAAGAAAAAAATATGCGGTAATGATCTTAGTTCGTTATCACTCTGATTATTAAATTTCTGTTTTGTTTTTCTTGATATGGTTGCAGATAATGTAGAATTTAAGACAACAACAATGGTGTCAAGAATCTAAATAAAGCCTTAGTATACGGATAATACAAAGGCTGTATCATGTATGATTGACAGAGTTTTTATGCTAAGATATCCTTTCTGTTAAATATTCTATATATTTCGCATATCATAAAGGATTAACTGCCTATATAGAAACGCATGACTTTTTTTATGCCTTTTCGTTACTTTTACTACTACCAATTACAGCTAAGTCAACGTTAATAAAATCCTGTTAAGTTAGTGTTTCGAATCATGTTAAATTTTATCAACAGAAATTTAACAGAAAAGACAACAAGATATCATTTCAACACATAAAACTTCCTAAGCCAAAAACTATTTTTTTTGAAGAAAACTTTAATATATTCTGGTTCACAAATATGGAGCAGTTTACCAAATGGAATAAAGATAAGTAATACACTTTTATCTTTGAAAACACAATCTTACAAATTTTTCTTGAATAGGGCGGATTAATATTCTTTTTCATTAATATCTATATAGAATTGTATATTGTGTATATAATATTATAATGTTGTATGTTATTTATAAATATGTTATTATCATTTTGAGGACTTTCAGGAAGATTAGTTGAAATTAGGGGATTATCCTCTTGAAATAAAGATTATTCATTTATTCATTTATTTGATATGCTGACTGCTGGTATGATGAGATCCTCGGCGATGAAACGTCCAACAGCAGTGTCATAGACACAAAATTGATGTATAAAATCATCAAAAATATCAGGCTTATAATTTGTAGCTCAAGAGCATGATGAGGGCTTATATCAGGTTGTGTTTTGAGAATAGTTTAGTCTGCATATAGTTTGAAAACTCGACAGAAACGCTCGAATTAAAACAGTCGGAAGACAAAATCAAAACACGATGTTGAAGAGCATTTTTTTTTTTTTTTTGCTAGCCAAAAAATCTGAAAATTTGTGGTAATTGTTGTTCTTAAGGTGGCTGGGGCGTCTTAATTAAAATCCATAGAATGTTTTAATAATTTGTCAAACAAACTTTTTATCATGCCATTACAATTAATACAAAATAACTTTATTTTGGCCGTCACATTAAAAATGAAGAAGTATTAATTCCTTTAGTATGCATTATGTGTATTGTAACGTCAAATTTTTAATAATTCTTAACAGTTTTTAGGCATAATTTACTTTGGCCGCCACCCATGATCCAGACAGTTTTTGTGTCTAGGGATTCAATATCAGAATTGGCAACTTTTGGTTAGAAAACATTTTGAATCGTAAGTTGCAGTCAAGTTTTCTTCAAGCTTTTAGGTCCGAAAAATGCACAAAATCATCGTATTTTGACAATATATCTAAAATGTGCTGATTCTAAAGCCAAGAATGTACTCCAATGAAGAGATTTATTTTAACAAAGAAGTAAGGCTTTTGAAATAGATTTATTGAAGAACCAAATTATAGCAGTTTAGAAATTTTATGATAAAGTTGAAATTCAAGGCCATATTTGGCCTTAAGTGAACCTTGTCCTTTGTTATATGCTTAATAAATATGAGGTTGTTTATGGCTTGGGTACATAACTTCAATGTTTCAAATAATTAAAATGTTTATAAACATAATATTTACAGAAAATGACAATGTGAGTGACATTTCTTGTGAGCATCAAATGCTGACAACTCGGCTGGTGAAACCCTCAGAGTAGAAATGTGCATCAGCATGGTATCACCTAGTGCTATTCTATGGTGTCCCCACTTGCTTGCTACTTTCATATCGGAGTGTGCTCGTTTGCACATTTGTATTTGTTTTATATCAAAATGTTTAATCTGATTCAATATTGTACATTTTAAAAGCACCAAAAGAACAATATATTTGAGAGTAAAAAAGGTTCTATCTTGATTTGAGCGTCAATGAGGTGCCTTTAAAACGAAACGAACGCAAAAATACTGACGAAGGATATTTGTTATCCGAAATATTTATAGATAATTACATTTAATGTTTCCTTTTTAATATTGGTGTTGTTTTGTACACTTTTTAGGCGTTTATATAATTTATTTATTGTGTGCATGTATCACAATGTATCAATACTCGTAAAGATCCAGCGCCCTCGTAAGACAGATCGTTGACTAATATCTAGACGTTATATATATATAATATATATGTTAAATGTTAAAAATTTAATTTACTTATTGCGATTTTGCATTCTTTGTCGTATAGTACATGCATTTCAATTTGAAAAGTATAGTGTCTCACCTAGCGTTTTCGTTTAATGATGCAGTGATATCCATAAGATTAGAAAAGTGTGCCCTGTCAGCCAATTCCTTCAGCACTGCACTTGCAAATAAAGCAGAACCTGCAAAAATGACACACTTACACATGTTACAGTTAAAAATATTTGGACATTAACAACTATCTTGTTTATGAAGTTTCTGAAAATTGAGATATAAATTATCTTAATCAGTGAAAGCGTATATTATATGATAATATTGTTTTCGCTGATTAAGTAAATCTATGCACACAGTTGGTCATATACAGTTTTCTGGTTCAAGGTCGACCAAAAAATGCTTGCATTAAAGAGGAGACGTTTAAAAATTACAAGTACAAATGCATCTATGATCAACAGAAAAGGATGTGAACAAGGTCATACACAAGCATTATACAAAAGGAATTACCTGCACCTTAATGGCATATTTGAAAAATCCATAAATGACAAAATTTGAAAATTAAATTTAACGAAAAACAACGCCTTAAAAAAAAAAACAATACACAAAAATAATAATGTCAGACAGCAATTAACGTCAACCAATGGATGACATGCTCGGATATACAAGTTTTAAAACTTTATATATGAACACAACTTCGAATAAATTATTGCACGTGATAATTGACGATCCTCAAGTAAATTTCATTTATGAAAAAAAAAAAATTAAACGATTAACCAGTATAATTTCTAAATTTGATTGTCACTTTAACGTTACCTTCTACAAGATACGTTTATTTTCTTAGTTGTACGACCTTAATGAAATGATTAAAAATGAAGTCTTCACGAATTAGTTTATAATTTGTAAGCATTATTTTGTAATATTTGAACGAAATAAAAATAAAATATAACATTTATAAAATATATACTGTGTTAATTTAGTTGAATTTTTGTAATAATGAAGACAGTAATAATTAAAAACAAAAAAACAAAAAAAACAAAAAAAACAAAAAAAAAAAAAACAAAAAAGAAAAACTGAAAACAATGTATCTCATTAAGAGCTTTTCTTGTTTGTTGATTTAAACGTCTAGGATATCTCCTCCTTGAAATTTAAAATGATGTATTTTTATTGCGTACTCAAAAAGTTTTTTTGCGTATAGCTACGTTAAAAAGGGATTATCGGTGGAAATACATCAAAGAACAATATGGTTAATATCTTTGAGCGTTATCGCTAGTTTATATAATATCATTGACAATATAACAAATCGATTAAGAAATTGAAATAGATATAAGAAGTGTGGTATGAGTGCCAATGAGACAACTCTTCATCCAAGTCACAGTTTGTAAAAGTAAACCATTATAGGTCAAAGTACGGCCTTCAACACGGAGCCTTGGCTCACACCGAACAGCAAGCTATAAAGAGCCCCAAAAATGACTAGTGTAAAACTTTTCAAACAGGTGCAAGAAAATGCAGTGGGTTTAAATGTTTAAATAGCAGCCAACGTTCACCCTACCTGAAACAATAGTGTAACATCACAACATAGAAAGACACACTATAAAATATCAATTGAAATGGCTCAACTCAATCAAAAGACATATTAACAAAAACAAGTGAACATACACTGAATGAATAAATTTTGATCTATGACACAATGTAAATACAAAATTAATAAAACAAGGGGGTGAAATGGTTGTAAAAGCTTTTTATCTGTCTTATTTACATTATCAGATTGTCATAATTTTAATACAGTACTAAAGGATACACTTTAAGGTTGTGTGGATAACATTAAAATATGGCTACTGATAAACTGTTACTGTAAATTTAGATAATATTTACTATTCAACGTTTTCTCTGCCTGTTGGTTTTTTGGAACAAAAACACTTTAAAACAACCTAGTCATTCACATATCTGATTTTACTGCATGTTGAAGAGAAGTAATGTTTCATTAGAATCATCTAAAGGTGACAAAAAAGTGAATCAGACAGCTCAAATTGATTCCTTGTGTAGGATCTGAGTCAAATGTATGTTTCGTAGCCAGGCGTTATCTTTTTCAGTCCTTCATGAACGATGGCCATTATATTTTTCCAGTCTCACTTTTCGCTATCTACATGCATAATATGTATCAAAACTTTACAGTCAATGTTGATCTCCTCTAAAACTGTGTTAAAACTCTCAAGCATGCATTTAGTTTTTTACTGTACTTTTTGTTGCATTTTTCTGACAAGTTTGAATCTCGTTGTCGTTGGTATATTGAAGGCAAAATACAAATTCCATAACCTTTATCGCCTTTATTATACAGCAAATTTCATGATCTGTGCATTTATATACAGAACATGAATGAGTATATGACACAGGTTTTGACAAACAATAGAATTCAATTATCATAGATATTGTCATAATTATAAATTAACTGTTACAGAACTTTGAATTTTTCGAAATACTTGGGATATTCTATCCCTAAAAGATTACCTGAACTGTTTTTGGCAAAACCTCTCAAAATTGTGGGTCCTCAATGCTCTTCAGCTTCGTATTTTATGTGGCTTATAATCTTTACTGACTCGAATGTCACCGATGAGTCTGTTTAAGACGAAACGCACATCTGGCGTACACAACTTTAAATCTGCAATCTTCGATGACTTATTCATGGGATACAGTTATCAATTTTATTGAGAATGTTGGTATTATAAAATTCAATTTAAATTCTTTTTTGTTCATGAACAAATGTGGTTCAACACAGTTAGATAGAATATCACTCGAAAAACTGTTCACTCAAGATTTGATGAATAGCAAGGGAATAAAAACTTACGCCATAAAGGTGTAAGTAATATAAATTTGTCTATATTTGATTTATTTTTATTAAACATGGGACTTTCGTTATATCTTTCGCCTTTCTTTTATTTTGATAATCAAATCTCTGAAACCATACCAAGGTATATGTAAGAACATTCTTAAAATGTTCAGTGATTATGTAATATCACTGGTCATTTTCATGGATAATATATAATCACTAATCATTTAAGTGATTATGAAAATCTCTGAAAAATGAGGAATTCTACATAATCCTTGATTATGCAAATTAACTGTTTCACATATATATATATACATAAAAGTCTAAATTGAAAACAACGTTTAAACCTATAATTGCGTTGGATAAAAACCGCAATTTGTATACGTGTGCATGCAAAACAAATTTCTTGGTAGAGGGGTGTAAATACAGCACAAACAACATTTTTCAAAAGACCAAAAATGTCAAAAAGTATATTTTAACAAAACGCATTGGACTAGCAGGTCGAACAACTGATGTTCTTAAACACTGCTGCCTGCCATGGCGATTGCCAAATAAACGGATCACCAGATGTAACAAAATGGGTCTTAATTATTAATTTAATACCAAACAGAAAACAATAAACTTGCGGAAAAGATAGTATACCGCAAACAAAAGGTGCAAACATTTGTACACCATACCCGGATTTCTACAATTAATGTCTCTTCAGTGATGTTAGGAATCGAAACGGTATTTGGAAGGCCATATAATTTACCTCAATTTAGGATAGACTCTTGAATTTTGAAGAGTCGAAATAGGATGAACGGATCAGATAAACCCGAAGGCAAATATAATTCAAGCCCAAACGAAAAAATATAAACAAGTCTAAATTGAAAACAACGTTCAAACCTATGATTGCGTTGGATAAAAACCGCAATTTGTATACGTGTGCATGCAAAACAAATTTGTGGTACATATATAAGGCGTCTGCACATTTCGATGTTGCTGTTGAAGTTAAAGAAGTACAGGCTTAAGCCCCAGTGGGAGAGGATTTAAAGAATCAAAATATTGATATGTTTTATTCATAATTTGTCTTAAATGTAGCCCAACAATGTTAGACCTGCAAATTTGCGTCAACAATGTTTGTTCTTCCCCAAGCGGGATTTGAACCCCTATATCTGTGACATCGTGGCAACACCGCCAGCACTGTCTCCAGCGCCCTAGACCACTCGACCAACTTGGCTATATACAAATATAGCTTTCGAGTAATGCCTTTCTTCGTCGGTTTTATCTAAAGTTGTAACATAGAACATGAAGTATAGATGAAAGTAGGATGGTATAACTTTGAGATCTATTAGTAATGTACATAAAATGTAATTACCATATCGTCGCATCAATTTGCCTTTATTATGTAGGTGTAAAGTTTTGAAAACTTTGTGACAGACGTTATCCATTGGATAACCCGTCGTGATACTATGGCGTTATATATATATATATATATATTTATATATATCAATGGCAGTCAGTAGGGTTTAAGAACATCAGTTGTTCGACCTGTTAGTCAAATGCGTTTTGTTAAAATATATTTTTTCACTCTTTCGGTCTCTTGGAAAATGTTGTTTGTGCTGTATTTAGACCCCTCTACAACGAAATTTGTTACAGGCACACGTATAAAAATTGCTGTTTTCATCCAACGCAATCATAGGTTTGAACGTTGTTTTCAATTTAGACTTGTTTATTTATATATGTATATATATATCAAGTGTTTGAATCATCTTTTATATATCATGGAGCAAAAAATCTTACACGTATGGTCAGTGTCTCGCTTCCAAAAAGTAATTGCCATTTCTTTCCAATTCGCCAGAACCGCCAAAACAAAAAGATGATAGAAAGGTTTGTCCCTATACTCTATATCTATCCCTGTGTTTTCTGTAAATGAAACAGAATGTGGTCTATTATTATTCATTATAAAGTTTTACATATGGCCCTTTTTTGTTTAAGGTCTATGAAGTTTGAAATTATTGCATAGTTTATACGCAATCAATGTTATCTGGTATGAAGTTGTTTTGTTATCGGATCTTTTTATTTCCGATATGGTTACTTTTGCTGTGCACTATAAGCCATTGTTCATTGTCATTACATTATTTGCGTGTCAGTGTATTGCCATGTTAATTTATACTTTAGTATTATACTGTACAAATGATACACACACACGCATTAAGGTGGATCATCGGTATATATTTTCTCAGATTGAATAGTCTTATATAAGCTTGGAGCACCTGAGATCACCCCAAGTTTTGGTGGGGTTCGTGTTGCTATGTCTTTAGTTTCTATGCTGTGTGTTGTGTACTATTGTTTGTCTGTTTGTCTTTTTATTTTTGTTGGTTATGGCACTGTCAGTTTATTGTCGACTTTTTAACTTGAATGTCTCTCTTGTATTTGTTGCCTCTCTTTTAGTTTAACATTTCTGTCGCATCTTAATCTCTTCCTCAGGAGTGTGAGTTGCCCTCTGTGATATCCATATTAAAAAAGACGTAAAGATTTCATTAGTTGGTCAAAAATATCAATAATATTCAATGAAAATGACTTAATTAAAGGTTTTGTGAATTTCGATACTCATTGACCAATGTTGATATCGACGTATTCAACTCATATATTCTGCGAATCCAACAGGTCAATTATATGTTTTTGTCTTGTATGTCTTTTCCCAAAACATGACGTTGACTATTAATACAAATTAGGATTCGTGTCAAGGGTGTTTCAACTGCAGCATACCAATTATACTTTAGGATTTTTCAGCATTCATATCAACTCTACCTTGACTTGGCAGATGTCACTACAAGGTTAGATAATATTTATAGTACAGTCGGACATATATAGTTTTACATATACATGATACGTATATGTACTTTTTCAGCCATTCTCTAACCATTTAAGGATATTCTCTACTGTTTAAGAAAGCTTTTTAAAAATGCTGATTGCATTTATGAATAACTGAACTACACAAAAGAAGATAAAGATGCCAAGAGGGCTTTCAAAATTAATAAGTCGAGAAACAACTAACAACGCCGTGGTAAACTACGGAAAATGTCTGTACACAATACTACATAAATAGATGGAGAAACACGCATCAAAAATGTTGACCGCTGTGCCCGATTTTTTGACAATTTTAACATTTATGTCTGTTTGTTTTGTTTACACAGTATTGTCAATTTAATGCATTTTATTTTGCCACTATATAACAAGTGAGAGGTTTAGGTAGCTATAAAATCAGGTTAAATCCACTATTTTCTACAAAGGGAAATGCCTATACCAAGTCAGAAATTGGACAGATATTTTCCATTGGTTTGACGTGTTTGAGCTTTTAATTTTGCAAAATGATAAAGGATTTTCCGATTTAAATTTTCCTCGGAAATTGGAGGTAACGGATTTTTAATACTTTATTTTATATCAAGCTTAAAAGTCCCCACCACGCCTTAGTTGGCACTTACTGATGAGATACGTTTATTACCAATGAGGTAATTTTATTATCAAAACCACTCTTTTGTCGTCATTTTGTTCTCGAATGTACAGTCCCCAGCAAGAGACTGATCACTGTGCTCGTGCAAACATGTACGTGATCTACACGATGGGGAGTATTGATCGGTCTGTACTTTTTTATTTAACGTGTTGTTGGCTATTAATGTGTTGTTGGCTACTTCGTCTTTTGCTTCGTTTTTTGTCTCTGCAGTATGTCTAACACTTTTGAGTTAAATGTTTCTATTGTATCTTACTGTTTTGTTCAGAAGTCTTAGATGCCTTCTTTGATTTCCCTACAGAACAGATTTCATTTAAAAAAAAAAAAAAAACAAAAAAAACAAAAAAACATGTTCTGGAAATCAAAAAAAAAAAACAATTTCATGTGTTTGACGTGTATGTCTTTCCCCAAACATGACGCGTACTAGTGGTACGAATTACGATTCGTGTCAAGGGTGTTATATTTACAGAATAATGTTGCCCTGATGACGCAGCAATCTTATTACATGTGAAGTACATGTGTAACAATTATACTTAAAAATTTCATCAGGAGTCATTACAACTCAACCTGGAGTTCACTAGAAGGTTAAAAAATATGTATACATGTAGTGCAGTAGAAAATCTATAAATTTACATAAACCGTATACGCCTCTGTATCATTTAAACCGTTCTCTAACCATTTAAGGATGTTCGCTACTTTTTACGCGAGCTTTATAAAAGAATGATAGTATATATATAATTGAACTTTTGTTGCATGACAAAGAAACTTTCCTTGTCCTTGATGCTAATATATAAGCCATTGACAACTTGGCAGAAAATTATTTTCTCTTGACTTTGTCATATATTCAACATTTGTATCTTTTTTTTTCTGTCAAAAACTGTGTTTTTTATGCTGAAAATATTAACTTGCCTTTTTTTTTCATTTTGTTCTATTATTTAATGTTTAGTCAAAAATTGAATGCGGTTTCCGCTTTAAATTGTCCTTGGAGTATATCAGATTTTTGTTACGTCACATTTAACTAGGTTAAAGAGGTTCAATTCCCAGAAAGAGACTGATCCCTGTGCTTGTACTTACATGTACACGAACTACACGACGGGAATTGTTGATCGGTCTGTAGTTATTTTATTTAAAGTGTTGTTGACTATTTCATCGTTTTTTTTTTTTTTTTTTTAGTTTTTGTCTCCGCAGTATGTCTAAGACTTTTGAATTAGACGTTTCTATTGTATCTTACCCTTTTGTACAGATGTCCCAGTTGTCTTATCTATAGAATAGATTTCATATATAATAAAAACGTAAAGATATTATTTCTTGATCTGGTTTCATGAAATTTTTGACTCATTGATCAAAAATGATATTCAACATCTTAATCTTTAATATTCATAAATGTCAATGATATGTTTTTCCGTGTATGTCTTTTCAAACAATACGCTTACTCCTGGTACGAATTAGGATTCGTGTCAAGGATGTTACACTTTAAAATACGGTTGCCCTGATGACGTAGCAATCTTGTTTCATGCGCAGTTCATGCCTAACAAATATATTTTCAAATCAAATTATTCATATCACCTCAACTTGGACTTGTCAGATTTTACTAGTAGGTTAGACTGTATTTATATCACAGTCGAAAATCGATAGTTTTACATATATCGTATAGGGCTAGGTATTATTCTTACCGTTCCCAAATCATTTTAGGATGTTGCTTCTTTTAAACAAGCTTTATAAAAGGCTGATAGTATATATATATATATATATATATATATATATGACAAGTCAAAAAGGGTACAACATCGCCGCCATACAATAACTATAAAATAAACAAATATTAGATATCTCGGATAACAGATATCCTTCTTCGGTAATAGCACGATGTCAAATGAATCATGTCAATATATTCAAACTGAGACACCATCAAAATCTTGAAAATTTATACAATTTAAGCGAACATCACAATTCTAAAAGTTCCAAATACGGCGCAAAGACTACAAAGATAAGCCAAAATAAAAATAGTTATTTGCGATGTGACTGTACGGGATACTTTTTGTACAGTGTTTGGGGTGACAGCTTTGGGGAGAAAGGTACTGAAAGGTACGTATGAAATTTCCGACTCTAAAATGTCTTTCTTAGACACAACTACATCTATAAAGGACGGTGTCATATCAACAGACCTCTACTGTAAACCTACAGATAAACATCAGTACCTTTCTCCCCAAAGCTGTCACCCCAAACACTGTACAAAAAGTATCCCGTACAGTCAAGCTCTCAGAGTAAAGCGTATTTGCTCCTCTGAGGAGGCTGTCACGAAACGGTTATAGGAACTTCGCGGATTTTTGACAAAATGAGGTTATAAGAAATTGGACATAGACAAGGGGTTTGCGCGCTAACAATAACAGCCGCAATGACCTGTTACAGTACAAACGGAAGAAGCGCAGCAAAATAGTCCCGTTTGTTCTAACATACAATCCAGCCTTTACTAACCTTTCACGTTTGATCCGTGCCAATTGGCAAATTATTGCCAAACACCCTAAATTATCCAAGATCTTTCCCAATTCTCCTGTCTTAGCTTTTCGGAGACCAGCAAGTCTGAAAGACTTATTTGTAAGAGCTGACGTCTCCTCAAATAACAGCTGTTCAACTGCAGGATGGTGCAAGTCATGTGGTAACAGACGATGTCTGACTTGTCAACAAATACTAAATACTCAAACATTTACTTGCCACTCGACTGGGTCTGTGTACACTATATTTTGCAATGTAACTTGCAAAACCCAGAATGTTGTATACCTCCTTCAGTGTTGATGTGGCATGCAGTATGTTGGCGAGACAGAGCAGCCATTCAACAAACGCATGAATGGTCATCGAAGTGACTACACTTGCAAGCCCGACCTACCCATAAGTCGTCATTTGAGATCACCTGGGCACGCCCAAGCTGATCTCAAAAACCTTACCATCACAATCATAGACCACAACGAGGGTTGGTCGAAGGTCGACAGAGTCGCTCGGGAAAGATTTTGGATAAGAAAGTTAAGGACAGTTTCCCCAGAGGACATAAATGAAAAAACATAGAATGAGTCACTCATTTTCCTGTCATCACTTTTTTTCAAAATTTTTTTTCCTACTATCACTTGTTTCCAGTAACTCCGGCTTCCGCACTGGATTTACAGTTTGAAGATTTTTTTGAAATCATACCAGTTTAAATTACAGGGCTCCATTTATTTGGGATGGATGTACAAGTACGTAGC
Source organism: Mytilus coruscus (assembly GCA_017311375.1). Taxonomy (NCBI): domain Eukaryota; kingdom Metazoa; phylum Mollusca; class Bivalvia; order Mytilida; family Mytilidae; genus Mytilus; species Mytilus coruscus. The sequence continues at coordinate 76,563,961 of CM029597.1, read as the reverse complement.
CACGTTTAATTATTTTACCTTAATAAATAAAATGTTACTTATTTTGCTAATCATTATTAAACTGCTATTCGTTTGGGAGGCTTAAATATGTAGTTTCTGTTGCAATTGCCCTACCGTTGTCAAATTTGAAATATTATACCAACTTGGATCGGTTAGGGCATTTTTGGTTTTTGTATTTGAGGACTGCTATCCATGCAGTAATTTTAACATCTCAACTGCCACCACCTTTGGAAATTTAGAGTTGTGTCAGTTCACATCGCAAATAACTATTTTTATTTTGCCTTATCTTTGTAGTCTTTGCGCCGTATTTGGAACTTTTAGAATTGTACCAGCGTCTGTGATGTTCGCTTAAATTGTATAAATTTTCAAGATTTTGGTAGTGTCTCAGTTTGAATATATTGACATGATTCATTTGACATCGTGCTATTACCGAAGAAGGATATCTGTTATCCGAAATATCTAATATTTGTTCATTTTATAGTGATTTTATGGCGGCGATGTTGTACCCTTTTTGACTTGTTATATATTATATTTTGTAGTGTACAGTATCATTACATGATCCACCGCCCTGTAAGATTAATCGTTGACTATTTATTCAGTCATTTTATATATATATATATATATATAGAGTCTATAAGAATCTACCAACCAGTAAACTTAATAGGTATTGGATCATCAAAATTGACAATACTACACAAACAGGGAAAATTATATGAGTCTAAAAGATTGTGTAACAATACAGACAAATAGATGGAAAACAAAACACTAAAAAGTGTTGAATATCATCGCACAAAGATGGAAAAACTGAACAGATGATATAAATTATACAATAATTGCAAATATTTCGGCTCAACAAATGGCCTTCCTCAGTGTTAAAAGTTTTAACAATACTGATATATAATGTATAAGGTGTAAAAGAGGGACGAAAGATACCAGAGGGACAGTCAAACTCATAGATCGAAAACAAACTGACAACGCCATGGCCAAAAATAAAAAGACAAACAGACAAATAATAGTACAGATGACACAACATAGAAAACTAAAGACTAAGCAACACGAACCCCACCAAAAACTGGGGGTGATCTCAGGTGCTCCGGAAGGGTAAGCAGATCCTCCTCCACATGTGGCACCCGTCGTGTTGCTTATGTTATTACAAATCCGGTAAATAGTCTAATTCGGTAAGTCACATAAATAAGTGTAAACATAGATCAGTAATAATACAGGTAAGTTTTGGTCGATTGATTTTAATCCAAAATCCTGAATATCATAATATAAACATTAGACTGTAAATTTAATTATTTCTTTCTATTGATTCCATCTGGATGGAGGACACCCAGTGTTTTTATCCAAAACTTCTCCCGATTCTCTCTTTGCCTATTTTGCCATGTACAATCCTGTTCGATCACAAGGATCTTCATGTGATCAAAATCTTTCAGATTGTGATCTGGTAACCTGAAGTGTTGTCTGACAGGAATATACGGATTTTTTGTGAGGTCACTCCTGTGGCCATTAAGGCGTTTGTGAAATGGCTGCATAGATTCACCAACATATTGGAGACCACATATAGGACACTCAAGAACGCAAATCACGTTTGAGCTTTTGCAGTTGACATTGCAAAAGATCTTGTATGTCTTTTCTGTGGTCTTACTGAGAAAAGTTGATGAATGCTGCAATTGGTTGCAACATTTGCAGCGCTTATCCCCACAAGGCTGGCAATTACCTACAGTATGGTTAAGTTTGGAAAGGTCAGCACGGACAAGTATCACACCGAACAGTAAGCTATAAAGGGCCCCAACAATTAATAGTGTAAAACCATTCAAACGGGAAAACCAACGGTCTAATCTATATAAAAACGAGAAACGAGAAACACTTATGAACCACATCAACAAACGACAACTACTGAACATCAGATTCCTGACTGTTTATATTATGATATTCAGGATTATTTCTTTCTATTGATTCCATCTGGATGGAGGACACCCAGTGTTTTTATCCAAAACTTCTCCCAATTCTCTCTTTGCCTATTTTGCCATGTACAATCCTGTTCGATCACAAGGATCTTCATGTGATCAAAAAAAGTGAAAAAGTATATTTTGATAAAATGCATTTGACTACCAGGTCGAGCAGCAGATGTTCTTAAACCCTGCTGCCTGCCATGGCGATTGGCAAATAAACGTAGCACCAGATGTAACAAAACGGATCTTAATTATTAATTTAATACCAAACAGAAAACAATAAACTTGCAGAAAATATGGTATACCACAAACATGAGGTGCAAAAATTTGCACAAAATATCCGGATTTCGACAATTAATGTCTCTTCAGTGATGTTAGGGATCGAAACGGGATTTGGAAGGCCATATAATTTACCTCAATTTAGGATAGACTCTTGATTTTTAAAGAGTCGAAATAGGATGAACGAATCATATAAACTCGAAGGAAAATATAATACAAGCCCAAATGAAAAAAATATATAAAAGTCTAAATTGAAAACAACGTTCAAACCTATGATTGCGTTGGATAAAAACCGCAATTTTTATACGTATGCATGTAGAACAAATTTCTCTGTAGAGGGTCTAAATATAGCACAAACAACATTTTCCAAAAGACCAAAACAGTGAAAAAGTATATTTTAACAAAACGCATTTGAGTAACAGGTCGAACAACTGCTGTTCTTAAACTCTGCTGACTGCCATTGGCGATTGCCAAATAAATTGATCACTAGTTTTAACGAAATGTATCTTAATATTAATTTAATACGAAACAGAAAATAATAAACTACATGTATATGTATATATATCTATAACTTAAATTAGAAAACATAAAAAATAAAAGGTCTTGGTCCTTGATTCTACATTCTACGATATAAACCTTTTACAATTTGATGGGACATATATTTCTCTAGATTTTCTTATATTTAACAAATTCAACTTTTGTCTTTCAAAACTATAAACAAAATTAAGTGTTTCATAATATTTACAAAGTGTTTTTTGAAATTTCATGGAATGAAATAATAAGAATACAAATATGAGATAGCGGGAACAAATTTATTTACAGCACATAGATAAAACCACCGGATTCATAATATCTAAAGTTATAAGAACAAGAGAAACGAAAATCCTTTATATAGAATCTAGTTTTAGTTGTTTGATGTTGTTTGTGTCCTTGAAGGTACCCTTTATCAGTCAGGGGCATTACTTAAACAAGTAACAATTTTTATGACGCATTCGCGTTATTTTTGTCAAATCTGTATTTTACTAAAAGTTGAAGCTCTTTCTAATTCCCATTCGAATTTACCGCGGTTTTTTTACCAGTTCCTAGTCTCGCGTGATTCACACGTCATTTCCCGCGCTTTTAAGATCACGATGGTTCATTAAGACAGAAGGAAATCGAAAAAATGTGAGTTTTTGTTGTTGTTAAAATGCGTTTTCGTCCATTTTTGGACAGGAATTCTCTTATTTTATGCAATTTTATTGATGTTGTTTATATTTTTCCAGGTTTTATTAGCATTTCATATGTCTATTTCTGTAATTTATACGTCGACGCACGAAGGAGCAGTGTCGACGCTTTTACTTTGAAAGCAGGTGGGGTCTGGAAAAAATAACTAAAATAAGTAATTTTTTATTACGTTGTTAAAAGATTAATATTAGGGAGACAACTCTTGATGCCTTGTACGCAATTTGATTTCAACACGTAAAACGAACTTGTGAAATGAAACTGAAAATGAAGCGATGTAAATACTTGTTATTACTTTGATTTGGACACGTGTAGCACTCGGCGACCCGTGATATTGCTATACCCTGATTAAAATTGTATGTGGTTTTGTAGTTAAACTGATTTAAAATAATTACCAGTTGACAAGAGAAAAGCTTTGTTTTAGTATAACTAATAAAATGATGGCAGTGTCTGCGCGTACCCGCATGCGGGTACGAATAGTCAAATTGCCGTTCGTAGGCTACGCGTACCCACATCCGGTTTCTAATTGAAATGCCATCGGATCGGGAATGAAACGTGAAATATATACGGAATTTGTCGCAATTAGTGAATAAATTGATTAAAACTACTCCGAAGTTTTATAAATAATTATATATAGGTAAGTGAATAGTTTTTCTCAGTTAATAAATATTCTTAAAATGGAAGAGAGTGATGTACATGTGGGGAAGACATTTCAAATTTATCATGAATTGGAACAATTGTATAAAAGAAACTCGAGTCAATTGCAGCTGCAGAGAAAAGAACTGGAAACACAAAAATTAAAGAGGAAAAAAGTTTAACAGAATAAATTGTAATATATATGTGCCAAAACAATCCTATTGGATATGTAAAATTTGTTCCAAATCTTAATTAGTTACATGAATCTTTTTAAATTGGTTTAATTTGACATTATTACTTGCTTCTTTAATTTTTATATAGACATCAAAGCTTTAATTTTAGCAGTTTAAGATATTTTAAAATTTCAGTTTTTGTTTTACATTTTACTAAAAGATTATTCTTAAATCTCATATGGATTTCCTACACGAAATCCCCATATTATCGATAATTTCCGTTTATATTTCACGTTTAATTCCCGATCCGATGGCATTTTATTATAAAACCGGATGTGAGTACGCGAGCCTACGAATGACAATTTGACTATTCGTACCGCATGCGGGTACGCGCAGACACTGCCTAAAATGATTATATATAGATTGGTTGAATTGATCAAAATCATGTACTATGTTGGATGAAAATATTTTGCTTCAGACTGTCAGATACATGTAGAAGCATTTTTATGTATAGTAATTAACAAATTTATAAGAATACAGATTATATGAAATACACAAAATTAGGAATGTACAGGACTAATTATTGACACGATGGAATTATGTCTGTGCAGTGTTAAATAGGAAAACTGGCTGTCGGAACCCCTGGCCTTGGTTTTTTCTGATCAAGTTTTTGAATGGAGACATATTTTAACCCCACCTCTCTCCTGCCTTTTCTCCTGGGTTGGACCCCAGTGGCGGATCCAGGGGGGTCAAATCCTCCCTTTTTGGACAAGCAATTCATTTGTATCGAAATGTATATTTGGACCCCCAGCCCCCTTTTACCCTGGGTTGGGAACCCCCCTTTTGAAAATGGCTGGATCTGCCCCTGGACTACCCTTAAAATAGCCTTTGCAAGAGGTGGCTGAATTTTCATGTTTTGAAATATTGAAATGACCTGTTTGAGTTATTTTTAAAAAAAACATGCTGTGCAAATTTTTATTCCCCACCTACATGTACAAAAATGAACAATAGTAGAGGGGCAATATGTTTTTCTGGTCTGTGCATCTGTTCGTCTGTCTGTCTGTCACGTGTCAAGTTAAAAGTTTTTGGTCAAGATAGTTTTTGATGCAGTTGAAGTCCAATCAACTTGAAACTTAGTACACATGTTCCCTATGATATGATATTTCTAATTTTAATACCAAATTAGAGTTTTGAATCCCAATGCAATATCACGCTCCACTGGACATAAAAAAGATAGTGCGTCTAGGACTTCCGTGTACCATCATGACTATGGACACATTCTTGTTATCATTTTGTTTATATTGAACTTTTCAGTTACAAAAAAAATAATGTTTTGTTCAAGTTAAGCTACGTTTGTACTTAATTAAATTAGTTAGGGTTTAAGCACAGTTTTGAATTAGAAATTAACATTCTGTTGTAAAGCTTTTATCACCAGACTTATGAAGTTTGCTCTCATCATGTTCATAAAGCTGATTATATTACTGTCCCAGGTTATTATAGGAGAGGGTTGGACGGCACCGTGCCAACAAATACATGTAGCAGTCTGTACTAAACTGACCGAAATTGAAATTTGACATTTTTGTACTATATGTTCAACTAAAATATCTGAGAATTTCTGTCTGACTGAATGATTTTTGTCTGACATTTTGTCGGTCAGACATAGTTTGGGATACGCTGAAATAGTAGACCTCCCAGTAATGCAGTTGAAGTGAATATTCCAAGTCTGATTGAAGTCAGCTTATACATTGTAACTATGTGGTCGTTGGTTTGCTGTAGTTCATATTTGGTTTTATTTAATTGTTCTTTATCAAGCACACAAATTTTATTCTAAGGAAAACCATGTTTATATTAGCTTTTGGTTGATGGTACATGTAGCATGTAGTTTGCATCAATGAGGGTTGCAAAAGGGTGTGTGTGTGATGACATCACCATGTGCATGGAGAAATTGAATTATTATTGTCATTTCATGATGAACTAAAAATAAAATTTACTTGAACTGCTTTTTTTTTTTAACAATTTCACAAAACATGGTGCATAATCAGTTTTTTTCACAGAACATGCAGAAGTAGTGAAATGAAAATAGCTTAATGTGTTGCATCAAAATACAGTAACCATTTACCATCCTTACATTTTTTAGATTTGTATATCTAGTTTCTGATCATGATGACTTAGGGAACTACCAGTTGATTTTTATGAAGGGTGGCGGGTTGAGCTAGGATGAAATTAAAAAAAAAAGAAGGCAGGACAGGAGTTTCAAGTAAAAAAAAAACAGTTGGATGAGCAACTGGGCAAAAAAATCTAGATAAACTTTTAATATAAAGGCAGGACCAAGATTACAACTTAAAAAATGCTCCAGTAATACCCTATGTAAGCAACAAAATTTTTCCCACAAAAAAAGGGGGTGCGGGTGCCCCTCTAAATCTGCCTCTGTTTACAGTTGAGGCCAATTAAAATTGATTGATAGATTTTCATACCACCCACTCATCTGAAATGTCCTGCCTTCATTTATTTCATTTTATAAATTTTAGGATTTGCAGATTTCCGGATTTGGTTCATTTCTGTTACTGGTTTATATTGTGACGTTTTTCATGTTTATTTGGCTTCATAACATCCTGTTCAAAATTTACAAGGGATAATTTAGAAGTCTCTATGTTTTGCTATTTAGGAAAAATATTTACTGGAAGGGCACAATTTATTATTATGCAGAAACCAAGTAAGAAACAGCATCTTTGGTCGATACAAATCATGTTACTGTTCTCAAAACCATGTCAGTGTAATATAGGGAATACAAATTAAAAAATAAAATCCTCCCACCCACCTGATTTTTTCTGAAATTTGGATTAAAATCTACCAATCAATTAAATTGGCCTGAAAGCGAAATCATTATGTATAGTAATTTTCACAGTTCAATACACAATACATGTTGGGCTAATAAAGTATAAATGTCTTAATTATGATATGGAGCTCCTGTTGAGTGTAGGAATATAAAATTACTTTATTTTCAAACCAGAAGCTGGTGATATTGATATTTGTCTTCATACTGTTATATAATTATGTACCATTCGATTCTTATTCATTTTCCTCAGTGAATATATATAGAGAATGTTACATGTCTTTTAAATATCACACATGTATAAACCAGAGACACCAACATATAACCTTGAGAGCTCTGCCGTTGGTTTTCCTGTCGAATTGTCTTGTAAACACTGGTTATTTTGGGACCCCTTATAGCTTGCTGTTCAGTTTGAGTAAAGGCTCCATGTTAAAGGCTCTACTCTGACCTACATGTATAGTTGTTAACTTTTTATACATTGTGACTTGGATGGAGAGTTTACTGATTGGCACTTACACCACATCTTCTTATTTTTATTAGCTCACCAGCTGGCCCAAAGGGCCAAGTTAGCTTTTCTCATCACTTGGTGTCTGTCGTCCGTCGTCCGTTAACTTTTAGAAAAATCATCTCCTGAAACTACTGGGCCAAATTCGACCAAACTTGGCCATAATCATTATTAGGGTATCTAGTTTAAAAATGTGTCTGGTGACCCGGCCAACCAACCAAGATGTCCACCATGGCTAAAAATAGAACATAGAGTTAAAATGTAGATTTTGGCTTATAACCCTGAAACCAAAGCATTTAGAGCAATCTGACATGGGGTAAATTGTTCATCAGGTCAAGATCTCTCTGCCCTGTATTTTCACATGAATCAGACAACCTGTTGATAGGTTGCTGCCCCAGAATTGGTAACTTTAGGAAATTTTGTCTTTTGGTTATCATGAATATAATTATAGATAGACATAAACTGTAAACAGCAATAATGTTCAGCAAAGTAAGATCTATAAATAAGTCAACATAACCAAAATGGTCTTTTGACCCCTTAAGGAGTTATTGCCCTTTATAGTCAATTTAACATTTCTTTGTTAATTTTGTAATCTTACAAAATCTTCTCCTCTGAAACTACTAAATCAAAATCAAGACCCTCCTAAATTATATATAATTTAACATACAGCAATATATATCTTGAGTGTAAATAAGATACACCTTCTCAGGTTGTAACCCTTGTGGTGTATCTAATACAGATGTTTCCAAATTCCAACAGATTTTACTAGCATTAACAGATTTTGTCAAACATCTGGACATTTTACCATGATGAATAACAATTTATCAAGCTGATATACTACAGGCTTGTACATTGTAGGTCAAAGATTTGTCTTATAATTGTAGTATTAAATATCAATTTCCTGAAATTATGATTCACCGATTAGAACTTTACCATTTTCAAGTTTTTTACAATTTATAACCCAAATTCTAACATGACGTCCTTCAAACGCTTTGAGTACACACCCGTGGTAAAATATGAATATATTGTTTGGGCTGTTCCGATTTTAAACATATAAGATATGAAAGTAAATTAGCATTCAAATTCATCTAAAACTATCTAAATACGTTATTGTTAATAGGTTAATTAACATGTCACTAATTCAGTTTGCTCCGCTCTTTTACACCAATTTAATAAGTGCGTTTATTTATGGGAACGGCAAGTATTTGCCTCCACTTAGAGAGCTTCGACCCAAAAGAATTGCCATATTTTTCCTATAAGAATCGAATTATTCAGGGGCTTGAATATATCGTGATTTACCACGGGTTGTCCTTTATGTCAATATTTTACCCTCGCCATCGCTCAGGGTAAAATATTTGTCATAAAGGCCAACCCGTGGTTAAATCACGATATATCAAGTCCCCATGAATTATTTCTTAAACAATAAAATTGAGAATGGAAATGGGGAATGTCTAAGAGACAACAACCCGACCATAGAACAGACAACAGCAGAAGGTCACCAATGGGTCTTCAATGCAGTGAGAAATTCCCCCCACCCGGAGGTGTCCTTCAGCTGGCCCCTAAACAAATATATATACTAGTTCAGTGATAATGGACGTCATACTTAACTCCAAATTATACACAAGAAACTAAAATTAAAAATAATACAAGACTAACAAAGGCCAGAGGCTCCTGACTTGGGACAGGCAATATTGATTTATAACATATTTTTCTTATATTACAATGTATATTAATCAGTCAGGGGGCATTTCTTAAACAAGTAACAATAAGCATAACCTATACACATGATACAAGTTACATGTATGTTGAAAACGAGGCTATTTTAAATATAACTTGTATAAGTGACTTTTCTTAATATTGATTTTAAAGGTGTCCAATAGTGCAGATTTTAATCATGTTAATAGCTTTAACAAATTTTCATAGTCATCTGGTTATTTTTCCCACGAAATATCAAATCTAAATATATCCTTCTGAACTTATTAACTTTCTGACCCATCTATCTTTCATATGGACCTTCTGGGTCAAAGATTGGTCTCATGGGACTATTAAATCATCATTTCCTCCAAAATCTTGAAGGTAGACTAGTACTGATATGAATAGATGGATGCTTGAAAATTAATTAGGACTTGAAGTTATTTATAATTTGTAACTAAAATCAAATACATACATGTATAAATGTTCCTAAAATAAGTGTTATTACTAATTTTATCAAAATGTATAAAACTACTTATTAAAATAATATTTTGTAATTATTTTCAAAGCAACCTTTATCTCTATTCATTTCTCTAATCTAATAATTTTTTGTTATATGATATAAAATGATGAATGAATTCAGGAAAACTACATTTAGTCTATGCTTTTATTGAAATTTAAAATAACTCTTTAAGTCATTTTATTATTTTAAAACTAAATTACTTATAGTAACTTAAAAATTACTTGTTTAAGTAACACCCTGAGAGCCGTGGTGTAGTGGTTAGTGCATCGGACTACTATCACAAAGGTTCCTGGTTCGATTCCGTTCTGGGATGAAAGTTTCAGGGACTGAATTTTCGGCTCTCTTGACACCATTTGCGTAGTATGGTCTTAAAGAAACGATGATAGTCGTCGGAAGGCGATGATAAATGGCTGACCCGTGTTAAGAGAGAACCACATCTCTTGCACGTTAAAGACACCCTTGTAGATTTCGAAAAGAGCAGGCTAATGCCGCTACATGGCACCACTCGCACTTGCAAAGTGGAAATAGATTAATATAACTTGCAAAACTTGTTTCCCAATCCACTGTAAATAAATAGGTTTAAACTAACACCCTGACTATTAATTATCAATGATTTAAATGATTTTTAATGATCACAGAGATGACTTAAAGAGGTGATTTTTTTCACCCTTAAATACGCTAAGCCAACAAGACCAGGAAAATTTACAATTAGGTTTTATTATCTATAGGGATGCACTTAAGTATGACTGAGCGGGCCCCTATGGCATGCAGTGAGCCCTTATTAAAACAACTGGATCTTTGTATTACCCTGCTTTCTTGGATTTCATGATCAATGATCAATTCATGAAATTTCATGAAAAGCATGGATTTAACTAAATGTTTCATGTCCTAATTCTTGATCATGCTATTTCATGTCACATGATCATGAAATACCTTGAAAACCAAGTTTACATAAAAAACTCATGAGTAATTTGATCATTTAGTCATGAAAACCATGAACAAAAACTTGTGCACTTTAAAAGATTGTTTTCAAAAATAAAAGCAGGGTTGTGTGATTTATCATTAAGATATCATTAAGGCATTATTTTCTGTAGAAAAAAGTAATTATATTCAAATGGCTATTATCAGTACAATACATTTGTACCTAGTCCAAATAATTATGACCTCTTGAAAGGCTTATTTTATTTTTGCTTTGACACCTTCAAAGCAAGGCACAAAGTGCAAAGCAATAAAATAAAATAGCCATTCAGTTGAAAATGTTTTAATGCAACACCCTTAATTTATTTTTTATACAGTGAACCTTCTCTAAACCTGTCCCTCTGAATACCGGTTCTCCCTTCATACCGGCCAAATCGAGAAGTCCCGTCCGATTTGCATTCAATTAAATGGTCATTTAACCTTATAAAACCGGACAGTATTTTTTTATTTATTAAAATTAATCAAAATCAATAAAATTCAACCTCATAAAACCGGCCTTGTCATCTGAAATCACTGATCCATACATATAAGTGTATTGTAACCAAAAGATCTGGTCATTTCAGGACTCCTGCATGCAAACTGAGCTCAGTTCACCTGCCATTTCTGTTTCAATACCCTAACATTTAATCCTAAGACAGAATGTATTTAGTTCATTTACTGTCTATAGACAGTTGCTAGTAATTTTGAAAAAGATGTAGAACATTTTAGTATATTATTAGTGAAATATCATTGATGTATGGTATTTTTTATTTATTATTCCTGCAAAATAAAAAAATTAGATAAGATGAAATCGAAGTTGTAACTGTATTTTACAATACATTTTATATACAAAACTAAAATTCTCAAAGGAAAACATATATTTTGATTAATGTAAAATACATTTTCACATATTCTCACTCACCCATATTAAAGGGAAGTAACTCTTGGTGATTTCAATTTTCAACAAACCAGCCACCCCCGCAAATCGGCCGTTTTTCGTGGTCCGACGGGCGGCCGGTTTTGAGAAGTTTCACTGAAATACCGATAAAGGGACGAATCAAGTTCAGGCCGATATTATATGGGACGAGATTGACACCTTGACATGAACGTACTTGCTCAAATACGTGACGTCATTAAAATGTGATTACGCTGATCAATGGAGATTCTGAATCAAAATTCAATATGAAGATGTTTTCAGATAAGTATTTGATTTAACATATAATGATTATAAAATACAATTTGTTGAGGCACTATGAAATTTTATGGTTTTAATCTGAGCAAAACATCAGAAAGTGTTGACAGACATTTACCTATTAATATAAAATACAATGAATATATTGACTTGTTGACATGTTGTCACATTCTTAACAGGCATAACTGGTATAGGATATGTAGAAATTAAATTGTGCTAATGAATTTGGTGAAAATTATAAGTTGCCAGTTTTATTCTTCAAGTGATAAAAGGGGGTTGTACTTAGTCTTAATTTGAGTTCTATGCTTCCAATGTAAGATATAATAATGCAATAATGTTTCTATTGAATTTAATGCTTCATATAAATCTGTTGAACAATTGATTCTTTGTGGATATTTTTTGTACTTTTAGGGGATTAAATATGAGCTGCCAATAATGATATGAAACAGATTTTATGCAGACTGCATTTACCTTTATTCAGCAATTCTAGTTGGAAGTACGGAGACAGCAAGTTTTAAATTACAGAAAGGAAGAGAAGTTTATATCTGACACATAATTTTTATATTAGTATTCAGTTTATGGGTGAAGTTTAAGCTGACCATACTCCATAGTGACTGGTTTTTTATACTATACAAACCATACAGGTCATTTTTTTGTTCATGGATACTCATCCGATAGTATGTTAAGAAGGTTATGATCAGATCAAAGCACTTTATTGTGTGTATCTCAAAAGTAGTGATAACCCTTGGGCTTGGAAGATTTAGATATCAAATCAGTAACATAGGGTTTTAATTGTATTTCAAGCAATCTTTACCCAAACATGACTGTCAACATCTATATAAATAAAAATTGATCTTTGATTTATCTGGTATATTCTTATTTGCATCATTATTTTGGTATTTTGAACTTACTAAAGTTTGATCATGATAATTCATTCAAGTTCATGTACATGATCATGTTATTTCATTCAAGTTCATGTACATGATCATGTTATTTCATTCTGTTCATGATTGCTCCTGTTATTTCATTATATTTGATCCATACTTTGTTCATGGTCAATGAAATTTTATTCGGCAGTTGAACATACCTGGTATTTCATGGTATTTCACCTCATGTTATTTCAATATATTTCATCTAGACTTTGTTCATGGTTATTCATGGTTTCTGAAATTTAATAGTGCCATTTAACGCACCTGGTATTTCATGGTATTTCATGGTTAAAATCATGAATGTTTCATGAAATTTCATGATCCTAATTCATGAAATTTTCATGAAATTTACACAGAAAGACATGAAATTTTACTGTTCAGGAAAGCAGGTACAACTATTAATTTCAATTCTTCATTGTATTTATAAATCATGTCTATGCTGTTAATGAAAGATGTATATAAAGTGTAAGGAAATATAGATTCTTTAATCATGTTTATTGTTAGCAGTGGATTATTGTGTTTCTCCAATAGAAATAGTTAAATATCGAATTTTAAGTCTTGTCTCTGCGAGGATTTAAAATTCAATAATTTAACTATCAACATGATCAAGATTGGAGAAACACGATAATCCACTGCTAACAATGAAAGAATCTGTTTCTCTACTGTCCAAAAAAACCCTATTTTGATTTCAATAGAAAGTAAATTCTCCCAACCATGCCTTTACTACGTCAGATAGGTTAAAAAGACAAATGCTAAAATGTACACCACTGAGCAAAAATAGCTGGGTTTGATCATGACTTTTGGTAACATGTTTTCTGGTTCAATTTTATTCAAACGTGTTTATAGTTGATTCACATTAGAAGAAAACTCTTTTCGCGCATTTTTAAGAACATTTTGTTTCTTTGAATGACAATTTCTAGACCACTCAATTGTTACTTTTTAGCTCACCGGGCCGAAGGGCTCCATGTGAGCTTATGCCATCACTTTGCGTCCGTCGTCGTAAACTATTTCAAAATCTTCTCCTCTGAAACTACTGGGCCAAATACCTTCAAACTTTAAATGAATGTTCCTTAGGGTATCTAGTTTATAAATTGTATCCAAAATTTTGATCCATCAACAAACATGGCCGCCATGACTAAAAATAGAACATAGGGTCAAATGCAGTTTTGGCTTATATCTCAAAAGTAAAGCATTTAGAGCAAATCTGACATTGGTAAAATGTTAAACAGGTCAAGATCTACCAGCTCTGAAATTTTCAAACAATTCAAACAAACCATTGTTGGGTTGCTGCCACTAAATTGTAATTTTCTGTCTTACTATTTCAAAAATCTTCTACTCTGAAACTACTGGGCCAAATACCTTCAAACTTTAAATGAATGTTCCTTTGGGTATCTAGTTTATAAATTGTATCTGAAATTTTGATCCATCAACAAACATGGCCGCCATGACTAAAAATAGAACATAGGGGTCAAATGCAGATTTTTGCTTATATATCAAACAGTCAGGGATAAACTCTATAGGGTTATTACAGAAAAATAACATACATTTGTTATTGTGGACTAAAAATCAAAGAACTGTGATAACATAGGGTACTGCTATTTTGCATGTTGCATGTTGCATGTTGCGTGTTGCATGTTGCGTGTTGCGAGTTGCGTGTTGCGTGTTGTATGTTGACTTAAAGGATAAAGTTAAATGACATTTTTTTGTACATTAGGGAAGTCTTTTCTTTTTTTTTTTTTTTGTTGTTGTTTGATTTCTGTTTCAATGATGTCATTAAAAATTATATTACAATACCTTCATTGCATGTTAGATGAATGGTGGTTTGATTTTTAAGGGTGGTTAATTAATTATTATGAGAACAAATTTATGTATTTTATGTTTTTACCAGTGTCTGTAAATTTAAAAAGTAACAGAATCTGAAAAATAAAGGCTAAAAATTTTGAATATTCATTTGTTAAATTTACATGAGGTTCAATGTTTACGTTTATGTTATAACTAAATGTATATGAGTCAAATTTATTCTGCACTATATTATTCTTGGTAATAAATGGACCAAGCATGAAACTATCTATTGACATAGTGTATCCTTCAATTTATTTGAAATTTATAATTAACCTATCAACAAAAGTCATCAAAACTTGGATTCTGGAGACTGATCTATAGTATTAATTAGATGATATGGGATAATTTGATAGAATTTTATACACTGAACAAATAAATTTGACCTATGATACAATGTAAATACAAAATAAATAAACTAAGGAAGAATAATAAAAGTAACATGTTATATCGGTATGAAATGTTAAACAATTTAAGAAAAACAATATGCTCGAACAAAAATATCAGCCATTTGCAATAACTTTAAACACACGGGTAAATGAAAATAATTTTGTTGTTAGGTATACGTGTACAGTTCCAATAGAGAAAGGAAATATGATGCTATGCATGAGTCACCATTTATCAGGACAGGAATTGGGTTTACATAGAGAATAATGTGCAAAATAGATAAGGGCGGACCAAACCTAAAGATAACATAATAAAAAATGATGAAATATAAAGAATACGTTGATTGTTTTTGGTTACCTTATGTCCAGTGGCAAATATTTCACACATGTTTAAGACAAATATAATAGAGATCAAAGGATAAAGAAAAGAGTGAAATGGTAAAAACTTAAAGATATAGAATTATAGAAACTATCTTTGATCTGAACCCCCCTCATACACACACCATAACCATTACTGCCAATACTGCATATATACATCTCTATACAAATATCTAAATCTGAACCCCCAAGACACAGAGGTTCTGGATCCGCCCTGTTAAATGTATCTTATTATATACATTTTGTAATGGGTCTAGATAATAGCTAAACGTACAATTCTATAATTTGTTGGATACAAAATTACAAATCATTAGAGATTTGTATCTAATTATATTATATACTGTGTCACAAAATAAACTTGTATACCCCCTTTCCCAATGCAGCATTGAAAAGTAAATCATTTAAAAGTCCTGAAGAAAAATATATTTTGAAATATGCCCTGCATACTTACTTATGCAAAGACATATAGTAATTATTGAACTACTGTGGGGCTTGAAAAAATCTATTTAAGGGATTCGGAGATGGGAACAGTAAAAATGCTCAGCAACGAATCCTAAATGTAAAATGATTTATGCATATGACATGAGAGCACATATTATAGATAGTCCAATATATGAAGTTCACGCCTTATACAGTGTACGTCCTATGTCATAAGCATTGGCACATCTCATTTCCATGGAGATTGATTGATTGTTGTTTACTTTATGCCGCATTAGCACAGAAAGGCTATAAAGATTATTTGGCCCTGCCCTCAGTCATGGTCTATTGACTTCAAACTTTTGCTTCAACAATGTATTAGTTTGTGATTAGGTCTAGTTTATGGTGAACCACAAGTGGTTGGTCAATCATATTTGGTATGCAGTTGTATAAGCATTATCACATCTCATTTCCATGGAGATCATTTGGCCCTGCCCCTCAGTCATGGTCTATTGACTTTGAAACTTTTGCTTATTTTACATGTTTTAGTTTGTGATTAGGTCAGTTTATGGGAACCACAAGTGGTAGGTCAGTAATATTTGGTATGCAGTTGTATAAGCATTGGCATACATGTATCTCATTTCCATGGAGAATATTTGGCCTCGCCCTCAGTCACAGTCTTATGACTGAAACTTATCTTGGATTACATGTAATTGTTTGTGATTAGATCAGTTTAGATGAACTGCTAATGTTAGATCAATGATATTTGGTATGCAAATTTATATACATTTGCAAATAAAATTATATATAGCCCCACCCTCTTCATGCTTCATTGACATAGTTTACAATTAATTTTTTATATTTAGATTTGGGAACGACTTATAATAAGTCAATGGTATTTGGTATGAAGTTGTATTAGCATTGGCACATATATCATTTACATGGAGATTGTTTAGCCATGTAACTCAGTCATGGTTCAGTGACTATGAATATTTGCATAACTTGTGTAAGATGTTAAAGTATTGCTATTTTGATTTCAACATTTGCATAATCAACATTACAAAAAGGCGAGACATATCTCTGCGATAACAGTTTATTTTTCATACTTGTGGATATTGATTTGATAATTGGTACATGTATATAGTTTTATCTTAACAAGTTACAGTTCAAGTTTGAATTTTGTTCCAGTCTGTTGATTGTGTGCAGACTTATGGTCCTTGGACTTGGAAAATTCACTCAAATAACAAGTTTCCTGCACTTTTTTTCATCATACTTGAGGATATTGATTTGAAATTGGTATATATAGTTTTATCCTGAGAAGTTACAGATGAAGTTCAAATTTTGTTTCAGTGTGAAGATTTTGTGCACAGTTATGGTCCTTGAACTTAGAAAATTCACTCAAATAATAAGTTGTCCAACTTGAAATTAGTATATAGTTATATCATGACAAATTGCAGATCCAAGTTCAAATTTTGTTTAAGTCTGATGATTTTCTACAGAGTTGTGGTCCTCAGTTTTCAACACTTTCATTTGTCATGCTTGAAAATATTGACTTGATTTAGTTTTACACCATGACAAGTTATAGATCAACTTAGAAACTTAGAATTTTGTTCCAATACAATGATTTTTAACCAATAGGGGATTATGTATTGCCATGCAATACTCACAGAATTCTTGTTATATTTCATCTCTTAACCACCCCCAAAAAAGGTGCATTTTTAAGCAAACACCGATATACATTATTACTCAAAAATATAAATCATGATTGATGAATGAATTAAGCTTTAACAAATCAGGTGAGCGATTCAGGCTCTTGAGAGCCTCTTGTTTAGCTCACCTGGCCTTAAGGGACTTAGTTTAACATAGGACCCTATGGGAAATACATACAAATGTCTTCTTTTAGAGAACCACTGAATGGTATGAAACCAAACATAGCATGAATGTTCCTTATGAGGTGCTGACCAAGTGTTGTTACTTTGTCGCTGATCCAACATCCAAGATGGCCGCCAGTGGGGGGGACTTAGTTTAACATAAGACCCCATGGGAAATACATACAAATGTCTTCTTTTAGAGAACCACTGAATGGAATGAAACCAAACATAGCATGAATGCTCCTTATGAAGTGCTGACCAAGTGTTGTTACTCTGTAGCCGATCTATCATCCAAGATGGCCGCCAGCAAGGGACTTAGTTTAACATAGGATGTACCCTATGGGAAATACATACAAATGTCTTCTTTTAGAGAACCACTGAATGGAATGAAACCAAACATAGCATGAATGTTCCTTATGAGATGCTGACCAAGTGTTGTTTCTTTGTCGCGATCCAACATCCAAAATGGCTGCCAATGGGGAGACTTAGTTTAACATAGTACCCTATGGGGAATACATACAAATTTCTTCTTTAGAGAACCACTGAATGGAATGAAACCAAACATTGCATGAATGTTCCTGTAACCTTTTTTCAATTGAAATTTAATATGATCTCTTGAGAGTAACCTATCTGAAAATTACCTGTTTAGGTTATTAAAAATATATAACTTGTTTAAATAACCCTTGGCCGATTAAAATGTTGACTTGATCATGTGTTGATGGAGGTCCTCGTAGTAAATTTTATTTTGAGAGTTTCAGTCAAATAGTGAACATGACTTTGACAGCTAGTGCCCCAGTTTAAAAATATTTTAGTTGCTTGATATACAAAAGGGATGCGACCCAAGTTAAAACAAACTTATGTAGTCGTTTCCCAAAAAATACCTGTTTAGGTAATTAAAAAAAATATATAACTTGTTTAGGTAATCACTGGCTGATTAAAATGTTGACTTCATCCTACTCATATTTAACATCAAATAATTTATAAAGTACTTAACAATATTTGTATGGTGAAGGAAAATGAAGAATTTATTAGTTGACTACATTTTAAGGGAAAGTGGAGTAATTGCATATATTTAATTTTAGACCACATGGCCATGATCACGAAGAAGATGAAGAGCAGCATCCTTCGAATGATTCGGGGTAAGTCGTGATACTTAAATGCAATTAATAAATATCTGGTATTGGGGAAATGATTTAAACCTTTTAAAAAAGAATCACATTGAAGTGTAGATTGATTAAAGGTTTTCTTCAAAACAATGGTCCCTTTATTTATATTTTTAAAGAGTGTAAAGACTTGTTCTTAAAACTCATCACTGTTTCTGTAACCTTTTTTTCAATTGAAATTTAATATGATCTCTTGAGAGTAACCTATCTGAAAAATTACCTGTTTAGGTTATTAAAAAAATATATAACTTGTTTAAATAACCCTTGGCCGATTAAAATGTTGACTTTGATGGAGGTCCTCGTAGTAAATTTTATTTTGAGAGTTTCAGTCAAATCGGTGAACATGACTTTGACAGCTAGTGCCCCAGTTTAAAAATATTTTAGTTGCTTGATATACAAAAGGGATGCGACCCAAGCTAAAACAAACTTATGTAGTCGTTTCCCAAAAAATACCTGTTTAGGTAATTAAAAAAAAAATATAACTTGTTTAGGTAATCACTGGCTGATTAAAATGTTGACTTCATCCTACTCATATTTAACATCAAATAATTTATAAAGTACTTAACAATATTTGTATGGTGAAGGAAAATGAAGAATTTATTAGTTGACTACATTTTAAGGGAAAGTGGAGTAATTGCATATATTTAATTTTAGACCACATGGCCATGATCACGAAGAAGATGAAGAGCAGCATCCTTCGAATGATTCGGGGTAAGTCGTGATACTTAAATGCAATTAATAAATATCTGGTATTGGGGAAATGATTTAAACCTTTTAAAAAAGAATCACATTGAAGTGTAGATTGATTAAAGGTTGTCTTCAAAACAATGGTAATTTTATTTATGTTTTAAAAGAATATAAAGACTTTTTCTTAAACTCATCACTGTTTCTGTAACCTTATTTCAATTGAAAATAAGGTTACAGAAACAGTGATTGATTAATTGCATTTAATAAGCCAGTGGTTACCTTGCAATTTTGAAATTCAATATTATTCTGTTGAGAGGAACTTTTCTTTAAAATTGCAAGGTAACCACTGGCTTATTAAATGCAATTAATCAATCTCAATTAATCAATATCTGGTATTGAGGGATGAAAGTTAAGATTAAGATCAATCTTTAAATAAATCTGATTGACAAGAGAAAGAGCATTACTTAAAAAGTAACTTTTAAAATTACCAATATAAGTTATGTTAAAGATGGGCTTAGAATGTTACTTATATCAGTTATTATTCTTAATATCCTTTGTTTGTATCTTACAATTTACACACAAAAGTTAATATTGTTTATTTAATAACAGTTGAAATGGCATATGTTTGTATTAAATGTGGAACCCAGATTGAAATGAGCTTTAACATAACAGCTTGCAACAGAAAACTGATACCAGTATATGTTCAATGCTTTTGTTATCTGTTCACCTTTATTTGTATAGTAGAAAGGTTACTGACAGGATAAAATGCTTTTAGTACAATATTACATGTTAATACTTATTTTTTGTAGACCAGAATGTCAAAAGAAACTATTTGAAGACGAGGACACAGTTATAGATGATAGGTTTGTAAATCAATAAAACAGTAATGATCATTTTTTTAATATAGCTGTTGTCTTTGTTATCTTAATCCAAATTGTCATTTATTATTTTGTCCTTAAATCAGGCTGTTCATTTTCTTGCTTGAATTGATTTTTAGCTCGCCTTTCCCTGAAAGAAAACGTGAGCTCTTGCCATTACTTGGTGTTTGTGGTCACGTTCGTCATCTGGTGTAAACTATTTCAAAGACCTTCTCTTCTGAAACAACTGAACCAATTCAAATCAAACTTAAGCTGAAGGATCTAGAGGGTATCTTAAATAAAGTTTATGTGTTATTTTCTGTTAAGTCCAAAACTATGGCCACCATGGCAAAGATGTAAAATGCAGTGTTTGGCTTATATCTCAAAAACTGCTAAAAATAAAGACCATGGCATGTATGGCTTAAAAAGAAAATAGAAGAAAATATGACAGATACATGTACAAAGAACACTTTTTAAATGGCATTTGTAAGTATATTTATATACACTGAAGAGCAAAAATAATCATGGATGAAAGATTTAAACAAAAAACTATAGGCGAGAGATTCAGCATGTTCATCATGTTCATCCTCTTGAGAGCATATTGTTTTTATAAAGTTTACAAAATTATTGAATTTATTCTCTTTTTTAGTTTTCATGGCAGTTATCAGGGTTATAATAGTGAAGATCAGTTGAGCCCACTTTACCCTCTGGATAGTTCCTTGTTGAGGTAAAATAATACTATTTGACATTGCATTATCAACCTATTATATATATTTATTTTATTGTTGTTTCACTCTTAATAGCACTGTGTTCGAATTTAACTGTTCCTGTTTATTACACGCTACACCAAAAGAAAAGGAGCTTTCATATCAAAAATGTGTTTTTGAACGTTTTGTTTACCAGAAGAAGAATGTCTTGCATTGTCGTAAAGAGTTAACATTCCATTCTTTCTAGCTGTCATACATTTTCCAATTTAAATTGACACAATACTTATCAGAGGTACCAGGTTTTTAATTTTTCCTACAGCTGATGTGTGTTTTGTGTATACAAGACTCATCAGTGATGCTCAAATCAAAATAATTGTTAGGCTAAATAAAAGCATTGAGGACCAAAAATTCAATAAGTTGTGCCAAAAATGTCTAAGGTAACCTGTGCCTTAAGGTAGAAAATCCTTAGTATTTATAATAATCCTGTTTTGCAAACAGTAAATTTATAAAAAAAAAAATACATTATCATTGATATTTCATGCCAACACCGAAGTGTTGACTACTGGGCTGGTGATACCCTCAGTGCTGAAAACCTTTTAAGCAACCCCCATGTAAAAAATTTGACATTTCTATATCGTGTATATTTTATAAAACATGTTAATATTAGGTTATTTTATTGTTGAATAGTGAATCATCGTTTCTAACAGCTTTGGCCTCAGAGTTGATGGAGGTCCCAGACAAGGTAGTTGGTTTTTTTGCTCATGTTTTTTTGCTATAGATGGTAGATTTAACATGTGCATGATGTGCATGGTATAGTTTTCAGAAGATAACAACAGCAAATTTGTTTTTCCTTTTTATTCTAATTCATTTTCTTATAAATGCATGCAATGCATGAAGATCATCGAACACCATTAGTTTCCCTACCTCAGAGGTTGACAGCAGGTCTAGTAACCGATAGCTAAGCATGGTTTAATCTTAATTTAGACACCAATAGAAAATCATAAAAGGCACACTTCATCAGAATGTCGAGATTTGCCTGCTTCATATGTAGTTTATTGTATTGTTCTTTACTTGAATTACTAAAACCTGTACCTTACTGTCAAATCTTTAAGTGAAAAGCGAGGAAATGCAGGAAGGTCTTCATCAATGGACTAAAATTCTAAATGTGTCAGTTTTAAGATGTGTATTGAATGAATTCAAAGGAGTTGACCAAACATGATTTTACCACTTCCAATGTTTTAAATAGACAATTTTATCATGAAGTACTCACCACTCCTTTTGTAGAGATGAGTGAAATATAGGCATTAGATGGCATTAAATGAATAGCTATTAAAAAATTATCTAACAGTTACCATGATTAGGTAAACATGTGCATAAATAACAATACCATGGACAAAAAATGATGGAATTCCTATCAAATTAGTCAAAAATTCTTGAGCCTGATTCATGTGAAACATGAACACGATGACCAATATTTACCAATTACTAAAAGTTTATAAGTTGTAAATTTATAAGTGTTTAGGAAAAAGACTTCAAATTAATTATAGAAATGAGTTCATTGTTTTTCAGGATGGTATAGAAGTGGTGAAAAATACTCATGCATTTAAGATAGGTATGTATATTTTAAGATTCGAGCGTCACTGATGAGTCTTTAATAGAAGAAACGCGTATCTGGCGTCATATGAATTATAAGCCTGGTACCTTTTATATGTATTTGTAGCAGGAGTTGATTAGTATTATACCCTATATATATAGCTATATATTTTGAGTCTGAAATGTGAAAGTTTCAGTGGAATCTAATTTGCAAGAAGAGGGTAGTCTTACAATGTATAAAGGACATAATAAATTTTCGAACTAGAAAGATATAAAATAAACTGGTGCAAGCTGAAAAACATCTTTATTCTTCGCTACCAATTGTTTTTTGTGCCTTGCCCTTTACAGTAATATATAACTGCAATTTGTTTTTTTCAGGTCATTTTTTACTAGTTGAATTCGACCTGCTGAAAAGCAGCAAGAAAAGAAAATACATAGCAGAGGCAAGTATTTTTAGGATTTTTCCACTTCTACTAGAGAGTTCATAATTTTATTATGCAGTGTTCTGCATGATAAAATCTTATCTACTTAGAAAAGATGTTTTCCTGTAAATATGTGTCAATAGAAATTAGAACTGAATTTTCTGAATATATGCTACAATCAGCATTGTTCAGAAGTCAGTTCCATTAATAAATATGTTAATGATTCAAGAAAACTCATGCTGGTCAATGCTCAATCATCCAGTAAACATGGTTAACATGTTAAAGGCTTAAAAATTGCAAGAAATATTTTCAATTTATATATAATGAGTTCTACTTGTGCTACTTTTGACTGCATGTACTTTATATTTTATTCTTATTTTTTTAGATTTTGGAATTGGCAAAGGAGAAGATGGTGAACCCCTCTACAAGGTTAAATGCTTAAAGAGAGTAGAGAAAAATTTCTTTACTTGGCCAGAAATACCTGACATTTGTTATATAGCAGAAAGTAAGATTTTAAAGGAAATGGACGCTCCAGAAAAGGAACAGAAAAGGCGGTCCATAAAAATGTTTTTTCCTAACCTCAATGAAGAAACTTGTTGACTTTATCAGTTTATATAAGTCTTTTGTACCTTTTTAGTTATCTAGCTTTTTTTTTGTCAATGTTCATGATGTGTAAGCAGGTCGAATTGAAGCTTTTTATCAACAATTTTTACTGGTCAGCCAGACCCATAGCTGACAAAATCTAGTCAAACAAAATTTTTTTTGTCCTATCCCAGTGTAAATTTCAACCCCTGTGTTTAGAGAAAAGTTCAGAGAAAAGTTTTATCCCAGGGTATTTTAATTTGCTGTATGAATATTAAGTAGGTTTTATGTCATTTGCAATGGTTGTGGATATAGGTTAGTTAAGTGAGAGTGTTGTTTCTCGTGTTTAGAGAAAGTTGAAATATGTTGCTATACAATCTCAGGGTGTCTATCATGGTTATATGATGTATGAACATGAAGAAGTTTTTTATGTTATGATATTTTATTATCCATTTTTACAGATATAAGGTCAAGTATTTTGTACTTAAGCAGAGGGTAGGCTAGTATTTTTGACAGTTCAATTGTTTTCTATAAATGATACTGAAATTAAACAACTTTGTTTTGATCATCATGTTGTTTCAAACAAGATATACAATTCATTAAATCCACCAATGTCATGCAGCCCATGATTTTCTTAAAATTTTATGTTACTATGTTGAGTTACTTCTCTTGTAAATGGTTTTGTCTGTCCTATCATGTAACAGGTTAGAAAATTTTATCCAACAATACAGTCCATTGAAATTATTTTAATATTGCTTATACCATGTATAAGTCTTGGTTTATTTTATGGTGCAATGACTGTAATGTGTTAGTTGTTTTGTAAACTTTCAAAGTTATATAGTTTTATTTTGTTAATGAATAAGTGATGCTGTTTATAGAAGTTGTTAATGGATAAGCGAAGATGTTTATAGAAAAGTTTAATCTCATCCTCTTTTTACTTTCTGTATGAATGTAAAGTAGGTTTTATGTCATTTGTTATGATGTTGATATTTCCCTTTAGCAGGTTTCTTATTGAAACAAGTTTTGAAAATGTTACTTTTACAATCTTAATGAAATCTAGGTTTTTATTTCGGCGTTATTTTTTTTATTGTAGTTATATGCATGACCATATTGGTTGTGTTAATGTTAAGTAGTGATTTATGTCTTTTGTTATGATTTTGGCCACTAGTTCACTGTTCTATTAGCATTGAACAAGTTTTGAATGTGTTGCTTATACAATCTGCATGATATCCGTGTTTTTAGTACAATTTTACATATTTTTGTTGTAGTTTATATGTATGACCATGATGAAGGTGCAAGTTATATAGAAAATGTTTTGTCTTCTACATACTTTTAAAATGTATACACTGTTATTTTTTACAAGACATGCTAGCTGACTGATGTTGTTAAAGAGAAAAGTTTAATCTCAGGGTCTGTTTTATTGGTTGTGTTGATGTAAAGTAGTGATTTATGTCTTTTATTATGATTTTGGCCACTAGTTCACTGTTCTATTAGCATTGAACAAGTTTTGAATGTGTTGCTTATACAATCTGCATGATATCCATGTTTTTAGTACAATTTTACATATTTTTGTTGTAGTTTATATGTATGACCATGATGAAGGTGCAAGTTATGTAGAAAATGTTTTGTCTTCTACATACTTTTAAGATGTATACACTGTTATTTTTTACAAGACATGCTGTTTTTAGTACGATTTTTCATATTTTTGTTGTAGTTTATATGTATGACCATTATAATATGCAAGTTTTATAGTTCATATTTTTTGTCCACACCATACTTAAAGATGATTTGAAATTATTCAAACTACTCTTCCAATCTTTCCATGTGTGATTTCCATCACTTTGATTATAAAAATCATGAAGGAATTAACTGTTTAAAAAAAACTGAAATAAGTTATATTTTTATAATTTTTTTAAATAATGTTATACATCTTTATACCTCTCTTAATTTTAGTTATTTTATTTTTGTATAAAATAATGAAAACGCTCATTTCAACCTCAACAATGTTCATGTAGCCCATGTTTTTATTAAAATTTTAAATAACTCCTTTGAGTAATTTTCCCCCAAAAAAATGTTTTGGTATTTAAAAAAAGCTCTATCAGGTAACTAGTTTTAAATAGCTTGATAACGTTATTTAGATATATTATAATTGATCATTACTGTTTATACAAATAGTAAATGTGTAATCTTTGTTTTGTTGTTTTTAAACCTTAGATTTAAAAAAAATCATAATACTTTTTATGCTGTCAAGATAATGCTGTTGTATGAATGGTCAAGTTCTGCATAGATTTGACTTTCACGCTTATTTTTGGGATGATGTACCTTTTTATTTACAATGTATAAAGAAATGGAAGTTGGTCTTATTTTAATTTTTAAAGCTGTGGGAATTTTTTTAATTGTTGACAATGTATTTCAAATCCTCAAAATTTACATGTTTGAAATAAGTATTTTAGCAAAAATATGGAAGCATCAACATTTTTTTCATTTATGTACATAACAAAGACTTATTAGATAGTTGGATGTTTAATTCAGAAGAACCTTAGTTGTGATCACATGCATGTTTATTCATTATTTTTGTATTAAATTATAAGATAATACAAGATTCTCTCATCAAAAACAAAATAATAAATCTATCAGAAATAAAGCATGACATAAATAAGTATATGTATTAACCACAATCACTGCCACATACTTTAGATTTGTGTAATGAAAGGTATAGATGTTCACATTTTTTTTTTATGTATGATCATAATAAATGCTAAATGCTACCTTGTTTCATTCAATCAAAATTAAAATTAGAAGAATTTATTGTGTTTGTTTTATATTTCGAAACATTTATGAGTTTGAATGTTCCATTGGTATAGTGTAATATGAATATACCGAGTCATAGACAACAAAAATCAAAATATTTGAAAACAAGGGAAATAATCCAAGTTATTCACATTACCAAAAAGCTCACACAAATTTGTTTATCTCAGCTGAAAAAGATAACTTGTTTCAATTATTTTATTTACAAAATAATGACTTAAACAGGTAATTTTTATCCAAAAGGGGGATAACTCTAGTTTAAAAAAAAATTACTCAGATAAGTAATTTTTTAAAACCAGTAAATAAAGAGAGATAACTCCAGCAGATTCAAAATATTACTTGATTAAGTTATAAAAATTGTTACTTGTTTAAGTAATGCCCTGACTGTTTATACTTATTTTAGAATTAAAAACATTAGTAACTTCTTACCATCTTCATTTTCAGGTTTGTGTTTTTTATAGAGGTTGAATTTTGTATCTCCAAACAAATCTCTGATAAACTCGTCAACAGCAAAAAGTATTTTGTTTGATGTTCGTCTTTTCCTTATCTCTTCCTGGGTCTCTATTTCTATCTCTATCTGCAATGGCAAAAGTCATTATGTAGAGTAAAAAATACCTCAACGAGCAACTCATTTCAGCTATTATATGCTCCTAACAGTCAATTTTAGAACCATCTAATCATAATATTTAACTTTTTTCAGCAGTCACCAAATGTTTTCAAGAAATCATTATATAAACTCTTAGCAACAGTTATTTTAATAAGTAAGACTGATAATATAACTGTGACGAAACATATATGCATTGATTACTTTTTACAAATTGAGACTTGGATAGAAAGTTGTCTTATTGGCACGCATACCCTTTCTTCTTATATATAATCAATTTCCTGTCGTTGTGTTGTTGTGCCATGGTAAAGGTTTGTTTATATATTTGTTTGTTTTTATAGTGATTATGATAATAACACAATGTTGACCCCTATTTTTGACATTTATATCTATTGTGTCTGTTTGTTTTGTTCACACATCGTTGTCAATATAATGGAATTTGATGCGACTGTCATACAAATGAGAGGTTTAGCAAGCTATAAAACCAGGTTTAATCCACCATTTTCTACCTAAGAAAATACCTGTACCAAGTAAGGAATCTAACAGTTGTTATCCATTCGTTTGATGTCTTTGAGCTTTTGATTTTGCTATTTGATTTGGGACTTTCTTTTTTAATTTTCCTTGGAACTCAGTATTTTTGTTATTTTACTTTTTGAAGTCAAAAATGAGAAGTGGAACCAGTTTGCGAAACACGTTGCACAAAGGGATGTGACTTCGTCAATTCATTTTGTTATAATACTTTCAGTTTCCATTGAAAATCTTATCACCGACTTATTTTTTCATAGATATCCAATATTTCGACTGTTTTCTTTAGACACACAGCGCTCAAATACCCTTTTTATGTTCACTGTCGATTGAAAACTGTAAAACTGTATGAAGGAATCCCAGCAATTGCCGATGTTGGAATCGGAATTTTGTAAAATCTCTTTAAAAGGGTAATTTCTCTTGAGTGATCACTTTCGATACTTCCAATGAGTGACTGCAGGTTTGACTGTACATGGAGACGGGTCAATTATTAATAATTATAATTCTGGTTGTTTGCTAACCAATTGTACAAAGTCTTCAAAAAATTGAAAAGGTTAATACATAAATGGAATAATGTCATTTGTGTATATCCGTATTGTTGGGTAATTTTAGATTTAAAAAAAAAACAACCAAAACCTGTAAAACAATGTCATCATTCATTCTTTGATTGTACATCTTGTATTGCTGAATAGCAGCATACATATGAAAAATACTGACATTTTCTGTTTTTTTTTCATTTATTTCCTATCAAATCAGCATTTGGTTATTTTCTTTTGATGGTAATGTATCTACTGAATATAATCTTCGTAAAAAAGACAACTACTGATCAACTTTTGGTGAAAGTTAGAACTACACAGATTTTTACTATTTGAGCATTTCAGTGTTCCTGTCATATTTTCGTTTTCTATCTTAGTTACAAATATATCAAAAAACTCTATATTACAAACATTGCTTAAATTTGGTTTCAGATGAGAATATTTTTTTAATTGCAAACAAATACAAAAAATGGATAACGACGGAAAGGGTTCACAGTCTTGACACTAGCACTGTTCAAAGGATGACAAATTGTTAAACCCCTTACCTCGTACTCATCGTTTTCCTTTTTTATCTGTTTCTGAAATTATCAAAGAAAAAAAAACAATATATATTATGGTTTAATATTTCTGGTATTTCTATTATATGTTTGCTTGCTTAGTTTAAAGACAGTTTATTATTCGTGATTACAGTATGTGTGTCTAATATGCCTGCCTGCTATGTTTAAAGACTGTTTATTATTCGTGGTTACAGTATGTGTGTCTGTTCAAACGTCGCATTTTTTATTATAAATACTTAATTAAAGGTCTAAATATATTTTGGATTTCGGGTTTCCACAAAGTTTATAAGTTAAATTAACGTTTGTAAATAAACGTCTCTGTACTCATTTTTACATATGCCAAGCAATACTTAAGATATAAGAAATAAGCAACACGCTTTGTATACACATATAACCTCTCACGCACATCTACACAGGTATTCACAATTCATTTCAGAAAAAAAAAAAAAAAATTGTCCAACTACTAACCGTATTCTCTGTTTTTTCTTCTTGTTTTGCCAATTTCTACAAGAAAAAAAAAAAAAAAACAAAAAAACAAGTTGAATAATATAAAAGATCAATTATAAGAACGTTGTATTTGCTATATCGTCATCTAATACATCAGGGTTTGACGTTACGGATATTTAGAAAACAGAGAAACGGAATGTAGTCATTTATTCTTGAATTATATTCAAACATTACTAACCAATTTGAATTGAATGTGTAGGCCAAGCTGCTTGTGTTTTGTGTTGATGGGAAAACTTACAGTTATCACTAACATGAATGACATATGTTAGGATTACGGTACTTAGTAACATATGAAAAGACAAGACAATTATATTTAAAGGAGAGTTATTTGTATAAATTGTTTTCTTGTTTTAATTATTATTTTTGTTGTAAGGGGATTCTAGAGAAAGGACGTCATTTGAAATGCTGTTTTTTTTTCTGTTTAATTAAATATGGTTATAGAAAAATACAGCGTTGACGTTCTGTGGCAAAATTTCAGTTATATTAATATATTTACTTGCCCTACTGTATTTTGTTCTTTTTTTATGTTTTTTTAACAATGTATTAAGGTTTCATATGCAGTTTTTGTCAGGTTTTTAGCATCCCAAATACAAGTATTTCTAAGTTTAGTGCTAGTTTAATTTGAACTTTGGGTATATTAATTTATTTAATACTTCCCATAAGTTAAACACTTTTTCCTTTATACAGAAATTAATATATCCTCAATAATTTTTGACTGATCCTTGAGACACTGTGCTTTTTTTGTTTGTTATAAAGAATGCCCTAAAATTGATTTTTTTATAGTCAGAAAGTAAATGTTCTAGTTTATCAATTGCCTTCTATTGATAAAGCTCGAGCACGATCCATTATGAAGCATGTGCTATAGTTTTCTATTCTCAGAAATGTTTTGAAAAAAAACTAATCGCTGATTATAAACACAACAGTCCTTGAATTTAATTAATGTAAGTTTTTTGTTTTTGTTTTCGGGGCTGTTTAAGGCGGACTATACGGTATGGACGTTTTTCATTGCTAAAGCCAAAAAAAGCTTACTCTCGCTTCATTTTAACGCCTGTGGTTACTTGTCTCATTAAGAATAATACCACATCTCTTTTATTTATGCATTCTGGATCAAACAAAAGAGAGTTGTTAAATTCTAATGACACCTTCAAATACTAAAGTTACTATGGTTTGTGTTGAATAACAAAAGGTAGGTATTTTATTTAAAACTATTTTGCATTCCGATTTCATGTAGATTGGGATGTTTGTTAAACTTAAAAAAAGTCTTTTGTGTTTTAAGGTGACATTTCCCTTAGGAATGCATTGTACTCTCTAGAAATAATTGTATAAAGTGATAATTTAAATTGTGAATTTCCTTCATGTCTAGACCCTTTTCTTATGCTTATTAGCTTATTAATATTTTTATAGTTGAAAGTATCAGAATGATAAGCTTAATATCATTGACACTCTGATTATCAAATGCCTCAATTACCTTACAGACTTTGTCATATCACGCAAGGGTCAAACGTTTTGGACCTTAACATGCAATTCCCTCACAAAAGAAAAATAAATAACGAATAGCTAACACAATGTTATGTAGTAATAATCGGTGATTCAATTTTAATATTCTTAAGAATCGTGATGCTTTGAGTTACTTACCTATATCTGCCAATTATATAAAAAGAAGTTTTTAAAACAGAGAAAACGAAAAACTAATTGCGTACAAATAAAATCAAATAATAAATATAAGTAAGTTTTAAAATGTAAGATATATACCAGCAGACAGTGAGTCACGTAGTTAGCTCAGATAAGTTCTACTTGAAGGGGTATAAGTTATACTTGAAGGAGTATAAGTTATATTTGAAATATGATAATGTATACCAGGCTAACAATACGAAATGTATATTGAATATAACACATAACTTTCTTTATGAATATATAAACAGCACTCAGTAAAAAATATACTGAATGTTACTGAAAGGTAAACTTGCATATTCAGTTTAAAATACACTTCACATGTATGCGTCCATTGAAATTGCAATTTATTGATAGTTTCGAAATTTTGTAAATTACAACAAATGCAATGATGATTTTTAACGTTATTTCTTGCATTGATAAAAGCTATATTGTGTTAAAATTTTGAATCATCTTTGATCTTCCCTATGTGAAAGTTGCTTTGAAATAGTTCTAAGCTGATGGTTCATTAACACAATGTCACCATATATCTATGATTATATTTGGTAATAAAAGATAGTTTTACTACGAGCATAGATTCAGAGAAAGCCATGTACATATCACTATATTCATGCAAAACAAATTTCAAAAACCATTACAAACGCATGTGACATGGGGAATTTCTTGAGAATATTATCATAATCATTAATTTCATAACATCTGATTATTAAATATATAAACATGATTTTTTTTATTCTCTAATAACAATTATCTTTAAAAACTCATCAGGTATACCAAAGTTATCATTGTGTACCCAACACGCGTGTTCTTTAAAATACCAATCAGTGAAGATCGATTCAAAACTTTGAAATGCGAAATAAAGTACAAATTCAAAAAAAGTTATTGAATAACGTATCGTATCTTATTTAGCAAATGATTAGTCTTTTGATTTTATAATATTGTTTACGTATCAATACGCGTGGTCTTCTCTGTAATGCATTGCTTAGATAAATGCGTTTGATAACAGTATTGCATTAGTAAGGAAACAGTCTACAATAAGTCATCTTCGACGTATAGTCCTAGATGTAGAATTTGTATTTGGTAACAATAAAAATAAAAATACTACGTGGTTTTTTTTTTTTTTTTATTATCAGTGCATTGGAAAGCTTGAATGCATTTATAATTAGAAAGTGTGTTAATAGTATCAATGTTTGCTAGTTGAAAATGATGTCAATGCATAATGAACACATGTGTATGTATCTGTTAATATTGAACTAACTGCTAAATATTCTGTACATTACAGATGGGTGCGGTCCTAACCTGTACAGCAAGTTAACTTGATAACCAGTCATTTGGACTGGTCAAAGTTAACCTGTGACCGGATTTAGGACTGCTCTGACCAGTCCTAGGACCAAAATCTAGTTAACTTGAAAAGCGGACTTGGTCCTAGGACTGTTTTATGTCTGCCAAAAGTTAACTTGGAAACAGGTCCGCTATTGATATAAGTTAACTTCGAACCAGTCCTGACATAAGTGAACAGAAGTTAACTTCGAAACCAGTCCTGCCCAAAAGTTAACATAAGTTAACTTCGAAACCAGTCCTGCCACAAAGTTAACATAAGTTAACTTTTGCTTTGACAAATCCGATCGAAACCAGACCTGTTCCCAAGTTAACTTTTGACTGGTCTGCTCAACACTAAGTTAACTTGTAACCAGGACCGCTCTACATCGATTTTTAAAAATATTTTTAATATCTTTGTTTCGTAGTATAAGCATCGAAAATAAAGTAAAATTAATACTTCCGTTATATAAACAGGATTAAAAACAAATATTTGAAAATAAAGTACGCATAAAACGTTGCTTGTTACACAAATTTAGCTGCCAATCTATAAATTAAAAACGATCTTGGTTAAAATGATAAAGGGCACTGAATATATATTCCAATACCTATCATATTCAACCATTATATTTGCAATTTATTATGTATATCTATGAAAGGACGTATATTAGATGTCAGTTATACGTCCTTGATCTATGTAGCCACAATCAGCAATATTTTAATTTCAGGATAGAATTTATTATACAAAATGAAAGCATCATTAAAACACTAAAAAAATTTGCCTGCACAAATTAGGAGTCCCAGCAAATCCTCCTTTTATTCAAAATATTGATACGTAACAAAATTTCAGTAGTTTTGATACCTCATGCTGACTTGTACAACAAAATTATTTGACCGCTTCAACCAAAACTGACCATATGTGCACTTTAATTTGTAAATCTATATACCCGCATAGTAAATCAGCCACATTTTTTATGTCAGGATTCAATGTATAATACAAATGACAGCAATATTGCAATACAATAACAACAAATTTTTGTTCGGATAAATTTAGGATGCCAGCATGTCCTCCTTCTATTCAAAATATTGATACGTAACAAAATTTCAGTAGTTTTGATACCTCATGCTGACTTGTACAACAAAATTATTTGACCGCATCGACCAAAACTGACCATATGTGCACTTTAATTTGTAAATCTATATACCCGCATAGTAAATCAGCCACATTTTTTATGTCAGGATTCAATGTATAATAAAATGGACAGCAATATTGCAATACAATAACAACAAATTTTTGTTTGCAAAAATTTAAGGTGCCAGAATGTCCTCCTTTTATTCAAAATATTGATACCTAACAAAATTTCAGTAGTTTTGATACCTCATGTTGACTTGTACAACAAAATTATTTGACCGCATTGACCAAAAATGACCATATGTGTACTTTAATTTGTAAAATTATATACCCGCATAGTAAATCAGCCATATTTTTTATGTCAGGATTAAATGTATCATACAAATGACAGCAATATTGCAATACAATAACAACACATTTTTGTTAGCATAAATTTAGGGTGCCAGCATTTCCTCCTTTTATTCAAAATATTGATACGTAACAAAATTTCAGTAGTTTTGATACCTCATGTTGACTTGTACAACAAAATTATTTGACCGCATTGACCAAAACTGACCATATGTGTACTTTAATTTGTAAAATTATATACCCGCATAGTAAATCAGCCATATTTTTTATGTCAGGATTAAATGTATCATACAAATGACAGCAATATTGCAATACAATAACAACACATTTTGTTAGCATAAATTTAGGTGCCAGCATTTCCTCCTTTTATTCAAAATATTGATACGTAACAAAATTTCAGTAGTTTTGATACCTCATGCTGACTTGTACAACAAAATTATTTGACCGCTTCAACCAAAACTGACCATATGTGCACTTTAATTTGTAAATCTATATACCCACATAGTAAATCAGCCATATTTTTTATGTCAGGATTCAATGTATAATACAAATGACAGCAATATTGCTATACAATAGCAACAAACCTTGTTCGCATAAATTTAGGGTGCCAGAATGTCCTCCTTTTATTCAAAATATTGATACGTAACAAAATTTCAGTAGCATGAGTAGTTTTGATACCTCATGCTGACTTGTACAACAACATTATTTGACCGCTTCAACCAAAACTGACCATATGTGCACTTTAATTTGTAAATCTATATACCCGCATAGTAAATCAGCCACATTTTTTATGTCAGGATTCAATGTATAATACAAATGACAGCAATATTGCAATACAATAACAACAATTTTTTGTTCGCATAAATATTGGGTGTCAGCATGTTCTCCTTTTATCCAAAATATTGATATGTAACAAAATTTCAGTAGTTTTGATACCTTATGCTGATTTATACAACAAAATTATTTGACCGCTTCAACCAAAACTGACCATATGTGCACTTTGATTTGTAAATCTATATACCCGCATAGTAAACCAGCCATATTTTTTATGTCAGGATTAAATGTATAATACAAATGACAGCAATATTGCTATACAATAGCAACAAACTTTGTTCGCATAAATTTAGGGTGCCAGAATGTCCTCCTTTAATTCAAAATATTGATACGTAACAAAATTTCAGTAGTTTTGATACCTCATTCAGTCTTGTACAACAAAATTATTTGACCGCATCAACCAAAACTGACCATATGTGCACTTTAATTTGTAAATCAGCCATATTTTTTATGTCAGGATTAAATGTATAATACATGTACAAATGACAGCAATATTGCTATACAATGGCAACAAACTTTGTTCGCATCAATTTAGGGTGCCAGAATGTCCTCCTTTTATTCAAAATATTGATACGTAACAAAATTTCAGTAGCATGAGTAGTTTTGATACCTCATGCTGACTTGTACAACAAAATTATTTGACCGCATCAACAAAAACTGACCATATGTGCACTTTAATTTGTAAATCTATATACCATGTATACCTGCAAAGTAAATCAGCCATATTTTTTATGTCAGGATTCAATGTATAATACAATGGACAGCAATATTGCAATACAATTACAACAAATTTTTGTTCGAATAAATTTAGGGTGCCAGCATGTCCTCCTTTTATTCAAAATATTGATACGTAACAAAATTTCAGTAGTTTTGATACCTCATGCTGACTTGTACAACAAAATTATTTGACCGCATCGACAAAAACTGACCATATGTGCACTTTAATTTGTAAATCTATATACCATGTATACCCGCAAAGTAAATCAGCCATATTTTTTATGTCAGGATTCAATGTATAATACAATGGACAGCAATATTGCAATACAATAACAACAATTTTTGTTCACATAAATATTGGGTGTCAGCATGTTCTCCTTTATCCAAAATATTAATACGTAACAAAATTTCAGTAGTTTTGATACCTTATGCTGATTTATACAACAAAATTATTTGACCGCTTCAACCAAAACTGACCATATCTGCACTTTAATTTGTAAATCTATATACCGCATAGTAAACCAGCCATATTTTTATGTCAGGATTAAATGTATAATACAAATGACAGCAATATTGCTATACAATAGCAACAAACTTTGTTCGCATAAATTTAGGGTGCCAGAATGTCCTCCTTTTATTCAAAATATTGATATGTAACAAAATTTCAGTAGTTTTGATACCTCATGCAGTCTTGAACAACAAAATTATTTGACCGCATCAACCAAAACTGACCATATGTGCACTTTAATTTGTAAATCTATATACCCACATAGTAAATCAGCCATATTTTTTATGTCAGGATTAAATCTATAATACAAATGACAGCAATATTGCAATACAATAACAACACATTTTTGTTCGAATAAATTTAGGGTGCCAGCATGTCCTCATTTTATTCAAAATATTGATACGTAACAAAATTTCAGTAGTTTTGATACCTCATGCTGACTTGTACAACAAAATTATTTGACCGCATCGACAAAACTGACCATATGTGCACTTTAATTTGTAAATTTATATACCATGTATACCATAAAGTAAATCAGCCATATTTTTATGTCAGGATTCAATGTATAATACAATGGACAGCAATATTGCAATATAATAACAACAAATTTTTGTTCGCATAAATATTGGGTGTCAGCATGTTCTCCTTTATCAAAAATATTGATACGTAACAAAATTTCAGTAGTTTTGATACCTTATGCTGATTTGTACAACAAAATTATTTGACCGCTTCAACCAAAACTGACCATATGTGCACTTTAATTTGTAAATCTTTATACTACATAGTAAATCAGCCATATTTTTATGTCAGGATTAAATGTATAATACAAATGACAGCAATATTGCTATACAATAGCAACAAACTTTGTTCGCATAAATTTAGGGTGCCAGAATGTCCTCCCTTTATTCAAAATATTGATACGTAACAAAATTTCAGTAGCATGAGTAGTTTTGATACCTCATGCTGACTTGTACAACAAAATTATTTGACCGCATCGACCAAAACTGATCATGACCATATGTCGCTTTAATTTGTAAATCTATATACCTGCATAGTTTATCAGCCATATTTTTTATGTCAGGATTCAATGTATAATACAATGGTCAGCAATATTGCAATACAATAACAACAAATTTTTGTTCGCATAAATTTAGGGTGCCAGCATGTCCTCCTTTTATTCAAAATATTGATATGTAACAAAATTTCAGTAGTTTTGATACCTCATGCTGACTTGTACAACAAAATTATTTGAACGCTTTAACCAAAACTGACCATATGTGCACTTTAATTTGTAAATCTATAAGGCTGCATTTATAAATAAGTTGTTTTAAATGTTGTGATGGATTGTACCTGGCGCCTTTATGTCTTCTCCTGGCTCCTGTGCACATTTTAGTAGGACCATAAATGTAAGCAATAATATTGGAAAACATTAATGAAAAAAATTTCCTCATAAATTGAAAGTGTCAGCATTTCATCTCTGTATTCATAATATTGAACAGTCACTAGAGATAGTAGTTCAGGATGGTGTGTAAAACAAAACTATTAGGTCGCATCATCCAAGTACCAACACTGACATGTCTGAAGTTATTTGTACTTTTTAATAAAAAAGTATACGAAGTTCTCTTCTGGGAATAGTATACTGTTAATCTATTATATCGGATGATTGATTTTGTTTGTTGTTAAACGTCAAGTGGCAACTATTTCATTCAAGTGCACATTGAGTATAATTTTGGGACGTCCCATATATTCATTAATCGGCAAAGACAAATCTCTCGACAAATCTAACGAATTTGACGAGATTGTTGATAGTTTTTACCACGCCGTACGTATCCGGACACTGTACAATTTTCGTTAGAATATTCTGCGGGAAAATAGAATAGTAAATCCAATGCAAATAAGTTGAATAACAATGAAATATCCATGCATGTATAAATGCAATTTATGAAGAGACAGGTAAAAAACGGGGAACGAAGCAACGTCGACAATGATGTTGATATCCCATGATATAAGAATATCGTTCCGATGCGTTGGATAACCTTTCTATCCGCCTTCTAATTAAAAAACCTTTCATTTCCTTTTGATAGCTCTATGTGTTTGTATAGCCATTGTTTTATGTATATAAGAATATATCAAATAACAAATAAAGAATTTTGTTGATATGTATAATCTAGTAGCTATATAGTCTAGCGAGTAAAGAAATTTGCTATCCGGGGAAAGACAATGCGAATGTTGTTTACATATTTTAATCAAAGTTCAAGTCTGGTATGAAAACTCTTAAACACGATAATCTGTCATAAGCAGACCTGTCATCAGGTCTGGTCAGTAGCAGACTTGTCCACAGGTCTGGTCAGAAGCAGACCTGTCCACAGGTCTGGTCAGTAGCAGACCTGTCCACAGGTCTGGTCAGGAGCAGACCTGTCCACAGGTCTGGTCTGGGACAGACCTGTCTTCAGGACTGGTCAAAAGCAGACTTGTCCACAGGTCTGGTCTGGAGCAGACCTGTCGATAGGTCTGCAGCAGTCCTAAAAAGCAGACCGTAGGTCTGGTCCACCAACGACGAAGTTAACTTGCTTGTCTGCTTAAAATTCTCAAGTTAACTTAGAAAGCAGTCAACAAGTCTGCTCCAAGTTAACTTTTGTCAAGGTTAGGACCGCACCCATCTGTAGATAAAAAGTCATCTTTTCAAGCCAAGCTCTGTGATATGTGTACATATTTGAAGTATGTTACATACCAAGGACAGAAATATATGATTTAAAATTTCACCAGAAAAAGAAGAAATATAAAACAAAATTAAGGAATTTCAAAATGAATAAAACAAAAAGAAGGCAAGTAACAGAAAATTGATAAAAAGTAGCCAATTTAAGCTAAGTTAAAGCAGGAAATAAACTAATCAATGATAGCAAAAAAAGCAAAAATAAAAACAAAGAGAAAGACATTAAATCAAATAATGAAAAGCTTATTTTCAACACTTTCTCACTCACTTCAATATTTGAAACCTGAAGTATATAAATCAAGTATGGTATGTAGGAAGCATGCAAATAGGTACATAAATAACTCATATTACACAATGTAAATAAGGAAATATACAAAGCGAATACAAACGCGCTTAGTAATAAGTGCATCTCAAAGATAGTCAATATATTTGTCACCAAAAAATGATTTTGTAAGCATGGAAGTAAAAATGTTCAGTCATGTTAGTAACAGAGAGCCTCTTTTACATATGTTTGTTGGATTATTGACGAGTTTCTAAGAGAAGGTGTGGTTTGGAAAGCTTTGATTTTTAATATGCAGCCTCCCCCTCCCCTTTTCTATGTATCGATTCTTTTATAATAAGAAGTAGGCTGTCAATAATAAGTATTATTTTGGCAGTCAGGTTTTGAACTTTAGACATGACATGCTTTTTGTTTACGTAGTGCATGTAACGAAAAAGTATTGAATAAAACTTTTTGTTTGATCGGATGTTGGCTTGTAGAAATACGATCACTAGCAAAACATCAGCCACTTCTTTATGTAAATCTATCTTTTGATGTGTCTTCGATGTATTCAATATTTTCACCAAGTCATAAAAATATCTTTTAATTTTACACCTTTCAAGACCTTGCATGGTATGTATGCATCGATAAAAAAAAAAAAAACAAAAAAAAAAAAAAAAAAAACAAAACAACACGATGGTTAAAATAGCTCTTATTGTAAATTTACCTGTTCAATAAGCTTAATTGGTAAATCTTCTGGGCTTTCCTTAATGCACTGAAATATGTAGTTACAAAATGTATGTTTGATATAATCGATGTCAGTAACAAGCTTGGATGAGAGTGTTGTCTCATTGGCACTCATACCACATCTTCTTATAGAAAATGAAAGGATATGGAGTAAATGTACATGGGACAAAATCGCACACAATACATAGAAAACATAGAAAATTATCAATGAACAGGGCTTTTATTCCTGTTCTTATATCTATTTACAATTTGTTTTTTTAAATGTATCAATTTATAAAGGGATAAAAATAAAACATTGCATTGTTGAATGAAACAATAAGGAATGCTACAGTTTTCTGCGTCATATCGTGACTTTAATCCAAAAATTGACATTCAGGTTACATGTTGGTAAAAACTAAATTTCATCTTAAAAAGAATAATTGCAAAGTTCGCATTTATACATTCCATTTGTATACAAATTGCAACATGATTGCAACAAAATAAAAATGTGTAATGCGTAAATATATATCTTTAAATTATCTAAAGCTGGAAAACAGGCTTCATTAGGAAAAAAAGGTATGTCTGCTATTAAATATTCACTAAAAATCTAATTTATGAAATTGCTTTTGGTAAAGATTGTACTTTGTATTTCGTTTGCTTTACACAATATATATATATACCCTCCAGTAAATATTTGCTAGTTTATCGAAAACAAACGCTTCAATATTTTCCATTCTTCCCATAGTCAACTCTACTAAGTCCTTTCTGTTTGATATAATCGATGTCAGTAACAACTGTGAAACCATGTCTTTTTTGTATTCCTGTTTAAAAAAGTATAAGTTAATGATTTGTAAATACATCTCCGGCCATCTTCTCTTTTGCATGACATTTTTCTCATATATAATTTAAGACTGTTGTAAGACCATGATGAATTTGTGTTGTCCTTTTGTAAATTTTGTTAATCGTCATAGTTATATGATTTCTAATATTTGATTCTACAATTATTACAATCCTTAAACAATCACTGTTCATTACGGATCATTTGTGTTTCGAATTATATATTACATATATATTTTGATATTAACGACAAAAAAAATAAACAAATCAACAATTTCATAATATATATGTAGATAATGACAATCATATCAATATCGCATGAACAGATTTTTCATTAGCTGACTTAAAAGGTGTTCTGGGTTATTTTCCATGTGGTTACATTGGAATGTAACATTACGAAAGTAAACACATGCAAAACAAGTATTTTTCGAGTTAAATCAACGAAAAAGTAATGCAACTAATGGTATAGTATTCAAATGAATTTTCATTATTTCTGTTTTTTTAAACACAAAATAGCCATTGTTCATGACCTGCATTTGTACGCATAAATGAAAGCTACTTAAAAGCGCCCCTGGTAAAATTGGACTAAACACTGCATAAGTCTGACAGTACTAGCTTCCAGTAACTGTCTTCATTTTCCATAAAACATCATTGACAGTGTTTATGTATTTAAAAAAAAAATTGACGTGATTCTAGTATATTATGATAAAATTGAGAATGGAAATGGGGAATATGTCACAGAGACAACAACCCGACCAAAGAGCAGATAACAGCGAGAAAATCCCGCACCCGGAGCTGGTCCTCAGCTTGCCCCTTAATAAAATTGTATACTGGTTTAGTGAAAATGGACGTCACACTAATCTCCAAAACATATAAAGGAACTAAAATTAAAAATACAAGACTAACAAAGGCCAGAGGCTCCTGACTTGGGACAGGCGCAAAAATGTGGCGGGGTTAAACATGTTTTGTGAGATCTCAACCCTCCCCTATACCTCTAGCCAATGTAGAATAAAGAAACACATAGCAATGCCAGCTCCAGACCTCAATTAAACTGATTGAAAGATTATGACTTCATCATATGAAAATCAGGTACAATCCCTCCTGTTAAGGGTTTAGAATCATACCATCATAAAATATATGAGAAGAACATAACCTGCATCATGCCAACAACTGGTTTTAAAATAATTGTGTGTATTTCCGATGCAAAGACCGTATGAGTGAATCAATATTAATACCAAAATATGCAATCCTTAATGACCTGACAACAGTATCGTAACTATATCCCTTCCGAATAAGTCTGTTTAAAGGTTTGGTTAGCTTTTGAGGTGAATGCCGACATTTTTGTGCTTTGTGAAGAATATTACCATAAAATATTTGATGTGAAATACCTGAACGTATAAGATGTCTGCATGTTGATTTATATTTACGAATGATGTCCTTGTACCGATGATAAAATTTAGTAAATGTTTTGACTAGTTTGTGATATCGAAAACCCTGGTGTAATAATTTTTCAGTAATACAGAGATTTCTTTCGTTGAAATCAAATACATTGTTACATACACGAGCGAATCGAACAAGTTTAGATATATAAACACCATAAGATGGTAACAAGGGAACGTCACCATCTAAAAATGGATGATGAACAATAAGAAATGAAAAATCATCTCTATTATCATAAATTTTGGTATTAAGCTTCCCGTTAAAGATATAGATATCACGAGCCAGGAAAGGGCAATGTTCATTGTTAGTATTATTCATTTCCGATCAAATTATTGAACCTTTTGTTTCACTGTCCATTACTATAAAACCCTTTTATTGCTAAATCAATTTAGTTCTCCAATGCTTCATTTTATCAGAATATAACAGACAATCAATTGGTATGGCCGTTGTGAACTTGTCTCAAGCTTATGCTGTTCATCATTGAAGCATGATTGGTTTTTGTGTTATAAAAAGCTTAAAACATAGGTTTTGTTAGCAAGACAGTCGTGTACAGATTTTCTCAAATTATCATTCCGAAACCTTTGTTTTTTGAGCCCTCTAGAACTGTATATGGATTGCGTTGATTACTTGTACATATGTTTATACAATGATAATGTGAAGCAAAAAAGTAAAAAGGGTTTTAATATACACCGCATTCTAACACCTTAGTGGAATTAAGATAATTAGTATCCATTAGGGAAATAAGCAATTGTATATTTTAAAACACTTCCAATGTTGACAATTGTTGGTGGGATATGTTATCAAAACAATGCTCTTCGATACTTTAACTTTTAACTAAGACACAGTCAAAATGATAAGAAAAAAGAAAGAAAAATTTAATTCATATCGACGTCAAGTCGTGTGTGTTTTTGTTTATATTTATAGGAATCTTTCAAATCGTTGCTTAGTAAAGGTAAATAACTACCGAGTAACTCAAAATATAACTTAACATATCTGAATTTACAGTAAGCGATGTGTCTTGAAAGTATTAAATTCATGGCAATGGATATGTCTGAAAATTGACCGAAAGGCAGACCATGACTCATTACATAAAATTGTAAATGGAAACGGGGAATTTGTCAAAGAGACAAAATCTGACCAAAGAGCAGTAAACAGCAGATGGCCACCAATAGGTCTTCAATACAGCAAGAAAATAACGCACCCGGAGACAGAACTCAGCTGGCCCCTCAACAAAATGTGTATTAATTCAGTGAAAATGGACGTCACACTAAATTCCAAAACATGTAAATGAATTAAGATTAGAAAAAACATACAAGACTAACAAAGGCCAGAGGCTCCTGACATGGGACAGGCGCGAAAATGCGTCGCGGTTAAATATGTTTGTGATATTTCAACCCTTTTGGTTTGTTTATTCTTGTTAAGACAAGTTCAATACAAAATGCGAATTTCTATTCGGAATCGATTAACCAGTGATAAATATAAATAGTGAGCAACACAACCCGTTCTGTTTGTTAAGGCATGTTAAAGATAGGGAATACATTATATTCGAGGTATATATTCGATTTGTTACAATCGATGTAAAGAGTTCAGGATGGTTGATTCGGCATTAAGAACTTATCTGTAGACATTTGTGACATTTAATAACAGAAAACCAAATCATGAAAGCGTCGTTGAAATTAAGAAAGTATGAAACAAAGTTTACTATTAGGAATCCAGATTTCAGTATATGGAGCTCACATGTAAGCAGTAACACTCTTTCAAGATAACCATGATCGCAAACCAATCTCTGAAGTATTGTATCAACTTGAAGATTACTCAGATAAGAGTACCCATGTATTTGATCTTACCGATTATTTTAAAGTCGGGTATAATGTTCTTATTCATTAAAGTATAGACTAAACTCCTCAAAGATACTAGGTTGGTAATTTTGTACGACAGACAAGCGACAGTCTACATGGGACTTGTCAGTAGCGCAGTAATTAAAACAGTTGCAGGACTTAATCATGTAACTATGCCCAACTGATTAATCATTAGGTGAAATAATATTCAATTATCCTAGACATAAATCGTTAGTAAATGTGGTTCATTTACATTCAAAATGCTATTGCATAGACTCAGACCCACGTGACAAATGAAATGTTAAAGTGAGTTAAACACCTGTTTAACACATACGTGAATTAGGATAGTAGCTAGTCATCTTGTCAAATATATCCGAACCGTAATAAGGACTCTCAAAAAGAGTTCCAAATACTCCCAATGTCTCAATTTTCTTACGTTATCTTACGTCTAGTAGAGGTTTCTCAACATCTTACGAACGAACCAAAATCGCCCTAGCTTCACGTAACTTGCCGTAACGAGAAAGAAGGAGCATTCATTTATTTAATAATATTGTACTATCGGTTGTGCACTTCTCTCAAAAATGAGATGTCTTTTACATAAGAAATATACATGTAGCTCTTTTTAAAACCATTTGAGCAGTAGACATATTATATTCACTTGATATATACATGTATATGATATATTATATACTATTTACGATTCAATCAACACAGAAATAAATCTAATTTATCAATAAATTTTGGCGAATAATATGAAATATTTAACCCAAGGACAGTAATCGTACAAGGGATATTGATAAACATCATTTCAATGTTTTAGTACATACATGTAAAAAAGGGTAAATGTAAAAATTGAGTATTGAAGAGGTTAGGAATCTTTTGAAAACTTATCTAAGCTCAGATCAAAGGTAAAAATTCCTGCACAAAAAATGAGGTAAAACAAATCTAGGAGTGGACGCCTCTAGGAAAATATCGGTTTTTAATTTGAAAAAAAAGCATTCTCGGATCCGATATAACTTCGTTGCCACCAACCTCTGAAGTCCAGTTAAGTTGAAAAACAGGTTCTGTAATGTATTGATATTTTTATGGTTTTTTTTTATTCTTGTTGTGTATGTATGTATTATCGTACAAATAAAAGTATAACAAATGTAATTTACTTTGTTTTTCTTGTTTATTGTTTTTGTTGAGATTTTATTACATGTTGTTTATATTTTCTTCTGTTCTTTTTCTTTTTATTTTAGGCATGTTATTTA
Source organism: Mytilus coruscus (assembly GCA_017311375.1). Classification (NCBI taxonomy): domain Eukaryota; kingdom Metazoa; phylum Mollusca; class Bivalvia; order Mytilida; family Mytilidae; genus Mytilus; species Mytilus coruscus. Next base: position 76,519,034 of record CM029597.1, on the reverse strand, counting down.
AAAAAAGGGAACCTTTTAATAACTATGTGACTATCAGTTTTGTTGGTGCTGTAACACTCATACTTTCAACAAGAATACATAAAACTCTTTTACTTAACGATAGATCGAGTGCACCTTTAACTTCTGTAACTGATTTCCAATAAATATTTTTTCTAAATAAACGTTCATTTGGACCCTTTGGCTAAAATGACTGCATTTCTACCTCAAAATTTCCTCTGAGTACAGACAAACCTGCGCATGTTGAAAAGTGTTAAGGCATAGCATGCCCTAGTTAAATAAATTTCTAATGCATTGTATGTTTTAGAAAATTTAAAACGTAACTGGATTTTGCAATGCACTTTTCCCTTCCCTTCAGAAGATGATGAAATTAACATACAGTTGAATTTCATGGTCCACTCAGGTACACAGTTTAAATCACCAGTTATTGTCAGGTATCTGTTGTCATTCTATTGGCAGGTCAATCAATACAGTTCACTTCAATTATTACCTGTGGGGAAGTTCTCAAACCTCTTTTCCAACTTAGTTTTTTTTTTAACCTTCTGCAGGAATGAAAAAAAAGTGCACTGTAGAACAATGTATAAATGTATTAGCGAATTATCTACTTTGTTTGAAAGTTGACATCTTCGTGAGATGTTCAGTCTATTTGTTTCTCTTTTTGTCCATAATGTAATGATACAGGATTTGAATTTAATCTATAAAGTTGGACAAACTATTCATACTACTTAGAATGGAGGTAAACTTATTATAGTTGTCAATTAAACATATATTTTGATAAAATAGCATTTACAGTTTAATTCTATTTGTGCAACTTAAAAAGGTTAATTATAAGGCTGCTTTTGCAATATAGATTAGTAAGTTATTCTATGGAGATTTCAGAAAATTACATACTATATAAACCCATACATAGACACTTGAGGAAGAACAGGGGGAGGGCGTTGTATATATAACCCAAAAATGTTGTAACATCTCGAATATTTTGTGGTTTTATATTTTATAGTAAGAACCCATAGAACCTGCTCTTTACAAAACGTTTTGCATCATTAATTATTAATCAATAAAATAATGTCCTGTTATTCTTGTCGTTTTCCATTATTGACCAACGCAGTCAGAATGGAAATTTACCGTAGTAAACGTGTGTTGTTTGTAGTTACTTGGGCCTTTACTACAGATTTTGCATGCTTATATCAAACATGTAGTTCATCAAGGTATAAGCGCATAGATCATACTGAAGTTTACGTCATTAACTATTGGAAATTCCATATTAAAAGAAATTAATGTACTAAAAGAACAATACCAATCAGATAATATAGATGCACGAAAACACATCACATATTTAACTTCAATTGAAACACAGTAGCTTGGGGGATTTTATATAAATTCTTATTCTAGGGGTAAGGATGCCAGTCAGAAAAGATATCATGAACTCAAAAAATGTGAATGTGTAAACATTGTTAAAACTTTATGAAAAATGCGGCAATTTACTTGTCCGAATATCCACCCCACATTGATGTTGGCGTGACATACGTTACCGAATTGACCAAAACAGTGGCAAATTATTACTATGTCAATGATTTGAAATGTAACATAAAATAAGTAAGAGTAAATGGTTCTCTTTATAACACTCTAATATGGAATGATAGTACAAACTTGTCAAATCGTAGCAAACAATTACTTTTTAAATCATTTCCAGGATCACGTATCAATCGTTAAATATAACGACAATGCATGTCGTGCCGGAAAAAGTAGTGTAAAAAAATACACATTTATTTTTAAATTTAACTAAAATAAGTGTTCAACTTAACCAATAGATATAAGAAGATGTGGTATGAGTGCCAATGAGACAACTCTCCATCCAAGTCAAAATGTATAAAAGTAAACCATTATAGGTCAAAGTACGGTCTTCAACACGGAGCCTTGGCTCACACCGAACAGCAAGCTATTAAGGGCCCCAAACATTACTAGTGTAAAACCATTCAAACGGGAAAACCAACGGTCTAATCTATATAAAAAACGAGAAACGAGAAAAACTTATGAACCACATCAACAAACGACAACTACTGAACATAGACTTAGGACAGGTGCAAACAATTGCAGCAGGTTTAAACGTTTTAATGGTACCAAACCTTCACCCTTATCTGAAACAATAGTGTAACATCACAACATAGAAAGACCCACTATAAAAAATCAATTGAAATGGCTTCACTAAATCAAAAGACATAATAACACCAGTGAACATACACTGAACAAATAAATTTGATCTATGATACAATGTAAATACAAAATAAATTATATTACTCCTGTAAAATATACAGACTTCGACAATTTCTATTCACAGAATAACAACTAGTTAGAAACAATTGAAAGTTACTGATTTTTATTAAAAAAGAATATCACATAATGTATTGTTGACAATACACACATTTACTAAAGAAATAGCTGAAAGAAACATCACTTTTTATTCAAACAATGCAGGACCCTATATGTCTTTCTAAATGTTATACATCTTTAAACTGAATCAAATGAGAGAATAATTGTATATGGGTATCCGTGTATATCATTAACGAATGACCGATCGCTGACGGTTGTTACGGTATTTCTAGGTTAGAATCAATCAGATAAGTCTACATTGTATTGATCGCATATTATTCAAGGACCAGTCGAGTACACGTTATAAGCTATTATGTTTAAATTTTCAAGTTCAGAATTATGTCCAAAGTTGCAAGTATGGAATTGGCACTTTACGAAGAAAAACAGATGAACTACGATGCCACTACATCGTTCAAAAAAGGAGTCTAGAAGAAATATTTGCACTTTTAAATTATGCCATCAAAAATTGAGGAAACTGTAGACTGATACAGTATGTGTAAAACAACCCATCATACGATAAATAATTGCGGTAATGTCGGTACAAGATGTTCAAGAATATTTTTTAAGTAGCTTTTCTAGTTGTTGTAGACAATCGTTCAAGTAACCTAAGACATTATAGCCAACAATGTGTTTAAAACAATTCTTCATGATGTACGCAATGTGCTCTATCATAATGTTATCATATGATTAAAAAACATTTTACGTTTTTGTCAACTGAGAAACAGAAAACCTACAAAAGATTGTTACATTTTTTTTAGCAATTTCAATCTTACATTGCTTTGATTTTATGTCAAAAATCCATTCCTAGATATAACAAGTAAGTATTGCCAGTAACTGTTAACAATCTAATGCGTTTGTCTATATAGGAATCATGCAAAGACGCCTTCTTTATAAAAAGAACGAAATAAGACTCTCATTCAAAAGTAAAATTTACAGAATATAATCCTGATCATTAATAAAGTATCTATATCGAACTTACATCAACGATATCTTTTACTATATCCCTTAACTCCTGTTTGTGTATGTTTATAGCATCAACAGTCATATACCTAATCATCTTCTCAAAAGATTTTGATAGAACCGAGAAATATGTTGCCTTCTTTTTGTTGACTTCTTCGAACTGCAAAAAAAAATGTTTGTTTGTAGTTAACAACAAAATAAACTGCTGGTACAGTTAATATACATGGAATAAGTAGAGATATACTCTGTTTCTTGTGTGTTTTTCAAATCTGCATACTAGTAGTTTTTACATACAACTGAACGCTTGACAATATGGAAATGTGCTGTTAACAAGATGTATGGTTATTATTATGTAATTACAATACTCATGAAAAGAAAAGTTCGAAATTAGTTATGTGTATGATATGTTACATCTGGTCCCCTTCATTGAACAGACATTGCTTATTGTCGGTTGCTATTTACTCATCCTGAAGACCTAGCCGACGTATAAGGTTGCATATTGTATTATTTTGAAGCAATTGCAACTTGTATCAATTAGAACATAAAATATGATATTAAAAAAAGCTAGAGTAAAGAAATTAATCTAAGGGATTCATTAAGTAAGTTATTTTTTAATAGCCTCTTTGTGTTTTTTTTAACGACATAATAATTAGGTTCATGATAATGTCAAAATAACATTTTAGATGTAAACGCTTGTTCTGCCTAGTCTAAATTAATAAATTTTTATAATATTTTAACGTGCGTATGTTAATAGTAAATTAGTAAAGAATTAAAACCTGTAGCACGGCCTTTTGGAATCCTTCATAAGAGTCTAATAATTCTTTAGACAGGGATTGATATTTCCTCTTAACCTCTTGTATTACTCCTATAATGTCCATTCGTAGTGCGTCCATACCTTTTTCATCGCGTGTCACCTATTGAGGAAATTATTTTTTTCTTCAAATTTTATTATTATTAACATTACGAACAGTATTACGTAAAACAAGTTGATTACAAAAGCAAGTAACATGGAAGCATTATCTCCAGTAGGAGGTCTTTGTCACACAACTGTTGGGAATACTAAAAAAATTAATCAGAAACAACATAACTATATAATCTGCATTTGTAAGAAATGCAGTACAAAACAATTATCAAAAGTATTTTACTAATGAATTACTTATAATGATTATCTATCCTGGATACGTTGATTTATCACATCACACTGATAATGGGATGCGATTGATTAATGTACCTAGGGTTATAACTGCATTATTGCGCGTTCTGTACCAATCGAAACATGATTGTACTAATGACAATAAAACCGCTTAGTTTTCACGTTACATCACAATAAGCGATCTGTATCTAACATGGAGTGCACACGAGTTACTATAAAAATAAGGAGATGTGGTATGCTTGACAATGAAACAACTATCTACCAGAGCTCAAATGAAGTGGATGTAAGGAATTATGGACTACCGTACGGCATTCATCAATAAGAAAAACACATACCGTAAAGTCAGCTATAAACGGCCCCGATCTAAAAAAATGTGAGACAATTCAAACGAGAAAATGACGGCTAATATAATGCCGGTTCTACTTTTTCAGAACGTTTACATGTTATGCTTGATTTGCAGCCAACTATAGCAGGCATTTTAACCAGGATACAAACAATCTTAAACAGTTCATTTTTGTTTGCCTAAAAACACATTACATTTTGGTATCATCTGAGTTTTTTTCTTGAACAGTCAAACCTATTGTTCTAAGGAATAACTCCAAAAAATTATATAACTCAACACTTTTGTTGCGATAAAGTTTTTTTTCAATAAATTTGGTAATTCAAAATTATACGTATTGATTGTAAACGTACTAGCATAATAATTTAAAGCCTTAGTTTATATAAAACAACGTACGTTGCTTTTATCAGAAATCAGATCGTTAATGGTTTTCTTTTTTGATTAGGTCTTTCAACCTTTCCGAAAAAGACGTTTTAAAGTGGTTTTGCTAATTATTAGTTCTTTCTACTTTTCTGTTGAAATACCTTTTTATATAGGGTTTTGACTGATTATAAATTTTTCTTCCGCTTAATGTTTTTCTTGCGCTTCTATTTGTTCAAATAACAATACATAATATATAACGATATGACGTTTTGATATGAGGTCCTCGACTTTTGATCTTGAAATTAAAGTCAAGGTAAAAAGTAAATTTAACGTTCTAAATGTTTACCTTTGTTGACACTCGTAAAACACGATAACGCCATGGGGTTTACACATAAGTTTGAAAGACATATGACCTTAAGAAGGCCATCCTTGCTTGTATGACATTAAGTTAACAGGAAGTAGTCATCTTTGCAATTTTTCATAGAAAAGTATTAAGAACGTGCGAAACAATATATTTTCTAAATCGGCATACATCAACTTATCATTTGGGACCAGAAGTGACCTACAATTGTTGTCGAAATATGTTGTTTCTTTTTATTATTATTTTTCTTGCACTGTTTGGTAGTCCCGTAAGATGTCGCTTTAAAAGTTTAATATATGATATGTACGCTTTAGAAACAGACACCGCTTCATTAAACACTTTACTTTGTACATTTAATCTCCTCAAATACTGTTTTTCTTGTGCGTACGTCTCCTTCGCAACCATAACAGATAACGACAAAATTATTTTCCCAAAGTGCTCGTTATATTGTAGGATGTCGAGAAACATTTTGACCGAATAGATCTAGAGATTCCATATGACAGTTATTTTTCCTTTATGTTTTCGACATAAGTGAAACGTAAACGTAACTCATAAACCACTAATGAAAGGGACCCAGGTTCACCAAAAGAAATTGATTTCAAGATCAAATGTCAAGGTCATATTTTTCTAAAAACTTTTTCTTGTTCATGCTTCAAAAACTGCGATAAATATCCACGAAAGATGTTTTACTAAAGTTGCATTGTGTCATAACTGAAAACATTTTAGTTCAAACCTTACAGTGTCTTTCAACAGGAGTGTCTTCCCTTCAATATAAGATGATTGATTAATTGAATGATATTTAACGCCACTTTAAGCACTACTGGGCTATTCGGTGGCGGTCAGTTTTTATTGGTAGAGGAAGCTGGAACCGAAGATCTACGGTTGGAAAACTGACAATCCTATCAAATAAGATTGGACTCGAGCGAACCTGCCACGCGCGGAATTTGAACTCACAATCTCAGTGTTGACAGGCTAGTGATACTGTAGTTCGAATACTAGACCAATCGGCCACCGCAGCTCTATAAAATAATATGTTTGTTGATTAAACTCATTTATCATTTAACAGACAACTGGGGTCTTTTGATTTGAAGCCTTTGCTTGACGACCTTGAAATTGAGGTCAAGCTCAACAATAAATTTACTGTTCTATATTTTGAGTTTAGCTATAACTTTATATTGATAATTCATATTAATTGATAAAGCAATGGGGTCTTTTGCATTAAGATGTAAAACATATGACCTTGAAAAGGTCAGCCTGAAGTGACCATGTGTCAACTAATAGTTGCCACTTGTTGCACTACTTTTTTTTAAAGTAACAAGCTCCATAATTTCTGGAACTAGTGTGATTTAACCTATCATTTGAAACCGGAAGTGACATTGTTCAAACCGGAAGTCAGTAGCAACTAATCTCCCTAGCAAAGTATCTAGAAACCATATGTTTTTTTTTTTTAATCAGTGTTTACGTTTAGTAAGCATTTGGGTGGGAAATACATTCAATCGGTCTCTTCTCTTTAATGTCTGCCAAACGACAAGTTAACTTTTGACGCAATATAATCATGAACTTCAATTTGGTCGTCAAATATAAAAAAAAATCACTATTTGGTTCTGAAATGGGTCTATTTAAAAAGCCATAATGTTAGGTTAACAAAATGAAATTTCTTCATTTTAGTAAATTACTGGCTTCAAAGTCAACACAGTTTAGAGGGATTGTCAAAATACGATGATTTTGCTCATCTTTCAGACTTTGTAGAAAACTATGACGGCAACTTACTATCCAAAAATAATCGAAAAACTTTAAGGTGCCAAGGTTGAAATTGAATCCAAAGACACAATTTTTTTAGATCTAGGTTGGCGGCAAATGTATATTATGTTAAGAACTGTTATAAATTATGGATAAATTAGACCAACACAATAATGAACAAGTCAGGAGTCATAACGTCATAATTTTTTATATGAGGTGTAAGCATAGTAACATTACAACTATTTCGATGGTAAATTGAAAGATTTTGACCTGATTAAAACATAACAATATAAGGGGTAATTCTAGCCTTTCGTGAACAATCTCCTTTGCTTCTTGTGTGTAATATTTGTTTATGCCATTGTTTTCGAAGAAACCTCTTCAACAATGTTACCAATAAAACCTCCTCAACAAGGTTACCAATAACAACATCTCAAACTAGTCCGTACAGATGTATGAAAGCACTAGACACTAAAAAAATACTCACTTACTTTTGTGTTTTTCCATAAATATATAATTATCCGCATGAGAGTTAACTTGATTAACTATTGATATATGTGTGTATATGTGAGTATTTGAAAAAGAAATATCGAAAGAATCACAAAGAATTACATAGTAATAACTTTTAATGGTGTTATGGCTTGCCGACTGCTAAAGGGTATGCGGTTGACAGTAGCTGTTAATATCATTATGCGCTTCTTTATATACAAATCAAACAACATCTCATTTCCTAAAAAAAAACAATCAATCAGAATCATTAATTTACAGAAGAGGATCTTACTCATCAATAAAATATGTTTATTATCGAACTTACATCAATTAATTTTAATTTATTTGCGATCGCCTTTAACTCTAACCCAGTTTTAGACTTTTGAAGATAATCAATTGGCATATGTTCAACTAGCTCATCAAACGAAGTTGATAAAACCGAGAAGTATTGTGTCTTGCTTACTTTCTTGAACTGAAAATAAAGTATTGGTGCGATATTAATAACATCTGCAACTGCTTGAACATCTATAGTTATGACAAATGCAATTAGAAAAGATATAAAGTGTGTTGTCTTTTTTTTATTATTTAGTCTTACATAGAACTGAACGCTTGCTAATATGACATTGCGATAGAATCAAAATAGAAGTAACACTTACTTCTTTGACTATATTTTTAATTAGATGTTATCTCAATTTGAAGCGTACATGTGCTCCGTGTTGATGACCGTACTTTGACCTATAATGGTTTACTTTTATGAAATTTTGACTTGGATGGAGAGTTGTCTCATTGACACTCATACCACATCTTCTTATATCCATGTAACGGCATAACCATTCGTTGTGTGTTTTCATTCGCATAACGTCATGTGTCGCCATGACGTTCATGTCCCAAGATCATTCATGAATTTTCCGAAATTTTATTTTATTTTCATTTCATACATTTTCCTAGCTGTAATGCATTATTTCTTTTTGGTATGCATTATCATAGAAATACCGATCATGTATTTGTTCTGCAATCTCTGAATTGGAATTCCTGAATCCAATGCATGTGTATTGCGCATCAATAGATCAGAGTGAAAGTTACGAAAGCAGTTTCGTCAACATGGTCTATCGAAGTGTGATACAAGGGAACAAATTGAAACGGACCAATCCGTATAAAGTATTTGTAGATATGTGAATGACAAAATAATTTTAGTGTATTTTTTTAAAGCAATTTCTAGTTTTATCTGATAAAACCTGAAAATAGTAGTAAATAAAATGAACAGGCTAGCTTTTGAATGCTAGTCTGACGTATCATTTAAGTAACGTATCGTTAAATGGCTTTCTTGTTTTATAACAAAATTATGATTCAGTTCATGATAATTTAATTAGTGCATATTAGATGTAAACGCCAGTTCTGCCTACTATAAATTCATACAAGTATTGCGGTTTTAACATATTTAAACGTGTTTGTTTATAGCTTGCTGTTCGGTGTGAGCCAAGGCTCCGTACTTTGACCTATAATGGTTTACTTTTACACATCATGCACATTGTGACTTGGATGGAGAGTTGTCTCATTGGCACTCATATCACATCTTCTTATATCTATTATATCAACAGTATAATTTCAAAGAATAAATACCTTTAATGTATCCACTTTGAATCGCTTATCATAAGCTGGTAAATCTCTGGAAATCAATTCATACCTCTTCTTAACCTCTTTCATTACTCCTCCGATTTCATTTTGCAACTCGTCCATCCTTTTTTTATTAAGTGTCTACAATTTGAGAAAAAACGTCTGCCATTATCAACATAAAGAATAACATAATGCAAAATCATGTCAAACGAAAACATTATCTCCGGTAGCAAGTCTTCATCACAATACTGTAAGTATATTACATGTACCGAAATAAAATCAGAAAGAACGAAAGTCACGGTAGGTATAGTGTACGGTTGGAATCGTGTTTTTTTTTCTAGAAATATGATAGAAAATGTAAGCAAACAAACTTTCTTTCTGGTAAGACGTAAAATAGATGCTTGAACCTAAAATACAAGATCATACAAGGTAATTGTTATAAATAGATATTGCATGAATCCTTCTCAATTTTCGGCTAAAAATATTGAATTTAGCCTTATAATGCTTTTATCAATGTTTATTAAAAAATATGAAATACAGCCGTTTTTATACTCATACCAGTGCAAATGTCGAAGGATATACATACATGGAATCTATATATCCTCAGATATACAAACAATTTTCATGCCACAAATGGCTTCATTCTTATTGACATTTGCTTCAAGACGCGAACCATGTATTACAAAAACCCTAGACGATTTAAATGTTGCTTTAGATTTCCGGACAATTAAAAACATTGAATTCTAAGTTAAATACAAAGATATTGTGCGTCGTTTGTGCTCAAAACAAATAAAGTATTCAGAATTAGATGAATACTGTTTGCAAAATAGTAGTAATCGATCTGATTACATATTGAACTATTCGGAAAAACCTGATATTAAATCGAAAAACACGGTCGCAGCCGGGCACTGTTTGTACCATGTAATTGGCATTTATTAAAAATGCATTACAACACAATAATACAAAGTATGAAGTTGTTGGTCATCATTTTGCTATTGGTCGACTTATAGGATATTGTTATTCAAAATCATCAACAAATTGTGACTGTGCCTTGCAATTAATACAAAATAATCATATGATCATTTGTTTAAACAGTAAAGTTTACCTGTAAACAGAGAAGTTGTTTTCGGTTTTTCGCTATAACAATTTCTTTCTTTGCAATGTCACATCTCTGCCATTTTTTCACAAGTTTCAGTTGTTCCTTGACTGCATTGGTTTTTAAAGCATTTTTCTTTTTCATTCCATTTTCATTGTCGATTTTCTTTTGATAGTATTCTAACAAAACATAAGGTAACACAATAATTGTATTTGACATAATAATATAATAGGACCTGCGGATACAGCTATGATGGGGTAGCTCATTTAACTGTGCTTTTAAAATCCTTAAAAAACAGTACCAGTATTAATTTATTTTATATCTGCCGATATGTATACTCAGGAATAGAATACTGAAAGCTTTTCTTTAAATATATGCGTGGCGAAATGGTCAGATTTGGCACCAAAATTATTTGTTGATTCATGTATTTCCAATTTTTAAACTAAAACTACAGAAAATGTAAAACAATTTACGAATGAAGTGAGTAAAATTTTTATTTCTTTCCCTTAACTATTCTGGATACAACAGGGACTATCAAAATTATCTGTATTAATTCCTGAATATTTGACAAAATTGTGCACTTCCTGCCAAACTTTTGACATTGACAACGATTCAACTAGTTCATTAAGAAAAAGTGACATCATAGTATTTGCATGCATTATTGTACCCATACATATGAATGCTTCGAAAAATACAATTCATTTAAATACAAGATTCAGCATCTAATATAAATATTTGTATATAAAAAGCGTATACATTTAAACTAAAATCTTCAAAAGTTTAAGATCAAGAATAATAAATTAATCTTAGAGAGAGAAAGTGTGTGTGTTGGGGATGGGCGGCCTGTTATTTGACTTTGTCATTACCACCAACAAAACGACACGTACACTACATTAAAAAGTAATCGATAGGAGTTTATCTTGTCTTTACCTAGTTTATTTGCTTATAGTGATATAAAGTTATCTGTGAACACCGGAAGTATGGCCATTCAATTGAAATATGAATATAATGTATTGAATTGATTCAGTTATTATTAATGATATCATAATAATCATTATCTAAAATGCAATCAAAGTTTTGAAAGCTAATTGTATGTCCGGTCTCGCTCATGTTACAGTTTGAATAAAGTCAAGACATGTCTGGATTGTTTTCCAAAAACTATCATTTTTATTCTGTGATTACCTTTGTTTATTTCGAACATAGCATTCTGAATAATCTCGTCTACTCCGTTAGTATTCTCCAGTGAATATACATGAATCTACAAAATAGAATTCCTGGATTTACATACAAAATTTAAGCAAATCATGCAAGAGACTATTGAAAACTTAATACTAAACAATGAAGGAGCAAATCTCCACTCCGTTCAATTCTTTAAGCAAAATATTCCCAAATAACCTTGATCATTTCTTTCAAGCAGAGATACACCTACCAACCGGCATGGATGTGTTCTAATTGTATACGAAAAGCATCTCCATTGGAAAACAGTACATACACGTACATACATTTAGATTATCAGTAGAGAGATAGCAGCTGGATAATTCAAATAAAATAACAGTGGTATCATACAATAGACCTTCAAACAGAATAGACAAAAAGTACTTAAAATGAATTCCACCTTCTTAATTGCAATAAAAAAAAACATCCTGATTATTGGAGGAGACGTTCTTGGACATAGTGACCGACATTGATATTGAACAAATAGTGGACTTCCCTACAAGAAAAAATTAAATAAACACCCTTGACTTAATGTTGACTAGCCGTCCGAGCCTCAAGCAGAGACGTAACCCGATTCCAGATATTGGTAACAGCGACAATGAAATCGTTCTTCTTGATACTACAATTTAAGCACAGAAGCCAAAATCAGTTAAACGAAAACAAAAATAGATGAAATTATTATTGGGAACATTAAGAAATATTTTAAAGTAAATGTCATGAAGATTATACAATGTAAAGTTTCTAAAAGATGGAATTACAAAAATATATCCACCATTGGATTAACACCGATATTAGGATTCTCCTAAAGAGGGCACAACAAGCGTACAAGAAATCATGGAAAACAAAAACAAAAAAGTGACAGAGACATATATAAATACCTTCAACATTAAACACAAATGGATATAAGAAAAGTACACACAGAGTACATGAATGACATCATTTTGCTAAGTTGCACTGATAAACCGAAACGATTCTGGTCAATCCTTAAGGATAAACGACAGGATTCTGTTGAAGTTGCTCCACTCAGTAAACAAGGAAGACTTCTTCAACAGCAACATCCAGAGTGAAGCAAATATTTTGAAGGAAGAGTTTTGCTCGGTTTTTACAATGGAAGAAGACAGCATCATTTCTGACGAAGGCCTAACAAACGTGAACACGATGTATAACATCACAGTAACTAAGAAAGGAGTATATAGACTGCTAAAAAATCTAGACAGCAACCAAGCAGCTGGATCAGAAGAAATGCTAACTAAATTCTGCAAATAAACGTTTACCAGTACTCACAAGAAATTTAGTTTTCGCTTGACACATGAGAAGTTCCACAAGATTGGACAGATACTTATTATAACATAGTTCCCCTGTACAAGAAAGGAGATACTCACTTGGCAGCTAATTACCGTCCAGTTTCCCATAATTCAAGTTCTTGTAAGCTTTTAGAGCATATAGTTCACAGCAGCATTATGACGCATTTCGATCAATAAAATATACTCTGTGATAACCAACATTGTTTAAAAAAACGCAGACATGGTAAACATGTGAAAGCCATCATTTCCATCGACCGGACAGCTAAAAACATCTTAAATGGAAAACTGGTTAACAACATATTCCAGGACTCTGAAATGGCTTTGACAAGGTTCCTCATTCTAGACTCCCGAACACATTTTAATGTTATGACATAAGGGGTCGTGTAAACTCATTGATCAGTTCATTCCTATCAAACAGGAAACAACATATAGTATTGGAAAGTGCCACATCACAACAACATGATGTACTGTCAGGCATGACATAGGGCACAGAGCTAGGTGCCTCATTGTTTTAACATACACCAATGACATGTCCTGTTGTACCCAAATCTGATGCCTTCCTCTTTGCTGAAGACAATCTGCTGTACAGAGAAAATAGTGACGCCAAAGATACAGATCAACTGCTTAAAGACATTGAAACGTAGGTTGAACACAGGGATGATGTGACTAAACTTAACAAAATGCAATGTCATCCGCATACCACTGAAGAATAAAAACCCTACACACTATTCATACAGTTTACATAGCCACCCATGCGACCCAGTAAATAATACCTAGTAACTGGGGATTTCAATATCCAACCTCGCATGGAAAAAGACATCTGGATAATGTTACAGCAATGGGTAACCGAACACATAGCATTGTAAAAACGGAACCTACAAAAGTGTACAAGACAAGTTACGGCTTTTAGTTATACAACACTAGTACGACCTGTCATATAGTTATGCACTTAGTAAACGAACGTTTACTACTCGTGTTAAGTATTTGTAAAAATTACATTTCGGACAATTTTCTTGAAGTCAATTTAGTACATTTCAGTATGTTGTTGTTGGTGTGAAAATATTGTAAATAACAGCGACTTAACGGTATGTACGTAGACTGAACAGATCTTTATTAACAGTCAGCAATTTGTCTGAACAGTACTGAAATTACAGAAGTAGATAAGTCTGAACATTGACTGACAGATTGACAATGCTTTATTGTTCATTCTTTTTAGATGACCGCTTTAATTATTGCATATTAAAAGTGGTCTACTAGTGTCAATGGATCGGATGAAGTACTAGTATGTCAATTGAAATGGATGCTATTGCTTCTTGTTTATCTCGATGACAAAATCAAATGTTTGATAAATTTCATAAAATAATGTTTTAAATATTTTTGTTAAAAATATATGCTTTTATGTCATGAGGTGTCAGCCAAAATAAAGACGTCGATTTGAGAACAAAACGAGACTTCGATAAGAGGCGAATAGAACCTGCTGTCGATTTGAAGCCTGACTATATTATGATGACTGAAACGGAGGTCGATAAGAGACCGAACGTTGATATGAGTCCATCATATATATGATAATCATATTATCAGCATGCATGCAGAATAAAACAATTCATCTGACATTTTACGAACTATAAATTAATAGAAAAAAAAAGAAAAGAAAGAAATAAGAAACAGACGATGATGATGGTGATGGTGATGATGATGATGATGATGATGATGATGATGATGATGATGATGATGACGACGACGACGACGACGACGACGACGACGACGACGATGATGATGACGATGATGATGATGATGATGATGATGATGATGATGATGATGATGATGATGATGATGATGATGATGATGATGATGATGATGATGATGATATCAATAGCACTTTATGAAGTTCAAGAAATCTGATAATAAATTACATATTTGAAATGCGGATATATTATTCATACTAAACTTCAAACTTTTTGAAAATTAAAAAATTCTAGTCCAGTCGATTTGTGAAACAATTGTTCAGATGGTGGCAAAAGCATCAAACTTTGCAGATTTTAAGTTTAGGTCATAAAAAACATTTAAGGCTATGGACCCATTTCAGAATATCAAAATGGATGCATTGAAAATTAACAAAAATCATAAAATAATATGAAAAATAAAATGGCTTTACCAATTTTGATAACACTTCGTGTATTCATTACTAATGACAAGGACTATCATCTGATGGCGACCATCTTGAATGTAGGCTATTTTTTGAAAACGAGAATTTCTAATATATCATTCTTCGCTATTTTTATTAATTTTGCATTTGCATTTGTACTAATGTTTTGATGCATTTACAACTAGTTTTGCAAATCATTTTTATATGACTGTTGCTATTAATAATGGATGTAAACTAAGTGGTGAAATAAATCATGTACACGTCGACGAAATAAAGGTATCTAATACATAATTTCTTCCACTTACAAGTTTGCCGAAGTAGCTTTTTACAACAGAAAATTATGTATCTACAATATAATTTATGACCACACTATCATGACTGTCGAAAAGGATCAACATATTAGATGTCGAAAATACTGGAGCTGAAAAACCTAATGAACAAATAGACTGGAAAGATTGTCTGATACACAAAGAGAGGATACTTGAGGATTTACAATGCCCAGCAGATAACAAGAGAACAGACATAGACATTGGAGCTGGTTATCAGTCCTTTGATGCTAAGACGTTGCGCATTGAATTTTTTTCCCTCATTACTCAACTTGGATGAATGAAGGCCATGGAATTGCAGAAACACTCCAGAATCACAGGGTAAAATAGCACAAATCCTGTCCCCGATTGAAAAAAAAAAAACAAAATAAAAAAAAAGTAAAACAACCAGACACAGTTGTGGTAATTCAACCAGAACAATGACTGCAATGACTGCAGGGTTTTTTGTGCTGGAATCTGACGGACGATTTCCATGATGCATCGACATTTCTGACCGAAAAAATAGTACGTGACTGTGCACCGGAGCTACAAGGCACTGTTCTATTAGCCGAACTAAGTGCTGGAGATTTATTATCACAGGACGCCAAATACCATGCTTAATGTTTGATAAAAATGCGCAACATGGCAAGTAGGCAGAAAGCCAGGAATCTGTTATCCATGGAAGTGTGCTTGTCGAAATAATAGAGTATATCGACGGCACACGGTCTGGAACAGATATTGTGCCAATCTTCGAGCTTGCTGATCTAGCTAAATTGTACAGTAAACGCCTTAAACATCCTTCTGGAGTGTTTCTGCAATTCCATGGCCTTCATTCAACTGTTCCAAGTTGAGTGATGGTGGGAAACCAATTCAATGCGCAACATCTTTGTATGATAGCATTAAAGGACTGATAACCAGCCCCAATGTCTATGTCTGTTCTTTTGTTATCTGCTGGGCATTGTCAATCATCACGTGTCCTCTCTTGGCGTATCACACATTCTTTTCAGTCTATTTGTTCATCATGTTCATTAGGTTTTTCAGCTCCTGTATTTTCGATATCAACAATATTGTTCCTTTTCGATATAGTATGGTCATATATTATATAAACGTAATTTTCTGTTGTAAAAAACTACTTAAGCAAACTTGTAAATAAATTGTGTATTAGATACATTCATTTCGTCAACATGTGCATGACTTATTTGATCACTTGGTGACTATCTAATGTAAATAACAACAGTCATATATCGATAATTTTTTCAAAACTAGTTGAAAATGCATCAAAACATTAGCATAAAATTAATGCAAATAGCAAATTAATAGAAGTAGCGAATACTGATATATTAGAAATTCTTGTTTTCAAAATGGCCACCCTTCAAGATGGCCGCCAGAACTTCAATATCCCAAGTCCTCGGATGATAGTCCTTGTCATTTGTGATAAATATATCAATTGTTTTCAAAATTCAATTTTTTTCAATAATTTTTTGTTATTAATTTTCTGGCGGCCATATAAAATGGCTGCCCAGAGCATGCAGAGTAGCCATTTTGATTTTCTGAAAATTTGTCCATAGCTATAAATGTTTGCTATGATCCAAACTAAAACTTTGCAAATTTGAGGCTATTACCACCATCTGAATAATTGTTTCACAGATCGACTGGACTATATAGAACCCTTCTGAACATCGCTTCGGCAAGCGTAGGAGTACTGCTTTACACTAATAAAATGTGAATGTAAAAGTGAAAACAGTTGTCGAGGACAATGCAAATGTGTAAATGCAGTATTAAGTTGTACTGCTCTGTATGAGTGTGGAGGACAATGTGATAGGATATAATAGACAATGACTGCTATTGTGTGATTTGACAAAACATGTACTACTCATTTGATGTGTGATGTACTCATTTGTTGTGTGATATTTATAACATGTATAACGTTAATTGAGAACATTTGAGCAGATGATTTCCTAATTACATAACTTGTATAATATGAACTCATTATGCCTGCAATGGAGGTTTTTTGAAAGTTGTTTTCAGATAAACAGTATCAACCAAATAATTTATTTTCATCGAATTATACATTTGGAGCTCCATCTATTTTGCCTAAAATTTCAAGATTTTCAAGATGGCCGCCATTCAATATGGTTACATTTTCATAAATTTTTCTCAACATGGCAATCGGTATAGGCACTATCACTATATTTACCAGGTTTCATGTCAATATCTTAACTAATATAATTTTTATGAATTTTCTAAGCATTTTATAAAATTCCAAGGTCCGCTATTTTAAAAATGGCCACCTTTCCCGCCAATTTCGACTTTCAGAGTGAGTCAATAGCTGAAAATGTTTTCCATGACCTATACTACTATTATACCACATATCATGCTTTTAGCACAATCTGGGCAATTTTGCGTAACATTTGCACACATCGAATGAACTATTCCAAAAATTTGCATACAGTTTCTGGAAAGCCTATTATGATTATTTAGTAAAATGTTTCTACATGAACTCTATTTTAGACAAATGAAAAAAAAATGTCCTCAATATGTGACCTATATACAAGGTCACTGTTTAAGAATGGAGCGGAACCTCGCAACATAATATTCTAATTCCTAAGACCGTACAGAAAATGTTTGCAACGTTACTCTGAAGACTGTGCTTTCCATTCATTCTTAAATTGAGAAAAATGTCGTCGACATTTTGAATGTTTGGCTCAAGCTTATTCAATTAATTTTTTTTATCAGAAATAAAGGATTCAGTAATATGGGACAGTCTACAAAATGAAACAAAAAATCTACACCATTTAGCAGCATATAGTTGATTACACTTTGTACACATGGAGGGATAAGGTAATAAACGTACTCAGTTGTATGTTTTGACTATAATGTAGACAAAATGTAAGACTTCCCATCCATCCTCATGATATGGAGTTTCAGTTTGATTGAAAAATGGTAAATCTGTTACAATATTTGTTCCTTTCAAATGCATGCTTTTAATTTTTGAAATAAGATATTCGGAAATCGTCCCATACATCCGTGTCAAATTCACAAATGGGTTGATGAAAAAATAAAGAGGTGTCTTTTTCTAAATTAGTTCCAGAACGTCGGTATTTAAGTTAGGCAAAACGTTTTGATTGTTTTACACTTGAATCAATACTTTAAATATGATTGTTCCAGTTTTAGTCACTACAAAAAAGAAACATCAGGTGCTTTTGGCACGAACTTATGGGGGATACTATTATTATTTAGATAAAAAAAGTGTAGATCTGTCATCTCACTATATCATGTATATAACTGTGAAAAAAAAATTCATTATGACGGGGTTTAAATGACATGGTCACTTTGTATACTAATCATCCAACTCTTTCAGGTCTCAGTCGATAAAAAGGTCTCATCTGTTATTAATTTTTATCAAAATACATGGATGCAATTATTATTATAATTTTGTTAATCATTTTCATGTTGTTGATACACAACTTGTGATAAGCTTGCCATATTTAATCAAACATTAAACATTTTAGTCGCTTAAAAAACCTATAACCTATGACAATGATTCTAAATATATAAGTTTGTAGCTGATTGTGTTATTAAATATTGGAGAACATTCACTCAATAACGTTTTATGTCCTCCACAAATCCCCAAATATATGGTAAGTGTGTGTTTTCAAATGAAAAAAGATATATGTAGCTTGTACTGATTAAAACAGTAGTTTATCGCTTTTAAAACAAAGAGTTGGAAGAAAAGGTTAACAATGACAAGTGTGTGACACCGGGAGTTATTTTGTCCAAAATCGGTGTCAATGTATTCCATATAATTGAGAATTGAAATGGGGAATGTGTCAAAGAGACAACAACCCGACCAAAGAGCAGAAAACAGCCGAAGGCCACCAATGGAAAAATCCCGCACCCGGAGGCGGGCTTCAGCTGGCCCCTCAACAAAATGTGTACTTGTTAAATGAACATGGAGGTCACTCTAAACTCCAAAACATATAAATGAACTAAAATTAAAAAAAAAAAAAAAAAAACATACACGACTAACAAAGGCCAGAGGCTCCTGACTTGGGACTAGCGAAAAAATGCGGCGGGGTTAAACATGTTTTGTGAGATCTCAACCCTCCCCCTAAACCTCCAGCCAATGTAGAATAAACAAACACACAGCAATACGCACAGTAAAATTCAGTCTAAAAGAAGTCCAAATCCGATGTCAGAATAGGTAACAAAAGAAACTAACCAAAATGACAATGATACATAAATTAACAAAGGACTACTAGCAGTTACTGACATGCCAGCTCCAGACCTCAATTAATCTGATTGAAAGATTATGACTTCACCATATGAAAATCAAGCACAATACCTCCTGTTAGGGATTTAGTATCATACCATCATAAAATATATGAGAAGAACATAACCCGTATCATGCCAACAACTGGTTTTAGAATAAATGTGTTTATTTCCGAAGCAAAGACCCTATGAGTGAATCAATATTAATACCAAAATATGCCATCTTTAATGACCTGACAACAGTATCGTAATTATATCCCTTCTGAATAATTCTGTTTAAAGGTTTGGTTAGCTTTTGAAGTGAATGTCGAAATTTTTGTGCTTTGTATAGAATATTACCATAACATATTGGATGTGAAATACCTAAACGTATAAGATGTCTGCATGTTGATTTATATTTACGAATGATGTCCTTGTACCGATGATAAAATTTAGTAAATGTTTTGACTAGTTTGTGATATCGAAAACCCTGGTGTAGTAATTTTTCAGTAATACAGAGATTTTTTTCGTTAAAACCAAATACGTTGTTACATACACGAGCGAATCGAACAAGTTGAGATATATAAACACCATAAGATGGTGACAAAGGAACATCACCATCTAAAAATGGATAATTAACAATAGGAAATGAAAAATCATCTCTTTTATCATAAATTTTGGTATTAAGCTTCCCGTTAAAGATATAGATATCAAGATCCAGGAAAGGGCATTGTTTGTTGTTAGTATTAGCTTTATTTAAAGTCAGTTCAGCAGGATAAATCTCTTTAGTGTACATACTGAAGTCGTCATTATTGAGAGCCAATATATCATCCATATATCTAAAAGTGTTATTACATTTTGTATCAGATGTGGTTTCGATGGGTCTTTGCTGATTTTAGTCATAAATTATAACTCAGAACAACACAGAAACCGGTCTGCAGTGAGTGGTGCACAGTTAGTCCCCATTGGAATTCCGATAACTTGACGATATACAAATTCTCCATAGCGAACACAAATGTTATCTAGTAAAAATTCAAGGGCAGTTATCGTATCAAAGCAGGTCTAATTGACATGTATCTTTGACACTAGAAGTGACTCTCTTAAATATAAGATTAGACAGAATTTACCTTATTTTAAAGAAAATTATCATAACTCCTTTTAAGTCTCAGGGAACACGACACAAACTATGTAAGAATATTACTAATCGATCCTTCGCGTAGTAATACAATTTTTAAATCATTATCAAGGAAAAAAATATTTAGTATCACGGGGACCGACCCAAAACGATAAAGGTAGCGTTTAGCAAATTGTATTTCTAAAACGTATTTCTAGCATGAAGTTGTTATGCTTTATGGAAACACTTGGGTATCAAAGATACAGTTCAAAATGTAAGGCATCTCATTCTGGAAGTTTTAAGAGGGCGTCCACATATTATACCGTTCAATATTGATGTATAAATCATTGCTTGACATGCACGACATCATTGCTTGACATGCACGACATCATTGCTTGACATGCACGACAAAAGGCTATATATTAGTCCTTGCAACCGAAAGACCAAAAATATGCCATACAAAGGATTTTGACAGATGTTGATTCATTTAGTCACTTGCTTGAAGTAATGAACGCTTAACAGTTTTCCTTTGTACTAATGATTTGAAGGAAAAACACAATTTATTGTTTATGCAAAATTATGCATTATGTATGATAACTATCGGAATCGTTACCACAATAAACACTATTGTTGCCGTAAATGTAGAAGGTTATAAGACAATTCTTTTTATTTGAAATATAAACTAGATCTTAATTCCACTGTGTCCACATGTATTAATGGGTATTTTTCAATTTTGAGGTTGACCTACTTAAAGGACAAACGACGTCTTATTGAACATTATTTTGGGATAGGAGTGCAACTTATTATATTTTACTTACAGATATTGAGCGACATGATTCCAATGTTGTGTCATTGTGAGTCCTGATATTTCTGTACAACACAGGAAAGATGTATATTTAAACAATACATTTTAAGTTTCGATTTTGTAAACCAGAGTCTCTTTGAAATACATAAGTTTCTAGTACCCAGTTGGTTCATTATCGTACCTTCTTCTTTTTTTCTTCTTGCATACACCATTCTGACAGTTCTTTTATCTCATTTATTAAGATATCGGACTCATCTTCAAAGTGTTCCTTGATTACTTCTGTTATATTTTTATCTGGCATCTCACCAGCATTCTCCCTTTGTAAAAACAATTCAAAAATAGTGGTTTAAATTCAATGCATGTTCATTAGAACAAATGCATTACGACAAGAAGGCTCCCGCCTGTTTAGGCAGGTCCACAAAGGGGACGATTTTACGACGATCAATTTTACCGCACATATATGTCAAGAAAAGTTGTTGATAATATATTTAGACATTAAAACTATATCTTATGAAATAACTTATTTCTTAGGTAAGTGTTTCTTTTTAACGATTTATTATTTTTAATTCATAGAGTGACCTTGGAACAGGCTGTCCGTACTTCTAACATGTGAATTGTATGATTACAAACTTGCTACGAATAACTTGTGTTTACTGATAACAGTGACATGTATACTGTTTTGAAGAGTAAACTGGTCCTTATTTTATTGAAGACCAATGTTCCCAATGCGATTGTTGTTTATAGTTTTATCTTTAAAAAAGGTAATTTTGGTGGTTTCACTGTTAATACTAAAACAGTTCTGTTAAAGTAGTACTGTTCACTATTTATTTTCAATATGATTGATAGAAAATAGAAAGTTTTAGCCCTATTTTGTTTTTTTATATCATTTTTATAATGCATTATGCATGTTATGTAACAAATTGACCAGCTTTGCCTTTTCCTATTTCGATTTTAGGCATCGTCTTAGTGAGTCTTTGTCTTATTGATGTTTTAACCAAATACATTCTTACAATTATATTGCAAATGTTTAATCAAGACTATTTTTCCCTATTCGGTTTACTTACTTTGTAATTGTGTGGGTTTATAAAATCAACTATTGATATTTTCGTTAAATGCATCGTCTCGAAATCAGACATGTCGTTTGCATTGAAATCGGTTTCGTACTTTTATTGCAAATTCTAAATCGCCCAAATTATTGGAGATTGTTAAATAATGCCTTTATACCGTTTTGAGTGAAAGCATCACAGATCTTTAATGTAACCTTGTTGACCCAAGTGGCAACGGTGCGTTTTGTTTGTGAGAGAATACAATGCCTTCAAGAGAGGACAAAGCATAATATAATGAATATTCAATATTTGAACATCAATCTGGAATTATCCTGGAAATAAGATAAAGTAAGATAAAGTTACCTAGAAGCACGACAATAACAAGCTGCAAGAAAATCTGCAGCTCCTCCCGATCCATCAATCACTACAACATGATGTTCATGGTTCAGTACAATCCTAGCTGTTCTAAGTGCATGGATTCCTCCTTCAATAAGCACCAAAACAACAGGCAGTATTTCCTGTGTTTCGAGCTCTGCATCTACAAACAAGTGGAATATTACGAAGAGCTAATAAGAGACTATTTTATAACAGGGACACCCCTAAAAAAATGACCTTGGTTACAATAAATAAAATAGTTCCGATTCCAACAGGATTACCAATCAAAATACGTGATGTCTGATTTAAATTTTGATCAAGTGCGTATGTTTTTGTATATATACATACAAATGATCGCTTATAATAAGTGCACATTTATTTGATCAGCTTATCATTGTTCATTAGTTATTGTCCCGGAAATATATACTTTAATGCATTTGTGTTGAATGAACATTATAATCATTTTTTGTTGTACAGAACATTCGGATTATTCATTTCAACTTAAACAATGAGCAAAACCAAACTCTTTTCGTTCAGAATAAGACTTATCACCGTATTAATAGTATTTTGTGAAGTTATTTGTCTTTTAGTTGGTTTTCTCTTACAAATAGTAGTGCCAATTTTATTCGATTTGTGAGCTTGGCTGGCCGCTTATTATCTTCCATCTCTTTTTTCAAGTCATCAATCAATTAAAATCAAAGAAGCGTCTGTTTCCATAACAACATGAACAAGTTAAGTTCGTTGTTAGTATTTGCACTGAAGGAACATGCTATTATAATTGTTATCATTTAGAAAGATGCTCCATGTTTGCAATCGTTTTCTGCATATTTAGGATACGACATAATACAAATTTTAAAAAGTAGGTGAGTTTAATTAAGTCCGACTGGTATGACAGATTGGAAATTTAGATTGCATTGAATATAAAAGTATGTTAGATATTGGGGCCAGTCAAAAACAACAAATTTGTATCAACGTGTCGTTTAGTAACAGTTAGTAAATTTCGTCTGTGAAGCGCTTTTTTTATTAACCCAGAAAAGCGGCCTGAAAAGAATATTTTTTTAGATACTCAATTATGTTTCTATCTTAAGTATTGTAAACTTCAGGTAGTTAGGATGTTCTTTTTATTGTCTTTGATTTTAATACGAGTATGAATCATATTTTAAGATTTTTATAGCACACCGGTTTTTTGTATGAAAAAAAAGAAAACGTAGATCCCAGTTTATTCAACGCTACATCTGTCTAACGTTGTACTCTGACGTCTGGTTTTATGGTTTTATAACTACTTAACGATATCCTGTCTTTACATGATATGTTTTATTTTTTCATTACTTAATGATGTTTTTGCATTACTTTATATAACGTATATGTTATAGTCATTTCTTAAGGATACTTTTTATATAACATGATATGGTTTCGAAATGACTTGATACGGTTTTGTCATTACTTAATATTGTTTTTTTCATTACTTAATATGATTTCACCATTATTTAATCTGGCTTTGTGTTATTAGGCAATATGGTTTTAGCATTATTTGATGTGTATCAAGGTTAAACAAAGGCCGAGTAACTATTTGAGTTACTCGAATAGTTACTCGAAATTTTATTTGAACTTAGCCACACCCATCCGAGGCACATATTACAAACGACATGGACATCGGTTTAGAAATATACATAAGTCTTAGCTGCATGATTTTTTTCATTAGTTGTTATTGGCTTTGAACTAGCTGTCAGTAACTACGAGTACTCTCAGATCTGTACTTAGTGTCTTTCTGTTGTGTGGATGTATAAGTACCCGTCCACGTGCACTCTGTGTTTTTGTTAGATGTATTCCTATTTGTATCCATCTGATGAGTTAAGCCTTTTTCAACTGATTTTTATAGTTTGTTCTTATGTTGTACTGTTACACCACTGCCCCAGGTTAGGGGGAGGGTTTGGCGCCAACAAACTAGTTTAATCCCGCCACATTCTGTATGTGTCTGTCCCAAGTCAGGAGCCTGTAATTCGGTGGTTGTTGTTTGTTGCTGTGTAATATATTTGTTTTTCGTTCATTATTTTGTACATAAATTAGGCTGTTAGTTTTCTCGTTTTAATTGTTTTACATTTGTCATTTCGGGGTCTTTTATAACTGACTATGCGGTATGGGCTTTGCTCATTGTTGACCTATAGTTGTTAATTTATGTGTCATTTGGTCTCTTGTGGAGAGTTGTCTCATTGGCAATCATAGCACATCTTCTTATTTTTATATTATAAAAATGATCATGTGGCTTTACCTTATAACGTTATTTATTACCACATAAAAAAAAAAAAAAAAAAAAAAAAAAGAATAACATCAAATACAGGAACGAACACATCAGATAGTGTACAATTGTCAACCTTTGATGAGTAATTATGTAATGTTAAACATGACATATAAAGAGTTGACAAATGATCATACCGAAGTAACAAGACCACATCATGAACTGAAACAGCTACACTTACGTTAACCCAAATACACATCAAACAATGTTAAAATCACATTACCTAATAACACAACTACATAAAATAATATTAAAATCATATCAAGTACAATGTAATGACAAAACCATATCAAGTCATTACGGAACGATATCATGTAATACTGTATCATTAAGTATATACTTTACCATATTGGGTGATATCAGCACATTATCAAGTAATGTCAAATTTTGTTAAGACAAAATATCCTCGAGTAATAATTAAACCACATAACGGAATTTCAGAGTACCACATAAGACAGCTTTTGTTGTTTCATATCAGTTTCTGATTTAACCTTGTTTAGGTTGAGGAAATCACTACTTTCTTAAAAACCAATTGATTCTTAGAGATATTACACTGATATAGAGCTGATTAAGAATCTTGATTTGTCAAGAAACATCAAGTTGATTTGTTATGTTGAAACAGCCAATTTGTGTTTCACTGTGTACGTACTGTACACTCCTATCAAAGAGGGACGAAAGATACAAGAGGGACAGTCAAACTCATATATCGAAAACAAACTGACAACGCCATGGCCAAAATTAAAAAGACAAACAGACAAATAATAGTACAGATGACACAACATAGAAAACTAAAGACTAAGCAACACGAACCCCACCAAAAACTGGGGGGTGATCTCAGGTGCTCCGGAAGGGTAAGCAGATCCTGCTCCACATGTGGCACCTGTCGTGTTGCTTATGCTATTACAAATCCGGTAAATAGTCTAATTCGGTAGGTCACATTCGTGAAAAGGGAAGGGTATTGTAGTTACGACATAAGGAACATATCCGATATCATCTGTAAAACTGTTATTCCATTACGGTCAACCAACTTGTGATGGCGTCCATAAAATTTACGAAGGGATGATTTCAACTTCACCATTTGGAACTTTTGGTTGTAAAGCTTCCTTGTGAGGAGCAATCCTCTATCAAGGAAATCATGATAGGAAATACAAGCCCGGGAATATCGTATCAATTTGGAGATATATACTCCGTATGCAGGCGCTGCTTGAATGTTGCTACATAGAAATGGAAATTTCACAATTGGGAAGCTGAAATCATCTCTTTTGTCGTAAAGTTTTGTTTACAACCGACCCTCATTGTCAATTTCTAGATGTAAGTCAAGATATGAGGCAGACTTAACTGTATCTGTAGTATCCTTTATCCCTAGTTCGATGGGATAGATTCGTTCCACATAGTCACCATTTTTTTTATTATTTAGTGAAAGAACATCATCTATATAGCGGAACGTAAAGTTAAAGGATATCAGCTGACCTGTTTTTTTACTTACACAAAACACAACTTAAACAAAAACAAGACAAAAGTTATGTAAGAACATACAATGCAATCTCCCTTTAATACAAATTGATATAGTCCTATTACTGAATGCTTTTTATATGCGAGTACATATAAAAATTTGAAAATATCACATATTCTTTAATATCTGTTTCATATTTAGATACTTTCTTGAAACTTAGGTTAATTGACAATTGAAAGCTAGGCTCATTCTTATGGTGGTTTTGTTCGTCCAGTGCCAAGATGAACTACTGATCTTATAATTGTGATTTCACATACGGTGATATATTCCTAACTCAACAATGAAGTGCTTTAAGGAACATCGATATTATGCATCTTAAAGTTCTCCGGTAGTCATACATTGGTTGTATTGGTTAAATATAACCTGGTCTTAGTATTCATCTAAATGTTCTATTGAATTTTATAATAGATCCATACAACTGAACCCCAAACATAAACTGACATACTTTTGTCTTGTCAATGATCACAGCTTTCAACAGTAATACATGGTGTAATTTCAATTGTTTGATCATGCATAAATAACGTATCCTTCTAATGCACCTGCTATCTGTCTCTCTTCTTGTCGTTTTCACTTGTATTGTTTTAGTTCGTTACAGATTAAAATGAATATAATACCTGTTTCCTTGATGTTGATGTTCGATAAGAAATGTTCGAAAGCTTCTCTGCATGTAGCTTCACTTCCAGTCGGGTTCCGTTTGAAATTATTGGTGAAGATAAACTGGGTATGAATTGGATCCAATACATCTTTTGTTGAAATACATGGGATTTCAACCCAATTGTCTTTTTTATGTTTCCTTATCGCAATAATATCTTTGTATTCATCAACCTTTCAACAAAAAAAGAAGAAATTAGTTTCGTACAGTCATGTATCTGTTTAACTCGATTTAAACAATACGTCAAATCTTCAAATAGTATTTGAAATGAATATGCATGAAAAGGGAAGTAGGTTCACAACACTGGCTTACAAACAACCTGATATTTAAAATTCATAAATCTTATTAACAAACAATTACAAAATATGAAATTTTTACTCTGTGGTATATATAACATGTATAACATCACCGTCTCAGGTTTAGAGCTCTCACAAATATAAATATTCCTGTTGCTTGTTTGTGCCTGTCCGAATCAGGAGCCTGGAATTCAGCAGTTGGTGTTAGTACATGTATTTGTTTTTCGTTAGTTTTTTTCATAAATCAGACTGTTGTTGTTCTTGTCTGAACTGTTTTACATTTTGTTGTATCTATCTGACTTTTTGGTATGGGTTTTGATCCCTTTTGAAGGCTATTTGGTGACCTATACTTGTTTACATACACGTCTATTGTGGACTCTAAAAGGCAGTTGTCTAAATTTGAAACATATCATATTTCCTTATAAATGTAAAACTATCTTGCAAAGGCATCAAGACTGTTCAACTATGAATCAGAAAGAAACATATATTATGTACACTCTAAAGATGATACACAATCTTAACTTGGGACGAAATTTTGCCAAGAGACTGTGATGGTTTTTTGGTTCAAATGAGATTGGTTTTGACACAAGCAAATAATCTTTAGAAATAGATTAATCAGCACATTTTGTAAAATATCTGTATAATATTTAAATCTTGAGGTTTCCTGCACGGATTGATTTCAACAGTTAACATAACATTTGTAAAGTTTTTTTTAAATGTTTAATTTGCATATTTTAGATGATTTGTTTTGGTACGAAATGACATAAATGAATTTTTCAGTTCCGATTTAGCCTTCTTGACCTAAATCTTTGTTGTTATGTCTTTTCATAAGCCTCAATAAGACTTTATATTATTAAGACTGTAATTTTAAGAACGTTGACACATAGTCTAATTACATATTTTATCTTACCTCCTATACATTTCTAGATATATCATTTGTTAAAAGCGACCGCGTGGAGACCGTGTAAATTTAATATGGGGTTTTGTTTTAATACACGGTTAGTAGTGGTGTTACGTTCATTTATCAAAGCAACACGGCATTGAGGAAAAATTTGAAATGTTTCACCCGGACAACATAAGAAGAAATTGATGATGAACGATTGAAATAAATGCATAAAACACATTAAAAGCTGACAAGTTGTTATTGTTGGCATTTGATTTTTTACAGACCAATGGAAGTACGTTCTTTATATTGAAGACTTGGTAACTTTGATAGGCCACTAGTCTAAATGCTAAATGTTAAGATAGTCGGTAGGATTAATTCGTTACACAGTGTGCTCGTGACCTAATACGATATATATGGGGTCAGTAAATTCCATATAGGGATTCGAGCTTTGCTCTCACCCATATGAAATTTACTGACTACATATATATCGTATTAGGTCACTAGCACACTGTCTAACTAACATTATCTTGTTTCACTTGACCTCATGGTCACCATGTTTTGTTGGTCACTGGATTTCCTTTTGATATTTTCTAAACTTTTATTTGATTACCATGATTACATTTAACATACACAATGAACGTCAATTTAGATAACAAGTTTAACCCTATTTAGATGTGTACTTTCATTTATAGTTCAAAGTGTTATTAAGTCTGTGCTTTCAAATTGAATAAGTATCCAAAGGCGTATTAATAAAGACATTTTAACTGATTTTAAAATTGAATACATTTAACATTTAACCTTTTTACTTTCGATTTATATGAACAAAGAGAAAAACGAAAATAGACATATCATTATTGTTTATGACTGGTTTTTTTTCAGTAACCTGCCATACTTTAATATTAGGATATTGGGATGTCATTTTGTTTTTTAAACATAAATATGATATATCGTGAGGAACGTGAAAATACAGCGCAGTTGAATTAGTTTTTTTTTTAAATCGCAATCGTACTATCTTTTTACCATAAATCAGATGACACTAACACTTTTGCAAACTTACACTTCACAAAAAACCAACACAGATAAACAACAAAAGCAATATCATAACTTGAAATTAAAACTGATTTACTAAATTGAGGACTTTAAATTTTAAATGTAACACGCATTTAATTTGTATGATATAAATGTATAAGCGCTTACATTTTGCATCTGATCATATACTCGTTGCGACAGAATTCCAACTATTGGAATGTGACAGTCTTTCATAGCTACATGCGCATCAACAGCTTCCTCAATAAATCGCACTACTCCTGATTCCGTACCACATGTAACAATCCAAGATTCTACAAATAGATACAAATAGAACCTTTAGTATTTTGTCGGGACCTTCGTTCGCTTGCTTTTTGGTATGGATGTTGTGCATTGGTAGGGAAAGGTAATACAGTGAGCTATAGTTACTAACATCTACATGTTCCCATATCCTGGGATTTTTTTCACTAAACTAGATAACTGGGAAACTTATGATATAAGTAAAACCTCGCCACATACAATAGATACTTTTCGAACATCGAAAACCAGTCATTTATGTAGTTGAACATTTAGGAATGTGGTATTTTTTATGCAAATATAATTTCATTCACTTAATTGTCTGCAAACAGAACTGAAACAGTTACATTTATATGAGTCGAGCTTAGTTTGTAAAACAAGCGTGACGGCAAATCGAACTCATGTAAACTTTTAAAGATAAAGGGTCTAAAGAGACTATTCTATCATATATCATATATAAAAATATATCCTTTCACAATCATTCAACACAAATGGAGAAAATATTATCTCTTGATTAATTTAAATTACAACTCGTAAAAATATATTTAAGACGTCTTTCAGATGAATACTTATGATTCCATTTACCAATAAACTCATCATAGATACCAGGATTGAAATAATTTACCGAAAGATAAAATTATACTTTAACACTGTGCGGGACAAATTTACCATTCAAGAATTGGCAAATCTGACATTTTGCTGGAAAGAATTCTTTCAACAACAGTATCGTAATAAAAAAATATGAAAAATGACACAAGACACTTCTAAAAAATGTCGTCTCAGACTATTTCTATTGCAAATTTTAAGATGTCCTATTGGAATATAAATTTTTTCAATGGGAAAAGCTAGCGTTCAAATGGGAAAATATCAAGTTAAAAGTAAAAGTTCCCACGGGAAAATAAATTTTTCATGTGAAAAATTCTCAAATGTATGCTCTCACGTGAAATTTTAATTATCCCATGGAAAATCTCTTACTTCTAATAGGAAATTTTGGCCTTACAGGAATTTAAAATTTTCCCATTGCAAAACATAGTTTCCCATAGGAATTTTAACTAGTTCTCACGTGAAAATAAATTTCCCTTGGGAACAAAGCTGTTTTTCATTTTAAAAGCTCAAACTACTAATTCTAAAAACGGCTTTCGAGAATCTTTTGGTTTCAAGTCAAAACAAAACATGTTAATATACAATGTAATATAAACTTGAAATGTTATGATCCTGTCTATAATTTAGAAAAATGCAGTAAATGAATATTTGTGGTCCATTTTCATACACATTTGTGTATCATATTATGTTCCAGTTGACATGAACACACACAAGCATTCTTTTTTTGAACATATAACTATTAATTTTCATTATTAATTGTTATTCAACAATATTTAGGGTTTGTAAACTCTCGGTTCCTTAACCATTTTGACAGAGGAAATTCACTATGGATTGTCAAGCGGTATCAAATATTATTTATTTATAAATACCTCAAATATTTAAAAAAACAATTAGAATTATAAGTATTAAAGGATATTATAATGAAATTGACTTTAAAAAAAACATTATTAACATGATTAAGAGATAAAAGAACGTCATATTTCTGATTTTATTTTTAAAGGGGAGTGACATACACTAGGAAAACTTCACCCGTTATTCATCCAAATTGTTAAAAACTGAACACGATCTGATTAAATCTAAACGTTATGTTGTGTCCATCGCATGAATTTGCCTGAAGCCGTCTTAACCATGATAACAGATCTTAATCAACGCTACAATCTTCCGTCTGGTCGTATCTTGACATGACAGAATATATATAACTGCTTGCCGTCAATATCGATCGGAACGGAGTTTGAAAATTTGAAAAGTCTTGCAGCTTTTGTCTTACGGTAAATTAAGTGAATTAAAACTTGATCACACCAAAATGATCGTTTCAGACTGAAATCTTGCTACTAGCAATGTATTTCGTATACCTAGTACGATTTCCTATTGCTGAAAAGAAGATTGAGAACAATCTTTGCACATTTTCATCTCATATGTTAGACATTCAAGTATTCTATCTTCGTTCTAATTATTCTATCATTATTGTCAACAGAGTGAAAAGTGTCAGTTTTTGTGTTGGTATTATTAAAGACACGTTACTGTTTTCTAAAAGCTGTTTACCAGAAAAAATTTGCATATTATGCAAATGCAAGGGATTTTACATTAGGACTGGGATGTTTATACAAATACAGTAGTTTACCAGTACTTATGACTGCTTCAATCAAATCTCTCTTTAATTTGTTGTTGTCTTTTATGTTGAACTGATGATCTATTCCTGTGATTGATATTACTGCCTCAGGTTCAGGCATTGTCCATTTTATAGGCAGATCGCGTAACAAGAGTTCTTTTCCCTTTTTAGTATCAGTAATGTTAATATACTGAAACACAATTTGTATTATAGTGCATTGAACAATGGTGATGCAATAAACATGATTTATACTGGCGAATAAAAATAGCCATTTTACAAAATGATCATGTCAATCGTAATGACTGAGAGCAAGGATTCCACCTAGACGACATTTAACTTCTCTGATAATGGATAATGCATAAAACGTCATGAGCACCATATAGGATCATAGACAGATATTTTTTGCAGTGTTTACACTAGTCAATGAATTATTGTCTGAAACAGTCATCTGTCTCTTAATCATGTTAACATGATCTAAAAGTCTAAACAATAAATTATTCAGTCATGTTCAGCTGTTCAGTAAATTTGAAGACCTTTTCACTGTGGTAAATTCAGAATTGTTCAGAAAGTTTGCTGAAACTCAAATCAGAACTATTCAGTAGCATTTCAGGTTATTCAGTATGATGTTGATGTATGCAGGTATATAGCAGCATTTCAGATCAAAATTGGAGACTTAACTGTCAGCTTGGTATATTTGATATACATATATAAGATATAGAAAGCAACACAAATGAGCTCTTCACAAAATGATTAAAATCTCAGTTTGTGAGAAAATACAAAAAATATAATTGAGTATCAATGTATTTCTACTTTACATATATGTTGACACTCATATCAATAATATTTCATCTGAAATAATTAGTACTATATAGTAAAAACTTATGTGACTGAAAGAATTAGAATGAATGTAAAAATATATAACTTACAAAAACTTCTGTGAAATTCGGTTTCTTCTCAAATATAAAGGATGGATTGGGAATACGTCTGTAATCGTAAACATAATGTTAGTTTTCATTTTGTGCTGATGCAATGACGAGAATAACAATCGTATTCATAATATAATAAAATTTAAATAAAAATGATGTGCAGTAACTGTTCAATGATAAGGCAAACATGTAAATTGATAGACTTTTGAAAAAAAAAAAAAAAAAAAAAAAAAAAAAACAAAAACAAAAACAACACTGATATTCATTTAGGCCCACTACATGTATAAAAGGGAATATCCGTTTTTCAAGAAAAAAATGTGCTTGCTAGAAACAATTGTCTGTTTTGTAATACACAAAGATAGTAACAAAAAGATCGTAACCTTGTAAAACATGTAAAAAACAACAATTAAACCAATGAAATATTACACTAAAGACGGAATGTTGAGCATAACAACCCTTGTAAACATAAGTGAACCCAGACGCTTCGGCCATGCAAACCTGCAAAACGTCAACACCAGCACTGGAACATGTAGAAATCTGCTCAGTTACTTTTTTCGATTGGACTTATATTGGAAGATGTGTATGGTAATGTTTATTTAATAGATAGTAAAGAACAAAATGTTCGTGTTAAACACTTTTTGTTTATAAGTTGTATTAACGATTACAATTTATCGTCCTATTCTTAAATCAGTACAATACATACTATTTTTGAAGCGTTTAAGAAGTTAACTGTTTGGGGTTTTATTATCAGTTTACATCTCGTTTTGTTCATTTAAAATTGTTTATACAATACTTGATATTAGGATTACAAACAAGTGCAAGCATACAGTTCAACCCCTGTTATATTCTGAGGATAGTCCACCATCTGGTATGATCACCATCAAATGGTGACACTTTATTGCAGGTCATAAAACATTGGATTCTAGCTAGTTATTGCGGTACTAATCGTGGTCTAGTGGTTACTCTAATTATGTTACATAGAGAGGTGCAATTATTCTATTTTTTTTATTAATCAGGTGTGTAAATGACATCATGCATTAAAACTGTACCTGTACAGGTAAATTGTTATTATTCCTTGTCAATTGTCTACATCGAAAGTTCGTTTCAAAAATCAAGAAAAAATATCCACACATATCAGTAAGTATGTATTTTTGTTTAATTTGTGAACATGTAATACTAACTGTATCATTCTTTTTTTACTATGAAATGTAAATTAGTTCCCATTCGCAAGAAGCGGCAAGTATAAATATTGTAGCATATTCAATTTTCATATATCATAATGCATATGATATAGGAAGTAATGTGTTGCCTTTTTAAACTTATGCGTCCAATGACTCTATTAGGAAACACGTCTATTACATGTATTGAGATATTTTTTTTCTGTGATTTACAAAGGTCTTATTACATGTTCACTTGTTTTAACTAATACGGTTATTCCTGTTTGAAAAGTCCTATAGGGTACACATTTTACATTATTATAGAATTTAGTTAAACCATTGTGTTTAAAGTCAGACAGAAAGTGACAAAGTTATTACGACAAGATAAGTAAGTAACTAGCATTTAAAAAAGCAAAATAGAATGCTTGAAATAATATCTTCTTTATGAGAAAGTCATTTTGGTTATAGGAAATAAACTCGTTATATCTACCAGAATTGATGCCATACGCGCGTTTGTTAGCATAATATTTTTTTTTTTTTTTTTAAATCAATGTGAGAATAGGCAAACACCTTTTTGATAGAAAACATGGAAATAGACAAACACAATCCATGGATATCAGACACTGTGCAAGTTTGCAACATATTGAAATATGAGAATCAATAATTCATAAATTGCCTAAATATATGTATGTAAAATTATTTAAACCAAGAGAATTATCTAAAGGCTATAACAACGAATGTAGTTACACCGGTAAAAGTCATAGGAAATGAAGTTAAAATTAAGAGAACAAACAAAAGTAAAGTTGGTTATAGATTATGTTTTCTATATATTTCAACAGCTTTTAATGGGAAGGAAAATGAAAGAATGCCTTTGTAAATCATATTTGGTTTGGTATTAATCTAATGATTTTTTTTTAATATAAAAATTGAAATTAAAATCATTTTTCTTTTTTTTTTCTGAAGTAACTAATACATTTTGAAAAAATACCTAATGTGACATTTCAACGTTTGTGTTTATTGCAAATGAATAAATACATAGACTATGAACAAAATGTTGTCCATGTAAATGTCAAGTTTTTGAAACAATTCCTCAGAGAGGTTTTTTTTTTTTTATATATAACGCGCTTAATTTACTATTTACATTTCCAGTCAATTGTATACTTTCGGAACAGCTTATAACACTTAAAACCACACAAAAGATAGTCTTTATCATTTCATCTTTATGCCATTAATTTACCAATACTATTAAACATTTGTACAAAAATGGGAATGTTTTTATATCAGACTCATTTCCCTACCAAATTTGATATTATTTCCGGTTACCATAACAAAACAAAACAAATAGTAGCTATACAAGATAAGGTTGAACAGTTCTTAACTTTTTATGATTTTAGTTAAAACTAAAATCAAAACTTATTTATAAACCCCAAATCTCATATGTGAAATTGAACACATCAATATATGAATGAGTTATTGGAACTTTGAAGTCATGAGATATTTTTAACACGGACTTAAGATAATATTGTAAAGCTATATATTCAACTAGTTGTGTTATTAGTTTTTATCTCTTTTTTTTATTATCGCAGAACTTAAGAATACAATTTGTCAAACACATGTAATTTACCTGAGACACATCATATACATGTACATTTACAATGTACCTGATACATTTTACTTGTATTAAAGCTTTTTAATTTTTCACACAAATGTAATTGAGATTTTCCCTGGACTGGTGATTTGATTAATACCTTGTGTACAAATTAGCCAAAGGTGGTATTATGATGGACATATATGCTAGGGGCGTCTTAAACTTGAAGTGATATGAGACTTTTTTGGTCCGTGTTAAAGGTCTCACTGTGACTTTGAATTTTGTGTGTTTTTTGCTGTGCGTGTACTGAATTTGTGTCATGGATGGATACCCTATATCCTTGGATTTTATATCATATATGACCACAATGGTGGACATAATTTGTATGGCCACCATTTATCAAAGTATGTCTTAGGTACTACTGTATAATATTTTTCCTTCTATAAAACATTGTGCTTATGACAAATGCATGTGCATTACTTGATTCTATTTTCTCGTGTCTCTTCGTTTTCCCTTCTTTTCTTCTTTTCCTGATATTGAAAAAAGTAATAATGAAAACTAAATATTTGTCCCGGATAAATGTTACCTTAGATAACTCATTAGAAAGAACGCTCAATTTGTGCAATGTGTGGTACTGACTTAAGGTTTTGTCTTTTCCTAAAAACTATTTAAAAAAAGTATAAACAAACAAACCGAACTCAAGGTTAAATTTATAAAGGGGAATTCCATTCAAAAATGACAAAACCAAACGTAAGCTTTTATTATCAAACGGAACGAATGTTAAACAACATATTCCTGACTTGGTACAGACATTATCAGGAGACAATTGTGGGCTAAAACTGTTTTTTTAACCAGCGGTTACATTTCACGCCTTTAATTCTTTCTTATCTTTTCGTACAGGTCACGAATTACTATTCCGTCTTTCCCTTTTCTATCGCATTTTCCCATAAATACATTACATTAGCTGTATTTGGCAAAACCTTTCGAGTTTTTAGTTCTCAATACTCTTTAACCTCTTCTTTAGTTGGCCTTTTAACTTTTTCAGTCGAGCGTCTCTGATGACGGCCTTTTGTAGACAAACAGCTCGTATGGCGTAAAAAATATGTGTATATACATTTTTAGTTAAAGTAAACATGTGTTTTGAATAAACCAGTTGTATCAAGTGTATTTTTTTTTACTCGTTGAACTTAACAATGAACACCTTATCCATGCTGGTAATACATTTATTCAGTACTTCTATTCGAGTTTATTTCGATCTTAACCAGTCTTCAGTATAAGCAAATTTAACGTATATGCATTCTTCTGTATTTAAAATTTAAACATAACATGCATACGATATCAATGTAATTCCTGTTAACAATAAGCTGACATTTATTATGTTCATGTCTATAATATTGTATACGTAACGTAAACATAAAGTACTGATTGTATAAGTACTCACACTTGTATTGAATCGATGTAAAGATCGAAACTTACCAACGCTTCCCTAGCTTGTAGTTTTCCTTCTAAAAAGGATCGACGAAGAAGATGTCTGCAATCATAAAAATAATGCGGCAAGTGTTCATTTTGTATCTATATGATGATGATAACAATTATGATAATAACAATCATAGTCATAAGATCGTAATAATATACAATAACTGTTTAAATATGAGGCAAACATCAGATTTGGTTTTCTTTAAAAAAACATTGTTCTTTTGAACTGAGTTTTACTGTGCGTATCGCTGTGTGTTTCTTTATTCTTCATTGGCTAGAGGTATAGGGTGAGGGTTGAGATCTCACAAAACATGTTTAACCCCGCCGCATTTTTGCGCCTGTCCCAAGTCAGGAGCCTCTGGCCTTTATAGGTCTTGTATGTTTTTTAATTTTAGTTCATTTATATGTTTTGGAGTTAAGTATGACGTCCAGTTTCACTGAACTAGTACACATTTTTATTTAGGGACCAGCTGAGGACCACCTCCGGGTGATGATTTTTCTCGCTGCGTTTAAGACCCATTGGTGGCCTTCGGCTATTATCTGCTCTTTGGCCGGGTTGTTGTCTTTTTGACATATTCCCCATCCCCATTCTCAATTTTATTGATATTCATCACATTACTAGTTGAGAAAATTAGAAGGTTTGGAGCAAGCAAACATATATAACCCCGCCACATTCTGTATTTGCATTTCTCAAGTCAGGAGCCTGTTATTCAGTGGTTTTCGTTTGTTGTTGTATATTATCTTTATGTTTTGTTCATTGGTTTGTAAATACATCAGGCCGTTAGTTTTATAGTTTGAAAGTTTGAATTGTTTTACATTTGACATTTCGGGGCTTTTTATTGCTTACTATGCGGTATGAGTTTTGTCCATTGTTGACGGGTGTACGGTGATCTATGGTTGTTATCTTTATGTCATTTGGTCTCTGAAGGAGAGTTGTCTGATTGGCAATCATACCAGATCTTCAATTTGTATATGAACTAATAGGTGAACATAAAGATTCAGAATGTCGAATAATCATGTTAAATATCGAATTTGAAAATATAATTTAATCTCTTATCAACATAAATGCTCCTAATATAGAATACGAACGAAATATTTTTAAAATATAATCAATTTTATAAACAAAAAATGCCCTTCATTAATAAACTAATCTTGACCTGATAGAGCCATGTTTATCTGAACAGATCTTAATGGACTTAACAATAAATTATTTTATTTTCAGTCTTTCAGTCAATTTTCAGATTTATCAACTGCGGTAAATTCAGTAATATTCAGACTATTTGCTTGTAGTGAATTAATATATGTTCTGACTATATCTAGACTATTCAGTAGTTGTTATGTACTTGTACACAGCAATTTCATACTAAATTTTCTGAAAAGTTACAGAAGAGTACTGGATTGACTGCAATCAAATTGTATGAACAGTACTGAATTTAGCGCAGTGGATACGTCTGGAAATTGATTAATAGACTGAACAAGACTGATTTTTTTTAGTATTCCGATTTTTCAGATGATGTTAAGATCAAAATGACAGTTTCAGACTAAAACTCATTAACTTAGGCTAGGAACAATACTTTAAGGAAAAGACATAAACGATGCCCTTAAAATGTGGATAGAAAAATTATAACAGTCGTAAAAAAATAAAAAAATCAATCAATAGCCTGACAAATTTGATAAAATCAAACGACTTAATACATAAATATATATATAGACACTTAAACCCAAAATACTCACTGACCAAACGACCAAAGTTCATATCCGTTTTTCAAGAGAAAAATGGATTTGTTAGGAACAATTTTCTGCTTTGTAATTCATTTATTTGAAGGTTAATACTAGCAAGTAGGCAAAACAAATAAAAAAAACATAAACTTGTCAAAAAGCGACGACATAACCAATAGTCAAACAACAAAATAGTTTACAGAATACAAAGGTTGAGTCTTTGTCCGTGCAAAAAACAAAATCGAAACTGTAAATTGTCTCATTTGTCATTAATGATTATGTTTATGTTGATGTTAATAAGTTCCCAGTTGATGCGATATCCAACGGGCTTTTTAAATTTTCTATCATTGTTTCCCTGCGAGAGGATGCTGCTCAAAAAGAAGCTATTAAACAAAGAGTTCCAAGTGATTAAGCTGAAATTATCCTTTCGAAAATTTTACGGACGCCGACGAAAATGTTCCAATTGTCGTAACCACAATCCGGTCCTCTTTCCTCGAAAATGTCATAACGAATCAGACTTATCACTTGGTTTGTATTCACACGAGCGACACGACGGGTGCCACATGTGGAGCAGGATCTGCAAACCCTTCCGGAGCACCTGAGATCACCGCGGATTTTTGCTGGGTATTGTGTTGCTCAGTCTTTAGTTTCTTTTTTTCGTTTTTTAAATGGCGTTGTCAGTTTATTTTCGACTTATAAGTTTGAATGCCCCTATGGTATCTTTCTCCTCTCTGTTACCTGCTAGATGGTAAAGCAACCATTTTTTTTTATTTAAAACGCTTTTCGGTTATTAATTGCAGAGTATATATGACATGACAGCCATGATTACACTTGATCGTCCTATTCATTTTTCAGAATAATACACATCATTTTAGAAGTGTCGTAGAAGTTAATGTTTCTTAGATCCAGTATCAGTAAATCACCAGTATTCGATGTTATGGTAAACCATGGCTTTGCTTTTAAATATTATAATTGAGGTATATTTTGAATACGGACTTAGAATTCATATTCATATAATTCTTTTCTTCATTTTTTTATTCAATAACATTGATTATGTCAACAGTAAAATAACAAAAATATCGAACTCTAAGGAACATTAAAAACAATGGCGTGTAGAAGTCTATATGTCATAATCGTAAGCTATTTCGAACATATACTATTTTGATTTTTGTAATAGATTGTACTTAAGAAATATTCAAGTGCATTACCCGACTCTCTCTTTATTTGCATCTGTCTTTTCCTGTTATATAAAAAAAAAATAAATAAATAAATAAAACTTAATGAAAAAAAAAAAATAAAATAAATAAAACTTAATGAAAAAAAAAAAAAAAAAACACAATATATTTTCGATTATA
The DNA here is from genome assembly GCA_017311375.1 of Mytilus coruscus. Taxonomy (NCBI): domain Eukaryota; kingdom Metazoa; phylum Mollusca; class Bivalvia; order Mytilida; family Mytilidae; genus Mytilus; species Mytilus coruscus. The sequence continues at coordinate 76,478,594 of CM029597.1, read as the reverse complement.
TATAACATTCACCAAACATAAGTTATAGTTAATACATATCTTCCTGTTTTAGAAATGATTTTTTTTTCTATTAAGGTGGTACCCAACACCATGACTAATATTAATTTGGCTCGTTTAATTTTCATAAAATTTTGACGAAATGTTTACTTTGACCCTTTGACAAAAATATAAAAATTTCAAAAAATTTGAACCAACCACTTTATCAGAAAAATTTCATTGGTTATATAGCAGTTTGACAAACACTAATTTTGATCATTGGGAAGCTTAATATTTCCTTAACAATACAACGTGATTAAAACGTTTATCTGATTTTTACAGAGTTATCTCCCTGTAGTGTTAGGTACCACCTTAACACGATAGATTTAATTTTAATCTATCAATATATCTACACAATTGAATACGACAAAATGGTCGATTTTTCTTTCCTTATTATTGATTTTACTTTTTTGAAATATGATGATCCTTTGGCACTGTCTTGTGGTGTTTATATATTCCAACTCGTTTGCTATGCCCGTGGCTGAAGTGACGTTTTGATTTTTAATGAGCTAAATGTATGTATTACTTGTGAATTATTAAGTCAGGAATTTCGTATATTAAGAGAATTCTTGATTATGAAACGAAACAAATATCAACAAGGTAACGGTAAGTGTTTTGAATATATCAATTAAATGGAATTTACGAGTCTGTTCTTAGTTTGGCCATAAAATATTATTCATATAACAATAGAGGAACAAGTCTACTATTAAAGTGGCACACTTGATATACACGCATTAAAATACCTACAACCTGTCGATAAACGTTATTGTCAAAACGTAGATAAAAGAAGGAACTTTACAGCGTTAATCATCTCATCACATATCCAGTTAGTATACCTTGCATATCAAACTTTTATATCTATCTTATGAATGTTGTGAATAAGAATCATGTCAGATATTAATAACTTTTTTTTTTCTGATGTAATTTTTGCCATTATACAAATGAAGTTGTGATTGAAATTTCATGTTTTAAAAACGAATAAAGGTTTGACTATTTCAAGCATATATTAGAAGCCAATTATGTGTTAGAAAATTTAAAGTAATTCAATTTATCTTTATTAAGGTCTTTCTTTTCACTATAAGGAAAGACCTTACTGTATTTCTTCTGATTATTATTAAGGTCTTTCCTTTTCCAAAAGGGAAAGACCTTACTGTATTTCTTCTGTTTATTAAGGTCTTTCCTTTTCCAAAAGGGAAAGATCTCACTGTATTTCTTCTTTTTATTATTGTTATTATTAAAGTCTTTCTTTTCCAAAAGGGAAAGACCTTACTGTATTTCTTCTGATTATTAGGTCTTTCCACTTTTCCGTGGAAAGACCTATTGCTTTTGTTCTGATTATTATTTTTTTTCTTCCGCCTAAACTTTTTTCTTTCGCTGTTTTCTTATTTCGCAAGATGTCGCTTAGTTATTTGGTATATGATATCGAACAATTGATACGCTTTTGAAACTGACCCTGCGTAACCAAAAACTTTTCCATGTAAAAGTTACCTCCCCGAACACTGTTTTTCTTGTTATTTCTTATATGTCGCAACCGTATAATAAACCGACAAATTTATTTTACCAAATTGCTCGTTATATCCTCAGGATGATTTGATTAATTTTGACCGAAGCTATCCGGAGACTCCATATGAGAGTTATTTCCCCTTATGCATTTGATATAAGTTTTGTGCATTTGTAACTGAAAAACCATAACTTATAGAGACCTAAGGTCTTTTGATTTGAGGTCCTCGGTCCAAAAAAAAAAAAAGAAAAGAAAATAAGGTCAAGGTCAAAGGTCAAGGTCATATTTTAAATTTTTGATTTTGGCTTGTTATCACTTATTTATAGAGATTGTATAAGATATCGACAAAATATTTTTACAGAACTGTTAGTTGCGACATGTCGTAACACGTAAATTTTAGTTGAAAGGGTACGTAGATATTTAATGTGTTCGTCCCTTTTATATCTAATATTACCTGTATGGTAATATAACTCATTAACAATATATAGTAGAGACCTAGAGTGTTTTGATTTGAGGCCCTTGTTTCATGACCTTGAAATTAGGGTCAAGGTCAAAGGTCATGCACAAAAGAGGCAAATTATGTGTTTTTGGCACTATTTAAAAAGTTTGATTGTGTTTTAATGCTTTTGTAGGTTGACATTGACGTTTAACCTTACTACTTGTTAAGTGATCTCTCAAAAGATAAATCCAATGTGTTTAGATATAGTATCTAGGCTTTCAATTCCGTTTTTTCAGGAACCAAGTGGATCCGTTCTCTGTATTAATCAACCAACCAACCAACCAAACAACCAACCATCCAATCAATCAATCAATCAATCAATCAATCAATCAATCAATCAATCAATCAATCAATCAATCAATCAATCAATCAATCAATCAATCAGTCAGTCAGTCAGTCAATCATTGCATGCATGTTTGTGTCTCGTGTACTTAATATGGGGTCCAAGATCTCATTTGTTTCTATTTCGCTTGTTTCAATAGAGACCATATCCTTCGTGTTTAATTAATTAATTAATTGATCAATCAATCAATCAATCAATCAATCAATCAATCAATCAACCAATCAACCAACCAACCAACCAACCAATCAATCATTGCATGCATGCATGTTTCCGTCTTATGTGTTTAATATGGGGTCCAAGATCTCATTTGTTTCTATTTCGCTTGTTTCAATAGAGACCATATCCTTCGTGTTTAGGTAATTAATTAATTGATCAATTAATCAATCAATCAATCAATCAATCAATCAATCAATCAATCAATCAATCAATCAATCAATCAACAAATCAATCAACAAACCAACCAACCAACCAATCAATCATTGCATGCATGCATGTTTCCGTCTTATGTGTTTAATATGGGGTCCAAGATCTCATTTGTTTTTTTTTCGCATGTTTCAAGAGACCATATCCCACATGTTAAATTTATTAACCAAACAACCAACCAACCAATCAATCAACCAATCAATCAATAAACCAACAAACCAATAAACCAATCAATCATTCATTATATACATGTTTCCGTCTTATGTGTTTAATACGGGGTCCAAGATCTCCTTTGTTTCTTTTTCGCTTGTTTCAAGAGACCCTATCCCACGTGTTTAATTAATTAATTAATTAATTAATCAATTAATCAATCAATCAATCAATCAATCAATCAATCAATCAACCAATCAACCAACCAACCAATCAATTATTGCATGCCTGCATGTTTCCGTCTCATGTGTTTAATATGGGGTCCAAGATCTTTTCGCTTGTTTCAAGAGACCATATCCCACATGTTAAATTAATCAACCAACTAACCAACCAACCAACCAATGAATCAATCAATCATTGCATACCTGCATGTTTCCGTCTCTTGTGTTTAATATGGGATCCAAGATCTTTTCGCTTGTTTCAAGAGACCATATCCCACATGTTAAATAATCAACCAACCAACCAACCAATCAATCAATTAATCAATCAACCAACCAATCAATCCATATGCCAACCAACCAAGCAATCATTCATTGTATGCATGTTTTCGTCTCATGTGTTTTATACGGGGTCCAAGATTTCCTTTGTTTCTTTTTTTCGCTTGTTTCAAGAGATCCTAGCCCACGTGTTTAATCAACCAACCAACCAATCAACAAATCAATCAACCAACAAATTAATTAATTAATTTATCAATCAATCAATCAATCAATCAATAAACCAACCAACCAACCAATCAATCATTCATTGTATGCATGTTTCCGTCTCATGTGTTCAATATTGTATTTACATCTCTTCTGAAAAAAAAAATCCACATGCTTGTTATCAGATGTTCTCGGAAACTACATGTCCAATTGACCCCATATTTTGCAGTCAGCAGGGTATACATGTATTACATCTTCATAAAACAACGTGGTGCAGATATTTCTCAAGAATTTTCTTAGAGAAAAGAAACTGCAATGCCGTAAAAATCGCTTGCTAGTTCCGTAAATCTCAGTGAAATCCTACAATAAAATGTCCGCTCCTAGATTGAAATACAAATCTATTACAAACTGCTGCTGAAAAATGTACATTGTATGAAAATAATCGAAGAACGTGTTTTAAAGTTACACAGGATCAATTAAATCCAAAGCGTGCACTGCTCGTGAACTGTGATCGAAACGTCAATTACCTACAATGACAAAAGAAATACATTGTGTGTACTCAGTCGCTATACATGTTCTCTGTCCAACTTCTCCACCTAAAAAGAAATAAAAATACTAAGTTTTCGCTATTATAAAGCTTCGTCACGTGACGCCACAATCTGGCGCGGGACCTGAAATAGAATAAAAACTTTCCAAACTAAATATAGAACTTAACCAACACACTAATATGGACCCTTTAAAGAAAGAAAGAAAGAAACAAACAAACAAACAAACAAACAAACAAACAAATAAATAAATAAACACACACACACACACACATATCAATCAATCATGTTTCAGAAGCGGGAAAGACCGTTTACAATTGCTTTTTAAAGCAATTGATTTATATTTATTATTCTTTTTGTTCCGCAAAACTTTGACAACATTTCCCTTCGTAACCGTAAGCCATGTCGCTTTCAGGTTCACACTGTGTATCGATGTCATAAATACCTATCCGGAACTAACCCTGTGATTCAAAAAATTTTGTCGGTTCGGAGTAATCCCTCCCAAACCTAAAAACCTTTGACCTAACATCTTGTTATGGGATAATCTCAGCAACCTAAATACTTACAGAAGTGTTGAATAGTGGAAAATGTTTGCGTCATTAATGCGCAAATTTGTTACATTTGACCGAAGAGATTTGACCTTTCTGTAAGGGGCATAATCCCTGTTTTAGTTTTCTGAAAAGACAAAATCAGCTTTTACTATATAACCAAAGGTTCTAGACCCTTGAGAGCTTTTCAATGCATTTTACGTCTATTTGGACATGTATTTTACATTACAAAAGGAAAGACCTCTCAATTGTTCAAGAACAATTGACATTTTAATTATTATAATGATTATTCTTTTTGTTCCGCCAAACTTTGACAAAATTTCCCTCCGTAACCGTAAGCCATGTCGCTTTCAGGTTCACACTTTGAATTGGAGTCATTAATACCTATCCGGAACTCACCCTGTGAGTCGCAAAATTTAGTCCGTCCTGAGTTATCTGCTCGAAACCTAAAAACCTTGTTATCATTCAAACACCGTAACCGTAAAAGATACAAAAAAATCGAAGGGTGAAATTTGTTCAATACCAGACCCTGGTTCTTCGTTACATTTGGATTGAAATATTCAACGACTCATTGGTAGGGTTATGCCCCTATGCAAATTAATCAGTATCGGTTGGCCACCAAAACTCAGAAACAGTAAGTCGTAGACACCTAGGATCTTCGCCAATCATCATCAATTCATGTGACTCTGAAAAATTCCTCAAGGTCAAATTGGTATGTTGACCTTGACCTTGACCTAGTACCTTGCTGTGGGATAATCTCAGCAACCTTAATACTAACAGAAGTGTTGAATATTGGAAAATGTTTGCGTCATTAATGCGCAACTTTGTTACGTTTTGACCGTAGAGATTTGACCTTTCTGTAAGGGGCATAACCGCTGTTTCAGGTTTCTGAACAGACAAAATCATCTTTTACTATATAACCAAAGGTCCTAGACCTATGGGGTCTTCACCAATGATATTTGGGATAATCTCAGCAACCTAAATACTTACAGAAGTGTTGAATAGTGGAAAATGTTTGCGTCATTAATGCGCAAATTTGTTACATTTGACCGAAGAGATTTGACCTTTCTGTAAGGGGCATAATCCCTGTTTTAGTTTTCTGAAAAGACAAAATCAGCTTTTACTATATAACCAAAGGTCCTAGACCCTTGTGGTCTTCAGCAATGACAAAGGTCACAATGTCAAATGTCAAGGTCATGTCCCTGATAGCGAATTATGTGTTTTGACCTTATTTAAAGAATTTTTATAGTGTTTTAAAGCTTTTTAAGGTTGACTTTGACCTTTGACCTTAAATATTTTTTATTGGATATCTCAAAAGCGATAATACTTACAGAAATCGTACATAGTGAGAATGTTTAGGTTCTTAAGGCGCAACTTTTTTACATTTGATCGAAGAGATTTGACCTTTCTGTAAGGGACATAACCCCTGTTTTAGGTTTCTAAAAAGACAAAATCAGCTTTAACTATATAACCAAAGGTCCTAGACCCACAGGGTCTTCAGCAATGACATTAGGGACCAAAACCTTGACAAAGGTCACAAGTTCAAAGATCAAGGTCATGTCCCAGATAGCGAATTATGTGTTTTTGACCTTATTTAAAGGATTTAAAGTGTGTTTTAAAGGTTTTTAAGGTTGACCTTGATCTTTGCCCTGACAACTTCTTATTGGTTATCTTAAAAACGGTTATGCTTACAGAAATAGTAAATAGTGAAAAATGTTAAGGTCATTCAGGCGCAACTTTTGACATTTTGACCGAAGAGATTTGACCTATCCTTAAGGGCATAACCCCCGTTAACTGTTTCTGAAAAGACAAAATTAGCATTAACTCTTGAACCAAAGGTCCTAGACCCATGGGGTATTTTTTAATTGGCATCGTGGACTAATGACCTTCACAAAGGTCACAAGGTCCAAAGTCAAGGTTATGTCCTAAATAGCGAATTTGTTGTTTTTTGTCATATTTTAACGGTTGTATGCGTGTTTGAGAGCTTTTCAATGCATTCTACCCCTATTGGTACATGTATTTTACATTACGAAAAGGAAAGACCTCTCAATTGTTCAAGAATAATTGACATTTTAATTAAGGTCTTTCCTTTTCCAAAAGGGAAAGACCTTACTGTATTTCTTCTGTTTATTATTATTATTATTTTTTTTCCGCCAAACTTTGACGAAGTTAGCAGCCTTAACCGTAAGACGTGTCGCTTTAATGTTTACACTTTGTATCGGTGTCATGAATATCTATCCGGAACTCACCCTTTGAGTCAAAAAATTTTGTCGGTTCGGAGTAATCCCTCCGAAACAAAAAAACCTTGTTATCATTCAAACACCGAAACCGTAATAGGTAGAAAAAACCAAAGGGTGAAATTTGTTCAGGACCAGACCCCGGTTCTTCGTTACATTTGGATCGAAAAGATTCAACGACTCGTTAGTAGAGTTATGCCCCTATGAAAATTAACCGGTGTCGGTTGGCCACGAAAACTCAGAAACCGTAAGTCGTAGACACCTAGAGATATTCACCAATGATCATCAATTCATGTAACTTTGAAAAATGCCTCAAGGTAAAATTTGTATGTTGACCTTGACCCTTGACCTTACACCTTGTTATGGGATAATCTCAGAAACCATTATACTTACAGAAGTTTTGAATAGTGGAAAATGTTTGGGTCATTAAGTCGCAACTTCGTTACATTTGACCGAAAAGATTTGACCTTTCTATAAGGGGCATAACCCCTAGTTTATGTTTCTAAAAAGACAAAATCAGCTTTTACTGTTAAACCAAAGGTCCTAGACCCATGGGGTCTTCAACAATGACATTTGGGACCAATGACCTTGACAAAGGTCACAAGGTCAAAGGTCAAGGTCATGTCCCAGATAGCGAATAATGTGTTTTTGACCTTATTTAAATGATTTTTAGTGTGTTTTAAAGCTTTTTAAGGTTGACCTTGACCTTTGACCTTTCAACATTTTATTGGATATCTCAGAAACGATTATACTTACAGAAATAGTAAATAGTGAAAAATGTTTAGGTGACTAAGGCACAATTTTTTTACATTATGACGGAAGAGATTTTACATATCATTATGGGGCATAACCCCCGTTAACGCTTTCTGAAAAAACTAAATTAGCTTTAACTTTTGAACTAAAGGTCCTAGACCCATGAGGTCTTTTATAATGACATTAGGACCAATGACCTTTACAAAGGTCACAAGGTCAAAAGGCAAGGTCATGTCCTAAATAGCAAATTTGTTGTTTTTTGTCATATTTTAACGGTTTTATGTGTGTTTGAGAGCTTTTCAATGCATTTTACGTCTATTTGGACATGTATTTTACATTACAAAAAGGAAAGACCTCTCAATTGTTCAAGAACAATTGACATTTTAATTATTATAATTATTATTCTTTTGTTCCGCCAAACTTTGACAAAATTTCCTCCGTAACCGTAAGCCATGTCGCTTTCAGGTTCACACTTTGAATTGAGTCATTAATACCTATCCGGAACTCACCCTGTGAGTCGCAAAATTTAGTCCGTCCTGAGTTATCTGCTCGAAACCTAAAAACCTTGTTATCATTCAAACACCGTAACCGTAAAAGATACAAAAAAATCGAAGGGTGAAATTTGTTCAATACCAGACCCTGGTTCTTCGTTACATTTGGATTGAAATATTCAACGACTCATTGGTAGGGTTATGCCCCTATGCAAATTAATCAGTATCGGTTGGCCACCAAAACTCAGAAACAGTAAGTCGTAGACACCTAGGATCTTCGCCAATCATCATCAATTCATGTGACTCTGAAAAATTCCTCAAGGTCAAATTGGTATGTTGACCTTGACCTTTGACCTAGTACCTTGCTATGGGATAATCTCAGCAACCTTAATACTTACAGAAGTGTTGAATATTGGAAAATGTTTGCGTCATTAATGCGCAACTTTGTTACGTTTTGACCGTAGAGATTTGACCTTTCTGTAAGGGGCATAACCGCTGTTTCAGGTTTCTGAACAGAAAAAATCATCTTTTACTATATAACCAAAGGTCCTAGACCTATGGGGTCTTCACCAATGATATTTGGGACCATTGACCTTGACAAAGGTCAAAGGTCAAAGGTCAAGGTAATGTCCCAGATAGGGAATTAAGTGTTTCTAACCTCATATAATGGATTTTTAGTATGTTTTCAAGCTTTTAAAGTTTGACCTTGACCTTTGACCTTACAACATTTTATTGGATATCTCAAAAACCATTATACTTACAGAAATAGTAAATAGTGAAAAATGTTTAGGTGACTATTGCGCAACTTTTTTATACATTAGACCGAAGATATTTGACATATCCTTAAATAGCATAACCCTCGTTAACGGTTTCTGAAAAGACAAAATTAGCTTTAACTCTTGAACCAAAGGTCCTAGACCATTGGGTCTTTTACAATGACATCGTGGACCAATGACCTTGACAAAGGTCATGAGATCAAAAGTCAAGGTCATGTCCTAAATAGCGAATTTGTTGTTTTGTCATATTTTTAACGGTTTTATGTGTGTTTGAGAGCTTTTCAGTGCATGCTACGCCTATTAGAACATGTATTTTACATTACAAAAAGGAAAGACCTCTCAATTGTTCAAGAACAATTGACATTTTAATTATTGTTTTTATTCTTTTTCCGCCAAACTTTGACGAAAGTTAGCAGCCTTAACCGTTAGACGTGTCGCTTTCATGTTCACAATTTGTATTGGTGTCACAAATACCTATACGAAACTCACCCTGTGAGTCGTAAAATTTTGTCGGTCTGCAATTATCTGCCCGAAACCTAAAAGCTTTGTCATCATTTAAACACCGTAACCGTAATAGGTAGAAAAAAAACCGAAGGGTGGAATTTGTTCAGGACCAGACCTTGGTTCTTCGTTACATTTGGGTCGAAAAGATTCAACGACTCATTGGTAGGGTTATGCCCTTTGAAAATTAACCGATGTCGGTTGGCTACTAAAGTTCAGAAACCGTAAGTCGTAGTCACCTAGAATCTTCACCAATGGTGATCAATTCATGTTAATTTTAACGTTGACCTTGACCTTTGATCTAACACCTTGTTATGGGATGATTACAGAAACCATTATACTTACAGAAGTTTTGAATAGTGGAAAATGTTTGGGTCATTAAGGCGCAACTCTGTTACATTTGACCGAAGAGATTTGAACTTGCCGTAAGGGGCATTACCTTTGTTTTAGATTTCTGAAAAGAAAAAATCAGCTTTTACTATATAACCAAAGGTCCTAGACCCATGGGATCTTCAGCAATAATATAAGGGACTAATGACCTTGACAAAGGTCACAAGGTCAAAGGTCAAGGTCATGTCCCTGATAGCAACTTATGCATTTTTGACCTTATTTAAATGGTTTTAGCTGTGTTTTAAAGCTTTTTAAAGGTTGACCTTGATCTTTCACCTTACAATTTTTTATGGGATATCTCAAAAAACCATTATACTTACAGAAATCGTGAATAGTGAAAAATGTTTGGGTCATTAAAGCGCAACTTTTTAACCGAAGAGATTTGTTCTATCCGTAAGGGGCATAACCTTCGCTTACGGTTTTTAAAAAAATTAGCTTTAATTATTAAACAAAAGGTCCTAGACCAATGGGGTCTTTTCCAATAACATTATGGACCAATGACCTTGACATAGGTCATAAGGTAAAAAGTCAAGGTCATGTCCCAAATTGCGGATTATGTGTTTTTGTCAATATTTTAAGGGTTTTATGTGTGTTTTAGAGCTTTTCAATGCATTCTACGCTTATTTAAACATATACTTTACATGACGAAAAGGAAAGACCTCTCAATTGTTCTGGAACAATTGACATTTTAATTATTATTTTATTATTATTATTATTATTATTATTATTATTATTATTATTATTATTATTCTTTAACACCAAACTTTAACGACATTTCCCCAAAAAGTACGCGACATGTTGAAATGATAGAAGGTATCAAGTATCGGTTGACCAAAAGCTATCTTCTGGTTAGGGCACCACGCCGTAACATTTCTTTTATAACGGTTATCTTCCCTAACACCGAAAACCTTGTTATTCAAACACCGTAACCATAATAGTTAGAAAAAAGGGTTGAATTTGTTCAGGTCCAGACCCTGGTTCTTCGTTACATTTGAATCGAAAAGATTGAACGACTCATTGGTAGGGTTATGCCCCTTTGAAAACCTAGGATCTTCACAAATGATCATCAATTCATGTGACCATGAAAATATCTCAAGGTCAAAGGTCAAGGTCATGACCTAAATTTTGACCGTAGTTTGTTATTGGATATACGTTTCTTATGTGGGTCCAAAATTATTGGACCAACTATTATGGACCTAAAGCACCAAAACTGTTTTTCGGGGTCCAAAATGAAGAATTTTTGCTTATAACTTAAACAAGGTTAGAGATAGAGAGAAACTTTGAATTGCAAAAATGTTCAGCATAATATGATCCACAAAATTAGGTCAAGGTCAGAGGTCAATGTCCCTAGCATTGACATAAAAAACCTTAGCAACTATATATTTTTGAACTTAAAAGGCTATGAGTAATATAAAATTTTTAATACTGGAAATTACATTCTGTTCCTAGCAACAACATATAAATCCTTAGCAACCATTTTTTTTAAACTTTAAAGTCTATGAATAATAGATATGACATTTTTAATACTGGAAGTAATACTTTTGTTCTTAACAATGATGTTTGTCCTTAGCAATGATTTTTGTCTTTAGCAACCACTTGTTATGAACATGAAAGTCCTTAGCAGCCATATATTTTTGAACTCAGAAGATTATCAATAGTATAGATATTTATTAATATTTTATTTTCCACCAAACTTTAACGAAATCCCCCTCCCCCCCCCAAAAAAAAATGTAACATGTTGAAATAATATTAGGTATCAAGTGTCAGTTGACCGAAAGCCATCTTGCGGTTAGGGACTATACAGTTACTTTCCTTTATAGCAGTTGTCTCCCCTAACACCTTATTAAACTAATAAAACTTTACTATCTCTTTCTCAAAAATCATTACAAATATCGACAAAATGGTTCTTTAACTGTTCCTTTGGACTAGGCGCAACTTTGATACATTCAAGTCAAAGTTATCCGTTGACTATTAATAGGAGTTTTCTCCGCTTAAATACTTGACGTAAGTGGTATGTTGCTTAATCTAATAAGCCGTTAGTCGTTAAGGCCTAGAACCTTTTGATTTGAGGTCCTTGATACATGACTATAAAATTGATGTCAGGTTCAAAGGTCAAGGTCATGATTGGTCATGTAGGGTACAATTGCTCAATTATTGACAATGCATTATCAATAGGGTACATTATCTGTTTGGAACCTGACAACTAAAAAAAAGGTATAAAATTCTGATTAGATTCTGAAATAAAACTCATCATCTGCTGAAAGTACATAATAAATTATTTCAATGAAAAAAAAAAAAAAAAATAGCATACTTATGCACTGGAAATATCCTCGACAAACAGTGGTTAAGGACGCTCTCAAATTCCGCACTAAATGACACTGCATAATTGTCAGTCAGCCTATTCCAATAGGAAATAAAATGTCAGAGAAACTTTCAAATGTATCACTCTAAATTATAGTAATTTTGGCACACAAATGGTTGATCTTTCATAAAATTAATCAATTAAAAGCATATACCATCCAATCATGAACCTCACAGATTTTTATTCTTACTACTTGTAGTAGTACCATCTTCAAAAAGTTCCCTGTGAAATGTAAACAAACTGGGAACCCATGGTGTAGGGGAGTGCAACATGATTTTAGCGTTAGTCATAGCTATATCACTAAATTCCTCCTATTAAGAGACAACACCAGTATGTTGGTTCGACAAGTGTATGACAGTATATTTTAAGAAAAAATATGGAAGGAAAGACTTTTCAATTGTTCGTGAACAATTGACCTTTAATTTCAAATGTAATTATGCCATGCAAAATATAACAATATGTTGTAATTCATGTCTATCAGTCTATCATACTATATCTGAAACATAGTATTGTATAGTAATAACGTAAGTGGCCACAGAAAATATTCTAAACTCACGGATTCTGGTTTCTTCTTGCGCATAGGAAGACATCTGAAATAGAAAAAAAAAAAACAAAAACAAAAACGAGAGGTTAGTTTTCGTTTTGTTTCTATGTTGTGATGATGATAACAATTATAGGTTGCAATTCTGCAAATATTGACAATGCAATTTTCCATAGGAACTCCTTTTACGGCTTAAACTGTGCAACTTTTACTATGAAGTTTTGTGAAAAATCATATCCTAGAATGGACCATAAGAAAGTTGGCAACACAGATTAATGAAGATTAACTGATAAAAAAAAAAAAAAACAACTACGCAACCAAAGGTCATTCAACCAAATATTACACAGAAGACGGAAGGTTGAGTATTATCACCTCTGTAATCATTGGTGAACCCTGGTGCTTCCGTTATGCAAATGCAACCACCAAAACAAAACTGAAAATCGTCTCATTTTTTAGCGATGATAAGATTTATGTTCACTATTACTAAATCAACTGTTTTGGTTCTTAAACATTCTTGGATTTCAAACATTCTGCTTTATGCGTTCCTGATGAAGGTAGATCCAGAAAAGCGCTTCGGACGCATGAAATTTATAACGTGTTGTTTTCAAATTTTACAGCACTGGGTCGATAAATCTGCTGGTGGACTATCAGGGTATCATCAGCTCAGTATTCAGTACTTCGGTACTGACATGATTTATTACAAAACTTTTTAAAATTGTCCGTTAATAAATTTTGAAATTATTAGAAACATTACTAAGGTTTCAACTCCCTCATACAAAGTTGACCTTAGATGAATTTGGCTTTTTCAGGTCTTTTTTTGGTAATATAGCTTTTCAACTGTCCAGGTTCTTATACATCCTTGGCTTTCAAACATTCGCGTTTGAGCGTTCCTGATGAAGGTAAATCCAGAAAAGCTCTTCGGACGCATGGAATTTATAACGTGTTGTTTTCATTTTTTTTTTTATTTTCATTTTGAACGATTTTCTTTAATAATTGTAGCAGGTATATGACATGACAGATTTGAATCAAATAACATAACTATTCAATTAAACTATATCGTCTTATTCATTTATCAGTAAAATACGTATTATTCTGAAAGCCTTTCAGTAGATATCATTTCCTTAGTTTCTGTATTAGTAAACCACAAGTATTCGATACATATGCTAAAATATATGGCTTCGCGTTTGATTAGTATAACGAAAGTGTATCTGAAACACTGACTTAAGATTCAAAATAATGTACTGTGGATTCATTATTATTCGTTGGATACCAATTTTCGTGGGTTTCGTGGGTTTCGTGGGTACAGGTGAACCACGAATTCAAATGTTCAACGAATAACATATTTTTAATAGGCTTTGTATACAGAGATTGGCAAAACCACGAAATCAAATATCCACGAATATGCAAGTTTTGAACAATCCACGAAAGTTGATACCCACGAAAATAAATGAATTCACAGTAATTGTCTTTTTAGGTAACATCATTATTTACAAATATGGCTCGTACAAATGTCAGAATTACAGGCTTGTTAAAACATATACTGTTTTGTCTTTTGTAATGTATTGTACTAATGACAAACACATGCGCATTACCCAATTTCAGAGTCTTGTTCCATCATTTCCTGAAAAAAAATTATGATAAGAAGAATATGTGTCTGGTAATATTTAACAGGGATAACGCAGTAGTTCACAATGTTTCAACATGATTAATAAAGACCATTATAGAGTGAATTGTGACTTTTCGATTATCAATTGATTACGAAAATAACTTTTACGAAACAAACAACATGTATAATAAAGATAAAACATATTTCCCCGTTTGAACATTTCGTTTGTTATATCAATATGCTCGATTTAATTTTAATCTATTTGAATATCTTTTGCATTATTTATTTTGTTAATTTTTATCATCTAGACAGGAATGAAGGAAAAGTGTATATATCATGTATATATTCTGACAGATTGTCAATAGTCAGTTAAAGAACTATTAGTACAATCGTCCATAACAATGTAAACAAGTAAAGATAAGTAGTAAGCATGCCGAAATCTCATTTTACATTTATAAGATATAATCGGTAAGTAACGACAAATTCTTTCAATCTTTCAAGCAAAGTAGACCTTTTTGTTACTATTTTTTAAAGTCCCTTTAGGATGTATTTTACCACTTAGGATCAACCAATTGTATAAAGTGTAGTTTTCTATTTCTTGTTTTTTAAACATTGAATTAAACAATATTAAAGTTGATAGAAACATAACTTACCAACACTTCTCTGGAACTTGGTCTCTTAGCAAATATAAATAGTCGATAGGAAAATCGTCTGTAAACGTCACAATAAGAAGATCAATTTTCATATGCATGTATGTAATGATGGTGATAATAATAAGTATAACATAATTTAGTATTGATATAAAGTAAATGGTCAATGAAACGAAAAACTGTGGTTTGATTAACTGTTGAAAGAAAGAAAAAAATACTGATATTCATTGAGGCCTTCGATCGAAGAAGATATATGTTTTTTTTTTTTTTCAAAGTTCATGTGTTATCTACTTTGTAAAGCACCAAAGGTTAACACACGGAAGTAGGCAATACAAATTTAAGAACATAATCTTTATGAAAACCAATAAATAACCAAAACTAAACTAAATAGAAGACGGAAAGTTGAGGATTACGATCCATACAAATCGGGACCCAGGTGCTTCGATCATGCAAATCCAAACAACAAACATAAAACCTGATCTATGATTGAACTGGTTTTGAAGTCCTGAGATGTTTATGTTTTTTAATAATACTTAATAGATGGTAAAACAAAGAGTTGTTTTTAAGATACATGATCTTCGTTGATAAGTTTATCAACCGAGGGTTCTTGTTTTAGCTGACTATCTTTAGGGTCTGAGGTTAACATCTCTTTTTCGGTTGCTTATTGGCTATGATGACTTAGTCTATGGTTATTGAAAGATTTAACAGGACTATAAAATAAAGAGACAATGAACAAGATCATTCTTTACTCTTGCGTTGGAAGCTTTTGGATGCAATGAATTAATGTACAATTGCAGGTATACAAAATGACAGGCGTGGGTTCATTTTTTGTTAAATAAATAGGTACATTGAATGTTTTGTATATAGAAATTCTGTGTATAATATTGCTTATATGTCTAGCATACACACCCTTATTATCTAATTCTACTCGGGGAGGAACTACATTTGTCTTCATCTTTGGGAGTCGTTTTCAGGGATTTGAATAACCTTTGAATATCAATGTCTTTAATTTCAATCATTCTGTACATTGAATTTGAATCAAAATTGCATGTCGTATTGGCCTCTTAAAAAAGTGAATTCAGCTTAAACAATGGTGAATTGTCAAATTATGTTTGAACAGAAAATAACAAACCATCAATGTACAAGTTACTAACTTTAAATGGTGTTTTTTTCGATGCCTATGACTCCCATTGCGTCGAATAGAAATGTCAGCTAAAAGTAACTTGGATTACCGATATCACTGCATCTGTGACCACACTGCCATGATTAAATATCTGCACCATGCATCAGGTTTGTCGTTGCATCTATACGAGATATCTGATTCAAATTCTCCAATCTAAAAACACTTTTCTGTGTAATAGATATGGAATACTCAGTTTTGGATAATGATTAAATAATTCTTTTTCTCTATAGTCCCAACTTTCATAGAATCCATGGACGGGTCAGGTTTGTTAAAGTGTAAAGAAAAATAATTGTTATCAGCATCAGAAAGTTCCACATACAATGACTCAAACAATGATCAATATTGTTTAATCTATTGCATGTGTCACCAACATCTATTAGTCCACAAAGAGTATATTCAACTTCGTTAATAACATAACATAGTATTACAAGATTATTCTGATTATGTCTTTAGTAACCCTTAGTGGTCAAGTTTCTTTGAAAACAGCTATCAGCATGATCAGGAATTATGTTTGTCAGTTTTTATGACTGCATTTAGATTTGAAAGAATGTTGCAAGTTGTCATTGAAATCTAATCTTTAAGTTGTACAGAACATGGCGTAATTACCAAATTTGTCAAATTTGTGTATTACAATAAAAAATTGAAAACTGAACAAAGATCAAATTTATGAATTTTCTTAGATAATCATAGGGCCACCCTTATTTTCATTTGGAACTTTATGTTATAAATACCACTGGGTCGATACCTCAGCTAATGGACTGTTATTCGTCGAAGGTACCAGCAGCCACGTACCAATTACTTCAGTACTGGCGTGAAACACAGATGTTTTGTTATTGATAATTGCTGTTTCATTATTTTGGAAACTGCTTTAATTTAAAGAATAGATCTTCCTTACGCAAAAACTGATTGTTTGCCCGGTTTTGGCTATACGTTTAGTTCCTTTTGGTTGATTTATTTGTAAGTTCTTTATGATTTTAATAAGTTTCGGATTTTCAAAGATATTGGCCTCGAGCATCACTTAAAAGACAGTTGTTGTCGAAATGTGTGTCTGTTGCAAAAAAAAAAAAAAAAAATCATCTCGAGTGTATTAACTTAGCGACTACCGTATATAGTCCATCAGTATTACATTTTCAAGGGGCATATATTACAGTAACGATACCGTCTTTACTGCACAAGATACGCATTCCCACAATTAATGTTTATTCAGTGATGCTCGCGGCAGAGATATTTGAAAATCTACAGCTTATAAAAACGGCAAAAAAAATTATCCAATTAAATAGACCTTAAAGTATAGCGAATTCCGGAGAAAGAATATGAGCTTCAACTAAGGGAGATATTTTCCTAATTAACATATGAATGTTATATGATGTAGCTGAAGATAATATTGCTGAAATTGGTAATGTGCATCCCACTCTCGAACCTAAATATAAACATAGTCCTCATTCCTATCCACGTTAATTTTTTCACTTCAAAACATTTTATGGAAGCGGACCAATATACCTGTATTTATACACCAGACCGCACTGCACTGGTTACCGGAATTTCGGATACACCAAACCAGGCAATTTATATCTGAGAAACAGGCTATATATGCCCTCAATTTTAGAATTCATTCATACATTTTTGTATGATTCAAAATTATCAGTAAATTGTGTGTTCTACAAGGATCACCAGTCCTTCACCTATCATCTGATACCTTAATTACTAAATTATATGCTACATAGTTTAAGATTTACCCTTATTCGTAAGAACTATTTTGTTTTTAATATGTACTACTTTCCAGTATGTTCTTTTTTGACCGGGCCCGATTAGGTGGTGTTACATCTTACAAAGTCTATCCAAATTAATTTTGCAAAGACAAAGAATTCGCTTAAGCCGGTGCAAGGTCCGTCTTAAACTTGCAGTGAGGTGAGTTTTTTCTCCGTGTGGAAGGCCTCACTGTGACTTTGAGATGAAGAACAGCAATAAAAGCTCTGTTCCCTTGCTTTTTTTTTTGCTGTGCATAAACTGATTTTGTTTCATGGATGGATATCCAATATCCTTTGCCTTTCTATTATATTAACGCTGATGGGCTATTCCTCGATAATACCTTTGCCATTGAAATTGTTTTTTTATTCTGTTCACGATTCTGCTGATTTGTTAGAACGCTATATCTATCGCTTTGCTGTAAATTGGCTTTATTGGTGTCTTTTATGTTTATTCATATTCAACCATATGACATATATCAAATACCACTTCAAACTGAAGAGAAACAGTAAAACCTCCATCAACCGGTTACGCTTGGGAATGGCAAAATTCGTCGCTTTTAAGGGATATTGTTTGCATAGGTCCGTAAATCCCTATGACCATTCGAAAAATAAATCAGGGAGTAAGTTGTATCGTACTTATAACGAATAAAGGAAACTCAAGTTATCGCATGTATTAGTGTGAAGTGGTTTGCGAAACATTAACATAAACAAATTAAAACGAAAACTTATAATATAATAATTTCAATACTATAAATTGCTATTGCATATTTGTATCAAATTGGAGATTTATCTATGAATAATATATATCTATATATCACACACATCTGTGTTAAACATAAAGATACGGAGAGAGTATTTTTCTAATTTTTCTTTAGTAATTAGTACTTAACCCCAAAAGATATACCGTACCATTAACAAATTCAAGCTTATTATTATCGAGAGACATTCCTAAGCAAACATAAATATTACATAACTACTGTCAAATAATGTATCAAATTTTCGCTAGTTGTTAAATGCATGGAATGTATTTGTAAAGAAGTGATTTTTAAGCTGATACTATCCGTTTAATTACATTATCTTAAATCGTTTCTTTTGTAGGCATTAGCGAATGCTAACACGGTAATATTTGTAAACTATAGTTTACAACTAATGTAAACTATTCAGGTTTAATGTAAATCGACAGCAAAGCAAAATTAAATATATGTACATTTTTGTACAATCATAAAACCTTTCGACAATGCTTTGTTAAAGGAATGATTCCGCTAATCGTCTGATACATTTAGGCGATTTAATAAAACTTAACATAGCAAAGTATCAATTACCAGTTTAAAACGGAGAAGCATCAACTTTTATGTTTATTCATATAATGTCATCACTGCAATAAAAATATGTAACATTTTTTTCTACACCAGTTCAGTGAAACTAAATATATCACATAAAAACATATCGAATGAATGTTAAGAATTACATTGATCAAGTTTATGTATTATCAATCTAATACTTAAGAAAGTTAATTCTATGTAACAGATCATCAATTGAAATCGAAAATTGAAGTTGCAAGTCATTATTAGACCCTAAATAACAACATTGATTATACGTGTTTGTAATTGTGTTAAATAAAGTGATTATGACATATCGGCTTTCGACATCACACATCATATCAACCCCTTATAAGATAATATTCATTTAGCAGAGCTAACGGGATAAGTGTCAGGTTGATACGGTTGTGATATTAGAAACTTATGCACATTTTTCATAGCTTTTAAACAAACTTAATTTGACGAATTAATTACTAAAAGCACTAGTTTTACCAAAGCGCCAGTTTCAACAAAATGTTTCAAAAATTTCAATTTTGAATCAATTTTTTCTCGAAAAAAACACTGTTACCTGACTGTGTTTTTTCTGATATTTCAAAAAACATATCTCAATTTTAGCCATATGTTAAATCCCAAAAACGTCACTGCAGTGTGAAACTGTATCGACCCCTTAGTTACTGAATTAAATACAACTTCATAAGTTATTAATGGCCTAAAGACCAACAGATTCTAATGAATGTGTATAATATTTAAAACGAACAACATGTACTGACATTCTATTTCAAAAGTGATGTATATCTATCAACTATCAATTTATCACACAAATCCGTATTAAACATATTAAGCATACGAAGAGGATCATTGCTTAATTATTCTAGGTCATTACAACTGAACCGTAATATTAAAATATAACAACGAATTGCAATTTATGATCGAGAAACATTCCTCAGCATAGAAAAACATCAAATAAATATTGTCAAATATTAAATGTCAACACATTGTTTGATACAAGTAATCTGGCTGTAAAGAAGTGATTTTTACACTGATTCTATCCATTGAATTACATTATCTTAAATCGTTAATGATGTAGAAATATGAGAATGCTTAGACGGCAAAATTTATTAAATGTTACTAAAAACCTATATGAAGTATTATAGTATAAAGAAATTTGATTGGAAAACATAATTAAATATATACATGTGCGTTGAATGATATACACTTTCATCAACTCTTTGTGAAAGCAATAACTCCACTAATCTTCATACATTTTACTGCAGTTTTCAATATAATTATATAAAGCAAACACATGTGGTAAAACAGCAGAAACAAGTTTAAATGGAAAGAACACTTACGGTTACGTTTCTATATACTAACGTCTTCACTGCATAGAAACATATGTCACTTTTTCTACACCAATGCAGGCAACTAATTAAATCACGAACACACATATTAAATGTATATTAAGAATATACATGTATTTCTTATTGAGTTCGTTGTATGAATCTTATAGCGTTATATGTCCACTTTTGATAAAAAAAAATTGAGATTACTATACATTTGAAATTTAAGTGCGATGGTCTTTCTCTCTAGATTTCCACACTCTACGAGTTTTTGTCAACATTACACTGTCCTTTCTCCACACTCACATTGGAATATAATTGCTTATTCATCTACTTTGTTCAGATACATTTTTTATAGTGTTGTATCTCAACTCTAATGTATTTCTGCTGTTAAATAATTGTTATCGAAATTATCTAATATGTAGTACTGTAGATTAAATGGTTTGCATGGTTTGAACTCAATCTATGAGCAATTCTTAGCAAATCCAGCAGTAAAGAATTGGAGATATTAATAAGTAAAAAACTCGGTTTATCTCCAATGAAATATAGGAATAAATTTCTAAAACTACTTGTTTGTAGTGAAATGTTCTAAAAAAAAAGAATGCTTGATTTTTCTTAGATGCTTTGCTACTCAAAAACAATGAAACATAAAGTTACTATTCATGTACGTAAATTCAATTCCTATATTACTTGTTTTGTCTTAATCAATTATTTATAATATTGAGCTTTTAAACTTTAGTTAAGATTTTTACCATTATTAATCACCAAATGGGAAATATGTCATTTTAGGACTCACACGACGAGTAATTTTCTACAAAGTAAATTGTATGTATAGTATAGTCAACTGACAAACAAGGGCCAGAGGTTCCTGATGTGAAACAGGGGCAAATTGCGGCGGAGTTAAACATGTTTTGTAATATATCAACCCTCACCCTCTACCTCACACACACATATCAATACGGGCAATAAAATTCAGAATAAAAGAAGTCCGAGTCCGATGTTAGAATAGGTAACAGAAAAAAACTAAGCAAAATGAAAATAATCAACATAAATTAACAAAGGACAGCTAGCAGTTACTGCTATGCCACCTCCAGAACTCAATTTAATTCACATTGAAAGATTATGTCTTCATCATATGAAAATAAAGAACAAACAATATTGTATTTATATCCCGTCTGAATAAGTCTGTTCAAAGGTTTGGTAAGCTTTTAAGGTGAATGACGACATTTTGTGCTTTGTATACAATATTATTATAAAAGATGGGATGTGAAATACCTGAACGTATAAGATGTCTGTACGTTGATTTATATTTACGAATGATGTCCTTGTACCGATGAAAACATTTAGTAAATCTTTTGACAAGTTTGTGATATCAAAAACCCTAGTGTTATTATTGTTTAGTAATACAGAGATTTCTTTCGTTACAATCATATTAAGGTGTTATATACACGAGCAAATTGATCAAATTGAGATATATAACACCCTAAGATAGTGCCCAGGGAACGTCACTATAAAAAAAAAAGGATAATTAACATAGGAAATGAAAAATCATTTCTTTCATCTTCAATTTTAGTATAAAGCTTTCTGTTAAACAGAAAGATATCACGGTCCAGGAAAGGACAGTGTTCATTGTTAGTATTAGCTTTATTTAAAGTCAGATCAGCAAGATAAATCTCTTAATAGAATTGAGAATGGAAATGGGGAATGTGTCAAAGAGACAACAACCTGACCAATGAGCAGAAAACAGCCGAAGGCCACCAATTGGTCTTCAACGCAGCGAGAAAATCCTGCACCCGGAGGCGGGACTCAGCTGGCCCCTAAACAAAAATGTGTACTGAACAGTAAAAATGGACGCCATACTAAACTCCAAAACATGTAAATGAACAAAAATTAAAAATCATACAAGACTAACAAAGGCCAGAGGCTCCTGACTTGGGACAGGCGCAAAAATGCGGCGGGGTTAAACATGTTTAGTGAGATCTCAACCCTCCCCTTATACCTCTAGCCAATGTAGAAAAGATAAACACACAGCAATACGCACAGTACAACTCAGTTAAAAAGAAGTCCGAGTCCCATGTCAGAATAGGTAACAAAAGAAAGTAAGCGAAATGACAATGATACATAAATTAACATTAAGTTTACATACTGAAGTCGGCATTTTTTAGAGCCATTATATCATTCAAATATCTAAAAGCTCTATTATTGTTCTTTGTATCATATGTTGTTTCGATTGATCTTTGCTGATTTTAGTCATAAATTGAGACTCGAAACAATACAATTACAGGTCTGCAGAAAGTGGTGGAAAGTTAGATTCCATTGGAATTCCAATAACTTGACGATATACGTAATCTCCTTAGTGAACAAAAATGTTATCTAGTAAAAATACAAGTGCAGTTATTGTATCAAAGCAGGTCCAAATGGCATAGTTCTTTTTGTTTGTTGTTAATAAAAGATTACCTTAAATAGTTTGAACATATATGTTTACATTCTGACTTTTTAAATGCCCATTTAATTATGCTTTATAAGTAAATTACTACCATTATAAAACCCGATAAATCCCACTGAACATTCATCCACTTTTGCAGTATACAGAAATCACCATTTTGTCGCAGTCTTTCGGTGTCGCCAGTGCCCATCTACATTGCGACTACTGCCATTTTTGTGCGTAGAAGCTAGAAAATGATGTCCCCTTTGGAACAAGAGAGTAAATAACAGGTTCATTTCACGTGGCTCGGTACTTATACATCCCGTCATTGTGTTATTGTGCTATGGTAGTTTTTGTATTCTTGTCTTTTGTTTTTGCTTGTGTGCTTTGTCTGTTTGCTTTTTTGCATTTCTTTGTTGACATATTTGTTTGTTTTTATAGTGATTAAGATTATGGTACAGTGTTGACTGCTGTACTCCCATATATTTGCCATTTTTGCCTATTAGTATTAATGTCTGTTTTTTTCACATTGTTGTCAATATAATGGAATTTTAAGCGACTGTCATACAAGTGAGAGGTTTAGCTAGCTATAAAACTAAGTTCAATCCACCATTTTCTACATAAGAAAAATTCCTGTACCAAGTTAGGAATATGACAGTTGTTATTCATTCGTTTGATGTGTTAGAGCTTTTGATTTTGCCATTTGATTTCGTACTTTCCGTTTTGGATTTTCTTAGAAGTTCGGTATTTTTTTATTTTACTTTTTAATTAGGTTTGTGATTTTTTCTTATTAAGATTATGAGGCAAAATTGCATATAGGGTAGAAAAATCAAAGCGTTGCATAGATTCGCAATCACTAATATGAGCATGCAATTTATCAAGACTTCCAACGAATTTTTGACACTCCAGCAGTAATTAATTCTACTATTTACACAGGCCTTATTTGAACAAATATATTACCAGAGTTTTTATTGTTCCAAGCGTAGTAGTAAGTTAAATAGACAGTATAGTAGTGGAACAATGGCTTTAAGACGAAATAAAAATATATGTGTAAAGCGTTTTGTGCAGTTTTGGAAGCCAGTACATAGTTGGAACTTTCATGTTATACGGTTCTGCTTGTAAAGAGGTAGCTAAAATTTCATAGATATTATTTAAAAAAAAAATCAGAAATAGGGCTATAATGGTTGTTTTTAGGGGTAAAATATTATTTAAAATGCTTACAACGAATATCAACTATGTTCATTACTGTATTATAAAACAATCTAAGAATTTTTTTCAGCTTTTTCTCGTTTTATCCATTCTATAAAGTAAAGACATAGTGAGTCGTTGATGATTATACGAAACTCATTCAAATTGATAATTGACGGGAGCAATATTTAGATCCTTTACTAAGGAATGATTTTCTTGAAAAAACAACGAAAAATTTACCTTTATTCAAATAGTACTTTTAAAATCAGAAATAATTGTTGTTATATGTTTGTACACTACTCTACAAACAAAACCATCCAGACATTACTGAGAAAAAATATGCAGAAAAAATGCTATTTTGTTTTTTTATAATTGATTTGAGTCTACATCATCTGAAACATAATTCTGATGATATACAAGGGGGAATACAAAACTAATACATAGACAATACAGTTGTATGTCATCAATGAGTATTTGCATTTTCATTTAGAAACAAAAATTAGGACATAACAAATTGGAGAAATTAAGGCAGGCTAACTACAATTTTTATGTAATTAGTTTGTATAAATGGTTTTGATTGGATGACAATAAGCGTAAAATACTCTGTTTGTATAAATGGTTTTGATTGGATGACAATAAGCGTAAAATACTCTATCTCCTTGTCTCTAATTAAGGAAGCCGACATTTTAAATTCCAGAATGTATTGACATGTCATTTCTCCAATAATTAGCAAAAACAATCGCACATTTGTACCTACAACTCTTCCTTTTTTCAAATGTTATGACATTCTGAAGCGGACAAAGAGTCCACTCCGCGTCGCCAAGTAAACCGAATTTGCGACAGTAAAACTACCGATGGACGTCCGGAAAGCTTCAAATACAATACAAAACCGGAACTTACTCGAATTAGCAGAAACAACTGAAAAACACTCTGTTCGAATCAGCTTAACAAGGGAAGATGATTCGTAATTTCCAAATTCATTTCTAAGTTATTTCATTGCGAATTTCTTTTGGACATTAGATGCATTTAAATTACCTCTTCTGCTTGTGATAATTAGATGTATATTATCGATTGAACAGCAACTACATAGCAGCAGAGTATACAATATTTGCAATTTGAACGATGCATACATAGCACTGGAAAGACTATAAAGATATATGTATATAAACAATTGGTCATAGCAAATGAATTCAAAATGAATATTGCCCATTGGAACATTAAACATCAAAGTTATTCAATTATTGTTAAGTAATAGTGACATAATTCTTATTAGCATTCTGCAATTATTTATGATTATCATTTTAACAAAACATCAATAGTAATAAACTATGGGAACATTTTACTTTAATCAATGTGCATGTCTGTGACCAAATCTCTACAAGTTTAAATCAACGGTTTAGGTAATTTTGATTCTGGATAAATGTTCAATAATTGGGATAGATTGTGCAATGAAAACTTGCTTTTATAAAGAAGTATTTATAAAAAAAAATTGTTAAATGACATGCTATATGTTAGACCGTTTAAATTGTTAAAAAAAAATGAGAATATTGACAACAGAATGTTTGTAAGCAGAATTTTGTTTTCAACTTAATTGAAAGTTCAAATACGAACAAAGTTGATATTCTCACTCACTTGAATTTATTGATATAACTCGCTCATGTAATCCTTAAAATTAACCAAACGTGCCAAATGTTGAAAACTTTTAACAACGATGAAGCCTTTAAGCAAATAAATAATATATATTCACTGCCTAAAGCATCTATCAAAAAAACAAAAAAAAAACAAAAAAAAACTTTAGCACATTATATGCCGTTTTGGAATAACAAAATCGAACAACACCTGACCGAACGCATATGTATTAAACGAGTGAGTAGCAAGAGTTTAATCAATAGCGGCGTTCGGGCATAAATGGTATTTTTTTTTTTATACTAAAAAAACAATTTTTTTTTTTTTACTTTTTTATCATATAGAAACATGACGTCTTAAGTGCAGTTCCCGTAAATCGGAATTGATCATGAAAAAGTATATAAGTCACAATCATCTTTTTAGTACATTATCTAAATCGATCATGTTACACATTTACATTTCACCAAAAAATAGTTTATTATTTATAAATGGTCAATTTAACCTTCATCAAGTATACTAAAAGCCAAAATGTAAAAGCAAAGGATGTATGAATACCGGGAATACGTTAGAAGCTATATGACCAAAAGGGGCTTACAATGAATATCCACTTTCGCCGTTACGAAGTCAATGTTGACAGATTGAATTGAAACCTATATTTTCTAACGGTCAATTCCTGTAAGGTATCCTATAAATTATATCCTCTCTCAATTTTCGCTACAAAAAGAAGTATGTTTGTTTTCATTTCACGCCATTTTGGAGGGATAATAAATGTTCATAAAATAATCTGTTGTAAGACCAAAATGATGTTGCTTTTAATTTCATACAGGTTTGTTTATAAACCGGCTGTTTCAGTTGAATTCTTAGTATATATTGGGAGAGACCTGATTGTATTTCTAGCACCCTTCTTTAAAATAATGGAAATAAGTTGCTACCACATCAGTCCTTGCACTGAACTTACTTACTGAATAATATACTGCATACAGTAGAACATGTAGAAATCGAAGTTAAATGACATTGACAGCTTTTTGCTTTTTTTAGGGAAGACCCTGAGGTAAATAAATAAATAAGGACAGCTAGCAGGACATCTGCCGTAAATATGAATTTTGACATGTTGCTCGAAACTCAATTACAATTTCTGAGAGAAAACAGGATAGCACTATAAAATTGAAATGCTCTTGATGCAATTTTCAGACCTGCTTGCGAGATATTATAAAATATATGTATCACTGATAATGCATTGTAAATATGTTTTATTTAAAAATAAGAAGATGTGGTATGATTGCCAATGAGACAACGCTCCTCAAGAGATCAAATTACACAGACATTAACAACTATAGGTTAGGTCACCGTACGGCCTTCAACAATGATCATAACCCATACCGCATAGTAAGCTATAAAAGGGCCCGATATGACGAACGTAAAACAACTCAAACGAGAAAACTAACGGTCTTATTTATGTACAAAATAATGAAAGAAAAACAAATATTTTACACAGCAACAAACGACAACCACTGAATTACAGGCTGCTGACTTTGGACAGGCACATACAGAATGTGGCGGGGTTAAACATGTTAGCGGGCGACCAACTCTCCCCCTAACCTGGGACAGTGGTGTAGCAGTACAACATAAGAATAAACTATACAAATCAGTTGAAAAAGGCTTTACTCATCAGATGCATAAACATAGAAATGCATCTTACAAAAACACAGAGTGAACGTAACAGGGTACTTATACATCCCCGCAATAAAAAGACACTAAGTACTGATCTGAGAGTACTCGCAGTTACTGAATTTACATTTTTTATTATGCCTCTTTCATCCAACTTGTATACTAAAAAAGAAACACTTGTACGGCTATGTGTAATGAGTAGCACTGGGAATAGACCTTTATCATTCACAGTGTTTTTTCGTCATTGTTGAAGATCATAAACTTAATCATATGATTTTATGGTATATTTTTTTTTAATTCAATCACATTTCGTATGCTTGAATGCGTACGCATACGTAAAAAGTTGAAAGAGTATGAGTTAAGAAAAAATGACTATATTATCTATAATCATCACAGTTATACAATATTTTTTAAATATATGTAATGGAAATTTTATAATAATTCTGCAATTATCTATGATTATTACCTTAAAAAACAATCGTAAAATAGACATGACAAAACATTGAAAACAATAGATTATGGAAGGACTAATCTGAATCAAGAGACACGTCTGTACAAAAATAACAATTTTAAAACAGCTAATTCGAATATTCAGTTATTTTGTTAAATGTCTAATAACATGAATAATTAGCATTTATTGTGCAATGAAAGAATAATTTTTTAAAGAGGTAATTTTAAAACTAAATTATCAAATGACTTGCTTTATGTAAGACCGTTTAAATTGTTAATGAATGAGAATGTTGACAAGGCAATTTTTGTGAAGGGGATTTTAAAGTTAAGTTCTAGTAAGAACAAAATTGATATTTTTACACATTTTGAATGCATTGCATTAAGTTACAGTAAGTTCAGAAGGTTTTTAAATTACCCCAACTTAATCTTTGTGACGAAGGTAACACATGCCAAATGTTTACAACTTTTAACAAATAAAGCTTATAGCAAACGTATAATATATGTTCACACCTTGAAACCACTATTTCGGGCCCGGTCTGAAATTCTTAAGAATAACAAAAGCAATGTATGAAATTACAATAATAGGGCATATTATCCCTGTTCTTCAGATCAAAAGTATATATTTTTGTACATTAAGGTGGTACACAACACCTTGACTAATATTAATTTGGCTCGTTTAATTTTCATAAAATTTTGACAAAATGTTTACTTTGACCCTTTGACAAAAATATAAAAATTTCAAAAAATTTGAACCAACCACTTTATCAGAAAAATTTCATTGGTTATATAGCATTTTGACAAACACTTATTTTGATCATTGAGAAGCTAAATATTTCCTTAACAATACAACGTGATTAAAACGTGTAGCTGATTTTTACAGAGTTATCTCCCTGTAGTGTTAGGTACCACCTTAAGTCAAAAAAGGTAAAGTTTAACATGAAAAACAATGGGTCCATGCATAAGTGGTTTTATTCTTTAACAAAACATGACGCAGAAGAAAAATAATTATAGTCTTTCTAATCGCCGTTTTTTATATATCAAAAGTAAGACAAAACACATTACCAAGCAGAGAAAGGATTAACGGAGTGCACATCATCATTCACAATTGGTCTCATTTATTATATGCAAAAACGGCGATTATTTAATACTTTTTACTATATAAATAAATAACATCAAAACTCTTTTCTGTGGCTCTGTCGTTACTTGGACTGTCTTTATGTATTGCCGATTTTACTGTACCTTTTTGAATATATATGTATTACACCTGTTGCATACAGTTGTCATAACGACATGTCGTCACTTTGAGAAGACTGATCCAGATTTTGCAATTATTGTGAAGCAGAAATCGTTTTAAATGAACATGGACTATACATTTGTACTTGTTGATATGTGACACAGTTAAACAGTTAATAAGTTTTAAGTATCAAGGTGCGTATCTCAAGTTGAAATTTGGTCTCACGTGAGGGTCAGATAGCGGCAAAAGTCTCGAAGGGTAAAATAAACGAGTTATTTTGCATATGTGAATATCGGAATTTATCATTATTAGAAATGCATGAACATCCCCATCTTTTTATAAAAAAATATAGAATAGCATATAGCTTATTCAATATCACATCCGTGTCAACCCGAGTCACTAATATTATCCCATGAGTTCTGCTCGAGGGATTATATTGGAGGAGGGTTTATACGTTGTGTGATATTGGAAACGCCATATCGTAAACACTTTACTATTTACCTCTAGTAGATATTTGTCCCGCTACATGACATAAAACAGATAATTGGTTTGATAAAGCCTTTGCAACTTTGACTGATAATTGGATATGGCGTCATACATATCAGGGGTTTGATAAAGCTTGTGAAACCGTGACTGATATCGATATTATCGCGGAAGGCTGATGCAGCACGATTGCAATTGATTGTATTACATACACAATTTACTTTTGCCAACTACTAAGCATATAATAAATAATTTAAAGCTTTACGTAAAAAGGACCTACAAAGAATACCCACTATCATATACTAAGTCAATTCTGCGTGATGGAGTTGAATCCTAAATTTATTAACACTGATTTTTTTTTAAATTTGTCATGTTTGTTAACAGTCAATTTAAGTAAGGTATGTTATAAATTATACTAGTAAATTGATTTTAGTCTTAAACGATCATTTTGATCTTCCAGATCTCAAGTACAGGTTGAACCACTGATTTAAATGTTAAACAAAATATAAATTTTCTATAGGCTTTTATGGAAACGTTGTTAAAGTCACGAAATCAAATATTCATGAAAATACAAGTTTTCCTCATTCCGTGAAAATTGGTACCCACAAAAATAAATGAATCTACTGAACAGACATTTGTCATTTCGATTTGTTTTTGTTACGTTTTTTTTTTTTTCATTAAATAATTATAAGAAAGATTTTTTGATAATTAATACGGATCTTAATGTTTAAATGCCTACAGTGTTGCATCAAATTGAAAGAGTATGGATTCAAAGAAAGGAGACATACGATAGGATGAAATACAAAGCACATTTAGACGCAAATGATTTTGATTACGATTATGATTATCCTTCGGCAATTATCTTTGATCATGATTTTAAAACATCAAAAGTAATATATGCTACACAGGAAAGGGTATATAAACTATGTAGAAATTTACCTAAATCAAGAAGCACGTTCCTGCAAAACAAAAGATTTTAAATCAAGGTGGTTAAATACTCATCTTTGTTAAATGCCCAATAAATGTTATACAAAGGAAAATTATTTGCAATACGATATTTTACACTCATGTTATTCAATTACTTTTGATGCATAAAATTGTTGAAATTATAAATATTTTAGAATTTTACACTTTCGTTAAATATTTAAATGCGAAAGAATCTTCTAATGCTTCGATAAGTTTTAATGCGTTTAATTATAATGACAATAATAAAATAAATGACATACCTAATATATTTAACCATACCGTCTGATTCATTTATCAGTAAAATAATAAAATAAACAATATATTGAAAGCATTGTACATGTAGAAGTCAATTGTTTTTTCTTTTTCTATTTTAAGTATAAGCATATCTCCAGTACTCATGTTATTTTTTTCTTTCAATATATGCTTAGCTACATTTGTTTGCGAGTCTTATAAAGGCAATATAACTCAAATAAACAATTTTCCTATTAATTTACCAATTTCATTTGTATTAATCGCTTCTAAAACACTTATTATGAATACGAACTGGTTGAAATTGACAAATTGAATGATTTATTAATTGGTGTTTAACGCCACTTTCATCACTATTGGTGGTCAGCTTTTATTGGTGGAGGAATCCGAAATGCCCGGAGATAACATACGAGCTTTGGCAGGAAACCTGACAATCCTTGTCAATTCAGATTGGAGTCGTGTGCACCTGCAACTTGTAAGTTCATACTAAAAACCTCAGGCTATAGTGATACAGTAGTTGTACAACTACAAACAGTCGACCACCGAGGCCCTAACTGTTTAAACATACGTGTTTTTACCAAAAAAGAGACGATTTTTCATTCCCTATTGTTAATTTTCCCTTTTTAGACGGCGATGTTCCTTTGGCTCCATCATACGGTGTTTATTTATCCCAACTGGTTCGTTATGCCCGTTTGTGTAGATATGTCATATATTTTAACGAACGTAATCAATGCATCACTGGTAAATTATTAAATCAGGAATTTCGTTACAAAGATTTGGTTAGTAAATTTGGCTGTACCTACTAATTAAAAAATGTATTTCGCATCCTCAATTCTACGGTAATATTGTACTAAAAGCGCGGAAATCACTATGACATCCGAGTAAACTCATCGAACCTTTAAACAAACTTATAAGTAAAGGTTATCTTACCAATGTTGTAATTAGATCTTTGAATATAGTTTACATTGGCACTAATATCGATTTTGTCATCAGCAAATTAAAACATAACTAAATTTGTATTCTTTTCAAACGGGATTTATAAAGACACACCCACGTTCATTTTTATCTATAAAGAGGTTAACTCCTTACTATCCTACTGCCTGTCGATACATTTATTGTTGGCATTGCACACGTCATGTCTTCTTTGACTGTCCATGACGTTAAAATTCTAATTCTCTGGGATGTGTTTTAGTTGATTTTAGTCTCTGATGCATGATTTTTTATTATTAATTGTTTTGGCTTTTAACTAGCTGTCACTAACTGCGAGTACTCTCAAATCGTACGTTCTTGTTAATTTGACCTGTTGATACTATTTGTAATGTTTTTTTTTGTTATTTAATGTTTACTTATTCAGAGTTATATCTGGTCTATATACCAGCTTTGATAAGTGTTTGGAATTACTAGAAATTTTTCACTTTTTCGTACTATGAACATCGAAATTAGTTCCTTTCTCCTTTTATACTCTATATACATCACACTTCTGGCACCTATACATGAAGAACATGAAGTTTTATCGAGCACCAATTTTATAGTTTTATTGTTGATATTCACCCCACATGTACCAAGTTTTAGAATAGTGTTATTGCTATACAAGAAATTTCTTGGTGTTCCTAAACGGAAGGTTATACAGACAGAAGAAGTATACCTAACAACAAAATTATTTTCATTTACCTGTGTATAAAATTATTGCAAACTTTTTTCAGGGCTGATGTTTTTCTTACATTGTATAACATTTCACAGCGGTATAATACTTTTACTCTTATTATTCATCCCTTATTACCGTTAATTTTGTATTTAAATTGTATCATAGATCAAATGTATTCGTTCTGTGTATGCTCATTTGTGTTACTACGTCTTTTGATTGAGTTAAACCATTTCAATTGATATTTTATAGTGTGTGTCTTTCTATGTTGTGATGTTACACTATTGTTTCAGATAAGGGTGAAGGTTTGGTACCATTAAAATGTTTAAACCCGCTGCAATTGTTTGCACCTGTCCTAAGTCAGGAATCTGATGTTCAGTAGTTGTCGTTTGTTGGTGTGGTTCATAAGTGTTTCTCGTTTCTCGTTTTTTATATAGATTAGACCGTTGGTTTTCCCGTTTGAATGGTTTTACACTAGTAATTTTTTGGAGCCCTTTATAGCTTGCTGTTCGTTTTTAGCCAAGGCTCCGTGTTGAAGGCCGTACTTTGACCTATAATGGTTTAATTTTATAAATTGTGACTTGGATGGAGAGTTGTCTCATTGGCACTCATACCTCATCTTCTTATATCTTTGTGATTGTAGAGACAAAAACATGTTCGGGTCTGTAATGGTGTTTTTTTTTTTTTTTTTTTTTTGGTTTTTACATTTTTTTCTCCATATTCTGATATGATAACAAGGCAAATTAGAAGAAACATATTTCTTTCAGCATTACTTAACATGACAAACAAAGAAATGAAAAATGTCTTGTAAAGAAGAGTTTAAATTTCTGTCATAAGGTGTACTGATCTGAGCTTTGTTATTTGTATTTTCCAATATTCCAACAGGCGATCATTTTTGATTTTCCGTTATCAGATATTATTTGCTTTCTTTGATAAAAAGGTTCTTGATACATAATTAATCAACCCTTTTTTCGTAAACATAAACATTTTCCTTTTTTAAAGATTTCATTTTACTCTTCAAGACATTTCGTCAACTTAAGAGTATATAAAACTGTGTCTATCATACATTGCGGGAATGTAGACCTTACATAGTTTTGGTCATTCCTTTTTAAGTTCTCTTTTGTCGTTTAATTCATCAAGTAAAACATCCTTAGCTCTAAATTTTGGGGTTTGAGCGTTGCTTGCGCAGATAAATCAAGAAAAGCATTTCGAATTTAACAATCAACATTCAATCTAAATCATGCATACATTTATTCAGTGTATTTGTTTTTGAATGATTGAGTGTTTTCACTTACATTCAGATCAGGCAGAAGATTAATAAATATAGAAAATTCAAAGTACAAATAACAAAGATAACCAAAAAAAAAAAAAAACATTTAACAATTAGATACAACATTCAATCTATATATTACTTATATTGGTTGAGTTTATTTTCTCATCGTCCGCGAGACAACTATTGCATGCACATTTAGAACGAGAATCAATTAACAATTAATACAATAGGCCAACTGTGACCAAGGGCGGAACATTCGGACTACCACTGGCAAGAGGGTATGCTATATACGATTTTTAAGGCAGCGAACTCTTTAGGTCTATCAGTTATTACAAACTAAATATGTATTGATACTTTATCCATGTATGGAAGAGATAATTAATGGGTATGGTATTATAACTATAATTAAACATGTTTACCTACCTCTTGGACTATGAACACACAATGTTAGTAAAAATGACCATTTTAAAGAAAATAAAAAAATAAATGTATTAAATTTCTTGGTGTTTGTTGGTTCGCTCAATATATTGAAAATATTTCTTGCTTTACCATTTATATGTAAAAACTGATTTCCGTGATGTGGAAAATCTAAATATTCTGCAATGAAATATAAGGGATAAGATGAAATATTAATACTACAGATAAACACTTAAACATGGTTAAGTTAATGCTTAAACCAAATGATTTGTATTATCATTTTTATATAAAAACAAAATAAATATTGCATACAATAAACCGAGTCTTAAAACTATATCAACAACTTACCTTAGTCAAGACGCATTTCACGACAAAGGAGAAAATTTAAATCACCGTTTTTAGAAATAGGTTCTATTAAAATTTCTGATTTTTGAGATATAAGAATTGTACTGTTATGAAAAAATTTTAATTGATACTTTTGTTCCTTTACATAAAACGAGATCAATTGTAAAATATCGTGTATTCCTTAAAAAAAAAAAAAAAAGATCTGTCAGCATTTTTAAAAGACAACTTGTTTAACGTAAGCTTTTTTGGTTAAAATTTCTTTATTTGTAAACTGAAAGAACCGGTTTTTGTAATGATATCTTTTGAAATAATACTTCATAATCATGTTAATTGCTTTTATTGTAAATACGAAATAACGTTTACGAGGCCAACTTCATGTACGGAAATTTACTTGATATTGTGGTGAATAAGATTTTAATAATCATATCAAAAAGTAAAATCACAAAAATACTGAACTCCGAGGAAAATTCAAAAAGGAAAGTCCCCAATCAAATGGCAAAATCAAAAGTTCAGACACATCAAACGAATGGATAACAACTGTCATATTCCTGACTTGGTACAGGCATTTTCTTATGTGGAAAATGGTGGATTGAACCTGGTTTTATAGCTAGCTAAACCTCTCACTTGTATGACAGTCGCATCAAATTCCATTATATTGACAACGATGCGTGAACAAAACAAACAGACACAATAGGTAAAATTGTCAAACTATCCATCTTTAGATTAAATGAAATCGTGTTTTAGGGGTATTCTGTCAAAACTAACACACACGCCTAATAGTTAAGAAACACTCAACAAACCATCCAATCTATAGATATAAATGACTGTGCTTTGATAAAAAGTGTTTTTGCAGAAAAGTCAAAATCTTTTTATGAAATTGTTTTGGTGTGTGGTATGTCTGTGTGTTTTAAAATTATTTGATATGAGTCTTTTCATTATTTTCTAAACATAGCAACATGAAATATAATGCGATAGTCTCTTTATTTTGTGTATATTTTAGTTGTAAAATAAAGATGTATAAGTATGTAAATGTTTAATAAAACTACAAAACATATTGTCTTTTCTAAATCTTGATTACATTGAAACGTTTCCATACATTATTGACGTATTGCTGAATATTTATGATTAGTGGGGTTTCAAGTAATCTGATTGGTTGGTTTAAAGTTTTAGCGCTGAGTTGCGAGTTTTTTTTTTTTTTTTTTTTGTTTGAGTTAGAAGGACAAATGGATTCGAAATGTCCAGATGTAATATCCAGTAGCCATTGAATTATTCAGAAATTATATTGAAAAGTCATGATTGTATTGAAATGACATACTTGACATTCTGTCGTGAGTCTTCTTTATTTACTTCTTTATTAATGTTTCTTATATATTTTCATAGAGTGAATGATTTTTGCTATAAATGGTTATTGTTTACTGTGATCCCGATAAGTTTTATCACTACAAAGTTTGCATATATTAAACACTTGTTTTATTACATAAATTACTGGTAGACATTCGTTAGAGCTATATGTAAAGTACACCCATTCCGATCGATACTTTAAGGTGTATTCAATAAGTCTTTGTTATGAGTAGATTTTAAATACTACTTTGTATTACTTGAATGTGTGAATTAGTCCATACACTATACCATTGCTGATTGATTATAAATAAAACAAAAAAACAAAAAAACAAAGTTGTACTAGATAGAGAACTACGTTTCTGTACATAATTAAAGTATTGCTCCAGTTATGTATAATTATTAAAAGAAAGAATATTCTTTATATTGAATGTTTTATGATAATGTCTTTGTTTAAATACGGTTTCATTAAAATCCGTTATTTTATATTCTAATTTTGGTTTACAGAATTTGTAAGCTGTTGTATTAAATATCAATGTGCGATATACCAGTATGTACATTTGAAATGGTTTGTGCCACAGCAGTAACTATCTAGCTCCACAAGTTGGTAAGGATTAGTAATATGATATTAGAATTATAATGTAATGTAATAGGTTGAAATAACTACGAATAGATATAAGATATGTGGTATGAGTGTCAATGAGACAACTCTCCATTCAAGTCACAATTTGTAAAAGTAAACCATTATAGGTCAAAGTACGGCCTTCAACACATAGCCTTGGCTCACACCGAACAGCAAGCTATAAAGAGCTCCAAAAATGACTAGTGTAAAACCTTTCAAACAGGAAAACCAACGGTCTAATCTATATAAAAAACGAGATACGAGAAACACTTATGAACCACATCAACAAACGACAACCACTGAACATCATGTTCCTGACTTAGGACAGGTGCAAACAAATGCAGGGGGTTGAACGTTTTAATAGGCGCCAACCTTCAACCTACCTGAAATAATAGTGTAACATCACAACATAGAAAGACACACTATAAAATATCAATTGAAATGGCTTAACTCAATCAAAAGACATATTAACAAAAACAAGTGAACATACACTGAACGAATAAATTTGATCTATGACACAATGTAAATACAAAATTAATAAAACAAGGGGGTTAGATGTAAAACAAAATCAAAAAGACAACCATAACCTTGAACAAAATGCCGCCAAATAAAATAACGTACACAGGTAAATAAAAATAATTTTGTTATAAGTATGTTAAGCACATAGTTTTGGTATATAGTTATTTCCATTGTTTTAGGATGTTTTTAACATTCCCTCAATATATCAGTTTTGTTTATTTGAACAACTAAATATTACATTTAAAGACATACATACTATGATTTGATAATTGTACATAATATTTGTATTCATTATGTTCACAACTTAATTGTATTTGTGAAGTGCAATGTTTTGTATAATAACATTAAAAGTAATGACAAAATATTGTACTTATTATGCGTAATACTATACCATGGTTCAACCGACCGTGCAAGACCCTCATTGGTAGTCAAGGTTGTGAAAAACCCCACGCATCATCACCATCGTTCTGTAAAATCCTTATAACCTTTTTATTGTTATTACAGGGCATTTTACCTTACTGATTAATAAATATCCTGAACCCTAGCAAAGCGACTTGAGTTTTACTTGAAGCCCAAAAGTCAGGTATCACATTTTAACCCACATGGTTTGTCTTTTCACTTGATGTAACCTAGACGCCACTCGTAAAAAAACCTTGTATGTTCTCTAAATATCCGGACTGAAAACCAATTTTTGTAACGCGTTTGCTAATATCAGGATATGTCTATTTCATGTACTTTGATTTTCTTTCTTGCATTGATGAACATGGATTGTATTCCATTTTTTGAAATCAAATCATTTTTAGTGTATATTTAACTTTAAAAGTCAAGATATTATATGGTTATTTCCAACTTCTTATCACACATACTAACTTATCTTAATTATTTTAAGTTTTTACTATCACAATTTACTGTTGCAGCCGGAACTATCTACTGTTTCGGAGCATTACAGGTTAGCACTCATTTAGGTTGAATTCATGTTGCTTATAATTGAAAATAAGATATCTTGTTTGTGTTCTTTAGCAGCTTCCAGAAACGTTTGTTAATTAGTACCGTCTTTTGTGAATTTAGATTATCATGTTTTATGAAATATTCAACATCAGCTATAGTCGCTCCTCTGTATGATTGAACTTTCAAGGCACTTACCTTTTTCTCGTATTTAGTTATAGAGACTTAAATCAGAATTGTAGTCAATTCACTTGAAACTGTACTCAATAAGACAAAGATTCGGTCATCTTTTTTCCACGGGATGTTTTATTTTCACGAGAAAAACTGTCAATGAAGTAACTATTTGTCACTAGACCAAACACCGTGCAGTTTGATTCGTTATGAAGGTATCTTTAATTGGAAACTAAAGGTGCCATAAACAGAAACTAGTTTAGAGGCTACAAATACGCCCTTTGCCTCTGGATGTATAATCAGTTGTTATCCAATCGTTTGATGTGTTTGAGCCTTTGATTTTGCCATTTGATAAGAAACTTTCCGTTTTGAAATTGAGTTCAGTATTTTTGTGATTTTACTTTTTACTTATTTTATTAACGACATTAAGCAATATCCCTTGATGATTATGCCAAAGGCAATATCTTATAGTTATTCCTTGCAAACTGATTGATGAATTTACATATTGATATACATTTGACTGCTGCAAACTTTTGGATAACCTAATGAATACAGCCCTCCAATGTAAATTTTTTTTTGTTGACAAACACAGGATTTGTTTTAGAGAAGAAATAGGTAAAGTGAAAAAAAAAAAAAAAAACCAACAAAAAACAAAAGCAACTTATGATTTGGAATTGATTAACAAATTTTATTAAAATCTAGAAATAATTGCACGACTGAGTGCACTGAAAACATTAATGGTACCAGCTTTTCTGCGTTTGATGCTGCAAAGGCCAAACGGACGTACACAAGGAATGAGGTGCGACATTTTCATGTCCACCAATACGTTATTTGAAGAACCTTTGATGTTTTTGATGGGGTTCGTGTTGCCCAGTCTTTAGTTTTCTACGTTGTGTTTTTTGTACTGTTGTTCGTCGGTTGGTCTTTTTCTTATTTTGCCATGGCGTTGTCAGTTTATTTTCGACTAGTGAGTTTTATTGTTCCTTTGGCATCTCTTGCCTCTCTTTTATCGAGAATTTGAAGGCGGCATCACGTCACAAAAAACGACAGGAACTCTTCCAATACACTGTTATTGTTTCTTTTATTAACTTGGGAAAATATTAAATCAAAGTTATGAAATATATCCAATTAGGATTTGCATTTGCTCTTATTGTTATAGACAGGAGAAATAAGGATAGGTAACAATAGGAACTAAACTCAGATAAAAAAAAAAAAAAAAAAAAAAAACCAGAGATTTCAATATTCAATTATCGTGTCATTTTATTTGATATCTTAACTTCATTATAACATTGTTCAAGTTGAATGTCGTATTACCTTCTTATTAATAGAGTGGTTCTTCGATAATGTCATGAATAAAGTAATACTCGTGTTGTTATTCAAAATTTGGGTTTACGTGTTGAATTGATGAGGTATTTATGTAAAATGTAATTGTGGCTTTTTATGATGGCTGCATGTGAGTATGCAAGTTTTAAATTAAAATGTGTTTTCCATTTGGATGAATTAAAGCTTATATACCTGTAAACATTGATAAATTTTGACTTAAACAATTTTCCAAAAAAACGCATCCGTATAAAAAAAAAGCCTAAACTTCAACATTTCCGATTCTGTTGATACCTGTAATGAATTTAAGGTGGTTGCTTAAACATGTTCTGAGCAGTGAAAGGAATAATCATCAGCAAATTTGGTTGAACGGTTCATGTACGTCCAGAGAACATGCCATAAGTCCACGCATATATATATATATATTATATAATAGTATATATAATATATTCGAACACAGTCTTATCGGATGTTGGTCTGTCTTTGTAAAATGTATTTATACATCTTGCTCCTATAAAACTATATTTAGTATGAGGAAGAACGAATGAATTTATTACACGTTATCTGTAGACGACATATTTTATTGGTAATACCAGGAGATATTAAGTTGACCTCAACAAAACGGTAACTCATCTACGCAAAGTAGATGAGTTACCGTTATATGGAGTTGACCTCAACAAAACGGTAACTCATCTAGGCAAAGTAGATACAGACATTAAAAGGTCATTTTGCAGTCTTCATAAATAGACGGTTATCTCTCATGAACAAAAGGAAGAGGATATAAACAACAATACGAAGGTACTGGCCTTTAACACTGATCCATGACTATACCGTATACATTTTGTAACCATCTTTAAATTTAAATATGTCCAAGTGTGCATTTCAGTCGATGGATATTTTCAGCGAAGATCCGGTTGGTTGTGTGATATTATGGCATGTATTTCGTGTTGCAAGACCCATGTGCCGTATTAGAGTTGCATTAATACCTCTCGGGTCTGTTTAGTCCGGCTGATTGGTGCAGATATAGAGCAGAATTGCTCACTTGATGAGGAAAGCATGAGACTTTGCACAGTAGTTCTTGGTTGTATACCTTTGATTTCAGCTATGGACCGACTCAGAAAATTCCAATATGGCTGCCATTTTCAAGATGGCGGGAAAACCTTATAAATATCAAGATTATCCGCAAGGTATTCTATATAATTTCGGAAATTAAAGTAATGATTCTTTAAAAATGGTCTTCATGTTCTTCAATTTGTTATCAATTAATTTTAAAATATAAATAAAATAGTTTGGTTATTCCTAGAACGCATACATTTGCAAATATGGCTGCATATACAAAAACAAATAGTGAAAATCAAAATGTTAATCAATATGTAACACGTTATTGTAATTGTTGTTTAATCGCTTTCAGTTTAAATGGTTGGAATGAAATAGGTTAAAGTGGGTCGATTAAACGTTGATATAGGTCAGTTAAATGTGGTGGCATATTTAGTAACCTATCTGAACTTTGAGGCAGTGCCGAGGGCACCTTGTCTCGTGTCTCTTCAATGCCACGTCTTACGTCACTTATCGGGTTTTCATCTGCCGTACCCACTATATCGTCAAATTATTCTATGTAACCAATAGGTGTACCTTTCTTCAGGCGGATGTGACGATTGCCATCATTTAAAATGGTTAAGGGACAACTATGTCCTTTTCCAACTACGTGCGAAACCAATACGCAACTAGTCAGCGGGCATGGTTCTAAAATCAACTCCTGGTCAGCACTTTAATTAGTTTTAATAATAACAGTCATTTCAGAGTTTGGCGGAACTGTGATGGTTCGTTTTATGCAAAGTTGCTGAATTGAAATCTCACCTCCACTGTTAAAAAATGCCGCATATATCACTTTGTTGTTGATGGTAAGTGTGGGAGTACTCAGATTTATCACTGCGCCCAGTGTGTCCAAAATATCTAGCCCAAGTATAACATCGTCTGTTAACGGCGGTTTGCACACATCCCATTGTATGTTTACTCTATCAATGTCGAGATAGGTGTTCTTTATAATCTTCCCAGTAACCAGCTGTTCACCCAAACCACGTAGCGTTACGGTCTCCGAATCTTCATTATCTGCTGGAATTAATTTCTCATTCACTAATGTTATAATTGCAGCAGTGTCCACAATCATGCTCACAATCTGGTCATATATAGTACCTCGTACTGCTAGGCTTTTTCCAATGGTTCGTCTGATGACAATATCAGACGAGGACGTGGGCCTCTGTTCGGTTTTGTCATGAGGTGATGTTTCATGGCTAATAGACTTTGGTTGGCCTACTTGCCCGACCCGTTGCTGCTTAAAGACTCCGTTGTTTGGGTTGCGATTTGATTTGCTCTGTATCCTGGTAAAGGTGACCGTTGCCTGAAATAACCTATATTTCTGGAGTTTGTCCATGATGCTGACCGTTGTCCTTAGGGACTTTATGATCTCTGGCTCGGTGGGGGTGTTGTTGGTCGATAGGCATTAAACTTGGATGTATTTCTATCTAGCGATCTACCGCGATTATATTGCTCAGGGATCTTCTACGTGTATATTGATCAGGTGATCTTCCATTGATCTGGTGATCTTCCACGATTGTATTGATCAGAAGGCCCAAGGTTATATTGATCGGCCAATCCACGGTTACGCTGATTAGTTGAAAGCATAACATCAGCTAGTTTTGTGACAATTTGAGTGAGATTACGCACCTCATTTTTCCAAAGGACTGCTTATTTTCCCTTTATCGGTCGGTGATACTGTGCCATCAGCAAAGAAGACTTGCCGATGGGCATAATTGGCACTTTTTGATCCATATATCGCCATCTAGTTGGCTATTGAGGTTTATCAATTGATTTAACGCCTTGTTTCTGGGTTCCTCTCTATTACATGCCTTGCAGAATCTTTGTCTTTATATCCTCGGAGGAATGCTTCGGTTCCAATCTGGTCTGATCGTCTTTCTTGCTGAAGTGCTGATTCAATGCTTTTCATTAGGCCTTGGAATCATCATCTGTGTTTATCTTGCGAGCGTACTCCAAGGCAACATCGGTCAGGCAATTTAGGAGCCTACACACCTTTATTCCTGTTTTCCCATTGTCGTCTACCGGCAGTCCGTTCAAATTGGTAAATGAACGCCTCCCAAGTTATGGATCCTCTTTCATTGAATATTTGCATTTTTGGGAGCTGTGGGCTTCGGTTCCGGTCCTTTGCACCGGAATTTTCTTGCCATCGGGTATATTCTCTCTCCAGAGAGGAGTCTGAAGAAGAGCTGTTGTCACGCTCTTTTGGTTTCCTCTGCCCTTCCCTGGATCGGTCAGTGGAGTCAGCTTGCTGTTGCGGCAAGCCTGTTAAAGCTCCAGGAGCTGACGAGGTTGTCATAATTTGAGTCATAAATGTGGGAGGAGGAGGATTTGCCATTGACTCGACAGGGATGGTACTGTCAGTAGGCACTGCAGTCAGCATTGGAGAAACTTGATAGGATCCACTTGCAGCAATTGTTTCTGTAATGGTGTGCTGCTCTGAACCAAATATGATTGACTTATTGTAGGTGGTAAGTGTGCGTAAGAAGACACATAAGCCATTTGCTGGTATCCTTGATCAGTACTAGAGGTTTCTAGTATGTTCTTAAATAGAGATTGTTGTTGAATAATTTGAACTGTCTCATGCAGGGCCAAGGGCCCTGACATAGGACTTCCGACTTTGGGTGAAGACACCAAATTTGCCTTCAACAGAGTTGGTGCGGTTGATGGTTCATGCGAACTAATTGGGGAAAGACCCAAGGCAGGGAGTTTGTTATGTATTTTTGGTGTACTTGCGTTGTACTCGTTAAGGTCAAATTTTGGCTTAGATGATGTGTCCATTGCAGGAATTTTAACTTCTTTATTTCGCTTGTCCACTAATTCACTTACAACAGATGCCATTTGTTGGAAAGTACCCT
This sequence comes from Mytilus coruscus, assembly GCA_017311375.1. Classification (NCBI taxonomy): domain Eukaryota; kingdom Metazoa; phylum Mollusca; class Bivalvia; order Mytilida; family Mytilidae; genus Mytilus; species Mytilus coruscus. Next base: position 76,435,123 of record CM029597.1, on the reverse strand, counting down.
GCTGTTCAAATGCACTTTTAAATTGAACTATGTCTCCTTCCTCAGTTGTTGTCAGCTTGTCCATCGGTCTCACTACAACATTGAATTTCTCATTGGTCTGACCGTCAATTCCGCCAAGCGCTTACCACTAGCCTTGTGGTCTATCCTGTCTTCAGACTGCTGAAGTTGCTGAGATATTGCTCCCATCTGATCATTATTAATATTCATTGCCTCTTTCTTTTCAGCTTGCATCGTTATTAGACCAACACATATTTTATCAATTCGCATTTCGCTCTGTTTTATATTGCAGTCAAATTCAGCTGTTCTTTGGGCATTATATTTCCTATCTGCTAAAAATTCTTGGTACAATTGTTGAATAGTCATTTCTGATTTGTTCTCTGTTAAAGTGTCTTCAGCTGTGGGTTTCTCCATATCCCCAAGTGATTCAGTTTCTGCAATTTCAATGTTCTTGTCCTTGTTGTCCTCAACTCCTGCCATTTCACTGATGTGTTTATACAGTTCTCAAATCACAGTATAATATCTCAAATTGCAAAATATTGCAACCCAAGAAATAAGATAGGCACTGAATAATATCTTACGGCAGATAAATCTCAAATCACAGCTTCTATGTATGACCCAAGACAAAATATATTGCAGCTTTTAACAGAAGCTACTACTGCAGGTTTTTATGAAAGCTACTACTTTGTATATAAAATGACAAGCCAGGCAAAATCAAACGGACAGAACTGGAACAGAGACTAAATGACACTATACTTAAATGAAATGATGAAATTCAGATCAATTCTCAATAATGAATATTTGCTTATTTTTCAAGGCGGCCATTTTGGAAATAGCCGCCATTTTGAATTTCAAAGATAGATCAAAACAAAATCTTGCTAAGTACACCAAATCATTCAAATATGTTGAATTTTGTGCTTCCAGCATCAAATCAATTGTGGTTTGAGCAATGCTGGAAAATATTTTAGAATGTATGGCGGCCATCTTGAAATAAGCCGCCATATTAAATGTTGAGGGTGGGTCCATAGCTAATATTGCTCAGTACACAAACATGTACCATCATGCAAAACTTGGTGCTTTCCTCATTATTTGAGCAATTTTTTCACCGATCGGCCGGACTAGTTCTGGTCTAAGCCTTTACCGTGACAACAATGTCATGTATTAGGAGAGAAACACATGATTTAAGTGTAAAAGTAATATTTACTTCAACCATTTACCCTAAGGTCATCTATTTTAAAGGTGTATAAATTGGAACTGTGAGTGAACTCACAAAATGATACCCCGCCTCGTACCACTTTCGATGTATTGAAGAAAGCAAATTCGAGTATCTCCCCTTCAAAGTATGGGACCGACGGGATTATCTTCCTTTGTGCATATCCTAATGTAGTGTTCTACAAAACTGGGTAATGTATTTTTTTCAATATTTGTGTATCCTTTTAGGAGGATGTGCGCTTACAAAGTCAATGTACAGAAACACAGACAGAAAGACTGACGGCCGGACGAATTGGTCGATCCTTGTATAACCATCGAAAAGTTGTTTCAAGGGTTTATAATGGCTCTTTACCAGTTTACAGTCTTCATCATTGGCCTCTTGTCAATTAAAAAAAATTAACGATTGTATATATCATCTTAACTAGTTTAAGTCCTGGTGATGTATGGATGAGGTACCACTGAACGTCACACTACCTGGAATTTAAACAAAAATAACACATTTCCATCCGCAATCTCGATTAAAAAAATCAATGTATCATTATTTTATATATAGTAATCTCCTAATTTCTAAATAGGTCGTCACAAAATTTATAAAGAATGGTCAACGGCATATATGACGTATGTGAATGAGATAGACGCTTCAATGCAATAGACCACACACCTTTATAAAAAAAAAGGCAATAGTACTATACCGCTGTTCAATAGTCATAAATCGAACTTACTGAAACAAATCCGGTTCACAAACCAAAACTGAGGGAAACACATCAACTATAGGAGGAAACAAAACGGAACAACAGAAACACTGAACTGCTACAAAATCAAACGCCAACATACATAGAAACGAACTATGTGATAACAACTGCAATATTCCTGACTTGGTACTTAAATATAAGGAGATGTGGTATGATTGCCAATGAGACAACTACCCAACAAAGTTCAAATAAAGTGAATGCAAGCAATCATAGGCAACCGTACGGCTTTCAACAATGAAAAAACCCATACCGTATAGTCGGCTCCTACATGAAAAATATGAAATAATTCAATTTTGAAAACTAACCGCCAAATTTATATCAAAACAATTTACAAAAAAACAAATATGACAGACGTGAACCAACGACAATCACTGAACTACAGGCTCCTAAATTGGTACAGGCACATAAAGAATGTAGCGGGGTTAAACATGTTTGTGAGCGCTCAACCATCCCCCTAACCTGGGACAGTGGTGTAACAGCACAACATAATAACACACAATAAAAATCAGTTGAAAAAGGTTTAACTCATCAGATCGATACAAAGAAAAACATCAAACAAAAACAGTGAAGTGGTTGGGTATATATCCATCCTAATCCCTAACTACAAAAAAGATCTAAGTCAGTAGCCTTTTGTTCAGTGGTTTTTGTTTGTTGGTGTGGCTCATAAGTGTTTCTCGTTTCTGGTTTTTTTATATAGATTAGACGGTTGGTTTTTCTGTTTACATTTAGTATGGTTTTAATTTACTGAAAGTAAATCAATATTTATACCAATAAAAAAATATTCAAAGATTTAATTACAGTCTTGAATAGGTAACCTTTTAGAATAAGTTTATTTCAAGGATTGATAAGTTTACCCCGGATCGTATCTAAATTTCCGGGCTCGGTTAATCACATTACCGTAAAATTTAGGATGTGCTATTCCGTTTGAAATAAGTTTTCTACAGGTACAGCCAAATTTGCAAGCCAAATCTTTGTATCTATGGAAGAATTTAGTAAATGTTTTAAGTAAGCTGTGGTAACAAAATCCCTGACTTAATAATTTACCAGTAATACGGAGATCGCATCATTGAAATCTCACATGTCACTACAGACACGGGCACAACGAACAAGTTGGGATATATAAACACCATAAGATGGTGCCAGAGGGACATCATCGTCCAAAAAAGAAAAATTAACAATAGGGAAAGAAAAATCATCTCTTTTGTTGTAAATTTTTGTGTAGAGTTTCTGGTGTAAAACCGAAATGTCTAAATCTAGGAAAGAACATTTATTACTGTTAATATTTGATTTATTTAAGGTAAGTTCCTGTTGGTAAATTTCTGCAGTATATTTAGAGAATTCTTGATTATTTAATGAAAAAAAATATCATCAAGATAACGGTAAGTATTGTTGGATTTATCAATTAAATGGAATTTAGACGGGTCTATACTGAGTTTGGCCATAAACTGTGATTCATAACAGTACAGTAACAAGTGTGCTATTAAGCGGGAACAATTGGTACCCATAGGAATACCAACAATCTGTCGATAAACTTTATTGCCGAAACGTACATACATTTTGTCAAGTAGAACATTTATGGCTTTAATCATCTCATCACACCTCCAGTAAGTATATCTAGCATATTTAACTTTCTCGTTTGATCAAAGGCTTTAGATGAGTTGAATCAGATAGATTTGAAACTCGATTTATCGAACGACCATTTAATTGAATAAGACAACTTTTGTTTGATAAGATTGTGTGGAAGTGTAGTGTAAAGAGAGTAAAAGTCAAAACTGTCAACCGAATCAAACGGACTATCAAAAGCTCGTCATATGTCTAAAACATCCAAAGAATTATTTACACTCCAAATATGGTTAATTCCACTTTTTCATATGTTTTATTACACAAAATAATTATCAGTTCTTTGATAGAAGTTAGGGAACTCGTTAAAAGCACTGGAAGTCTAGTAGTAGAACACTTACAAGAGGCCTAGATGAAACGATATTTTACGGGTGTGTGTGTAGTTCAGGTAACCAATACATAGTGGGTACCTTCAAAGTTCAGAAGAGGCCTTAGGCGAGCTGTGGTTTTGACATGAGTATTTACTATATGACTCTCTATGGAACGTACGGCCTTGTATGTAGTTGAATGTATAATTTCATTCTTAAGGACGTACGTGTAGTATTTACGTCATACCACCACCACATTGGTGGCTGCTTTCTCGGCCGGTTTGATCACAAAACGCTTTGCGAGTACTTGAATTTTCGTTTTAATCCTAGAAATGGGCGTATTTCTTATTCTTTTATTTGTTTCTAAATTATTTTCGAAATGTGATATGCGAATATTAACAATATTCAGACATTTATTGAAATAGGAATTTCGTGACTTTTTGTCAGATTTCTCCCGTTTACGCCATTTGTTTTTACAATAGGATGAAAGAGCATCTTTAAAAACCTGACACCATTCTTCCCAATTCATTTTCGACTGTGGACGATATTTTGGTCCTTTTTTTCAGAAAGTTTATAACCTCTTTGTCTTGAACGATGAGGTCCCCTATAATTACACGGCCATAGGGATCATATCTAAACTTCTAATGCTGAAGGAGCATTATTTCCTATACTGACGTCTGATGTAGCTATCGTATATTTAAAATTTAAACTTCTACTTGTCTTTTTTATACGAATAAGGAATTAAAGGTGTTATCAAAATATGGAGGTACAAAGTTTTGAACGGTAGAGTCATGAAAAATACTAGACAAATTAATAAAATCAATACCTCTATTAAAGTATTTTATTTTTATGAAATTTTTTTTTTTTTCTTTTTATGATTTTCAGGTTTGTCAATTTGAGAGAACAGTCTGTGGTGACAAAAGGCTGTACTAATACGTGTACACTCATATTTAGGACTAAAAACGATACTGTATCACACTCGTTGTACATATTATGTAATTTACTAATTGGTATTTGATCCAGTTTGTATAATAATTGATGTCTACCATTGTTTTTAAATATAGATAAAAAATCATCAAGTGTAAAATTAGAACGATGTTTATTTCGTTGATTGCAGTTAATGCGATTGCCATGAGACCTATGATTGCGTTTTCTTTTATCAACAATAGTCATGATATCAATAGTGGAAGTTTTAGATATGTTCCCTTGGTCCATGATATTGTCATTTAGACCTGGGGGATACGCTGTCTGTAGTCGTTTAAATCAAGAAAGTTAGCAAAAATCACGGGAATCTTCAAACTGTTTATGTGATTGTCCTGGTTGTTTCTGTGCGGTTTGAAGTGGTTGAAATTTTATAGATTTAATATTGTGTTTGCGTTTTTTAAATGTTGGTAAATTAAACTTTTGAATTTCTTAGGTATGCGGAAGCGGTATTGATGTTCTTGTATTCGTTTGAAAAATTCACGTCCAGTTCGGCCTACATATTGAATGCTACATTTCGGTTTTGTTCATGTTACAAGATATATGAAATTTTGGGTTTTTAAGTAATCTCATATCTAAAGGAAAGAGAAAATGTTCTTCCATCTGCTGATGACCGAACAGTATTATTTGAAGATAATCTGGAGCAGGTTTGTCATTTTCTGGCATTGCACGGGAATATTTGTGGATATCCACGTGCGTTTTTGTTGAACAAAGTAGCTGCAGAGGCATTGCCTCCTTTAATTGTGAAATGTGCTAAATTTTGAAGGTGAATTTCGATTAGCGGCAGTGGAATTTATATTATGAACGCGGTTCTTTAAGCACGTAGATATTCGTAGTGTGGAGGTTTTTTTTGTTATTTTACCGTTTCTTAGAATCATGATATTATATAGTTTAAAAGTAGAAAAGAAAAAGAGACCGAAAGTCAAAGCTTTGAATTGGGATCATAATTAAGGGATGAGAAGTAGATAGTGCAGTCGAAGAATTATAATAAAAACTGTAGTTAAATGGCACGAGAACACAGTTATTTTCGTGGTGCATTTCTTTAAAAATTAAAAAAATCGCTCCTGCTTAATCTCAAAACGTTTCAGGCATACTAAATATTGACCTTATTAAACTAAAACAAGTCACTACTATAACTAAAAATTCATCACCCAAAGTTATTTTAAAACATAATTAAAGCCGCCTACTTAAGATTTCCTTCATAGAATATAAAGCAATACATTGAAAAGTACATAAACAAAATTTTGCAAGTAATATACTGTCCACAGTAGGGACTATATTTGTAGACAACGAAAATCAAAGGACGATAACTGTGTCTCGGACCAACTGCCTGACGTAAAGACATGAGTAAAGTAAAACACAACAAACATATAACAAAAGCAGGGCAAAACAGAAAATATAAGAATTCTTAGTAAAACCATAGAAGGGGACGCCCCAAATAAGATAACCTAATTTTGAATTTAAAATAGAAAAAAATGTAATGATAAAAAACTAATAGTAGACAGCTCTCTCACACGCAAAAAAAAACCCATAACTGTAAACTATAAGGTCATAGACTAAAAGCATGGGGACACATTCTACAGCTAGTCGGCTAGTCGGAATTTTAACGTGAGAGCTCACAAAAAGAACGAGACAATACCCATGGGGAGCACTAAAGACAGTATTCAACATCATAGCTCAAAGAAAAGCAACCAAAATTCATAACGTACCGAATAAGAAAAAAGTTTGACGTCTACAGTTTCATTCAATCTAATCTAACGAATTCGGACAAAATCAATAGCTTGAAGGAATTTTATTCAAAACGGGTTTTAATGTTGGTCAAAACACTTAACCTCCGGAAGAAATGTCAAATAAAACTGACGGTATAGTGTGATCAATAAAATGTAATGCAACAAATAATCCTACTAATCAGCCATACTTTCTGTTAAACGGTATTTGAATATTGTTTAGGTTCGGACGGACTGACGGACACACGAAAGGACAAACATGACAATCCTATGTATGAAAACTGTAAATATAGCTATATAACCTGTGCATCATGATACAGAAATAAAATGAGAAAACAATATCTTTTAACCTTTTCCCTTTTTCTCTTTTTATTTGGGCGTCGCTGATGAGTCTTCTGTTAACGAAACGCACGTTTATTGTACACAACTTCAATCCTGGAATCTATGATGAGTGTATTTACAACTACTCTGTCGATGCCACTGCTGGTGGCGTTTTTCTCTCTGATAGTGTCACCAGCCCAGTAAGTTAGCACGTTTATCATTGATATGGTCATAATTACATATCGACTGTTTACAAAACTTCGCATTTTTAGAAATACTAGGGATTTTCTACCCAAGGAATATATTACCTTAGCTGTATTTGGCAAAACATTTAGGAATTTTGAGTTCTCAATGCTCTTCAACTTTGTATTCTATTTGGCCTTTTAAACCCTTTTGATTCGATCGTAACTGATGATTCGTTTATAGACAACACGCGCGTCTGACATGCACAATTTCAATCCTGGTATCTTGGATGAGCTATAAATTACACCAAAGTCGTCAGAAAGAGGACACCCATTTACATGTATAAAGTCAAATCCGTTCTGAATTAGGACATTAAATCCGGTGCATCGAGTAGGAAGGGTGTCACGCTCTGCGCACGTCAAATAACGCCGGTAAAACTCTTCTCGATCCGTTTGTCGCATTATGGCAAAGTTCTAGTCCTTATTCCACATACAGTCTTTTTCCTAATGGCAGTCTAGATCAATTATTATGTTACTACATTTTTTATTCTTATATTATTCTTTTTGACAGTGACCTTATAATCGTACCGCGCTGTTGACGTATCCTATTTTCTAAATCTAAGCTATTCTGCATGTGCAGCCAACGGGTGGTGGATGTTTTCTCTACCAATGAATATAAAACCATCAGCACTGAAAGCAGAAGTGATGCAACGCAAAAGAAAAACGACCAAACAAATTCTTTATAAGAATTTGTAATCATGTGAATGTCGTCAAACCCTGAAATGATGGCAGATTCAAGTTGTATACATTTAAATCATTTCAACATAACCTGTGTATATATGTGATACACTAGTTGTTAATTAGTGCAAATAGTTAATTTCATCGCTTAAGAAACGCGTGACATGTGTGGTTTGAGCATCGATTAATTGTCTGAAAAACATTAAAGCCGAAGATAAACGAAATAATACATCAGACATTTTAAGAATAACGAACCTTTTAGAAATATAATGATCATAATAAGTTTTAAAAGCAACACAGACATAATATGCATATACAACTTTGTGGAAACACTTTGTACTTTTTGATTGTGCATACTTTTATATTGCCACTTTATCTGCAAAAACAATATTGAATATAAGTTTGTAAGTATAAAAAAAACAGATTGAGCAGTGATATCTTCCTCTGAAAATACTAAATGTATCTTCTACTGGCTGTAGACATCACATGAACACGCCAATTTTGTGTGTGTGTGTATATGTCGCTATATCTATATATCCATATATCCATATATCCAACGTAATCAAAGGTTTGAGCGTTGTTTTCAATTTAAACTTGTTTATATTTTTTCGTTTGGGCTTTATTATATTTGCCTTCAGGTTTATATGATCCGTCCTTCCTATTTCGACTCTTTAAAATTCAAGAGTCTATCCTTATTTGAGGTAAATTATATGGCCTTCCAAATACTTTTTCGATTCCTAACATCACTGAAGAGACCTTAATTGTCGAAATCCGGATATGGTGTACTAATTTTGCACCTTTTGTTTGCGGTATACAATCTTTTCCGCAAGTTTATTGTTTTCTGTTTGGTATTAAATTAATAGTAAAGATCCATTTTGTAACGTCTGCTGTTCAATTTATTTGGCAATCGCCAATGGCAGTCAGCAGGGTTTAAGACAACTCGTTGTTCGACCTTTTAGTCAAATGCGTTTTGTTAAAAAATACTTTTTCACTTTTTGGAAAATGTTGTTAGTGCTGTATTTAGACCCCTCTACCAAGAAATTTGTTTTGCATGCACACGTATGAAAATTTTGGTTTTTATCCAACGCAATCACAGGTTTGAACGTTGTTTTGAATTTAGACTTGTATATATATATGTTGATGTTGTACCCTTTTAGACTTGTTATATATATATATATATATATATATATATATATCTTTGAAGAGACATTAATTGTCGAAATCCGGATATGGTATACAAAAACCTTTGCACCTTTTGTTTGCGGTATATCATCTTTTCCGCAAGTTTATTGTTTTCTGTTTAGTATGAAATTTATAATTAAGATCCATTGATTACATCGGTGATCCGTTTATTTGGCAATCGCCAATGGCAGTTAGCGGGGTTTAAGAACATTCGTTGTTCGACCTGTTAGTCAAATGCGTTTTGTTAAAATATACTTTTTTCACTTTTTCGGTCTTTTGGAAAAATGTTGGTTGTGCTGTATTTAGACCCCTCTAATAAGAAATTTGTTTTGCATGCACACGTATAAAAATTGCGGTTTTTATCCAACGGAATTATAGGTTTGAACGTTGTTTTCAATTTAGACTTGTTTATATTTTTTCGGTTGGACTTGTATTATATTTGCCTTCGGTTTTATATGATCCGTTCAACCTATTTTGACTCCTCAAAATTCAAGAGTCTATCCTAAATTCAGGTAAATTGTATTGCTTTCCAAATACCGTTTCGATTTCTTACATCACTGAAGAGACATTAATTGTCGAAATCCGGATATAGTGTACAAAAACCTTTGCACCTTTTGTTTGCGGTATATCATCTTTTCCGCAAGTTTATTGTTTTCTGTTTAGTATGAAATTTATAATTAAGATCCATTTATTACATCGGTGATCCGTTTATTTGGCAATCGCCAATGGCAGTCAACAGGGTTTAAGAACATCCGTTGTTCGACCATTTTAGTCAAATGCGTTTTGTTAAAATATACTTTTTTCACTCTTTTGGTCTTTTGGAAAATGTTCTTTGTGCTGTATTTAGACCCCTCTACCAAGAAATTTGTTTTACATGCACACGTATAAAAATTGCGGTTTTTATCCAACGCAATCATAGGTTTGAACGTTGTTTTCAATTTAGACTTGTATATATATATATATATATATATATATATATATATAAAACAAGTCTAAAAGGGTACAACATCACCAAAAATAATTAAATCATGAACAAATTTTAAATATTTCGGATAACTAATATCCTTCATCAGCATAAACAAGTCTAAATTGAAAACAACGTTCAAACCTATGATTGCGTTGGATAAAAACCGCAACGTTTATACGTGTGGTTGCAAAACAAATTTCTTGGTAGAGGGGTCTAAATACAGCACAAATAACATTTTCTAAAAGACCAAAAAAAGTGAAAGGTATGTTTTAACTAATTGCATTTGACTAACAGGTCGAACAACTGATGTTCTTAAACCCTGCTGACTGCCATTGACGATTGCCAAATAAATTGATCACGAGATGTAACATGGATCTTAATTATTAATTTAATACCAAACAGAAAACAATAAACTTGCGGAGAAGATGGTATACCGCAAACATGAGGTGCAAACATTTGTACATTATATCCGGATTTCGACAATTAATGTCTCCTCAGTGATGTAAGGGATCGAAACGGTATTTAGAAGGCCATATAATTTACCTCAATTTAGGATAGACTCTTGAATTTTAAAGAGTCGAAATAGGATGAACGGATCATATCAAACCGAAGGCAAATATAATACAAGCCCAAACGAAAAAATATCAACAAGTTTAAATTGAAAACAACGTTCAAACCTATGATTGCGTTGGATAAAAACCGCAGTTTTTATATATGAATATAAAACCTTCAATATGTATTTTCAATGCAACAACAATAAATATTTTTAAATTTTATTCACTAGGCGAATGCAAATGGTCTTATTTATACATGCATATTAAGTGTGATTAAAATTGATCAAATTTCTTGTGTAAAAATCGAGAAACGGCCGTTCGTAGTAATATTCTTAAGATATAAAAAAAAAAAAAATGCAAAATTAAAATGTATATTGAATAATATGTATCTAAAAACATTTTTCTTACATCTTACGCTGAACAAATAACTTAAAAACCGAAAATTACCTTGAATATTACTACAAGTGTGAGGTGCTCAAGACCTTGCCGGTGAAAAAAGGTACGTATCAGAAAATTGTAAAATACTAATGATTACAAGAAACACGGGTCATTGAAAAAACTTTAATATCTGTATAAACATATTTATAACATCTTTTTTATCAATACTAAAAAGTTTAAAGAACTTTAAAAATATTTAGGTAACAAGATTATAAAGTGAGACTTTCGATAAAAAAAAATGAAGAAAGACAATTGGCCTGTACATGTAAAGGCGCACGATCTATGTCAAACTGTTAAATTGCACCACGTGTTGTGTCTGTATAGAGTCAGGATATCCGGACTAAGCTTTGCCGTTTTCGTTTATCTGATCTATCGCAGGATAAAATTTTGATATGGAATCTAACTAATGAATTTTTAAAATGAGATACCTCTTTATGCATAACACTTACCCCACAGTGTACGAAAGCTAGAAATGATGAAGCAATACATTCCCGTCTTGTCGAACGTTAATCCTTCTAACAAAACCAAACCAAATGAATAAACAATCATTCCGATTTGTATTTAGGTTTTCCAAAATCTCGAATAGTCTATGCAACTGAAATAACGAAAAAAATGCGTTGTTAATAACATAATAATATGGCGAAGACAGCATATTTCGTTAATGTTTAACAAAAATTAACACAGATAAAATTATAATAAAAAAAGCTACAGATGCAGACAAAAAAAAAAAAAAACTCAAACTAAATCTGCTTTATCATGTTTATTGGTCAGCCGTTTCTATTTCGATAGTAGCATTCGTAATTCTACTCATAGTAGATAAAATCCAATGACAAATTGCATTCGTTTTACAGTGAAGTCATCAAAGAAAATAGAATTGAGGTTACGAGATATGCAGTACGATGCAAATTAAGATGAAGATTTTCATAGAAAATCAGTTAGGACACTAAGATGTCTATAGATAGTAACATATGTTATGCTGCATGCACTAGATGTAACTAAACTATACAATCGTCAAAGACATGATAACACAAATAAAAAACGAATCTATAGCCAAATTTGGAGAGTATCAGAGCTATGCATTTAGGAAATACACTGATTTCAAAAATATAATGACACCAGTTTTGTATTTAAACAACATCTATATGTTCGAAAAGATAATTTAATATATTAACAATAACTTGTTGTGCAGCTTCATTGCTAGCAGCAAACTTTACAAATAATATGCCGATTAGAAAAGGAAGGTCTCGAATTTTATTTCGACTGCCAAACATTAACTTTTGCTGCTGAATGTAAGAACATTATGAAACAGTGTCAATATCAATAAAGGTTGGACATTATGCAGTATTTTAATGTCACAAATGAGTTGAGACTTAAAGTCAATGTTACCAAGTGAGTCCAGATTGCGAGACACTGTAGAAACACTCTTTTAATTTATCAAACAACTTTCTTACCTTCCCTAGTTTTATAATTGCTTGACATAATCATAAACAATAGACCATAAAAGAAAGGGGAAAGATACCAATTGGACATTAAACTCATAAGTCGAAAATAAACATGGCTAAAAATGAAAAAGAACAACAAACAAACAACAGTACACAAAACACAACAGAACACTAAAGACTGAGCAACACGAACCCCATCAAAAACTGGGGTTGATCTAAGGTGCTCCGGAAGGGTTAACAAATCCTGCTCTACCCGTCGTGTTGCACATGTAACAAAATATCCGGTGAAAAGTCTAATTTGGTAGGTCACATTCGAGGAAAAGTGGACGGGATTGTAGTTACGACAATTGGAACATATCCGTCGTCATCTGTGAAACAGATATTCCATAACGGTCATCCAACTCGTGATAATTCACGATAGGATGTTTTCAACTTCACCACTTGGAACTCTTGGTTGAGTAGCCTCTATGTGAGCAGCAACGAAATCATGATAGGAAAAACAATCCCTGGAATATCGTATCATCAACTGGGAGATATATACTCTGTGTGCAGGCGCTACTAGAATGTTGATACATAGAAGTGGGATAATAGAGAAGAAACATTATAGTTTAAAAAAATATTTAAAGATATACTGTAGTATTCAGCCATTATGTATTTTGAAAAGAAATAACAACAATAACAATAAAGTGTTCATAATTATCGTGAAATATAAATGGAAATCTTAAAATAAATTAAGTGCTGTAGGTTTTGTGCTGGATTTGTATTGCACCTACTTTAACTTACAGTGTGTAATTCTGCTGATCGAAATTTAAAAAGTGAGGATGAAGTTTTTCAAACACACAACATGTTATTGTGTCTGTCGGCATATCTTTAATGGCAAATAATGTTAAAATAACTCCTTACTTTTGTAAACATGAGGCATGGTCAAACTTGTAAATGTAGCTGTCTGTTATAAAAGACTGAATATTGACTCTAGATATCTTGATTGTTCTGTGTTTTGTGTGCTGTCTCATCACACTTTACACCAAATAACCATTTATTCAAGCCTTCAGTGGACGACAAAGATTTACCTTGAATTTCGAAGTGTTATTGTAACAGCTCTCTTGTAAATGATCTTTATGTTAACTACTAATATGTTTATACAGTGAGTCATTTATTTTTATAAAATGCATTTATATTTTGTTTTTAACTATATGAAACATTAATTCGCAATAGGTATGATTCATAATACTACAAACAACAAATACAAATTTTTGTAATCGTCAACTCATTCGTAACCTGTTTTTACAATTACCGTGATTGTATATGACAACCATGGAACTAACAGTTACTTTAAGGTCAAGTTACAGTAAATGAACTCCGTCTAGATGATTCCGCGAAATAATGCGAAGTTGAGTACGAGTTACCTCCCTTTGACCAATTTTCGCAATGTTGTAACCGGCGATTTTCCGACTGAACAACGGTGAATTTAATGGGAAGTATGTATCTTCTAGGAGATATTACGGCTTTGCTCAAACTGAAGATGAAGGAATGTTAGAAGATTTTGAAAATGAGTATGACAATAATCATGAAGACGATCTTCAAAGAGGGACGCAGGGTGGTAGAGCTTTGATTTCTAGCCGACCAGTTAAAGCAGTGTAAAAACTGTACCTCCTCACTATGTCTTCATAATTGTGAAGAGGAACAATAGTGTGGTCTAGGGGGTATACTTTATGTAGTATGCCAAAACCGTCCTTACAGAAACCCTATATTCTGGGAAGAGACATCGACCTGAGTGCAGACACTTAATAGAAGGAGATACTATTAAAAAATTACCAACTCATTCGGCACAAGTAAAAATAGTCTCAAATTCAAGAAAAAAAAATGAATCACATAAAATTATTTGCTGCGTAAGTCAGTCAACAGAAAACACAAAACGATTTTATATTTGAATTTACCTTCTTCACGGTTGCAACACTCATTTAATATTTATACACCATGATTTTAAAGACTATTACAGATACATAATAAACAAAAATGATGTTTTACAATCATTGGGATCATCGCTACATTTTGAATTTTAACGTTTTTTGCAATAGAGTTTTCTTTCACGTCCACAATTTTGTGGAAAGTTTTAAAGCTAACAATAGAACAGAAATCCTTAAATAGACACATGTATAAATAGTATATGGTTTGAAGAAGTTATACATGACATATTTTTCTAATAAAAAGAACATTCAGCGGATCCTACAAGGGTTTTCTTTTAGTGTTGAGTTGTTGATTTGTATGGTTGTCTCCTCAAAGGAAATGGTTATATATATGGTTACAAAATAAATTAAAAAAAAATCATGTACCCTGAAAGTTGCATCTCAAATATAGAATAAGAAGACTGTTCTCGGTTCTATTCAACTCCTAAAACTTTAAATATCGAGAACAAGATTCTATCGATATCATAATATTTTACTATAAAAAAAATATAAATATGCACACGCACTTTCAGTACCCAGAGTAAAATGAGAATCACGTGGGGATTCAGTGCTTCAATAAGACAGCAAACAAACAACAACACCGGGCCATAAAAAAAAAAAAAAAAACATCTAGTGATATTCATATGTGCATACGGGCTTAAACAACAGACAAGTTTTCCTATCATGTCTTAATCTTTCTTATGATTGTTTTTTTATTTTTTTATTATTATTTTGGTAGGCATATAAAACTTATATATGTACATCTTTACTAACGGACTTCAACAGTAGAAAAGTGTCAACAAAGACAGATAGATTATCTCTTTAATTTCATCCTTTTTTGAATCAGGACATTAGGATGATTTCTTTTTTATTTTATTACTATTTTTGCGTTTATGTACTTACAAAGTCTTTCCACCTGAAATTTATAATTAATTCATACAAGTATATTTCATATGATGAAGACATAATCTTTCAATCAGCTTATTGAGGTCTGGAGCTGGCAGGTCAGTAACTGCTAGGAATCCTTTGTTCATTCATGTTGATTGTTTTTCATTTTGCTTACTTTCTTCTGTTACCTATTCTAACACTGGATTCTGACTTCATTTAATCTGAATTCTAATGTTTGCATGTATGTGTGTTTGTTTATTCAACATTGGCTAGAGGTATAGGGGGGAGGTGAGATCTCACAAAACATGTTTAACCCGCCGCATTTTTGCGCCTGTGCCAAGCCAGGAACCTCTGGCCTTTGTAGTCGTGTGTGTTGTTTTTTTTTTAAATTATGGTTCATTTATATGTTTCAGAGTTAAGTGTGACGTATCAATTTCACTAAACCAGTAAACATTATTGTGTAGGGGCCAGCTGGGGCGACTCCGGGTGCAGGATTTTCTCGCTGTGTTGAAAACCCAGTAGTGGCCTTTGGCTTTTTCTGCTCTTTAGTCGCGTAGTTGTCTCTTTGACGCATTCTCCATTTCCATTTTCAATTTATTATATTGAGCGTATCGTGTTTTTTACAACTGTTATAATTTCATTTAAAAAACACACGGCCATGAAAAAGGGTCAAATATTAAGTTACGTCGTTTCTACTTGGAAAACGAAGTCAGTGACCATATCTTTTTTTCATCATTTAATTTGTTCAACAAAGAGGAAGAAAATATTAATTAATAAAAAATTATCTATGTCCTCTGTCACATGATTTATGCAGGACACCGAAAAGTGTAGACGAAAAATAAGGATTTTTCCTATATATTCAATGTAATTTAGTATCCTCTAGACCCATTTTAAACATGCCTTTTTCTCGAAAACGAAGTCGGTGACAAATATTTTTTTTTTTTACATTTTTCGTAGTATATTTTCAATATCTAATCGATTGCTAAATTAAAAAAAAAAAAATCTAGGTACTGGTTATTTATTGATCCTTGACCTTAAATATGTGTAACGTAAGCCTTAGTAATTTACCAGTAGAAAACAACTTAACCTTATATACAAACAAAACTGGCGTGTAAAATCTCTCACATTTTGTGAAAAGAGACATCATTCAGTTAATATTCTCTTCTATCTGTGCAGTTAATTTATAAGTATAATATTATACATGTAATATAGTATGGGGTTTGATCATTTGATGAAGGACGTACGGTGGCCTATCATTGTTAACTTCTACGCCATTTTGTCTCTTATGTAAAGTCTTATTTACAATCAAACCACATATTCTTATTTTTATATATATACGAATATATTGTGTCACTTAGATAAGGTCGTTACGCTAATATATTTTAAAAATTAAGTAACAGCCGAAAACAAATGTATTTTTTGCCCTTATACACTTTTCCATAAGATATGCGATGTAAGAGTAGATTGTATAGCTTTCTATATTTTTACACAGAGTAAAAAGGAACAATAAAAGAGCAGTGTTTCTCCTTGGTGGGGTTATATTCAAGGTTTCTATGTTTGTTGCATTCGCTTTCAATAAACTGACAACAAAACAAGACCAGTTATTATTTTTCACTGTGATGAATATGGCAGTTACAGCTGTTGCTAATTGTATTTAGACATGCTAGAATTGAATATCATCATCAATAAGAATTTTAACATCAGTAGTTATAATAAAAATAATTATTTCGTGTTTTTTGTGTTGCCATTGAAAGTAAAAGAGGACAATAAAATAACCCAAAATCTGGACTTTTTAAAAGGCAATTTCAAATAGAAGACATATATGACAAGCACATTGTTTATGTTCCCTTTGTCGTTATCGGGTAGCGAATAATTAGGCCTTTAGTACACTTGTTGTGGTAAACCGCTAATCTAACTAATAACCAGATGTGCTTTTGAATGACCCGCCAAAACACAAAAACATAGTTTAATGTATGGCAATTATAGAGATACAATAATAATTGGTAATAGAATAATAATAAACCATTTCAAAACAGGTATTCGTATGCCCTTGAAATACATTTACAATGTCATTTCTTTCATGGATGCAATAATTGTCCAGAAATTTAAAAAAAAAAAATGTTAAGGTTTTTGAAAAATCTATTATCTTTTTTTTCAACTTTTGCTAATACGAAATACGGACGTTTGTTATATATTTCTATGTGATCTTTGCATTCATTGAAGCTTCTTTTCTATTTATTGGGTGATTACCTTTCATACATTTGACAAGAGTCCTTTCAATCGGTAATCTAAGATTCTTTATAAAAAAAGTTTAAATTTAAAGAATAAGAAGATGTGGTATGATTGACAATGAGACAACTCTCCACCATAGACCAAATGCCATAGATGTTGACAACTATGTGTCACCGTACGGCCGTCCACAATGATCAAAACACATACCGCATTGTCAGCTATATAGAATGACAAAATGGCCCCAAAGTGACAAATGTAACATATTTCAGACGGGAAAACTAACAGCCTGATTTATTCAAGACTGAAATTTTCTGTTTTCGTACACACTGCAAACCTAATCGAAATTATGAATAGACTAATAACTACATATTGATGAAAAGTAATGCATTTCAAATGTGTTTTAGGTGACGATGTGTTGGAATGGTTCATTCATTTGTTTTATAGTTTCATCATATAAATGAAATACTTGAATATAATTATTGAAATGATTGAAACGAAGCAAGGTTTAATTGGGTGTACATGTAAAATATATAAGACATGACAAGATTTCTTAACGGACATGTCATAGTCAAATTATGTTAAAAACTATAACAAATTACGGAAAAAATGTTACTCTGAAATTGCTTACATCTGTTTCAGGTCGATCCATATGTATGACATATTTGCAACTGGAAATTAAGGGAGCATTCAATTAATCAACATCATGAAGTGATTTTAAATCATAAGTCTTTAGTTGAAACTTGTCTCAAACAGTTTTCCAATTTTTAGATATTTGTTTTATATTTGATTTTTTAAGCAAGGGTTTCAGTAGACTTGATATCGTTTTGTTATTTTTTTCATCTACAATTGTCTTTGCAAAAGGCACACAACATGTGTTTAAATCAGCCATGTGACTTATTTTAAGATTTTGCGACCTTTGTTGCTGTTTAAAAAATTCAATCATTTAACTTGTGTGTAGATCTTATTTTCCCCTCAAAGAGTTATTCATATGGTTCTTTAACGTATAGATAGCGCGAAACTGTCACTACACGAGTTATTGGATATACGACGTCTCTATTTCGACTGGACGTAGCCGCGTATCTATACATCCACACAGACAGACGGACGCATCCCTTTAGCAAAAGTTTACTGTCGCTAAAGGGATGCGTCCGTCTGTCTATGTGGATGTATAGATACGCGGCTACGTCCAGTCGAGACGCGAGAATTCCAGAGATGTCAATATTTCTATACCAAAGTTAATCCTTTGGTGTTGAATAAAAAGAGAGAAGGATATACATTGATAGGAAAGCAACCCAACGACACAGACAAAACAAAACATTTTAAGTCAACATTTAGCCTTTTGTAATAGAAAGATGTTTATACAGAATATTAAGCACATGACTAAAAATATTGCGTTAATTTAATATTATTTTCCGTCAAAGATATGCAAAAAGACACAAGAACATGTTGTGTGGTTGAAAAATATCATCTGCCGTTTTTTAATCTCGATCAGTGGAAATCAAAGAAGGTTTAATATAAACCAGTGAAAGAAAAACACTTCACTATATACAGTTAACTCTCGTTGTCTTCCTGAGTTAGAGCCTCTTCGACCCAGTGGTCTCAGTAGTCGAACTATTATATCACTATCCAGTCAACACTGAAATTGTGAGTTCGAATCTTCGCACGGGGCAGGTGCACTCGATTCCAATCTTAATTTACTAGGATTGTCAGTTTTCCTACCGAAGGTCGGTGGTTCTCTCCGGGCACTCCGGCTTCCTCCACCAATAAAAACTGACTGCCACAAAATAGTACAATAGTGTTGAAAGTGGCGTTAAACACCAATCAATCAATCATCCTGAGTTTTCTGTGGTCCAAAACTTTTTTCATTATAAATATATGTATTTCGACTCCTAATGAGTCGAAATTCGATGAGTCGAAATTTTGGTTGACTCGTACCAAATTTAAGGTCCCAATGTTAACAAAAGTAATCAAATTCCATTTTTTATCTCGATTTAATATACAATTACTGTCGGACGTGAAAATTCCAGAGATGTCAATATTTCTATACCCAAGTGTAATCTCTTTGAGGGGAAAATAAGATCTACACACAAAACATGACCTGGTGGATTTAAATGGATTAAAAAGTTCACCAGACAGTACACGTGTAATTGAATGTCCGTTCACTGACCACTGTATTTATTTTTGACAATATTTTTCCACGAGTGTTTACCTAAGATTATCTGATTACCATGATAAATATTAGTGATACATTGTTATAGTTTATGACAAAGTATTTCAAATGTTTTAACACAATTAACCGTAATTGTACATTAATGAGCTTGGTTACGCATAAAGTATGAAGCAAGACTAAGTGATCATCTCAAAACTACTTAATCAACGTCTTGAATCGTTTTGCATTTCCCCCTGCAGAAAAAGATTTAAATAAAAGTAAATGAAAAAATATGAATAGAAAATGAAAGGATATGGAGTAAGTGTACATGGGTTTTTTTTAACTTTTCAACTTCTTGTATATGAAAATGAACATTTTTGTTAACTTTAAATCATGGTAAGATCGATTTCTCTCTCTCTCTCTCTCTCTCTCTCTCTCTCTCTCTCTCTCTCTCTCTCTCTCTCTCTCTCTCTCTCTCCCTCTCTGCTAAAAACCAAAGAGAAAAATGACACTGTACAATGAAAGAAGTAAAAGACGAAAAATCATAATAATAATAAAAAAAAAAAAAAAAAAAAAAAAAACAATTATATACAGATACATCGATCTCAGACCAGACTATCGATCCCCTACCTGTATTCATCCGGATTTATTTTACCCGAACCAAGCTAAGCAAGAATTGTGATCCTTGTTCTGTCAAACCTGCGTTATTCATTTGAGTCGAACTACTAGTATCTGCAATAAATTTCTATGGTCCGGCTGACTTCAAGGTAACGAGAGTCGACTGTAGTAACGATAATAAATGGATGGCTGCATAACGTCCAGCGGAAACATTATATGCGTATTCAGTAAATATTATATAAATGGTAACCTTGCTTTGTCCTAGACCGACACACTGAGCAGAAGTTTTATCGCGTTAGTCCACAAGGTAACAGTATGCAGGAAGAAAGATTACCCTACCCGGGCATATTTTTGACTCTGAGCCAACCATCCTTTGCTCTTACTTATGAATGCCGCATGCTTAGCATAAAAAACAGCAGATACCATCGTAAACTTTTCTTTGACCCGGTTATGGTTCGAACCGACAACCTCCAGCAATCGGTAGTACAGAATAGCATACCAAACACTCAAGTACAATAAACAATACATATTTATAGAATTCTCACAGTTACTAATGCGAGCTAAAAGTATTACACCTAAATAAGATACGTTTAATGATATTATTGGAAACTACACTT
The DNA here is from genome assembly GCA_017311375.1 of Mytilus coruscus. NCBI lineage: Eukaryota > Metazoa > Mollusca > Bivalvia > Mytilida > Mytilidae > Mytilus > Mytilus coruscus. The sequence goes on along the minus strand of CM029597.1, from coordinate 76,414,252 downwards.
GAATGTAGACGGCCGACTTCAGAGCAGAAGTCATGCAACAACACTCACTGCAACTTATACCAATTTCTTTGGGGTTCCAGATGTGGCCAGATATTTCAAGGCTAAAATTATGTTCTTATCTAATATACCCTCAGTTTCTAATGTCATTCCAAGTTACCTGTCCAACTTCACAGTTGACGTCTTATTGCAAACCTACCTATGGTATTTAGAATTTATGTGATTTCGTTATGAACATTCATGGAATAGTTGCCACTGGACGTAAAAGCAAACAACAATCAATCAACTTCATAAATCATGTACAATGATATAATGTCAAATTTCCATCTAAATTACTTGATAAGTGTGCACAAATTGGTAAGGTTGTTTTTCTTTTTTTTTGGGGTTGGGGGTTGGAGGAAGGGAAAAGGGGGGTATTTTTGGTAATTTACTACATAACTGAAAACTAATATACATTTAAAAAAAATATATACATATTATAATGATTCTTAACATCTGTTTTATAACTGTTTATCATATGTGATTATTTCAGGAAATTATAAAACTGAGAAAAGTAAAAGTTTTTTTTTTTCTTTTTTTTTCAAGGGTTTTTGCTTCCTATAGACCTGCAACGGGAACGACAGATGACTACAGACTACAATACAAATTAAATTATCAACACAAAAATGAACATTAACATGAATATTCTGAAGAACCTTATGCATCTAAGTCTGTTCGATTAGAAGTTGTGTAACAAGCTGTTTGAATAGCTAATTATAAGAAGAGGTTTACTTACTGTTTTCATATTGTCTGGTCTTAAGAATCCATTTCATGATTACTGAGAGATTAAACACATTAGATGTATATAACAAGAAGTTCTTTTGCAGAGTATTCATTGGTCAGTTTTAAATGAGGTCTGTATAGGGTGTTTACTTAACTCATTAATAAACTTATATGGCCATGTAATTACAGGCGACCTCAACACCGTTCAAGACCGAGAGGTTATAAACATTCTGAAAAAGGACCAAAATATCGTCCACCGTCAAAAATAGATTGGGAAGAGTGTCGTCAGGTTATTAAAGATGCCCTTTCATCCTATTGTAAAAAATGGCGTAAGCGTGAGAAATCTGACAAAAAGTCACTTGATTCCTTTTAGAATAAATGTATGAATATTTTTGATATTCACATATCACATTTCGAAAATAATTCAGAAAAAGATAAAAGGGTAAGAAATACGCCCATTTTGTAGGACTAAAAATAAAATTCAAGTACTATCAAAGCGTTTTGTGTTCATACCGGCCGACAAAGCAGCCAACAATGTGGTGGTGGTGGGATGTAAATACTACACGGACGTCCTTAGGAATGAAATTATACATTCAACTACATTCAAGGCCGTACGCTCCACAGAGAGTTATACAGTAAATAATCGTGTGACTACCACAGCTCAGCTTGAGGCCTCCTCGGAACATTTGAAAGTCCCCACTATGTATTGGTTACCTAAACTACAAAAAAAAAAAAAAAAAAACCGTAAAATATCGTTTCATCTCGGTCTCTAGTAAATGTTCTACTACTAACCTGTTGGTGCTTTAAAAGAGTTCCTTAACAACTATGAAAGAACATATCGTTAATTTTAGTAATAGAACATATGATAACAGTGGAATTAATCATTTTTGGAATGTAAAAAATTCTTTGGATGTTTTAGATAAATTACGTGCTTTTGATGTTCCTTTTGATTCGGTTGACAATTTTGACTTTTCCAATCTTTATATTACACTTCCACACAATCTTATCAAACACATTTTTTTCTATCTAATTAAATAGTCGTTTGATAAATCTGGCAAATTTATTTGCTGCAACTCATATACAGCATGTTTCCCTAATGACCAAAGGTAAATATGCTAGATATACTTATTGGATGTGTGATGAGATTATCCAAGCACTGCATTTTCTCCTTGACACCATTTATGCACGTTTCGGCAAGAAAGTTTATCGACATATTGTAGGTATTCCTATGGGCACCAAGTTGTTTTAATTTTGTTTTTGCCTTTTTTACATCATGTGCAACGTAAAAAGCTTTTTTACAAAAATTTTACACACTTTACACTTTATCAAATACGGTGGTACATCTTTATTTGGTACCAGTCTGACTTGTCCAGTAAATGTATTACTTCATCAACTGATATGTTTCGTAATCATTTGTTTTCACAGGCAAACATTCCAAAATGTGCAAAACAATTCTGAAATGATTTTTAAATTCCACATGTATGCATTGGTATATGAATACCATGACAGACCAATGTTTCCCATACCAATGGTAATACACTTATGGAGAATCATTGTATTTTGTTATTACAAAATAGCGAGATGAACAAAGTATGGAGGCGCCTTTGGTAAATATTTAACAAGATTTTGAGGTTGAAAATCATTGTAATGCTATCTTTATTACAAATACATTTTGCAAGTCTGGTAAGTTCCTTTTTAAAAGGATATCACAGGAACAAACATGTTTGTTTTATTATGAATTAGACTGTTACTTTTTCTCAATTGACCTAGTTCGTATTTGTTATGTTGCCGAATTTACGGTATGTTTTTTCTTATTGTTGTAAGCCGTGCGGTGGCTTCAAAGTGCTAACATACACTTCGTTGTAACCTGCCGGATAAGTGTCTCCAAGGCAATCATTCCACATCTCCTTAGTTTTATAATCCTGTAAAAACAATAATACTGATCATGCCTGATCGATTTTAAACTTTCATGTTTTTTTGAATTTTAGTTTTTAATTTAGAAATTGGATGACAATATATATTCTAATTCGTAATGTGGATTTATATTTACAATTGAATGAATATAAAAAGTTATATCAATTACATTTAATGTACATGTACATCTCTTGTAAACATTGCAAACATGTTTTGTAGATATAAACGATTTGTATTGATACTTTCATTTGTCATTTATTTGATTATGGGTAGATGGTGATACATTTGTATTATCAATATATCAATTTTATCCATTCATCGTATTTCATAATAAAATACATAATAAAATCAAAAGCGTTTTCTTATATCATTAATTATATCATAGAAAGTCTTGAAAGCTGAAAAGGAAACGTTTTTAAATGTAATCTACTATCGTTTAATTGTCATTGTTTTTTTTTTTTTTTTTGGTCATCGTCGGGAAAATGTGATATTCATTTCTCAAATATTTCTAAATAACGTTAAAAAACATGCCTATATGCGCAATGAACAACCAGGAGGTGTGACGCCTATGTAGACATAAATAATAAACGAGACTTTGCATGTGAGACATGATGGATTAATAATATTGCCTTCCTTGACCATTTGTGTACCTAGATAATGTAACTTGAACTTCTTTTTCTAGATTAATATACGCATATTGACTTTCAGCAAGAGGATTTGTTTTCACCTTATGTAGTCCAAAATATTTTCCAGTTTTATTCAAAATGTATTCTTGTGGTTATTATCAAATAAAATATTTGGCATTTACAACGGTTGTGTAAATAAATAGTGGATAACTGATAAGTACTAAGTACATTCATAATACATTTTACCATTAATTAATAAACATTTTGTTGTAGTATATGATGCAAAGCCCGAAGAAATTGAAAAACTACATATTCGTGAAAAAAGTGCATACGAAACTTTACAGAACGGACCTTACTATACTCGTAATAAATATGATGCAATGAAAATGGTGACAGATGAAAGGTAAACATTCTGTACTAATACTTTATCCAAATATTTATTAAATGGAGTTTATTACCGAATTTTGAAGGATTTTTATATACAAAAAAGTAAAATCACAAATATACTGAACTCCGAGGAAAATTCAAAACGGAAAGTCCCTAATCAAATGGCAAAACCAAAAGCTAAAACACATCAAACGAAAGGATAACAATTCACCTTGTTAATACGGACAGAATATCAAAATACCATGTTGCTGTAATTACTTTCAAAAATATACTACTTAACAAAATATCAACACCAAGTATTAGTAACTAGCAATGTCACACTGTAGATAAGACATTGAAAACAATATTAAGCTAGTAATGTGTGTGTGGTTGATTAATACATCGATCTGAGGAAAGTTATGAATGGTAACGACGTTGACACACATGCATCTATTTGAGATTGGTAATGATCATGGCTTCTAGCTTTCATTATTGTAATCTAGGATAATCATCAATAGTTTTATCTAAATGATCATTCCTGTCGGTTCCCCTGATTCTTGGTTTCCATACTTCTGTTGCCTGATGGACCATGTTTTTCATACATTTCTTTTAAAATTAAAGTTTTGCCTGATGAAGATTTTATGATTATAACTTTGTTTTATTTCTAATCCTTATATTCCATTAATTTATATTTCTTTTTAAACTAACATAAACAATACTTTAGTAATTGCCTTTTATCATCTTGATTACGTGTTATAATGTTGTTTTTATTATCTTGCTAGAAATCAGGAGAATTATATAGTTTTAACCTTTACTACATTATGCAAAACATATCGTATTTTTGTTCTCTTACAAATAGCTTTTTCTCAACTGAAAACCTAAAATTATGAATACACATTTTAGATATTTTGATAACTCATCGTGTGAATATAGTTATATAATATTATTTTTCCTAACATACATGTACTTACAAGTTACCATTTGATTTGTAATGATTTATACATTTTCACAGGGACATACTTAAAGAAATCGATTCGACACCTACCTAGCAAGACATAAAGGATTTACGAATAGAAATGGAACAAATGAGAGAATCGTTGGTTCAGGAGATTCGAAATTTAGAATATCGACAACCAGTTATAGTATTAGATAATCGGCATTCTAATATGACGTCCTTCTTTCGCTTTGGAAACAAAGCCATGTTCTAATTACAATAAAACATGGGTTGCACGTGATTGACGTCACAATTGGAATTGCAACGTCAGTTGTATTTTGAACAACGCCGGAGGTCGAAATGGACAGTTTTGTTGATGTTGCTCGCTAGGGAATTAAATAAAAATAATTTTTAAAGTAAGTTTACGTATACATGTTATTTTTTTTTATCGTTCAACTGTTGATTTTCTGTAACGAATTGGTTCATCAAATCAAAATGGCTGCCTTTTGAATGTGTATTATAGGTCCGCTTTGAAGTACAAAAGTTCTTAATATTCCTATCAGAATCGAAATAATTCTATCATGGCATGCTTTTATGCTAATTTTAACATGGGTAGGCATTATATTTGTCAATATTTTACACCTCGCTAACGCTCGGTATAAAGATATTGACAAATATAATGCCTACCTATGTTAAAATGAGCATAAAGCATGGCATGAAAGAATTATTTCTTAAATAATATGGAATTGAAAATGGTCAAATACAATTTGCGTAACACATTGTAGAAGCCGCTTTTACTTATTATATCATTGAAAATAATTACTGATTTGAACCAAGTTATGCAAAACTCTTTCATATCTAATAAAAAGTACACAAACAAGCAATGCTGTACATTGTTTAAAGGATTTAATTCACAAAAGTTTAATTTGTGGTAGAGAAGTAGATCATTTATTGATGTTTTTTTAATGTTTTGTTTGTTTGATTACTTAGATGTGCATTTTTTCAGTATCATGTGTTTTTAAAGATCATGTTTTAAACTTGCTTTCAAATGGATTGACTATATTCAATTTGAAAAATTAGTATTACCTATTTCCTTCGTTCAGATATGGCATAGATAATATGAACTGATTGATGAATGAACAATAAATTGCTGAATTTCCAGTTGTTTTCATAACCGAACGTTATCACTGCATTATTTTCTTATTCGTTATAGGCGTTTCAGTTCTGAAAGAACATTGAATAATCTTGGAAAATAAAAACAAAATCAATAATTTTGTTGTTGTTTACTTGCGCTTAATTTAGTCAAATTAATGAAAGGAAATTACACGTGTTTCGTAGATGTAATTCATTTCGGTTTTGGACAATACATAAGACGAGTACGTAAGATCGGTTTTTATTTATTTACACTCACAATTTCCGCCCCAATATTTAAAAAAAAAGCCAAGGCATATGAAAGCAACACAAACTTGACAGAGGTTTAATTCTAATAAACTAATCTTTATGATGTTGTTTTTAGTTATTAATCATTTAATAAAATATTTCAAAATTTTAAATTACGTTTCATCATTCATTAACAAGGGTGGTTTTGAACAACCTTGACTATCCATGTGGGTTTGCACGATCGGCTATATGACTTATTAAGAAAAAAAAAAAAAAAAAAAAAAAACGATTGCAAAAGAGGGACGAAAGATACCAGAGGGACAGTTAAACTCATAGATCGAAAACAAACTGGCAACGCCATGGCCAAAAATAAAAAGACAAACAGACAAATAATAGTACAGATGACACAACATAGAAAACTAAAGACTAAGCAACACGAACCCCACCAAAAACTGGGGGTGATTGCAAGCGTTAGATACAAAACGATACTCATAATTAAGTATGAAGAAAAAAAAAAAAAAAAAGAAATAAAAGCAAGGATAGTATATCATGTATATGCATGTAATTTTTTAGTGACTAAGGAACATAACTTACAAGTTTATCGTGGTGTAGATGGTATAGAATATTTATTCCAACAAGACCAGATTTTATGACATTGTTTATAACAAAGTTTCCAGTGGAACTTCTGTTTGGCGGAACAAATATACGTTGACAACCCAACCCCATCTCCCCTAATCAAACACATTGAATTTTGGACTCGGACTCAGATTTCTTTTTAACTTAATTTTACTCCATGTATTGCTGTGTGTTTGTTAATTATACATTTGCTACCGGGGGAGGGTTGGGATTACACAAAACAGGTTTAATCCGGCTGCATTTCTGCGAATTTGTCATTTATATGTTTCGGAGTTTAGTGTGACGCCCATGTTCACTGCACTAGTACTAATGTGTTCATGGGTCAACTTAAGGCCGCCTTCTGGTGCAGAATTTTCTAGCTGTGTTGAAGACCCCATCGATGGCTTTTGGTTTTGTTCTGCTCTTTGGTCGAGTTGTTGTCTTTTTGAATTTCTCATTTTTACATATACATTTAGTGATTAAGCAATTTCTATTTCATCCTCAGCTGATTTCCGTGTTTTTATTTTGATATTGCGTAACTCGTAACTACATAACATTCGATATTGAAGTCCCGTCATTTATTTATATTTCATAACAATGCTTCTTTTTATTCTCTATATTATACCACAGTAACTACGTAAATGCCATCGATGTTGGAAAAGAGCACTGACCTGTCATTTAAACAGAGTTTGTTTTTCAGATTCGAATAAATGATTTTCAGCCAAACTTTTCAAAAAAATGGATCAACAGTTGACTTCAAGCAATCACGTTAATCGGTTTATTGATTTGTGTTCAACTCGGAGTAAAATTGGGAACATAAATAAAATGTATAATAGAAACTGATACCTCGGCATGACTAAACATTTTCCCTATAGTTACTAAAGATTAAAATGATAAAGTATAACATCCTTATACACCGAAAGTAAACTTCAATATAACTTAAAAAACAGCATTGCCATGCCAGTATCTGAGTAATATACTACTGCTTATCAACACTTTGATAAAATTAGTTCAATAGTCAGTTCTACAGTATCGACAGGCTTTCTAATAAATCATTCATTATTTCATTGTTTATCAATTCGGAAATTATTCGTTCTAACTTCCTCAAGCAAAGTTTATTTGGCCATATGAACTATTGCCATTATTTGACGTACATCATCGTCGTCGTCGTCGAAAGTTCCTTTTTACAAATGTTCTCATTTAAAACCTTGAGACAAATTCATCTTGAAATCCATACATAAATAGATGGATGTAAAGACTTACACTCTACTTCCCTTCTATCAACACCAGAACTATCAATTGACTCACTATAGGAAACTCATCATGTATACCTTGAGTGAAATTTTTTACATCAGACGCACGTTTCTTCTACACAAAACTCGTCACTGATGGTTGATCAAAAACGTTTAAAAGAAGCCAAATAAAGTAAGAAGTTAAGGATTATCGAGGACTTATAATTCCGACGGTTTTGCCAAAAACATCTAAGGTAATGTATTCCTAGGGCAGACAATTCTTAGTATATCGACAAGTCAACGTTTTGTAAACAATTGATTTATAATTATGATCTTGTTATTCATAGCGCATGTCAATACAGCAGTGCGTGTTATTATCTCGTGGATGGAAAGCACTACATGTACCAGTACTGATGAGTAGTTTTTGTCCAAACATGAAAATTTTATCTATCTTTGCAAATCTGGTTATCATCTGCAAACTAGTAATTGATCAGTAGAAACTGTTAACTAAAAACCAGATCGATATTTTCAATACAGGATATCATACAATAACAAAATTGACAAAAAAAAAAAAAAAAAAAACAAACAAATACACTGCATTTGTTCTATTATTATAAATGCATTAGCCTACAAGTTCAATTTCAGAGCGAATTTGAAAACATTTACAATGAATACTTAGAACAGGACTTTTACAAAAAACAATTATGTAATACACGATAGAAACACTTTTCAATATAGAAGAAATTGTTAATATACACATGATATATGTTTGAATATCATAATATTAATATAGTTTCGAGTGATTCGTTTTGTTTCAGACATAAATTGAATTTTACGGGAGAAAACACTTATGAAGATTGTATTGAATGAATAAAAGTTCATTGTATAAAATATAAAAAAAAATAGCAAGAACTATAATTAAAACAGTTCTACACATTTCTGAAGATATAAGTTTGTTAAAATTGTAACCGTTTCCTGACAAATGAAAGCTAGAAGGGTAACTACATATTTGAAAAAAAAAGAACATCGAATCCTTTATTTTTCGTTTCAAATATGACGTAAGTAAGCTACGGCTAAATATAACTTAAACATTTAAATAGAAATTTCGTGTAACTTTAACGAAAAAAAAAAACGATAACGTATTTTTTATAATAATTATTTATTTTCAGTGCTATTTTCAATATGAACGTAAAAAATATATCTAAATAAAGTGCCATAAATGTTCTGAGTTAATGAATTAACGTTCTCTACTTTAAATAATAACGTTTTACTTGTTTTACTACACAATATAAATGTCTTTTATATATACATGATATAGGCTGAATTGATGCTACTTCAAAAACAAAAACAAACATACCTGTATCAAAATTTGAAAAAACAACTTTTTCTTTCGCTGGTAAGAAATGACACTGTGAAGTAATTTATCACAATGTTATCATAGATCCACATTGAAAACAACTTTAAAAGGCAGTCGTGCATCAAATACTTAGTCCAGATAACAGTTTTCTGTTCAGAGCATTGAATTAAATCTAATAAGGACATACTATATGGTGATTTTGTGAGTGACGGTTATTTAAACTATTTATATGATTTGTATCGATAAATGTTTAACACGCGGGTATATTCAACTATTCAACAATATGTCAATTATTCCCTATACGGAAAACATTATTTATTTAAATCTTAAATGGTATATTTGGTATTATTGATTCGCGAAAACTTTTATATACATTTGTAATTATGAACATTATATAAGTGTAAGCTAGCGGCTAAATATCACCTTGTGAACTGTTTCAAATATTATTCTTATAATGGCGTATTTAAAAAGGCATACTTTTTATAAGATACCACACATTCATTATACTATAAAAGTATTTTCTAAAAGAAATAAAGACCTTTTTTACATGCACATTCTGTCGGTTTCTATTAGCATATAGAACACAGTTGGCATAACAGAACAGATAAAAAGCACGGAGTGTTTAATGCATGTTGATTATTATAGTTAAACGACCACGATTATGGTATGACCATAATAGCAAAAAAGTTGTTGTCTACAACCGTGTGTAATCCTCAAATACATATTGTGTATTAATGTTTCTTGTCTTCTTTCGCAATTAACAAGTTGTTAAATATCAAAAACACACAAGTAGACTCCAAATGGTAATATATTCTCTTAATCTCAATGTGAATGTATTGTGTCAATATGCAAATACCTCAGTGTTGTGATTACCAGATCAAAATTGTGATGAAACATGAAAATTTTAAAGATTTTTTCTTTAAGATGTTTGATACTGAGGTTTGAAATATATGCTGTCAACGGAGGGAATCAAACGCTGTATTACATTTGTTTACCATTGCTGAAAATATAGCAACATACCTTCCACGGTGGTGTATAAAATGCAATATCTCCACTCCATATACTGTTAATCTTTGCTTGAACGGCTGTGTGGGGCATACATTTGCTCAACTTTTGCGAGTACGCAATTTCTAAAGGTGTAGAATTTTACCGATTAACATTTGTGACCAGTGTTGTAAGAGCCTTTGCCCGATCGATATTATATAATTATGTAATCACAGCACAAGCTTGGTCTTCAAAGAATCTGAAGTTATCGCAAAGGTTGTGAAAATACTAAGGGGGCAATACAAACGTAAATCTGGACAGCACATTCGCGGAAACAACCCAAAACGAACAAAGAAAATAATAAAACCATACAAATAACTACTCAGTTAACTAAAGAGTAAAACATTTTCAAATCAAAAGACATTCAAATGCACTCTTGAATAATTTGTATCTGCAGCTCCATTTGTGACAAGTGTCATGAAGTTGATTGTGTTTTTGTTATATATTCAAATAAGAGATAATGGCTTTATGAAAAGTTATCATCTAACTTAGCAGATACAGTAATTCTGTCTCATATCTTGACTAACATGAATGTGATCTATCGAATTAGACTTATTACTGGGTTTGTTATAACATGATCAGCTCAACGGGTGTCAAATGTGGAGCAGGATCTGCTATCCCTTTATGAGCATCTGAAATCATCTGCAGTTTCTGATAAGGTTCGTGTTGCACAGTCTTTAGTTTTCTATTTTGTGTTTTGTGAACTATTGTTTTCTGTTGGTATTTCAACTGTTTAAGCCATGACGTCGCAGTTTATTTTCGACTTGTAGTTTTGAATGTACATTTAGTATCGACATGACTGATTCATCAAACTCGAGATATAAGTCTATATGAGACAGAGGAAGCCGTATTTTCTGTTTCTATAATTTCTTTTTCTGGAGGATATATAAGTAACAAGCTTGGAATGTGAAAGGTTAGAACATTATCAGTATATGTAAATATGATAGTAAATGAGGTGGTTCTTTGATCTTCTTGTTTTGATAAGAATACATACACGTGATTTTTGACAATTATCGTTTCTTTTGTTTGTACTTAATACTGTATTCGTTATTTATTTTGTTATTGGCTTAAACTAGTAACTGCGAGTACTCTCAGATCTGTACTAAATAGTTCTGTTTTGTTATGGATGAGGAATGGACAAATACCTTCGTACGTCCGGATTGTTTTTGTTTAATGTTTTTTCTGCTTTGAATTGTTCTGTTCAGATTTGGCTTTTTCGACTGATTGTTTTTTGTTTTTATATTTTGTGATATTACCGCACTATTCCAGAAAAAGAGAGACCATGTGTGTCTAGAAACTTGACCCGGTTAACTATTTCACTGAATATAATTATGAATATAGAAAAAACACAATACAATCATCGACCAATATGTGAAGCTAGATCAAGAAAAACTTGTATTTACAATACACAAAAATAAATGCAAAAGCAAAAGCGACTAAGTTTCAGATGGGACCAGACGTTATTGTTATCTTTGCGCAAGATACTGTCTATAAAAAGAATGTGCGTAAGTATCAAATATCTAAGACAACTTATTTAAACGAAAGGAAACATATCTAACGAATTCAAATACACTCTGATGCTGTTACAATGAAGTCGATCTGTTGACGAAACAATTGAAAGGGGGAAGGACAAAACTGTCAAACAATGAGGACAGATCTGTTACTATATATAAACAAAGAAAAAGTTAAGCACCCCCTGATATATTGCATTATAGTTTTTTTTTTTTAAATGTCAATTTGAATATAAATATTGATTTTAACAAGACCAATGTTCCTTTAAAAAGATGTGACCATACAGGTGTGACCGGTCATTAAGATATCAACGTATCATGCACGTGAACCATGCCTCCCATGCAAATGACAAAATGCAGTTTCCCCCTGCTTCATATTTGAGTATTTAAGTCCGGCGATTTGAAAATTTTATTTACACTCTGTGAACATGGTACGAAGACGATTATCGGATGCTCAAAGAAGGCAGATTATCAGCATGCGGTCATCAGGATTATCTTTTAAAGCTATTGAACGTCAGATTGGCTGCCATTATACTGTAGTCAGCAGGCTTGTGCGGAAACACATCAAAACCAAGAACGAAAAAATTGCCAAGATTCGGTAGACCATTGGTGACATCGCAGCGTGAAGGGTACTGCAACGCCTGATTAGACGAATGCCATTCGCAACAAGTCCTGTTCTTAAAAGAGAATGGCAACCTTATATACAGATATCAACCAGAACCTTGAGGAACCGGTTGAAATTAGTAGGACTGAAGTAAAGCAGGGTAATAAGACGTCCCATGTTAACTGAAAAACATCAACAACTGCGTTTGGCATGGTGCTTAGCTCGTCTATGATTGGGAATTGAGGAAATGGCGCAAGATCCATTGGTCAGACGAGAGTCGATTTCTTCTGCATGTTACAGATGGAAGATTGAGTGTTTGGAGACATAAAAATGCAGCATATACCCCAAGGAACATCTAAGCAACTGTTCCTTACGTTGGAGGCTCTATGATGTTATGGCGGTGCATCTCTCATGACTGAAAATTTTACTTGGTGACTATACGAGGGAACCTTAATGGTGATCAATACATCAGAGGAGTTCAGTCAGCAGCTATACCTCATTTTGATTACCACCAATTAGCTGCAAGACCTGTGTTTATAGATGACAACGCTAGTCCGCATTTCTTCAAGGCGAAGCAGTAACTGCTCTTCATTAACCTGCCATGAGCACGGATTTGAATCCGATAGAGCATATTTGAGACACGTTAGGCCATCGGGTACAGGCAGCCGAACCACCTGTACACAATTTAAGTCAGTTGGAAGCAGCATTGCACCGGGAATTGCGGCAAATACCACAGCTGGAAATCCAACGACTAACTGGCGGGATGAGAAGCAGAGTTGAGGCTTGCATCCAATCATCTGTGGTTCTACCCAATATTTAATATTGAACTATGTATGTCGTTAACAGACTTACAATGGACGTTTTCTTAGTGAAATGATGCAAAACGAACCCAAAGGTCCATACTTAAAATGGACATTGATAAATTGCATGCTTATATTGGTGATTTTGAATCTGTTCAAAGTTTTGATTTTTCTACCCTGTATACCACATTGCCTCACATTCTCATTAAGAAAAAATTCACACACCTAATTAAATGGGCATTTAAAAAGTCAGAATGTGAATATATATGTTCTAACTCTTTAGGACATTTTTAGTAGCAATAAACAAAAGAACTATGTCAATTGGACATGCTTTGATACTATATCTGCCCTTGAATTTTTACTAGATAATATTTTTGTTCGCTTTGGAGATTCCGTATATCGTCAGGTTATCGGAATTCCAATGGGGACTAACTGTGCACCACTTATTGCGGACCTGTTTTTGTATTGCTATGAGTTACAATGTATGACTAAAATCAGCAAAGACCCATCGAAACAACATCTGATACAAAAATTTAATAATACTTTTAGATATTTGGATGATATATTGGCTCTCAATAATGACGACTTCAGTATGTATACTAAAGAAATTTATCCTGTTGAACTTACTTTAAATAAAGCTAATACTAACAATGACCACTGCCCTTTCCTCGATCTTGATATCTATATCATTAACGGAAAGCTTAATACAAAATTTATGATAAAAGAGATGATTTTGTATTTCCTATCGTTAATTATCCATTTTAGATGGTGACGTTCCCTTGTCACCATCTTACGGTGTTTATATATCTCAACTTGTACGATTCGCTCGTGTATGTAACAACGTTTCAGATTTTAACGAAAGAAATTTATGTATTACAGAAAATTATTACACCAGGGTTTTCGATATCACAAACTAGTCAAAACATTTACTAAATTTTATCATCGGTACAAAGACATCATTCGTAAATATAGCTCAACATGCAGACTTCTTATACGTTCAGGTATTTCACATCCAATCTCTTATGGTAATATTCTTTATAAAGCACTAAAATGTCAGTATTCACCTCAGAAGCTAACAAAACCTTTAAATAGACTTATTAAGAAGGGATATAGTTACGATACTGTTGTCAGGTCATTAAAGATTGCATATTTTGGCTTTAATATTGATTCACTTATAGGGTCTTTGCATCGGAACTAAACACATTTATTTAAAACCAGTTGTTGGCATGACACGGGTTATGCTCTTCTCATATATTTTATGATGGTATGATACTAAACCCTAACGGAGGGATTGTGCCTGATATTCATATGATGAAGACATAATCTTTCAATCAGTTTAATTGAGGTCTGAGCTGGCATGTCAGTTAACTGCTAGTAGTCTGTTGTTATTTATGTATTATTGTCATTTTGTTTATTTTCTTTTGTTACATCTTCTGACATCGGACTCGGACTTCTCTTTAACTGACTTTTAATGTGCGTATTGTTATGCGTTTACTTTTCTACATTGGCTAGAGGTATAGGGGAGGTTGAGATCTCATAAACATGTTTAACCCCGCCGCATTTTTGCGCCTGTCCCAAGTCAGGAGCCTCTGGCCTTTGTTAGTCTTGTATTATTTTTACTTTTAGTTTCTTGTGTATAATTTGGAGTTTAGTATGACGTCCATTATCACTGAACTAGTATATATATTTGTTTAGGGGCCAGCTTAAGGACGCCTCCGGGTGCGGGAATTTCTCGCTGCATTGAAGACCTATTGGTGACCTTCTGTTGTTGTCTGCTCTGTGGTCGGGTTGTTGTCTCTTTGACACATTCCCCATTTCCATTCTCAATTTTATGTTTTAGTGTTTAAACTGGGCTTGTGGTTTTGTGACAATCTGTGAATTAAATTATCATTTTTTTGCAATTTGTTGTGTGTTTCTTAAAGCTAATGTGATGTCCTAATAGGCTGCGTTACTATTCTTGTCACCATTTGTTCCTGGAGCCTATGACCCTTATTGTAATATTTGTCAATTCGAAAAAAAAAAAAAAAAAACGTGGGGATGCTTAACTTTTTTCTGTGTGTATATATAGTGAACGTGATCATATTTCAAATAGTAATTACATCCTAAAAAGCTATTTATTATTAGAGAATATATTCAAAATTTACAAATCAATCGATGAGATACTAATAAAATAGCAACATATTGACATAATTGCATCAACGTAAAAAAAAAATAAATAGAATAACAAAAATACCAAACTACGAGGAAAATTCAAAAAGTAATTATAAGACGACAAAATCAAAAGCCAAAACAACTGGAAAAGAACTGTCATATTTCTGACTTGGTTCATGCGTTTTTGTTGTGTAAAAAATGGAGAATTAAACCTTATGGTTTATAAGATTGCTAAATCTCCCATTGGTATGGCAGTCACATGAAATTCCATCATATTGATAACAATGTGTGAGCAAAACAAACAAACAAACACAAAAGGTAAAAATGTTAAAAAAAAGGTACAACAGCCAACTTTGTGTAATAATCTTAATCAATTTAAAAACATATAACTATTATAACATAGAAAACAAAATAACATATAGACACTCTCTCAACAGAGTACATACGTAAAAAATAAATACAAAAATATAAAATTGACCATAGTACATTAAAACCTTGGCAAGATCTATTAATGCTGAGCGAAACCAAAACATGTTACAAAAAATGAACAAAACAGAAAAGAATCAAGTGTACAAGTACAAATAAAATAAAAAAAAAAAATTTTTGAAAGAGGTGGAAATAGTATGAAAGTATGGAAAATCCTATGCATGTTTCCAAGCAACTGCTCTGTTTTAATGATTTTCCACACCAATTTTACCTCCATTATGAAATTCTGCCGCCTATTCAATATGGCCTAACTAACAATGAAGGGGCCTATTAATTGTTGAATATGAACAAGTTGATGATAGAGAGATTGCATGTATAAACCTCATTGCAGGGAGACAATTTAAAATAACCATACTTCCAATTTCATTTGAGAAAACCGATATATAGATATAAGAAGATATGGTATCAATGCCAATGACACAATTCTCCATCCAAGTGACAATTTGTAAAATTAAAGCATTCTAATTCAAAGTACGGTCTTCAGTACGGAGCCATTGCTCACAACGAACAGCAAGCTATAAAGGGCCACCAAAATGATTAGTGAAAAAACATTCAAACGGTAAAAGCCAACGGTCTAATCTATATAAAGAACAAAAAGCGAGAAACACTTATGAACCACATTAACAAACGACAACCCCTGAACATCAGGTTCATAACTTAGAACTAGTGCAAACAAATGCAGCGGGTTAAACGTTTTAATATACTATGCATATAAACTCATCATAGATACCAGGATTGAAATTTAATATTTGCACCAGACGCCCGTTTCGTTTACAAAAGACTCATTAGTGACGCTTGAATCAACAAATGTTATAAATGCCAAATAAAGTACGAAGTGGAAAAGCATTAAGGACCAAAAAATCCTAAAAGTTTTGCCAAATACAACTAAGGTATCCTAATCCTGATGTAGAAAAGCCTTAGTATTTCGAAAATTCAATGTTATGTAAACAGTTAATTTATAATTATGAACACATCAATGATAATTCAAATCAACACAGAAGTGCTGACTACTGGGATAGTGATACCTTTGGGGAATTAAAACTCCACGAGCAGTGGCATCGACCGTAGTGAAGTTAAGAAAAATATATTTAAGATTATGAAATTAGGTGTCTTACTTTTACTTCCATTCCCCTGCCCACCAGCACACTTTTTGCCATTTTCGTGTTACATTCTTACCATGGGTACACAGCCATACATGTATCAGATTATTATTTATTTTCATAAAGGAATAAATCTGTTAACAGTTTAAATTAATGTATTTCTGATCAAAACACGTGCCATTAATTTGACTTTGACAAAATGTCTTCACAAAGCCGTTATTTTTTTATGTTTCGAGCATCAATATTTTGCCGTTACGGGAATATGTTTCATCTTTATATGCCAATTATAACAATTAATATTCCAGTACGATAACTTTCCCCTTGAAATACATTTTTTCATAATTTTTCGGTCACGTGCTTTTTGAGAGATACCAAGTGACCACGAAAAGACCAACTTTCTTTTGTTTAATGAACTTGAAACTTCAATTCACTATCTGTTTAGTTAATCTAGGTTGGATTGTACATGAACTTTGTTACAAAATCCAAGTCGATTGAAATTGGACAGCATTTATTTGGGTAGAAAACGTATAACATCCTTTGATGTAAAAGGGTAAAGAATCAGATATAATCGAAATCGCCCGTCTAGACTATACCCAATCAATAATGTTGTCTGTCTATTTTGTGTTCGATAAGGCGTCCATTTTTAATTAATATTTAAGTATAAATCAATAACAATGTGTTTCCAATCGTGACCATTTAGAATATTATTTATATTATTTACATCCACATCATTGTTGACCCAATAATGACAGTATTTAAGTTAAAAAGATGTTTAGTTGACATTATTACTAACCAAATAACGTGTGTACATTACTATTGTATTATGTATAACATCAACTTTTTATGAAATAAACTGAGGGATATAAACACAATACTTTGTTGTAATAGACCTGAAATAAATAAGGAAGTCATTGTAAGTTATGTTTTTGAACGCGGACAATTACATGAACTACCTAATTATTGTACTGAAAGAAAAAATCGATCAAGATGTGTCAACACTGCATGCATAGCTCCAATTTAGAAGAAAGGTAGACTGTAGAACAAGTTACCACGTGATTACATTAATTAAACCTGTTAATTGCATCTGTACTACATGTATTCTCAAATTCATTAACCATCGGCAAAATGTATTTTACTTTAACCTAATTTTCAAAATTTAGAAACAAGAAGAAAAACTATTTGTCGTTGAAAACTGTGGTGGACGGTTTAGTAGTTTAATCTAGTTGCACTCTTAATGTTGCTCATGATAACATGGAGAAAAAATGTGGTTTGTATTTAGACATGTTTGGTGTGTAAAAAAATAGAATTGGATCTTCTATCATTTATGAATTGTAGATGTTACATGTATGATAGTAACCTACCTTCATAACAGTTCATCACAGCAAAGCATTCAACCATCAAAGCTTTTATATAACAATATCAGAAAAAATTAAACACTTAAACTAAAGGTCAACGAAGTATAAATAAGTAAAAATCTAAGAAATAGAATTGTTTAACCAAGGAAAGAATATTTCAAAATTATTTAGAGTAAATAATGTATACAGCTTACGTGAAGAAGATTCAGAAGAAACACGCAAAAAACTGCTTAATCAAGAAAACAAATGAACTCTATTAGCAAAAGAAGTGTAATTAACATATAAACCAAGGCTTCAAAACAACAAAATTTCAGCCTTTAAGGTACATCGGCAGCTACGTAAGCTTCATAACGTGATTAAAAAACGTTGGAAATGTTATCGTATGATACAGCACTACACTATCTATTTAATCCCACACTAATTTTTCAATTGAATCTGAAACCGTCGGAAGTATAAATTGTACAAGCATTGTTTTCATTAAAACATATAATTTTTCTAAAAAAGAAAAACAATCATTTTATGATGTAATTTGAAGGATATTTTAGAGCAAAATAGTATTTTCATTAAAACGTAATGTGACAAAGCGTATATAATTTAAGTATGTTTCTAACGTCTAATACATTAAACCAATGAAAGGGATGTATAAAAACAGACGCGATTCGGAGATTCTGTAAGACAATTATCCTATCAATGTATGAAAACATGAATAATTTGTTTTGATGTGTAACACGTGTAAGTGATTTTATGCGAAATAAACGAGGCCATGAATTAAAGGAAGAAAAGGGGTTGTTATTGATATTCAATTTAAGGAAAGTTTCAAAATTAATAAATATATGAAGACATGCTATATACATGATCCTAATGAAGTGAAATGAAATGGCAGTATTTATGGAATATTGAAAAGTACTGAGACAAACCCACATGAAATCAAATCAGAAACAATTAAAACACCTCTTATATTACATGTTAAGCATACTTATTAGAGTAGATGCATAACACTAATTACTTATCTTAATAAATTAATAACACGGAACCGTTCGTCATAAAGGGTAGCAGAAAAAATAATCCATTTTTTTTTCTAGTCTGGTACAGGGTTTGATCTCATTTGATTTTAAATGTTCTTACTTTCCTTCTGTCTTCGTGTTACTTGTGTCTTGTTTGCCTTGAATTTGTGATAGTGCCAGGCTTTCAACAATGTGTAGTTTACGCCGTTCGTGTTCGTCAAATTTTAGTTCTACAAACAAAATTGAAACAAAAATGAGTATTTTAAGTCTGATATTACACAGGTAATATACAACTTTGATTATATCTAATAGTTTTAAGTAAGAAGACACTATAGACACATGATATATGCGCTCAAAATGATAAGAATGAATGAAAACATGTTTTTTGTTTTGTATTTGTTTTTGTTTTTTCATTTTCGATATTCTTTACATTGCGTCAATTTAGAAAACAATATGATCATATACTAGTGTTAAAGAGAAGAAACATAGGGGGAAGCATGCTATAACTAGTAGATCAAAACGAAAATAAGAAAATCGTAAACAGATCCTATGATAAGTACATTCACAAATGTACAGAATAAAAGCACTGGGATGAATACAATTCCAACCTCATCATCATGTTCACACACATTTGACCTTATGTGTGGTTCTAGCATGGTGAATGCCGACATACAACCTTGGAGGGGATTCCAATGTGAATTTGACTAGCAAGCAAATATTCACATATGTTGCTGCAAAAAAAAAAAAAAAAAAAATCTTTAAATCTTCGTCTTAGTCATGTGACGACAGAACAATTAAATTAACCCTAAGATAATGCATAGAAATCAAATACAAACAGTCACGACAATTATCCTTTTTAAAAAGTCTATCAAACAAGACGACCTTTGTGTCTACTGATTCAGGAATATTATCTTCATACGGATTCATATTGAACAGTATGTTATGGACGTTGCATCTTTTCTCGATTTGAATTAGTACATGTATAACGAAATGCGATATCTTACGATATTTTATCGATTAATTGCAATTACAACTGGTTAAGTGTTTAGAAAACATGTTCAAGAGAAACAGTTACATCATAACACACGCACCTAATACATTATCCTTTAAACTGAACATGCTGACATAGATTTAAAAAAAATTATAAGAATTATTATAATTATTAATAAAACATTTATCCGATCCTCGTTGTCTCTTTGACAGGTGAAATAGTTATATACTAAACTAATAAAATAAGATACAATTATGCAAAATTTAAATATTATATTCTTCCATTGATCTTTTTAACAATTTCAATCAACTACACATAGTTTAATCCAGATAAATATCTTTATTTTGGATATATTAAATATCAATTTAATATACCTTTTTGTTTATACATACCTTGTCTTACCTATGTATTTGGACATTGTTAAGAGTAAACAAAACATAGCGACAGTATAAAATATACACGATTTGATTCATGTTCATCATTTTTGCGTTTGTGTTAACCAATGTCATTAAATTATACATATAATTTATTTTTATGCGTCAAATATTAATTTTGTACAAAAATCATGAAACATGTGAGTTTCAATATGCATGCACGTACATATACATGAACACATCTACAATTATTGTTTTAGCTCAGTATAAAAATGTGAGGTACTATCAAGATCCTTAAATTACTTGTATGACGCGTGCATGTTGTCATTGTTGATTTGAAGTATCATTGATTTATTCTACATCTATTTTTATTCTGAATGCAGATTTTTGGTGTTGCTTTTATTACACAATTAATGTTTAGAAAATATAATTTGAACATTAAAAAAACAAAATAAATAAAGACACAATCATTCTTTCCGTTAGCATTTATGTTGATGTTAACATTGAAATTGTTTCACGAAGCTAAGAATATTAAAATTTTGTATTCACAAGTAAGATTTCAAAACATAATTAATAAATTACATGGTCCGTCTCAAGTGCATTTGTATTTAAAAAATTCCCATAAATGCATGTATACATATATAATATATAAAACTAATATTGATAACCTAGTAAATGTGAAACCCGGATTTTAACCTTGAATATGTACTAGTCATGATTCAGAGGAGTTTATTCATCTATAAAATAATATGCCTAATTGCACTGACAAATGATGAGTCCAAATTAGCGTAACAGTGCGTTTGTTTCTGCTTTTCGTTAATATTATCTTTGCAATAATCAGCTACTATACCACTAGTCAAAAGGCAAAAGGTTTGATATGTTTTGTTTTATGTGAAAATGCATCTGACTTGAGAAATTTATGAAAACATGTATAACAACAAGAAATTCAAAACGGAAAGTCATTTTATGAATAAGCAAAATCAAAAGCTCAAAAACATCAAAGCAATGGAAAACTGTCATATTTCTGACATGGTACAGGCATTCCTTATGTAGAAAATGGTGGAATGACCTTGGTTGTATAGCTAACTAAACCTCTCATTTGTAAGACATTTGCATAGAATTCCATGATATCGATAAGAAAGTGTGAGCAAAATAAACAGACATAATACTAGGTACACATATCAAATCCGGGTAAAGCAGTCAACATTTGGTTTAAATCAAAGCATATAACTATTCATCTTAGAAAAGAAAACAAAATGTCTCTTTAGACAAAGACATAAGAAAAAACGAAAGACACGAATACAAAATTGACCATAGCACCAAAAAAAAAAAAAAAAAAAAAAAGGAAACACTAGCGGGATGTTTAAGTACCGAGCCACTCCAAAAGTATTTAATAAAAATGGACTAAACAATAAAGGTTAAAAATGTGCAAGGTCAAATAAAAAGACGGTGGAACGTAATAAAGATGACAACCAACGTCAGAGCCTAAAATTTAAAATGCAATACCATCATGTATTAGTTGTGAAGTTGATACAGATTATTTAATCATAAGGCAGTGGTATCGTGCAATGAACTTTTCTCAGAAAAAGGACGATACGTCCTTTGACATTACCTTTGCTCAACAACTTTCTACGCAAAAACCAGTGAAGTTTTGGAAAGTCTGAGAAGCAGCTGCAAAACTTTGAATACCGCGAGGGTTTAATGCAACAACCACTTAACTGAAAATTTTGCAGTTTTGAGATTTATTGATTTTTTAAAGGTAATGGTATTAAAGAATATTCTCACAATTTTTTAGAGCAATTCGATATAAAGTAAAATTTTAATTGACATGTTCATCAATCTATTATCAGTTTGATATAGAAAGTCTGCCGGCATGAAAGACTTATCTCTTATTACTTTGTAAATGCAGGTTAAATACTCTTTATAAAATAGCTTGCCCTGAAAACCACAACACGGTAACGATAGATAAGGTGTGTTGCATTCCTATTAACAAATATCGTTTGCAAAATCGTATGCAATAACACAATATTTTGAATTACTTGCTTGTTGCATTTGACATTTTAATTGATTTATCTTGACACCTTAAACCACATCCCCATCAACATCAGATAATGGGTTACAGCTGTAAAAATGAAGTGAATATCAGCAGGTCATCAAGCACGTAAAGTCAATTAAGTGTATCTGGCATGACCTCATAGTATATAATATAAACATCAATTGAGAATAAAACAAGTAATTGTTATGATTTAAATGGTGTTTGATATAGAATTTTCATATTCAGATAATTTAGAAAGGTGTATGTAAACTTTGGTTTATATAATGAATATTATAATTAAAAGAATTTATTTTGAACTATATACATGATATAATAACAATGTTATTGTTATATATGCCTGTAATATGAGTTTGTAATGTTACAAAACATTCAAGAAACATAATATTTATATTAAAAAATAAGCATTTTTTTCTAGTTTAGAAACATTACACATTTTTATAATTTCAATAAACTATTTTGCAGTAATATCAGGATCTCATGTTCATTTTTGCTGTTATATAGATGTGTTTTCTTTTAGTTAAAGATTACTAATCATAATTCAATTATGATTTCTATAATTTACAAATGAAGTGAATATTCAAATAAGATTTTAAACACAAAACTTCAAACAAATTAATGTTGGTTTTTTTTCAAAACAAAATGTGTTTCCATTGTATAAAAGATAATATAAATATATTAAAAGATTTCAAAACTTAGGAAAAAAACGAAATATCACCTCATAATAGACTAACAGCAAACGAAAAGAGATGTCTATGAAATGTATTACTTTTACAAAAACACCACTTTAAATATATGCACGACTTAGAAATATTTGGTCCTTTTGCTTTAGGTCCTTTTTGGTCATAATCATAACATTATATTTATTTAAACACTCACGGATTTCGAAAAGTTAAGCGCTTCGAATACACAAAATATCTTTAATGTTTATTTCATTCACATTAGAAAAATCTTAAGACGAGAACATTCATTTATTTGAACATACAATTTTCTAGCTAAGAATATTTATTCATTTCAAAATTGTGAGTGTTTTTATGAAAAGATCAGCAATTTTATTGTATCTGTTGAAAATATTCGTGCGAAACATCAAAAGAAGACAATAAAATTGCTGAAATAGTGGAGATTTGAAAAGACCCGTCTCACATATCCTTTAACTATAAATTTATATGACCCGATTCGTAAAGATGACCGTTACAGAAAACACCAAGGAGGGGGGAGTGTAATCGAAGCTATCTTAGAATTAGGACATGTCCTAAGACCATCTTATGACAAATATTTGTCCTAAGTCCTGTTCTCGAAGCTCTCTTAAAAGAATGTTTAATTCCGCCTCCGTAAAGATTGGATTTCGCTTTTGGCTCATTATTTTACATGAAATGATACGCACCATCGGTTAAGGAATTATGCATGAATTTAAACTTTGAACTTCGTGTACACGATACGATAACAAATTGTTTTCAAGTTTAATACAATCCTTATTGGTATTATTGTATAATTACTCTTGAAATCATGCATTTAATTATATACATGTAATTATAAAATACGTAAACAATTTTATTAATTAGTTTCATCATTAATAAATGTTTTATAAAAAAAATTACTTTAACGAATTGAAATATTGCACTTAGGAAATGTTTAGACCGTCTTTACATAACATGCGTCTGAGATAGCTTCGAGACACAACTTAAGAGTGTCCAAAGATGATCTTAAGTCCATCCTAAAATTGTGTCTTAGGACGAATCTTAGGATACTTTCGAGAACACCACCCCAGATATGGTCGTCCAGCAATTTGATGGAGGCACAGTCTAAGATAATGCAAAGTTAAACAGACTGTACCAGCTGAAGGATTTACTGTTTACTCGAGGTCAGGTGTTATTCCAAGACAATAACTAAGCTTCTACATAGGATAACTATCTGACAACAAAACACCAGACTTACACCCTGATCTGACATTGTAAAAACAACATCTAACAATGTTCATGCATATGAGGATTATCAGATTTAATAAAACCTTAAATCATATTGAGACGTGTTCCTTTTCTAGCATATACCGAAATACCGCATTACATAATTGTATTTTGTATTTTATTATCCTTTTTGGTAAATCTGCCCATGTTATATTATAGTATGATAAATAGTGCAGTATGTAAGTTTTAAAGTCTATTCTAATAGATAATTATATAATATAAACAGATAACAATCAAGAGAACTTTTGTGGAAAAGAAATATACTGAAAGGAAAGTCTAAATCAGTATTTTTTTTTTTCTTTCATGCGAGCAAAATGATATTAATGATTTCGAAAAACCAACAAACATTGTTGGATTATGATTTCAATCATATTTAGGGTTACTGTATATTCTTTTGTGAAACAAATGACATATATTTCAGAAATTTTGTAACCATCTCTTATTGGTTCAGGAAATTGCGAATTGAATAATATTTTTCAGTTTGACAAAAATAAATTATAAGAATTTTCAAATATGTGTATGTGTTTCTTAAACATGTTAAAGCTAAATCCATTTTCAAAAGTTCCTTCATGTACTGTATTGCTTTACATCATCTTTTTTCCTAAACAATGTTTTATAACATTATGTGTATGTATATCATTGTTATATTAATATATCGTTTAAAGTAAATAAAATTCATTCAGTTATATTTATTCATATTCTAAATTCCACAATCTCTTATCGCTTGCAAATGCAATGATGCTTATCAAACAAAATTTAAAATATGATATACGTAAGAGCGGATACCTCTTATCACTAGCTATGACCTTGTGGCAAACACATCTGCATTAAATTTAAACATTATGGAATGCCTATATCCGTTAAACATTTCAAGTGCATTTTTATCGGTTATCTGTCATCCAATTAGCACCAAATTATAAAATTATAATCATTAGGAGTATTTGCGCAATCAAAGTTAATTTGATACATTTTTAAGGTAAAATGAAATTTATATTGACATTCAAACTTTGTATGTTAGTTTCTGAAAAGTGACACATTTTCAGTTACGAGGTTGTGGCATTAACCCGTCGACCGATTGATTTGAGAAATGTATATCCCATATGCAGGTGTTGGTATATTGCTGCTATGGTTGGGGATTTATAATTTCAAAATTAAAACCGTCTCGTTTTGCATAGATCCTGGTACTGGTATGACATAGTATGCCAATTTCCTGATTTTAAGTCTAAAAATGGGTCAGAGGAAGCCGTTGTTTTATTAATTTCTAAGTCTGGACTATATATTACTGGAAACCAATGAGAAAAGTTTGGATTGTTAATGGGAAAAAACATCATTAATATATCTGAATGTGAAATCAAATGATACGGCTTCTTTTATCTTCTTGTTTTTTGCAATTGTCTGAAGGAACTCCGACTCATATGTAGTAAGGAGAGGCGCACAGTTCGTTCCAATAGGAATGCCAACAATTTGTTGATAAAGACTACCTCCAATTTCAACAATGATGTTGTCAATAAAAAACTCCAGTTTACTGATCTTAAGTTCTTCTCTGTAGCATGTTTTACATTTGTGTTTACTATAGATAGGATAGGCCGTATGGTATCCGAAAGCAACCAAAGTGAAGAGTGAACTACCATTTTTATACTTAATGTCAATGAGGATTATTTCTTTTAGACGAGTTTTCAACGTCACAAGGAAAATTGTGGTATCCAGGGTTGAAAAAAAAAAAAAAAAAAAATGTTTAGAATGAAAATCAGAGAGCGATCAAGATTCTAAGTTATCAAGAAGTTCTTTAAAAAAATAGAATACCAACATAGGTAATACCACTACGAGAGTTACCAGTTTACAAGACTCACAGTATTTCTGAATATCATGTTTCACTGTGGACATAATTACATTGAAAAGAATGTAGGCCTCAATTACACAATAATTCAAAAATAATAACACACATGTCCGATATCATTAATGCAGAATGGAAGACACAAACTTTTAGAATTGAAACCAAAAATAATATGTATATATATATATATATATATATATATATATATATATATATATATGCATTTTATTCTTCTTGTTATCATGCAAAGTAGGACTGTGAGTTTTCTTTTAGATGAGATTATTACTATGTATAGGTATATATTTTAGTAGATTAGTTACAATATCAGAAAATACTTCATTTTTAACTGATATTTGTTTGTAGAATTTAGATTGATGGGTTTAATTCCCAGCCAGAAGATGATGCCAGCTACGTATTCACGTTCTGCATGTATAAAATACATTTTTCAATAACTTTAGTTCTTTTAAGTTGTGAACGATGTTAGGTCAATTTACATCCATCAACAATTAGTAAAACCCATATCGTATTGCATGCTATAAAAGACCCAGACATACATGTATAGCACTGTAGAAAAAAAAAAAGAAATACCAGAGTCTTATTTATATACTACTAAGAAACACACAATTAGGGTATATAGCAATAAACAAAAACCACAATAACAAGAGGCATGTATCACTATCACCAAAACCACAATATTGACCTTGATTATTTTTTGTCGTGAAAAACTGGTTAATATGCATTTTTAAAAACGAAAACTATATGACTACAAGTGTTTATAGAGGTCACCATATCATGGCTCTTGAAAGTCACATGTTTATCACAATTATGTCAAAAATGGCTAAAATACACTTATTCTATTGCTGTCGTGTGTCAAATAGAAATTAAAAGATACCAGAGGGATATTAAAACTCAAAAGTCGAAACCAAATTGACCAAAATAGCAAAGATCGGAAAAGGAAATAAAAGACAAATAACAATACACAAAACACATAGATGTCTCATATTGTTTACGTCGATCGGCGAGGGCCGTTTTACAAGTGTCCGTCCCTCTATCAACACTCCGTCCGATAACTCAAATGTGCTTTCATCAATTCTCATAATGCAGTCCTTGGATGGTGTAAAATTTCGACTAACACCATACACAATTACACCATTCATCATACACCATTACACTATACACCCTGTGCCATTACACCGTACACGTTACACCTTTTATCATACACCTTACACATTCTATCTACACCATCCGAAATTACCCATAATGTAATTTAATTTCAAAGAAAGCGTGAGACTACAAAACTATTTATTCATTTAAAAAAAAAAAAAAAAAAAAAAAACGAATTTTGATCATAATACTGTAAATTATTGTAATAAATTAAAAATGAGTTCTTATCAATATTTTGCATAGTTTTAAAGTTTGATAAGCACACTGTGTATACACGTTACACAATCACACCATTCCTCATACACCATTACACCATTCCCCTTACACCATACACCATAGCACTATACACCTTCTACCATTGCACCATATGCCAAACACCATTACACCATACACGTTTTTGGGGAAGTTTACACCATCCAAGGGCTGTATTAAAAAAAAAAAAAAAAAAAAAACAGTCAATCCAATTTTTTTTCAGCATGTTGAAAACAACAACATATTTTTGCCATATTTACCGAATGGAAATGGGCTGTCGTCCGAACGTTTACGTAAGTTGTAATAGCACAGTACAATGATTCGAGTCAAGTGTATTATAATTGGAATTGGAAACATTGGCCTGTCAAAGTATTCATACACCAAGGCGTATCTGTTGAACTTCCAAATCGTCTCAGAGTTATCCTCTACTTTTTCGAATGTACGCCTGCAAACAAAATATTTTCATGAAATAATAGGTTGGCTTTGTTTGTTATAGTCAGAAGTGTAGTTGCAAACAGTTATTGATCGATGCTGAAGACCGGTTGATGACCTATATTTGTTTTCAACCACGTCAATATGACTCACTTGTATATTTGCAACATTTGCAATCATTCATCATGCCTATGTTGATATTTGCTTTCATTTTCCTGAGAGTTTTTGCACGTCGTTATAATCGTATGCATGTTTTAAAAATGCGACATAATTACAAGTTATGATTAATCAGACAAATTGTATTTTCTTCAGCAAGTCGTTTTGTATATAAGTTTTTCGTTCTCGGTTTGCATATTTACTTTTTATATTAAGAGAGAACTGGCTGCGTAACAGAAATCATGAAAAATGTGTACATGACCGCGGTGCTACTACTAAAATAAATGAAAAAAAAAAAAAAAACAACAACAACACTTGATTTTATTCCCTTTTTGTTTTATGAATTATCAATTTAATATATCAAAGATAGATGAACTTAGGTATAGAACACACATAACATCGACAAAAAAAGACTTTAAATTTGTATCACATGTATCACCAAATTTCCAAATACGAATGTATATATCTGTCTATTGATATGTCTTAGTTAAATTAATTTCCATCACAATGACGAAATATAACAATAGGGTCAACAACTTTGATTCTTCTGTAAGTGATGTTCTGGGTAAACTAGATTACCCCCAAAACGTCGAAACAAAACCAGTCAATCATTGCGCCGTAAGCCATAAATCGGCGCTTTTTGACGTTTTGCACTGTCACTGGTAAATATATCAAAACTGCAATATTATCTATGCCTTAAGATTATATTAAAGTATTCATCAGAAATTAATGTAGCAACAAAATACCAATTGTTAAGAAAAAGCTATGTTTTTGTAATAAAGGTTTGAATGTTTTAAGACAAAGTATTCAATGTTGTTCGCAAATATATGAGCTTCATATACAGGTGTTTATCTTTCTTTAAACAATTATTTCAGCCATATTGCAGAACATTAAAGAGATCAGTGCTTTATTTTAGTTCAGTTGTCAGTTCAAAATTAACAAACCGCTGCTGTATGAAAAGTTGACAAAAGTCGGTGACATGACCAATTTAGTATATGTTTACCTTAACAGACATAATATTGTACTTAAAGCGCGGAAATCACTTTATGATCCATGTAAACTCATCGAACCTTTAAATAAACTTATTAGTTCAGGTTATCTTACCAATGTTGTAATTAGATCTTTGAATATAGTTTACATTGGCACTAATATCGATTTTGTCATCAGCAAATTAAAACATAACTGAATTTGTATTCTTTTCAAACGGGATGTTTAAAGACACACCCACGTTCATTTTGATCTATAAAGAGGTTAAACTCCTAACTATCCTACTGTCTGTCGATACATTTATTTTTGGCATTGCACTAGTCATGTCTTCTTTGACTGTCCATGACGTTAAAATACTAAATCCCTGGGATGTGTTTTAGTTGATTTTAGTCTCAGATGCATGATTTTTTATTATTAATTGTTTTGGCTTTTAACTAGCTGTCAGTAACTGCGAGTACTCTCAAATCGTACTTTCTTGTTTATTTGACCTGTTGATACTAATTGTAATGCTTTTTTGTTATTTAATGTTATTCAGGGTTATATCTGGTCTATATACCAGCTTTGATAAGTGTTTGGTACTAATATAAATTTCCACTTCGTACTATGAACATCAAAATTATTTATTTTGTTAAAATATTTCCTTTCTCTATTGTAACTGTATACGTATACCTAACAACACAATTATTTTATTTACCTGTGTTTAAAGTTATTGCAAATGGCTGATATTTTGTTCGAGCATATTGTTTTTCTTAAATTGTTTAACATTTCATACCGATATAACATGTTACTTTTATTATTCTTCCTTAGTTTATTTATTTTGAATTTACATTGTATCATAGGTCAAATTTATATTTGTTCAGTGTATGTTCAATGGTGTTAATATGTCCTTTGATTGAGTTAAGCTATTTCAGTTGATATTTTATAGTGTGTTTTTCTATGTTGTGATGTTACACTATTGTTTCAGAAAAAGGGTGAAGGTTTGATACCATTAAAACGTTTAAACCCGCTGCATTTGTTTGCACCTGTCCTAAGTCAGGAATCTGATGTTCAGTAGTTGTCGTTTGTTGATGTGGTTCATAAGTGTTTCTCGTTTCTCGTTTTTATATAGATTAGACCGTTGGTTTTCCCGTTTGAATGGTTTTACACTAGTAATTTTTGGGGCCCTTTATAGCTTACTGTTCCGTGTGAGCCTAGGCTCCGTGTTGAAGACCGTACTTTGACCTATAATGGTTTACATTTATAAATTTTGACTTGGATGGAGAGTTGTCACATTGGCACTCATACCACATCTTCTTATATCTATAAACAGGTGTCAGCTGTTCAAGCTATGTATAGCATATTGCTCAAACTGACAAGTACTGATAATATGCCTCTATAATGCGAATAAATTTCAAAATCTTAAACTAATATACATTAAACTTGCACTTACCATAAAAAATATGAATAGACCACTAATGTAGCAGAATATGCCTACCTTTTCGGAATCTAATATTTCCATTATAAGAGTTTAGAAAAAAAAAATTGTTCGTCGTCTTTCCATGTCGCCACGGCGTTGTCGGTTTCTCTGCGGTTTATGAAGTTTAAATCATCCTTTGTATCTTTTGATTGTTTTATATCTATAAGTTACTTACGAAAACATAGCAATAAGAAGATTGACTAAAACAATATTTGTCAGAACCAGATATGTAGCCAGGATTAAAGAACTGAACTGGCTTTTTTGTGCACATCGAGGCAAGGTTCCATTTGTGTATAATACAGGGTCACTTGTACATTCCGACGGCTCTTTTCCTGTGTGAAATAAAAAAAAACAAACAACATAGAACTAAGGTTAGATTAAATATCTTTAAATGCAGGAAAGAAAGAACATAACTATACATGAATATAGATATGACCTTGCAAGTAATTTATATCATTTATATAGAATTTCACAAATATCTCATCAGTTCTTTTAATTGCTGCAATACAATCACAACGTAGTGTATTGAAAAGTTACAAAAATGCTTGCAAGCATTATTCACTTTTTAAAAGTACACGCATTTGTAGTTGTTTCTTGTGTTCTAATACAGTTTTCCAATAAAATGACATACGAACTTAACTCGACGTACGGACCTAATTTGATGGGACTGGTTATTGTTGGCCTAATTTGTTTTGTGTGGCCTAATAATGTTTACATTATATATTTTTTTACATTGTGTACAAAATGATACACATTGTGTTACAACTATGCAGTTTAGAAATCACTGGAACAATCATAGATACTCATGGAATGATTACAACTTTCTATTTCACTTACATAACGTTTCTAGAATGATCATAACAAAAGATGCGTTATTTAAATATCGACAATTATCTAGAAGTTTCCGTTACAAGTATATATATGCAGACCCTAAAATTAGACATAGACGTAGACTTCAATAGACATCAACATTCTCAGCAGTTGGATTGACACTTTTATTGACTAACAACATCATACTGAATTGTGACCTATTGGACGTAACATTCTGTGGATTCCCTTGAAGATTTCCGGATAAAGAAAAGATAAAAGATTGGACTCATATTCTGATAGTTAAGTTGCCATTTCTATTTGTGTAATACTTCTTGTCAACTAGTTTATAATAAATCTTGTTAAACTTTTGTTATTGATTTGTGTCTTTTGTTGGCTACAATTAAAAGTCGATTTTTCTGGTCGTAGCAGAAATTGGGCGCACGTGTCCGGGATAACGTAAATATCTCATTGAAAAATTTTCAGTATTTTCTATTAGAACTAGCCAACAAAATTCGACAAAATGGCATTTGATGCCGCTAAATTTTTGAAAACGCCAGACTTGAAAAAGGTTTGATAAACTGCAGAATTAGTGGTGTTTGTTAAACATCTACAAATAGATTTCAGAGCATCTATGAGAAAACAAATTATTAAAAATTTGGTAACAGACAATTTAATTGACGCAGAATTTTTTGGTGAAGAGGCTCTTGGACTTCAGGTCGAAAATGTTGATCCTATCAAATTAAAAAAACAGCTTGAATTAGAACATGAAATTCAATAAAAACAATTAGAAAAGGAAGATGAATTTAAATCAAAACAAATGGAAAAACTATTAAAAAACGAAGTTAAAATAAAACAATTGAAAAACGAAAAAGAAGAAAGACAGGCAGAACTTGAAATGAAGGAAAGGTTAGAGATGGAGAAGATGAAAGAAAAAGAAGATGAATTCAAATTAAAACAAGAAGAACTAAAAATGAGAGAAAGGTAAGAGATGGCGAAAATGAAAATTGAAATGGTCAACAAAGTAGAAAGCAACACTAATGTAGAGTCAAAATCAGATCATTTTGATGCAGCAAAAATATACGTTTGACTCCCAGATTTTGTAAAAAAAAAACAGTTGATAAATATTTTCCACAGTTCGAAAAAATTGCTCAAAATTTGAAATGACCAAAGCCTTATTGGACTACAATGCTGCAGAGTGTTTTTGAAGGCAAGGCCGCTGAAATTTACTCAGCACTTTCATCCAAAATAAGTTCTGATTATGCCATGATAAAACAGGAAGTTTTGAAAGCTTACGAGCTAGTATCAGAAGCATATAGACAGAAATTTAGATCTTATAAAAAGTTTGATTCACAAATCTATGTTGAATTTGCTTGGGAAAAAGAAGATCTATTTTATAAATGGCTTACGTCAAAAAAAAAAAAAAATAGACAAACATTTTGATAATTTAAGACAACTGATGTTATTAGAAGAGTTCAAGCAATGTGTTCATTTGGACTTAAAAACCCATTTAGATGACAAAACTGTTGAGACATTACAAGATGCAGCTGTTATTTCCGATAATTATACCCTTTCACATAAGATAAGTTTCAAAGGTCAAAATTTTAATACTTCGAGTGGAAATTACAAGAATCAAAGCACTGAGCGTATTGAAGGTAAGCCGTTTGCACAGAATAAGAGTCAGTTTAGTTATAATATGTCTAGTTCAAAATTTGATACTTTTGAGAAGAAGTCACTGACTTTTGCTTATAATAAGAAGAATGGTCACCTGATCGCTGATTGTTTTAGACTCCAGAAGAAGAATGAAAGAGATAATAAGCTCAAGACCAGTGCTTGTACGACACCCCGTGTTACCAATTTGTTGGAATGTCCTGCGAGTCAGGCTTTAAAGTCCAGTTTTTGTGATTACATGGAGGATTATAAACCCTTTATGTCTGATGGGTTTGTTTCTATTGTTAATAATACTACTCCTCAGCCTATTAAGATTTTACGGGACACTGGAGCTTCTCAGTCTTTATTGTTAGAAGGTGTGTTGCCTTTGTCCGAGGAGACTTCTGTTGGTGCCTCCGTTTTGATACAATGTGTGGAGTTAGGTTGTTCCTTTCCATCGTATTTATCTGGTGTCAGATTTGATTACTGGACCAGTTGTTGTGGATGTTCGTCCTAATTCCTCTGTTAAGGGTGTTTCATTATTGCTAGGGAATGATCTAGTTAGGAACAAAGTGGTTGCTGAACCAATTGTTACCAGTGAACCGATGATGGATGTTAAATCACCCGAAGATGGTGCTGAACTGTAACTGAGGATTTGCACGAAGACCTGTTTGATTACATGGATCTTTCTGACATTTTCCTAGCCGACATTGAAGGTCCCGGTACCTCAGAGAAGGCCATAATAAGACCACCTAGTATTAACAAGAATGTAATTATGCCATGGCCAGACATGAACAGCCTTTCATTCGACCGACGGAAATTTGTCGAAGAACAAATTAAAGACTCTGAGGTTCTTCAGCTCTCCAAGAGGGCTCAACCACAGGAGGAAGCAGACAAAGTGGCTGAATGCTATTACCATCAAGACGGCATTTTAATGATGAAGTGGAGGCCGCCTGATGCTACCCCAGAGGAGGAATGGAGAGTGGTATACCAATTGGTGGTGCTTACAGTTTATAGACAAGACATTATTGGTCTTGCCCATAACACCCCCTTGGCTGGACACTTAGGTATGAAGAAGACATGTCTTAAGATCTTGCAGCATTTCTACTGGCCAAGACTCAGAAATGATGTCACAGAATATATCAAATCATGCCATATATGCCAGGTTGTTAGTAAGCCTAACCAGAAAATACCACGAGCACCACTTCTGCCTATTCCAGCCTTTGAAGAACCTTTCAGCAGAGTACCAATTGACTGGGTTGGCCCTTTACCAAAGATCAAGACTGGAAATGCGTATTTATTGACGATCATGTGTACATCCATTCGCTTTCCTGAGGCTATTCCGCTTAGGAATATCAAGACACCAACTATTGTTAAAGCTCTAATCAAATGTTTCACGCTAGTAGGACTTCCAAAGTCTATACAGTCCGACCAGGGTTCAAATTTCATGTCAGGTTTATTTCAGCAAGTCGTGTACCAGTTAGGGATTGCTCAGTATAGGTCAAGTACCTACCATCCAGAATCTCAAGGTGCCTTAGAACGTTTTCATCAAACATTCAAGAACATGATTAGAACTTTTTGTCTTCAATTTGACAGGGACTGGGATGAGTGTGTTCACTTTTTTTTATTTTTGCGGTCCGAGAGGCTGTTCAAGAATCCCTTGGTTTTACGTAAAATTGATTAAGGAAAAATGGCTTACTTAACACACTGACTTGAATCTTCTAGACTATGTATCTAGATTCGAAGAAAAATTGTTTACTGCTTGTCAAATTGCTCGGAACAATTTAAAAACTGTTCAGAATAAGATGAAAATATGGTATGATAAAGATGCCAAGGACAGATTTTTTTAGCCTGGTGATAAGGTACTTGTATTTTAGCCAGTCCCTGGACATCCATTACAAGCTAAATATTTGGTCCTTACACCATAGAGAGTAAAATCAATGATCTAAATTATATTGTTAAAACACCAGGTCGGCGTAAACAAAATAGAGTGTGTCACATTAATATGTTAAAACCATATTTTGAGCGAACTAATGAAGGTGAGAGTAAACCAGTTGCCACTTTAGCCATGGTTAAATTGGAGAACAATCATGACAATCCAGATATAATTGAATCACCTTTTAGTTCTAAAACTATGGAAGAGACAGTTAGATTGAAAAATTCAGAAATTTTGTCAAACTTAGACTCAAAACTTGCACATCTGACTTTTGATCGTAGTGAAAAATTAAAAACTTTACTTCTCCAATTAAGCAACATCCCTACCGGCTCAATCCACTCAAACTTGAATTTATAAGACAAGAAATTAAATATATGCCTGACAATGATATTTTTGAGCCGAGTAACAGTAAATGGAGCTCTTCTTGTCTCCTTGTGTCCAAACCAGATAAAACCTTTCGTTTCGTAACTGATTTCAGAAAAGTAAATTCTGTTTCAAAATTTTCCTATCAGATTTCAAGGATAGACGACTGCATTGATATCATTAGACAAGCAAAATTTGTGAGCAAATTTGATTTATTGAAAGGTTACTGGCAAGCCCCATTGACATAGAGAGCTCGAGAAATATCAGCTTTTGTCACATCAGATGGATCATTTCAATATACTGTAATGGCCTTTGGCATGAAAAGTGCTGCAGCTACATTTTAAAGAATGATCTATAATGTTATACAAAATTTAGACTGTTGTTATGCTTATATTGATGATTTTATTGTATGTAGTGATAGCTAGGAAGAGCATTTAACACATTTATATGATACTTTTGATAGATTGTCACAATCAAATTTGACTGTTAATCTTGGTAAAATTGAATTTTGCCAGGCCACTGTTTATTGTTTAGGGCATACATTTGGCCAAGATCAAGTGAAACCTATTATGGCTAAAATTGATGCAATTACCAAATTTCCTCCTCCTAACCATTGACTCATCTTTTACGGAAAGATTATAAATTCATCTGGAGTGAAAATTGTCAGAACGCTTTTGAAAATAGCAAATCAATTACTAGTCCAGTTCTGGTCACTCCAGACTTTAAAAAACAATTTAAACTTGCCGTTGATGCAAGCGATGTAGGAATTGGAGCTGTTTTATATCAAGAGACAGATGATAATGTTGAGAAACCTATATCATATTTTTCTGAGAAATTAGATAAACATCAGACAAATTATTCGACTATTGAAATAGAGTGTTTTGCACTGTTGTCTGCACTTCAAATTTTTCTGTATATTTGAATCCCACTATGCACCCTTTTCTTGTTTATACTGATCATAATCCTCTCGCCTTGTTACATACAATGAGAAACAAAAACTAGAGGTTGACTAGGTGGAGTTTATTGTTACAGGAATATGATGTTATTGTAAAACATATTTAAGGTAAAAATAATGTAATAGCAGATGCTTTATCTAGATCTTATAAACACACTGTACACATACTATGTATTTTTTTATATATTGTTCATGAAAAGTTCTTGTTACACTTGAACTTTTTTAAGGGAGGAGGTGTTATGATATTGTTACTATCAATATTTATTTAGTTGGCTTAATTTGTTTTGAGTGGCCTAAGAATGTTTACATTATATATGTTTTACATTGTGTACAAAATGATACACATTGTGTTACAACTATGCAGTTTAGAAATCACTGGAACATTCATAGATACATGTACTCATGGAATGATTAGAACTTTCTATTTCACTTACCTAACGTTTCCAGAATGATCATAACAACAGATGCATAATTTAAACTTCGAAAGTTATCTAGAAGTTTCCGTTACAAGTTTATATATATATGCAGACCCTAAAGTTAGACATAGACTTAGACATCGATAGACATAGACTTAGACATCGATAGACATCAACATTCTCAGCAGTTGGATTGACACTTTTATTTACTAACAACATCATACTAAATTGTGACCTATTGGACGTAGTATTATGTGGATTCCCTTGAAGATTTCCGGATAAAGGAAAGATAAAAGATTGGACTCATATTTTGACAGTTAAGTTGACATTTCTATTTGTGTAATATGTCTTGTAAACTAGTGTATAATAAATCTTGTTGAATTTTATTATTGATTTGTGTCTTTTGTTGGCTACAATTAAAAGTCAATTTTTCTGGTCGTAACAATGTCATTCATATGATGTCTTATTCAGAAATGTTCAGATATACTCAAAATCACCTTTTCATCATAAGGTATATCTATATACAAAGCTCTTAACAGTAAGTTTTGCTCATGCAAGTGCCAATTTGTTCATATTGTATAGGCAATGATGGACATCTTCAAAGAAACAAACTAACCCTTTTATGAAAAAAGAAATTTATGTTTAAGAAAATATAGCTGCAAAATTGTGAATTTTCATAGAGGAAATGTGAATTAAAATTTAAGCAGACAATGTCCAAGCATTCGTAGCAGGTGACATTACCTTTTCGAAAGCCCTTCTTGTTTAGCAACTTGGAGCGACATGATTCCTAATTTGTGTTTAGTGTTTCTCTGATTTGTCTTTTAAATTCATTTAGGATATGTGAACATCGTTGAACTCTTGCTTCCTTCATTTATTCATTATTTTAAAATAGTGCGAGAATAGGGAAAGTCCGAATATCAAAAGAGATTAATTTCACTTCATAATACACGGCTAAAAATTTGCATAGTCCTTACAAAAATGATTTTACCTGCATTAAAGTTTGTTTGTAATAAAAGTCGTATGGTGTAGTTTTATGTTTTATTTTGACGTTAAGCTAGCACATTTGACTTCAAAAAGAGGGGCGAAAGATACCAGAGGGACATTCAAACTCATAAATCGAAAATAAACTGACAGCGCCATGGCTAAAAAAGAAAAAAAAAAGACAAACAGACAAGCAATAGTACACAAAACACAACATAGAAAACTTAAGATTTAGCTACACGAACCCAAACAAAAACTGGGGTTGATCTCAGGTGCTCCGGAAGGGTTATCAGAGCCTGCTCCACATGCATATGCAGATCATTAGTGGCATGCAGTTTGACATTTTATTCAAAGGCCGTACTCAAATAGATTTCATCTTTTTTATAATATTCCAACATCACACATAATGATTTATTCATGAGACAAAAAAGTATTTTGAAGACAAATTATGAAGGTATACATAATCACATGATACAATACAATCGAGGGCTGATGAATAAAGAGTATCGTAACTACTATAAATTAATAAAACTGCAATTTTGCTTTTCATGTACATAAATTGTTATGAGGTAAGATTATTTAAAACGATATTTTTGAAACTTTCAAATTTTCTACATTTCAATCATAAACTTAATAAAATTTTGGACAGTTGTGCCCAATCCCTTATTGGGCTGAACACATTGTTTTTCTCAAATATTTAGGATTTGATATTACTTATACATGTATTTGTTGATATTTAATTGTTTCGGTGATTTATTTATGTGTCCCTAATTCTTTTTGGAGGTTGTTTTGATATAGTTATATTTAACTACGTTTTTCAGCTGTTTATTTAAGAAATCGGGATCCGACAAAATAAACCAAAAGATGTCAAAACTGGGAAGTCCGTTCAAAATTGGCTTTAACATATCAAAGCAGCATACGTTAAGTTTAATCCTTTAAGTAGTATTAGTTGCTGAAAAAATTGGATAATCGTGTCATTTACCACTTACAGCTAATCGCCGTATTTTGACACAGTTGATATAGGTGTAAAAATGCCATTTACTCGAATGATTGGAAATTTGGTTCATTCGATGATTTTGAAAGTGTTTATTATAAAAGTCGACATGAATAATGCATAACTCAACATAACATGACATGACGGTGTTTACAGTCAATTCAATTGGAAATGCAGAACGTTTGTAATGACCTAACGAAAACAAATAGTGCTTAGTTATTTGATTTCATGTTTAGATATATTGAAGATTTCCTGTATCTTTATAACTCACATGTCAGTCAGTACTTACATAC
This sequence comes from Mytilus coruscus, assembly GCA_017311375.1. Classification (NCBI taxonomy): domain Eukaryota; kingdom Metazoa; phylum Mollusca; class Bivalvia; order Mytilida; family Mytilidae; genus Mytilus; species Mytilus coruscus. Next base: position 76,374,956 of record CM029597.1, on the reverse strand, counting down.
TATATACCCAATTGAGTTTGGATAAAAATACTACCTAAACTAAAGTATCTGCTTCGTATCTGAACATTGTTTTTGACACAGATTAACGACTTCAAACACAAATGTCAAACGTTTGTTCATAAATCAGGTCGTTAGTTTTCTCGTTTGAACTGTGTTACATTCGTTATTTCGGGGCCTTTTATAGCTGACTATGCGGTATGGATTTTAATCATTTTTGAAGGATGTGCGGTTACCTATAGTTGTTAATTTCTGTGTCATTTGGTGTCTTGAGAGAGTTGTCTGATTCGCAATAATACCGCATCTTATTTTTTTTTTAAATTTGCATGACGATTTAACTTTCCAATTGTCAATTTCCCCATTTCTCAATAGTAGTGTATCCTCATCGTGATCCTATGGTGTTTACATATGCTAATTTATACCTTACACTCGTGCATGTTGATACAGTACAGACTTCATGAACAGGGCTAGGGGTGTGCTCCTTCATAAAACAGCTTAAAACCGAGGTGGTAGATATCGAAGGGATATCGAAGGGATATTCAAATTTATTAGTCAAAGACTATATCACAACGTCATGGCAATTGTCGAAGATAGTCCGGGGTTTATCTCGTGTGCCCACGAAAGGTGTAGTAGATTCACATGAGAAACCTGTGTGTCGAACGTGCAAATACAGATTTTGTCATATGTAATGAATAGTTAGGAAGAACCACCGACAGACAAAATAAGTTTTCAAGTCACCATCACGATAATGTTACCTTTAAGCTTCATTGTGTCTCAACTCACTAGCAGCATCTGTTCGCTGTTTAAAGTGTTTAAATACTAAGTAGCAGATTCAATCAGAAAATTTACCATTTGTGTCCCATTCCTGTTTGTAACATGTTGACGATTTTGAAACGCATGGCACGTGATGCAAGCTGTTGATGCAACTGATCTGAGCTCTTTTTGAAGTTCTTAGAATGACCCCAGGTTTTGTGTGACAAAATGAACACCAGTTAAGCTCTGTTGCCTTTAATGATTCTTAGAGACATACAGACAAAACAGCAGTCGCTTAAGTCAAGAAATCAAAGTGATGGCTATCAAAGATTTAATCGATTAAAATGTTTTCATATGCTTGCATATACATTTATTGTAATAAAAAAGCTACCATCAAGACGAGGGATCACATACTTCGAAAACAAATGTATTCAAGTAAAGGCAAAATTGTCATACAACCACTGAAAACTTTAACGGGGATTCAATCTTTATTCATTAATCACAAAGATACACTGACAGAAACATTTTTTTTTGTTACCATCATCAGTGTGATATCAATACTACCCCTAGTTCAGATTTTAGATCAATGTGTACAAACAATACCATAGTGTATACTGTCGACCAAATATGGCCGTTTTTTTTTTACTTTTGTTAATGGATATATATGCAGCAGGAAAACTATTCCTTTCTGAGCATGGTTCATTTGAAATGTGTCCTAGAGGCCCCACGCTAGTACAGTTATTGTATGTCCCCCAGTTAATATGTTCAAAGTGTATTCTGAAATGACGGTATGTTTTAAATGTCCAATCATACTGGACGAAAGCATGCTACACAAACATTTGACCATCACTCTATTCCATTACACAACAAATCAAAAAACAAAAGCTTAACGTTCGTATTCGAAATATAAATGGGATTTGTGGTTTATTTGTCGAAATCGTTAACCACTGAAGTGAAACTTTGGACCAATGTTGATAATCGAGAGTTAACCTTCCATGTACGAACATATGTAGTCCAGTCAAGGGTCATAGCCATGTTATAACGTTCTCACAATACAAAAGTCATTTGAGGTCTGAGTTACTGATTAAATGTATGTATGTTTAGTGCGTAGTGAAACTATCCTACAAAGATAAAAATTTCTTATCTTGTGTCACCTAGTTTGTGATTGAACAACCGCAACTTTCTCAATTTTTAAACGATAAAAGGCGGTTCTAGACATTAAGAATGTGTTTTTAAAGTTAATTTATTTTATAAAGAATTATATTTCTATGAATACATTAAATTCATGAAAAAGTCATCGTTTAATCTCAATTATATGTCTGTCTAGAAATATTTTTTTGTTGCCAGTTTTGCATGTATCGACTTCAACCTAAAACCTATAGGCATAAAACTCAATTTTACACGTTCATTGAGGTATGATAGATAGTTGTATTAACAAATAAATCTATATTCATATTTGTTTATACTTTTGGTATAGTGTCGACGGTCGTTGTTCTTATTTTCTTTTTTTGTAAAAGTCGCATACGTGTACTCGGAAAACCCTATTAATGATGGGTTTCCACTTTTTGTTATGAAAATTGGAATTAGGAAGAAAAAAGATTCAACATTCTACTGCAAAAAGGCCATTTACATTGGAACTAAATGCCCAATTTTGTTTTTCCTTGAAAACGATAAACTAAGTGACTAGCGATCTGGATTTCCGAAATAAAAAAAAAAAAAAAAATTTCTTTTGACGACTAAATCAATTTCAAAGTACACACATTTTCGAATCAAATGCTATATGATATAGCCGTGTAACATTTCTCACGATTAAAATATGAAAATTCTAACTTTGGTCAAAGGCCTTAAAATCATATAGGGTAACTTGTCAGTTAACGATTAAATTGAATAAAACACCAAACTAACTGAAATAGATACATAGAACATTGCAGACATGTATTCATCGACCAAACTAGATCTTTCTAATGTATAAAACTTTACTGTCAAAATGTTATTAAACAACGAACATACCTTCAATTTGATCTATATTAAGCTCGCCGTACATCTGCCAGTATGGTAGGTAAATGAGATCTTTAAAAAGTTCCCAAGGTGATGATAGTGAATTCGGAAACAAAATGGCCTGATATATTATTCCAAAACTAAATATAAACAATGCAAACAATGCAAAGAAAAATGCAAGATCTCCAATCTGAAAAAGACATTTTTCGAAGATGTTAATTTTTATGTGGCAACTTGACATTGCTCCGAGAGGATGTTGATGTCTAACATAAATAACAGATATATAACAAATACTAATTTGTTTTATCATACAAGTAGTATGCACATATTTTAACTGACTGAAAGTGATAGTCAGTATTGGAATTACATAAGTGGATAAGTGTGAAACTGATTTAATATTGTGTTGTACAGATTAAAAGGACTTTTTCGAGCCAACATTGTTCCCTTGTGCAAGTAAATGGTAAATACTTAAATCAGAGTCTCCTAAACACAAATTACTTAACGTGTGTGCTGATGTTTTTAGATCGAAAGATTTGTTTTGGAAGCTTTGTTGTATATGTAGAAACCACGTTGCATAGACTATAATATACAATGCTTGTGTTTAAGATGATGTAATTTATATGTGCCTTCAAGTTATATACGAACAATATATACTTATTGATCCTTTGAAAAAACCTATTCTGTAAGGTTCTCACTATAACATTGAGATCATTTTATTCAAATACAATGTATAGTTATTCATCGTTTCTAGCATTGCTTTTCAGTTCTTTTTGAAAAATTATCAAAATATGAAAAAATACTACACAAGGGTTTTTGATATCACAAACTAGTCAAAACATTTACTAAATTTTATCATCAGTACAAGGACATCATTCGGAGATATAAATCAACATGCAGACAGCTTATACGTTCAGTTATTTCAAATCCAATCTTGTATGGTAATATTCTTTAGAAAGCACAAAATTGTTTTAAACGTACTTATTAAGAAGGGATATAGTCAGGTCATTAAAGATGTTATATTTTAGCTTTAATATTGATTCACTTATAGGGTCTTTGCATCGGAAATAAATACATTTATTCTAAAACAAGTTGTTGGCATGATACGGGTTATGTTCTTCTCATATATTTTATGATGGTATGATACTGAACCTCTTACGGGAGCGATTGTGCTTGATATTCATATGATGAAGACATAATCTTTCAAACAGTTTAATTGAGGTCTGGAGGTTGCATGCCAGTAACTGCTAGTAGTCCTTTGTTAATTAATGTACCATTGTCATTTTGCTTAGATTCTTTTGTTACCTATTCTGACATCGGACTCGGACTTCTTTTAAACTGTGTTTTACTGTGCGTATTGCTGTGGTTGTTTTTTCTTCTTCATTGGCTAGAGGTATATGGGGAGGGTTGAGATATCACAAAGGATGTCTAACCCCGCCTCTGGCCTTTATTAGTCTCGTATGATTTTTAATTTTAGTTCATTTATATATTTCGGAGTTGTGTATGACGTCCATTATCAATGAACTAGTACACATTTTTGTTGAGGGGCCAGCTGAATCACGACTCCGGGTGCGGGATTTTCTCGCTGTGTTGAAGACCCATCGGTGGCATTCGGCTGTTTTGTGCTCTTTCGTCGGGTTGTTGTCTCTTTGACACATTCCCCATGATTTTAATTCTCAATTTTAGGTATAAATCTACATCTTCGAACACCCTTTTGTTATTCATATTTCGGCACAACACAGTGCTAGGGTTCTTCGCATGTTATTGTCACACGTTCTCCTAGTGATGTATGCTGATGTATGTTTACATTTGAGAAGATATTGTTTTTTTATAAGTTGAAATTACCCTTGACTTAAGGTGTAATACCACCATTGATTTTCCACTATTAGTTGTTGTTAAACTTGCACTTAACAATTCTTTTAAATTAAAGTTTGTAAAGTTTTATCCTGTCCAGTACTTTAGACAAAATTTCATTACATATAATAAAATAACCATCACTTGAAGTTAACCAACCGCATTCGCACCTCTTGTGTACCTTTGTTTTCAAAATATTCTATAGAAATCCCAAATAAAAAAATAATGGTGCTTTGAAATACCCAAAGATGTATGTGTATGACCCAGAATTTGTTTACTGCAATGAAACGTAGGATAATTTACCTACACCTGTCAAATTTAAGGGAATAATTTTTTTCGTATGCAACCGGATGTGACGAACTGTGATTTGGTGGTATTACACCTTAAACGAATTATGAGTCATGCCGTTCTACTAACCCTTTCGAACTGCTTTTCATAATGTGTTCTAATATAGTGCTGTCAAACCTATGTTTTGTGTTTGAATAAGGATTGAATAATTAAAAACTTGTTTCATCCTGCCACATTATGTATACTAGTATTTCAGTAGTATGTATCAAGTGGTTGACCGTGTTCTCTGACATTTTGAATGTGCAGGCATTAGTGTGTTGGGTTTTATTTAAGGCGAAGTATACGTAATAAACTACTCCACAGATTTTTTTTAAATTTTACATATGGATTATGCTTGTAAAAATACATCAGAAAATAAAATAAAAAAGGGGGTAGCCGTAAATTGCGGTTTTCGTTTTTTTTAGATACAAGCTGTTGAAATTAACAACATGATACGCCAAATATACAAAGTATATATAGGGAAAATTATAAAAATAGGCAGATATTTTTACTTTATCAAGATTTTCTATTTCGTTGGTCCACAGAATTTAAAAAAAATAATCGATATACGATTCAGAAATGAACGACAAATCCATTTGTGGTAAGAAAGTCCTTAGCAACCGTGCTAGATTTCAAGCTATATCCTGTGGAAGTTTGATTTTTAGCGGAAAAAATAAAAAAATTCGGCGACGTTATTGATGTCTACTATAACGTCACTACAACTTCTACTCTATAACGCTATTATACCGTACAGTGTCGTAACAAAATCATGAATGTGTATAACCCATTTTCCTAATCATTGCAAATGCTCAAGCGTAATCAATTGATAGGAAATAAACTGACTAATTTCTGCTGCCAAAAAAAAAAAAAAAAAAAAAAAAATGCAAATTGGCAAATTGGCAAATAAATATACTGCAAGTGAAAGAAACTTACTGTATAGACTTTCACTCCATCTTTTCTAGATTAGACTGGGTTCCACATCTTTTTTGAAATGCTTGTATTGTTCTAATTTTTATGAATCAAATATCAAGTTTGAATTTGTCCCGGTTAATACGACGTTGACAGAATTATTCTATACATATTTGAATAATCGGTTATAATATTAGGATCGCGCATGAACGTCTTTGTTTCATCTTATTTCTGCATGTTTGTATTTAAAAAAAGGAAATATAATTTTCTGCAACTTTTCATCCTCACCATTTCCGGCGCTTTTCGAGGTATTGCGCACAAAACCCATTCTATTTGTCAGGTTAATACACGTACAGGTGACACAACTCTGCAATTGTATTTAAAAAATTTCCTGTCTCGATCTTTTTTCTCTTTTCTTTAACTACACGACAAAGCATTATATAATGTTTGCTGAAGTTTCAGTAATAAAGGAAATAATTTCGTGTACCATTATATCTGTTAAATATTCACATCCAAAAAATAAGAAACTGCATTTGAATATTATCTTGAGAATTTGTATGGGTATAATAAGGTCAAAAGAAGAACCCGCATAAGAATTTCAGCAAAATAAAACAGATCGGAGTTTTTGATATAACTTCCCGTAGCACAGATCAGTCTCAGTGTTATGCGTTAGCATTGTGTATATCGTAATGCTATGGCTTTGTGTATAATGTAATGCTAAAGCTTTGTGTATAATGATATGCTATAAATGTGCTGGTGTAATGCTATAAATATACTATGTAATGCTATAAGAATGTACCAAGGGCGATGCTATGAAAATGTATCCATGCAGTATGATGCTAAATAAAATGTACCTAGTGTAATCTTATTGGAATGTACCTAGTGTAATTTTATTAGAATTTACCTAGTGTAATGCAGGAGACTGCTCATAATGTAATATTATACGAGTTTACCTAGTGTAGTGCCATACGAATTGTGCCTGTATATAATGCCAATGAGTTGCTTTTTTCTTAATATAAAATAATAAAGAACTGCGTCATGAGCGCATGATACGCCCGTCGCTTTTTCGTAGAATAAAATTCCAAAATTCCTCAATTTCATATCAGAAATTTATAAAAAAAACTAAAGGGAGGTTATATTAATAGATATAAACCAGTTATCAATGTTTCATGAAAACTGCTCAAAGAACTTTTGAGCTATTGTCCGAAGACTGGAACCCCCCTCCCTTTTTTTTAATGAATAAAACCCCATAACTCGGAAACGTAAATTCTAAAATTGATAAAAATCGAAAGTAGCTTACATCAATCGATATAAACATTTCACCATGGTTTTATGCGAATTGGTTAAAGCGTTTTTGAGTTATTGTCCGACATGTTGACGACGGACGGACGGACATACGAACAGACCGACAATGGTATACCATAATACGTCCCGTAAACGGACGTATACTAATAAGGAGATGTGGTATGATTGCAAATGAGACAACCATCTACCACGGTTTAAGGTAGATCGGGTGTCTTTTTCTGAGCGTCCGTTCTGGTCATGTTGCAAAAATACTTTTTTGTTTTAAAAACATTTTAACAAATGTCATCCTATATACAACAAAATACCTAAAACTTGAAATTTAATGATTGAACTATGAAAAATTTAAGTGTCGGAAAGTAAATTTAAATATTTTAGGGATTTTTTTTTTCAAGAAAATAAGGCCCGTGAACCCCCATTTTTATTTGATATTTCAGAAGTATTAATGAAAAGCTATTCTCTCACCGAATTTTAGCCAATTCTATCGTTTAATGTTTCCTCGATAAGGAAAAATTAAGTTTCCCCTATATAAACAATATAAAATAACTAATTAATTTCAATGTATTATTACGAAAAAACAAGGTCCGTGATCGCCAGTTTTTATATTGAAATTTGAAATTACATTGACTCAGAAGTCTTTAACAGAAGTTTAAGAAAAACATTCTTGTCGAACATTTAGACATCCCAGCTGCCTTAAATGAAGTTGATGTAAGTAATCATTATAGGCAACCATACGGCCTTCAACAATGAGAAAAATCCTACCGTGAAGTCGGCTATAAAAGGCCCCGACATTGTATACATCATTTTCTTCACTCCCTCCCCCTTTTTCCCCTACCTTATACTCTTATACTCTATTCTATCATAATCTTCAATTGAGACTTGAGAAGAAAAATTTCACTTCAAAATTGCATTCACTACTACTGAATGACACAAATGCACAACAAAATCTATCCCTTCGAAACAAAACATGTTCTATTTTTATCATACATGCGTAGTTTCATTTTCAACCATGGTTCTAAATTTAGATTTTACTTTCCCCAAAGATTGCGGACGGAATAGAAGACACCTGTTTATTTTCTGCACCTTGAAAACTGAGATTTGGTTGGCATAGATTTTACTTATTCTGAGATAAATGTTATAGTGCTCGATTCTTAGTTTCTGTGTAATGTTTTGTGGACGGAATCTGATGTAATTTTTTGCTGTTGGCTTTGTTCTTCGACTTATAAATGTTTTACTAGTGGTCGATTACCCCTTAGTATCTTTTTACTTTTTACATAGATATAAATCATGTCGTAAAATTTTCAGTTGCATAAAAAACGGACATGCTAACGTCTTTCTAGTTCAACACACAAATCTATGGTTTTTCAAATATATTTTGGGGTCAATTCTGGTTTTAGTTTAATGAATTTGATACGAAAAGAAGCAGAATTGTCACTGGTTCATTTGTTTATTTAGTTATGATTTTGTTAGACGGTTTTACTTTCTGTTGAAATATTCAAATAAACACGAGTTGTATTGTGTACCTGCTCGAGGACGACACTGCGTGTCTAAAACAAAAACAGTGGTAATAGAGTCGGACTAACTCACAATAGGATATTCAGATTTCTGATCTGAGTCATTCTGATAATTTCTTTTAAGTTTTGAGATAGCACAGGAATATGTGTTTGAATTTGTGATAGACCGCACGAAGTCATTTTTTTTTTTCATGTGCCCATTTTTCCTTTCTTGGAGTACGGGAGATAACTCGCTTAACTAACGACGCACGTTTTTTATCCCAAATTCCGCTAGAGGCGTGCAATTACGTAAACTTCGCTTTAAAATTATTTACATCTATGTTTTATCAAGGCCATTTATAGGTTATTACAAATGATGATGTTTGTAGTACGGTGATTTGTAATTGTTATCATCTTTACAGTTTGTCTTGTTGGGGTAAGTTGGCAATATTCCCTCATTTCTTTATCCTCCATTCTTTTATTGTAAAAATCTACACTGCCCGTAAATGTTATTTTCTCTGTATTCATAAATCGTTTTACTTACCAATCGTCCTATCATAACAACTTTAGGCCCAAGATACCTAGCAACAAAGAAGAAGTGCATGGTCCGGAAAATAAACATTGCCAATGTGATAGCATAAGCCAATCTGGCGTAGTAAAAATCATCCGAAATAAGCAAACATCTCGCCATAACCGACACAAAAAAGAGGAGATACATCAACATATCAAATATATTCCACACACTTTTAGCCCAAAACATTATGTTTCTTTTGAACGACCCCTTGTTAGTCTGTACAATCTGCAAAAACATATGAATAATCTATATTTTTAACGAAGAAACCATTTCTAAGATGTAATCTGCTTTGTATCGATCTGATAAGTTTAGCCATGTTCACCCGAATTGTACCGTATGTTGTTATTTGTACTGTTACACCACTGTCCCAGGTTAAGGGCGGGTTTGGCACCAGCAAATATTCTCAACCCCACACATTCTAAATGTGCATGTAGTTGTTTAGTTTCAAGTCATATTTGTTTTTTCTCCATTTGTTTGGTTATAAATGATGCGGTTAGTTTTCTTAATGATTTGTTCCTTATTGGTCATGTCACAGTTTTTTATAGCAAACTATGAGGTAAATGTGTATATCATTGTTAAAGGTCATATGGTTTACTACAATTGCATACATCCAATTCATTCGAACTTTGTTGGATAGTTGTTTCATTGATAATCATACAACATCTACTTATTTTTGTTTTGGTCAATTGGGCTTAAAATTGTTGTCGCATAGCCATCCTATTCATTTCAAACTGTTTTTATTGTTTGAATGACTGGAATATGTTTCTATTGAGCTAAATATGTTAATAAATTTAAGTTACTGCTTCGTTCATACTCATAAAAATATACGAATACAAATATGTCTATACGACTGCAAATATGCGGACGTATATCTTTTGAAAAAAAGATGAATTGATAATTCATCAATTGATACGCTGTGTAAACTTTTAATCGCACCGCAAAACATTTCGTAACTTTTACAAAACATTTTAACTGAACAATCAATCTTTGAATGCAGAATATTTTAACACATGTGTGTTGTGACTATTGAAGAAGCTGTTTACAAAAAAAAAAAAAAAAGGTGGTTATTACGACATTAGTAATTGCCTCTGATATAAAAGAACATACCTGTCTTATTTCTTCAATAGCCAGTGATAAAGTCCACAACCAAGTCATATATTCAAACACGGATGGTGAACTTTCTGACAAAGGATGCAAATCAGTCAAAACAAAAATCGAAAAGATCACTACGAATGCTAAGTAGGTAATCTGAATTGAAAAAAAAAAAATTCTTGAATATGGTCACACTTCGTTTTTTTTCTTCTGTACATAATTTTTCTCCAGCGTTGTTCTGACCTTGAACGTGTTTTAATTAATGCAAACATATCTGTAACATGTGTAAACTAACTTTCTAACAACTTTATTTTACATCGTTTCAGAATTTCATTGTTGGAACACGGTATGGTATTAATATAAACCATTTTAACATACTAGCATGCCATACAATTGAAGATTTTGATCCAGTTATGATTACTTTTCGACTTCGTTAGTTAATATTCCTTGTTTGTTTGTTTGTTTTATTTTTACTTTTCTTATGACGTTACAATTGAAATATATCCTGAACACATTTAAAGGCTGTCTGGACAAAAACTAACTATGATTGAAAAATTTATTGCGCCTGTCCCCCCTTAGTAAGTTTTGTATTCTTTTTTTTTTTCAAATTTTAGTTCAATTATATGTTTAGGAATTTTGTATGTTGTCCATTTCCACTGAACTAGTACACATTTTTGTGTAGGAGCCAGCTGATGTCCGGTTCTCCGTGCGGGATTTTCTCGCTGTGCTGAAGAACCATTGGTAGCCTTCGTTTGGTCGGGTTGTTGTCTCTTTTACACCTTCCCCGTTTCCATTCTCTATTTTATTACATTTTGTTCTTTATGTATATATATATATATACGTACGTCTGAACCAGTGACAACTCTACAACAGATTTCTCCATCGGATCACCAGCAGTGATGGCGATACATGACTGTGTACATTTCTGTATATACAACTCGTCTAAACATCAGCCCAACAATGTTAGATCTGTAAATTTGCTTTCGCAAATTTTTTGTTCTTCGCTCGCCGGGATTCGAACTCATGCATATATATATTTATAAACAAGTCTGAATTGAAAACAACGTTCAAACCTATGATTGCGTTGGATAAAAACCGCTACATAACTACTCTAAATATCAGCACAACAATGTTAAATTTGCAGAAGCAAATGTTTGTTCTTCCCTCGCCGGGATTCGAACTAATGCTATTTGGATATCGTGACAACACCGCCTACACTGTGTTCAGCGCTCTAGACCACTTGGCCACCTATACTGAACTAAAAATTCAACTTTCGGTGGCCTAGTGTTACCTTTCCTCGTCAGTAGAATCTACAGTTGTAACACAGTACATGATATATTAGGCATGAAGATAGAATTGATTGCAGCTTAGCTAAATATCTATCGTAAAGGATCATATGATACAGTCACAAAAATAATTATTTTGATAAGTCTAAACAAGTGACAACTCTACGACGGATCCATCCATTAGATCACCAGTGAAGGTGACACACGCTGAAAACACATTTTATATTCGTAATTACTCTAAATATCAGCACAACAATGTGAAATCTGCAAATTTGCAGACTGAAGCAAATATTTGTTCTTCCCTCGCCAGGATTCAAACTCATGCTATTGGGATATCGTGACAACACCGCCTACATATATATATCCTTACCAAATAAAAAAGAAATTTGACTATTGGCGTATTGTAAAATAAGTAAACATCAGGGTGGTCTGTATTGTTCTTCTTAGTCATGCCATCTGTATCAGTATCGTTTTGAGAAGGATATATACGAGTTGACTTGTGATTTTCAATAGTGATGAATCCAATTTTTTGTATTATCAACACTGGAAGCAATACAGTCATTACAACCTAAAATTTAGTATACATGGTTGTACAATGAATATTTACGTGATGAAGAAAGATATATCTTAAAACAAATTAGTCGATGAGTAACAATTATATGATACATTTTGGCAGCCATAATTTATTTCCCAGTATATATCAATTTAGAGTCAATGTCTAAAGGGTTCTTGAGGCCGTTGATTTTAATGGTTTGAATTGTCAAGCATTTAGTTCCAGTTGGGGCCTCAAAAAATTAATGTGGTATGCATTTTGTGCAGTGCTGAAGGTCAGTGACCTGCATTTCCATTCTTTGTTTTAACTTGTGTCTGGTAGAGGGATGTTTTACTTACAATCGCATTAGATCTTTTAGTTTTGAAACCAGTCAATACTAACATGTTAAGTAAAAAGAACGCGTCTGAACTGAACTATTCACAAACCTTACATTACATCTTAATTTTCTCGGAGGGTGACATCATAGTAGTGGTCAATATATATACTTCCGTACTGACAATATTTACAAAAAAAAAAAAAACTTTTTAGTATAGATTCTGGGTACTGACGTTGTTTATCATCTTAACAACATGTTATAGTATTCTTTTATTTGTCTTTTTGAATATTACTTTTACTGTTTATTGTATTTTTTTGTGGTATTCATTTGACTCGGTACTTGTACATCCCGTCATTGTGTTATTGTGCTATTTTTTTGTATTTTTGTCTTTCATTTTTGCTTATGTGCTTTGTCTATATACCCTTTTGTAATTCTTTGCTACATATTTGTTTGTTTTTATAGTGATTACGATTATAACACAATGTTGACTGTTGTATCCCTATTTTGACATTTTTACCTACTATGTCTGTTTGTTTTGTTCTCATAACGTTATCAATATCATGGAATTTAATGCGACTGTCATACAAGTGAGAGGTTATAGCTAGCTATAAAACCAGGTTTAATCCACCATTTTTACATACGAAAATGCCTGTACCAAGTCAGGAATATGACAGTTGTTATCTATTCGTTTGATGTGTTTAAGCTTTTGATTTTGCCGTATGATAAGGGATTTTCCGATTTGAATTTTTCCCCAGAGTTCGGTATTTGTGTGTTTTTACGTTTTTCTATAATCGTCCGTTTATAAATTCCGAAATTATGGAGAAAGTAAGATTTCAACTCCCTCAGGCAAAGTTATATCTACATGGCTGTATTGTAGGTCATTCTTGGTCATATGGCTGTTCAACTCTTTAACATCTTGTGTTGTAAAATGTGGCTTTGAGCGTTCTATGCGTATTGTTATGCGTTTACTTTTCTACATTGGCTAGAGGTATAGGGGGAGGGTTGAGATCTCATAAACATGTTTAATCCCGCCGTATTTTTGCGCCTGTCCCAAGTCAGGAGCCTCTGGCCTTTATTAGTCTTGTATTATTTTTACTTTTAGTTTCTTGTGTATAATTTGGAGTTTAGTATGACGTCCATTATCACTGAACTAGTATATATATTTGTTTAGGGGCCAGCTTAAGGAGGCCTCCGGGTGCGGGAATTTCTCGCTGCATTTAGGACCTATTGGTGACCTTCTGTTGTTCACTGTTCTGTGGTCGGGTTGTTGTCTCTTTGACACATTCCCCATTTCCATTCTCAATTTTATGAAAGGATATACTACGGTGTTTAATCCGTGGTAAAATTTTGCGCATGTTCAAAAATTGTCCTGGATATACAAGTACTTCTACGTATGACTACGGCTACAATACGGAAACCTACGGATCAATACAGATTGATACGAATGATGCCTGATTGTATCCGTAGCTAATCCGGCGTCAAATCCGTGAATGTGTGTTTGTGCTCAACTCTCCTATATTATTTGGTCAGTAGTGTAACAGAAAAACATTAGAACAAACATAGCTTAACACATCAGAATGTCACGAATTACAAAAGTCACTAGAAAAGGAATAAAATACACAATCAAACGATCCAACAGTATTGTCATTTATTTAAAGTATGTAAAATAACAAGAACAACTATTATAAGACGCATGCTCTTCTAAACTAATTATCATCTAAAAGATATAAAATGGATTTAACGTCAGGGGTAACAAACGGTCGACAAAAAGACCTTGAGCAATATAATGATATCAGTTCTTAATATATATACATTGTAGAATGTTTTCATATTTGTAAAATATTGTATATTTGTTTTTTATTGATTAAAATACGCAATCAAGTTAATGCAATTTAAAATAAATTTGACAATGATTTTCGATAATTGTCCGAATTCGAAGTCAGACGTCATTTCCTGAACTATTTGGAATATAAATGGCCAGAATGTTTCATCAACGTCAAGTTTGAGCTTTTCGTGGCATTATTCATAATTGACAGCTGATCAGGTACATTGTAACGATAGACGTAAGTCTTAATCGGCAAACACAAGTTCTCATGAAAGATATTGCTTATACTTTGAAGTAAATTGTTTTATTTTTTTATAGCGTTTTGCTGTTAAGGTTTGTCAATTTTCATTTCATTTGATGAATCTCGATAAAGTTGATTTTTTTTTACTTAAAGCGGGGGCTAAATTGTTACACATTTCGCTATATACATGACAAAGGCATTGTTTACAGATATACAACATTCATGCAACTTAGTGAACTCGTTTAAGCAATCATTTCTTCATTGACCATTGTCCGAGTGTTTATGTCGACATTTTGTAGACTGACCCGATCATATACAAATATGGATCCAGAACTTTAAACAAGGGTCCCACCAGCAAAGCAACGTAAGTGGTTGAACTTCTAAACAATGTACGCATTAAACATCGATTGGGCCGAGTCCCCTGTCTATAAAAATTCGACTGTAATGCATGTAGTAATTGATATTTTGTTGGAAATAAACTCATCATAGATACCAGGTTTGAAATTTTGTATTTGCGCCAGACGCGCGTTTCGTCTACAAAAGACTCATTAGTAACGCTCGAATCCAAAACAGTTAAAAAGGCCAAATGAAGTTCCGCATACTTGACCAAATAATCATCATTTGAGCATGCATCTTCAGATTGTTCTGATTGCACGTACATTATTATTTCCTAGAGTGTTTACTTCATCGGATAACACATACAAAATGAAATAAAGAAAAATTAAATAAATATATGTATACATGGAATTATGTATGCAATCATATTTAATTTAATTTAATTGCATTAAGCACATGGCGATGCTTAAATAATTGGAACTTTATATATTATTGCAATGATAAAATAATATTAATTTTCAACATTACTCATCATGCTATTATCTCAATGGATCATTGTGTGTGTGTTCATTTAACAGTTGTTTTTTTTTTTGTTCCTTTATTACACTTTACAACATATTCAAGTTAATCTTTGTTTAACTGATTAACTACGAAGCTGTATATTTAAAGTCTTTCTAATTCAATTCTTTTATTTGTGCATATATATTCATATTTTAATAAGCATCAATTACATGGTTTATTGGATGTGTAAAATAATTACCGAAATAAATATGATATACAGCAACAAACGACAACCATTGAATTATAGAGTTCTGATATGAGACAGGCACATTAAGAACGTATAAAATAAAATAAACATTTCTGATGTATGAATACCGAGCCACGCAAAAAAGGATATTACTCAAAATTAACTAAACAGTAAAGGTGAAACATATGCACAGACAAATAAAAGAACACTATAACAAGTATGATGAAAACAACGTTACGCTACTACGTAGAGTATATACTTGAAGACCATCATGCATTCATTGTAAAGTCGATACGGGATATTTAGCAACAAGGTATTTTTTGAAGTATAAGTAACAGCTATTCTCTTGAATACCGGAGAGGAATGAATACCCATATACAAGTACAGTCGGTATATTATTTCTAAGGTGGAGACAATTTCTAATTGCAAAGTTAAAATAGTCTCGTTTGTCATAGATTCTGGTACTGAGATGACCGCTTATGTGAAATTTGAGGGGAATATGTCTTAATAAGAGACTGAGGAAGTCGTGTCTGTTGTTTATTTTATGTCTAGTTCTAGAGGATATATTAACACAACCCAATTAGGAAACTTATGATTGTGAATTAAATGCCATGGCTTCTTTCGTCTACTTGTTTTTGACCAGTGTCTAAAGGACCTCTGACGAAGAGGTCAGCAACAAGAGGCACACAGTTCATTCCCATAGGAATGCCGACAATTTGCTGAAAATGTCGACCTCCTAATTCAACAAATATGCTGTCATGCTGTTTAAAATTCTCCAGGATACTCATAACCACAGTTACGGAAATTAGCATATCAAGTTATTCTAATAATAATGCATCTTTACATGAAAAGTGAAATGTGTGATAGTTATAATTCTAACATATCATACTATGATGAATACAGAAGTAGGGGATTCATACACTTTAATAAAGGAGGTCTGATAAAATGAGTTCCTTTCTAAAGAAGAGATACATTTAGTTTTAGAAATCATGTATTGCCGTTTGTCATCTTAAAGTCAAGTGAATCCCATTAGAATAGAAATTAAGGAAGTAAGTAAATTTAATTTATAGTCGCCATATGCGTGGAGTTGAAAATGAACACGACCTTACGAAGGCTCTTTAAAGCAAGGATATGGTGTCTGAAACATTAGATATAGCTTTGTACACTTTTCCTAACATAACAATCATATCCACATTGCTTTATTTCAATATACTCATTGAGACATTCAAGTATAAACATGATAAACTGATATATTTTTAAATATTAAATTTCAAATAAAAGTTATAAAAAAATAAGCATTACATTACTGACACTGACACCCTAAAAGGAAATTAAATGTCGCCGCAAAAGGACATGTTTAGCATCCATTTATGAATATGGCATTTGCACACCCCGGTAATGTATCTGGATCTATTTAAAGCTTGGATGATTTCTTCTTTGAAGCTTATGACTACCGATATTTCTGTTTATTGTTTCTTTTTTAATCATCTAAACACCTTTTGAATTGACAATGAAGGGATAGGGATAGGCACGGTTGTATGTCACCTAAATCATTATTCATAGAAAAGGGAATTTAAAAAAAGTATTTATCAAAACAAATTATTTTCATTCATTGGTGTAGGTCTTTCGGATGTGTCGGGATATTGTAGTTCAATGTTTGTACGGCATCTGTGAATGTTGCCCGTAATCATTGTAACCAAGTGGATGGTTCAAATACTAACATTGATTCCGGGTATAAAAGTGTCCAAAATATTTAAAATTTTTAAATATAACGGATTTAACCAAAGTTTATTTCCTGTATGAAAGAGTTTGAAAAATCAACAAGTTTCTAAGAATTCCATGTACGTTATGGTCCAATTCGGTCATTTGAGGTCAATTACGTCGTTATTTTGTCTTACATTTCGAGTACAACGTATCTTGAATGCTTAATTCAACTAGTCGTTGTTTAATGGTGACTTCAATTTATCGGGGTTATTTACTGCTCCTGCCAATTTTTAGGAAAAAACATCTGAAGTAAACTAAAACACGTGAATCCGTATTAGCCAATCACATAATTACTATATAATGTACGGTATATGACAACACATAGTAATAAGAATAATCAGAAATAATTATTATAATATAGTACTGAATTGCTCTGAGTCTAGAAGTCTTGTAAATATCTTTAAAGCCGACACAGCAACCATTAGGAAATGTGATAAAATAACCTCTAAAAATATGTTCTATACTTATGGAAGATGCTTGAGCGAAGGCGAGGTACAGATGGGTGCTGTCCTAACCTGTACAAAAGAAAATGTAGAGAAGACCTTATAATTGCTCTCCAAGTTAACTTCAGAAAATGTTAGGAGACTTTAAGTTAACTTTGGAAATCAACCCAGCCTTTATTCTGCCTTTCTATGACAAGGCTGTTTGATCAGACCAGACATGAGGACAGGTCAGCTTGACAAGACCAGACATGTGAACAGGCCAGCTTGAACAGATAAGACCAGTGGACAGGTCAGTTTGACAAGACCATACCTGTGATCAGGTCTGCTGTTAGCCTGAACTTTAGACAAGTCTGCTTTTTGATAGACAATTCATGTCAGTCATGAAGACAAGTATTTTTTATTAATCGATCCCATGTTTTCACTGATCAATACTCAAATGATATTTATCGATCAAAGTGTTCTGTTTACTTGTTAATTTTGGATCATGTTAACTGTATCTTGTAGCAAACCAGACGAAATTTAACTTTTATTAAAACAGGTTTGGTTCGGACAGAACAGTCTAGATCAATGACTAATTTACTAAGAGTGATATGATACGGATATGTTTCATGTATATAGATATACATGACATAAGAAGATGTGGTATGAGTGCAAATGAGACAACTCATTTAAGTAAACCATTGTAGGTCATGGTACGGTCTTTAACACGGAGCCTTGACTCACACCAAACAACAAGCTATAAAGGGCCCCAAAAATGAATAGTGTAAAACCATTCAAACGGGAAAACCAACGGTCTAATCTATATAAAAAACGAGAAACGAGAAACACTTATGAACCACACCAACAAACGACAACTACTGAACATCAGGTTCCTGACTTAGGACAGGTGCAAACAAATGCAGCGGGTTTAAACGTTTTAATAGGCACCAACCTTCACCTTTACCTGAAACAATAGTGTAACATCAGAACATAGACAGACACACTTTAAAATATCATTTGAAATGGATTAACTCAATCACAATACATATTTACACAAGTGAACATACACTGAACGAATAAATTTGATCTATGACACAATGTAAATACAAAATCAATAAAATATGGGGTGATATGTTAAACAATTTCAGAAAGGGGAACCATAACCTTGAACAATATGTTGCCAAAAAGAAACATGTACACAGGTAAATAAACAAAAAAATAAATAGCTGTAAGGTATACAGTATAAATGGAGAACGAAAATATTTTTTACAAAATAGTTTTGTTGTTCATAGTACGAGAACAGAAGTGCACATCTATAGCTTGAGCGAAGGCGAGGTACAGATGGGTGCTGTCCTAACCTGTACAAAAGAAAATGTAGAGGAGACCTTATGATTGCTCTCCAAGTTAACTTAAGAAAATGTTATCAGACTTTAAGTTAACTTTGGAAATCAACCCAGCCTTAGTTCTGCCTTTCTATGACAAGGCTGTTTGATCAGACCAGACATGAGGACAGGTCAGCTTGACAAGACCAGACATGTGAACAGGCCAGCTTGAACAGATAAGACCAGTGGACAGGTCAGTTTGACAAGACCATACCTGTGATCAGGTCTGCTGTTAGCCTGAACTTTAGACAAGTCTGCTTTTTGATAGACAATTCATGTCAGTCATGAGGACAAGTATTTTTTTTTTTTAAATCGATCCCATGTTTTCACTGATCAGAAGTCAATACTCAAATGATATTTATCGATCAAAGTGTCCTGTTTACTTGTTAATTTTGGATCATGTTAACTGTATCTTGTAGCAGACCAGACGAAATTTAACTTTTATTAAAACAGGTTTGGTTCGGACAGAACAGTCTAGATCAATGACTCATTTACATGATACGGATATGTTTCATGTATATAGACATACATGACATAAGAAGATGTGGTATGAGTGCAAATGAGACAACTCATTTAAGTAAACAATTGTAGGTCATGGTACGGTCTTTAACACGGAGCCTTGACTCACACCAAACAACAAGCTATAAAGGGCCCCAAAAATGAATAGTGTAAAACCATTCAAACGGGAAAACCAACGGTCTAATCTATATAAAAAACGAGAAACGAGAAACACTTATGAACCACACCAACAAACGACAACTACTGAACATCAGGTTCCTGACTTAGGACAGGTGCAAACAAATGCAGCGGGTTTAAACGTTTTAATAAGTACCAACCTTCACCCTTACCAGAAACAATAGTGTAACATCACAACATAGAAAGACACACTTTAAAATATCATTTGAAATGGATTAACTCAATCAAAATACATATTTACACAAGTGAACATACACTGAACGAATAAATTTGATCTATGACACAATGTAAATACAAAATCAATAAAATATGGGGTGATATGTTAAACAATTTCAGAAAGGGGAACCATAACCGTGAACAATATGTTGCCAGAAAGAACCATGTACACAGGTAAATGAAAAAAAAATAGCTGTAAGGTATACAGTATAAATGGAGAACGGAAATATTTTTTACAAAATAAAAAGTTTTGTTGTTCATAGTACGAGAACAGAAGTGCACATTTATAGTCATACCAAACACTTATCAAAGCTGGTATATAATAAAAAGGGAAAGACGAAATATAACGCTAAATAAGTAAACATTAAATAACATAAAAACATTACAAATTATATCAACAGGTCAATTTAACACGAAGGTACGATTTGAGAGTACTCGCAGTTAATGAAAGCTAGTAACAACCAATTGAAAAATAGCAGGACATACACCACAAGCACGGGGACACATTCTACTGCATCCAAACAGCACGAGCAACAAACCCTGCAGTAAATAGATATAAGAAGATGTGGTATAAGTGCCAATAAGAAAACTCTCCATCCAAGTCACAATTTGTTAAAGTAAACCATTAGAGGTCAAAGTACGGTCTTCTGTTTGGATTGTTTACATGGATTATATCGTGTGTATATCTGTAATACTCATTATACATGCATATCTGTTCTGAAACACAATGTCTTCTTTCTACGTTTTATCAAATGCATAATCGAGCAGTGAGTATGCTTGCACACTTAAAATGAATAACATACCTTCCATGCTGGCGTGTGTGGTGCAATATTTCCCATCCAGATATCATTGAGTTTTGCTTGACAGGCTGAATTTGCCATAAATTTTGTCAGTTTTGTGAATGAGCGATCGCTAAAGGTGTAGAATTATAACGACTGACTTTTGTTACCAATACGTCAGACCCTCTCTCGGGGTAACTTTCGTATAATTCTGTCATCAATGTGCACGCTTCATTTTCAAAGTATCTAAAATTAAAAGTGTATATACACAATAACCTGTTTTGAATGAATTGAACACATTCATGTAGATAGGAACATTTAACGGTAGATGTAACTTGGCATAACATGTTCTTTAACTGCTTTATTGATTTGGTTTAAAGATCGAATGCTTTAATGGAAATGCAAAAGAAGAAGTTGAGGTAAGATATTTGCTTAATCATGTTTACTTTTGCGCAACGCGACTTATACGGCTTCTGGATAGTACATTTTTTGGTAGATTATGATTTCTTGTGACAACATATATTTCCAATGAAATATATACATAAAATCTTCTGAGACTTCTTTCATTCAAAAAACCTTTCCATATGCAATTGCACATTTAAACATGTTAAATACGCCTAGATGTGTCTGTGTTTTACAAAACAGGGGTCTGAAAAAATACGGATGGTGTTGTGTGAATGCCAATGAGACATCTCTCCAATAGAGACCAAATGACATAGAAGTTTTAAAATGTGCAAAATTTAAACCTCTTAGTTAGCTATAAAAGGCCCATAAATGACAAATGTAAAACAATCAAATGAGAATACTAACAGTCGGATTTATGTTCACAACAATGAACGAAAATCAAGTATGATATATAGCAACAACTGTCAACCATTGAGTTACAAGCTCCTCACTTAAAATCGGCACATACAAAACGTGGCGGGGTTACACTTGTATATAGCATATATATATATATATATATATATATATATATATATATATATATATATATATATATATATATATATATATATATATACAAGTACGCCTGAACCATTGACAACTCTACGGCAGATTTTATCCATCGGATCACCAGTGATATATATATATATATAATTCAGCTGATCTGTAACAATTCCATCTTCATACCTTACATATCATATACTGTGTTACGACGATAGATAAAACTGACGAGGAAAGGTAACAAAAATTTACAGATCTAATATTGTTGTGCTGTTGTTTAGACGAGTTGTATATACAGAATGTACACAGCCATGTATCACCATTACTGCTGGTGATCCGATGGATCAATCTGTTGTAGAGTTGTCACTGGTTCAGACGTATTTATATATATATATATAAGTGCCTATAAATAGCAACACATGACATACAAATCTATAGGAGTGTGGATTAATCAGTACAGATATCAATACAATTACACAAATAAAATTATTGGCCAATGGACGTTGCAAACTTTAACCACCAATTTTGTATATAATCTTGAACTTCATCCAAATTGTGTATAATTTACAAGGCAGCTAAATTCATATGCAACATGTACATTGCGCTGCAAAAGTTTCTTATCATCTACATTTGAATTCACCTAAATAGATGCATGCTTGATAAAGCAAGTTGGTCTAGCGAAATATTGCGTTTATTTTTATCGTTTTGTAAATATTTTAAACATTCTTATATTTACATACTAAATAGTGTGTTAAAATTACATTGTTAGGCAATCTATACCAGTGACAACTCTACAACAGATTTCTCCATCGGATCACCAGCAGTGATGTCGATACATGGCTGTGTACATTTTGTATATACAAATCGTCTAAAAATCAGCCCAACAATGTTAGATCTGTAAATTTGCTTTCGCAAATTTTTTGTTCTTCCCTCGCCGGGATTCGAACTCATTCTATTGAGATATCGTGACACCAAATCGCCAGCACTGTATCCGACGCGCTAGACCACACGACCACCTAGGCTTCACAAAAATAAAGCTTTCGGTGGCAGGGCGTTACCTTTCCTCGTCAGTTTTAATCTAGCGTCGTAATACAGTACATGATATATAAAGCATGAAGATGGAATTGTTACAGATAAGCTGAAATATCTATTGTAAAGGATCCTACAAATTAATACAAGATACAGTCACAGAAATAATTATATTTTTAAGTACGTCTGAACCAGTGACAACTCTACAACAGATTTCTCCATCGGATCACCAGCAGTGATGGCGATACATGGCTGTGTACATTCTGTATATACAACTCGTCTAAACATCAGCCCAACAATGTTAGATCTGTAAATTTGCTTTCACAAATTTTTGTTCTTCCCTCGCCGGGATTCAAACTTATGCTACTGAGATATATATATATATATATATATATATATAAGTACGTCTGAACCAGTGACCACTATACAACAGATTTATCCATCGGATTACCAGCAGTGATGGTGATACATGGCTGTGTACATTCTGTATATACAACTCGTCTAAACATCAGCCCAACAATGTTAGATCTGTAAACTTGCTTTCGCAAATTTTTTGTTCTTCCCTCGAACAAAAAGTTTGCGAAAGCAAATTTACAGATCTAACATTGTTGGGCTAATGTTTAGACGAGTTGTATATATAATTGCCTAACATTGTAATTTTAACACCCTATTGA
The DNA here is from genome assembly GCA_017311375.1 of Mytilus coruscus. NCBI lineage: Eukaryota > Metazoa > Mollusca > Bivalvia > Mytilida > Mytilidae > Mytilus > Mytilus coruscus. The sequence goes on along the minus strand of CM029597.1, from coordinate 76,351,448 downwards.
GTATGTAAATATTAGAATGTTTAAAATATTTACAACGCGATAAAAAATAAACGCAATATTTCGCTAGACAAACTAGCTTCATCAAGTGTGCATCTATCCAGGTGAAATCGGATGTAGATAAGAAACTTTTGCAGCTCATTGTATTAAATTTAGCTGTCTTGTAAAGAATTCAAAGTTTGGATGAAGTTCAAGATTATTTACAAAATTGGTGGTTAAATTTTGCAACGTCCATTGGCCAATATTACAGGAAAAAATGACGATGCTGTGTACTTAATTATTCTTTATCTTTCCTGTATCTTTTCTCGTCTTTTTCATTCAGACCATCAGGTTCTAAAGTGAGGGGCTGGTGGATCCAAAAGGATGTTTCTTTGAGCGAAGATGTCTTGTGAGAGGACAGTTTTTGTTGGTTTTGTACCATGAACGATGGTTATTAAGCCGAATATTAAATTTATCCATTGTTTCTCCCACATACTGAATGCCATAAGTGTTACATGTTAATACATAAATTGAGTTTTCCGTTTTACAGTTGGAATTTAAGTAGATGGTATAACTTTGTTTTGTAAAGGAGCTGATGAAAGAACTGCTTGTATTGGCAGCTTTACAACATAAGCAATTCCTTCTACCACATTGTTTGTAGCAACCGGTAGGTGGAGTAGGTTGCTTTGTTAATACAGCTGTCACTAATTTGTCACGGATGTTTTAGGTCTTCTGAAGACCATGACTGGTGGTGAGGAAAACACTTTTTTAAATTAGAGTCATTTTCTACAATTTTCAAATGCTTTTGAACAATGAATGACACATTTCTAAAATCAGGATGGAAAGTGAGTACAAGAGGTGTTCTGTTGACTCCTTTATTTCTATCCTTGTACTCCAGAAGTTCATGGCGACTAGTGTTGTTTGCTCTTTCGAAAGCAGTATTAATGGTGTTGTTATTATATCCTCGAACAACTAGATGTTTACGTTGTTGTCCAAGTCTAGCATTTTGCTTATTTTCGGTTGAGCATATTCTCTTGATTCGCAACGCCTGGCTGTATGGGATACCTCGGGAACAGTGTTTAGGATGGCAAATTTTAAGAGAATGAAATTGATGTTTGTCCGTTTTGTTTCGTATGAAGGTCCGTTATAATGGTTCCGTTCTGGATGTAACTCGTAGTATCAAGGAAGTTTATTTTCTCCATAGATGTTTCGTGTGTAAATTTAATCGAATGGTGGAAAGAGTACAGTGTTGTAGAAATTCATTCAGATGGTCTTGTGAATCTGTCTATTTAAAATCAGTATCGTCAATAAAACGAAACCATGATAAATGCTGGTATGGAACACTGGTCAAGAGGCGTTTTTCAAGTTGGCCCATAAATATGTTGGCATATGACGGGGCCATTTTTGTCCCCATACAAATGCCGTCTATCTGGAGATAGTGTTTGTCATTGAAAGAGAAGTTGTTGTTCTCCAGCACTAGTTTCAGAAGTGTAACAAGGCACTCAGTTGGAGGATTTTTGTCATTTTTTTTACTATCTCCAGACAGACGGCACTAATACAAAATGCATGGGCTCACAAATGGCTTATATGATCCGTTCATCCTATTTTCAAAATCCAAGAGTCTATCCTAAATTGAGGTAAATTATATGGCCTTCCAAATACCGTTTCGATTCCTAACATCACTGAAGAGACATTAATTGTCGAAATCCGGATATGATGTACTAATTTTTGCTACTTTTGTTTGCGGTATACCATCTTTTCCACAAGTTTGTTGTTTTCTGTTTTTATTAAATTAATAGTTAAGATCCATTTTGCAACATCTGGTGACCCGTTTATTTGGCAGTCGCCAATGGCAGTCAGCAGGGTTTAAGAACATCCGTTGTTCGACCTGCTAGCCAAATGCGTTTTGTTAAACTATACTTTTTCACTTTTTTGGGTCTTTTGGAAAATGTCGTTTGTGCTGTATTTAGACCCCTCTAACAAGATATTTGTTTTGCTTGCACACGAATAAAAATTGCGGTTTTTATCCAACGCAATCATAGGTTTGAACGTTGTTTTCAATTTAGACTTGTTTATATTTTTTCGTTTGGACTTGTATTATATTTGCCTTCGGATTTATATAATCCGTTCATCCTATTTCGACTCTTCCAAACTCAAGAGTCTATCCTAATTTGAGGTAAATTATATGGCCTTCCAAATACCTTTTCGATTCCTAACATCACTGAAGAGAAATTTATTGTCGAAATCCGGATATGGTGTATTAATTTTGGTACCTTTTGTTTGCGGTATACCATTTTTTCCGCAAGTTTATTGTTTTCTATTTGGTATTAAATTAATAATTAAGAACCATTTTGTTACATCTTGTGATCAATTTATTTGGAAATCGTCAATGGCAGTCAGCAGGGTTTACGAACATCAGTTGTTCGACCTGTTAGTTAAATGCGTTTTGTTAAAATATACTTTTTCACTTTTTTTTTGGTCTTTTGGAAAATGTTGTTTGTGCTGTATTTAGACCCCTCTACAACGAAATTTGTTTTACATGCACACGTATAAAAATTGCGGTTTTTATCCAACGCAATCATAGGTTTGAACGTTGTTTTCAATTTAGACTTGTTTATATTTATTTCGTTAGGGCTTGTATTATATTTTCCCTCCGGTTTACATAATCCGTTCATCCTATTTGGACTCTTTAAAATTCAAGAGTCTATTCTAAATTGAGGTAAATTATATGGCCTTCCAAATACTTGTCCATTCCTAACATCACTGAAGCGACATTAATTGTTGAAATCCGGATATGGTGTACAAATTTTTGCACCTCATGTTTGTGGTTGACCATCTTTGCCGCAACTTTATTGTTTTCTATTTGGTATTAAATTAATATAAAGATCCACTTTGTTACATCTTGTGATCAATTTATTTGGCAATCGCCAATGGCAGTCAGCAGGGTTTAAGAACATCAGTTGTTAGACCTGTTAGTCTTCATTGATATAAATATAATAAAAAATATAACACAATTTTTCATACGTTTCGGTCATTATGCTTCTTTGGAAAATATATTACCACATTGAAACACCAATTACATCGCTTGAATACATAACGTTATAATTACTACTATGCAGTTCAATTGACGCGTTTTTTACTCTTTTTACTAATATTTTCACTATCGTTCATACATTGTGTTAAGTCCATCAGGGTCTTAAGTTAGTTAATTTTTCTATCCAAAATGCTTCTGTTTTTCTGTACATTTCTGTGACATATATTCTTTCTATTGCAGTAGCTTTTAAATTCTTCATCGAATGATTATGTTGAATTAAGTGGTTCGTTAGTGGATCGTCTGTCTTGTTTGTTTTAATTTTTGAAAACTTCAATAGCATCCAACACAATCAATCAGAGAGACTTTATATAGAAATATATATATACACTATATTTTAGTTTAAAACCAGCCCTTGTTTAGAACATACTTAAGATGTATACTTCGCAATTATGAAACATGAAATCCTAGCATTTCGTAAGGTGACGCACATTACTGTACTCTGAAAAATTACCATTAAACATTAATCAAAGGTAAGGTCCTTTAAAGCCGTAACAATGATAAGCCTTATGTTTACTTGTGATAACGACTTAAAGTTAATTGTAACTTATTGACCCCAAAAATCGCAATAACATGGTGATCAGAAAATAACTACGACATTCATAACTTAGATTGATATGCAAAATAGGTATTAATCTTATTTGAAAAAAGATTATTTACTATTTAAATTAGATTGACAAAAATTAAAACCGTTTTTTTAATTTATTTTAATTCATTTCAAATCATTTTAATACCAGTCAAATAGATTACCTTGCGGTCATTTAAGTTGTTTTAAGATATGGTTAAGCTACTTTAAACTAATTAGCCACGCCCCCGTTAATTACAATCAAACTGATGTTAAGTCCTTTTAAACTTTAAAGTGTCCGCCTTTTTGTAAGGTAAATCACTCAAACAGAATTCCGATAAATTACCTCCAACAAATTGAATATTATCAATCAAAAGGAATTAATGACAAATACGTGTGAAAAATTAGTAACTTATAGTTATTGATGACAGATTTTTTAAGAGCAGCGAAAAAGTAAATCAGTTAATAATACAAATTTAAAAAAACAATTGTAATTTGTACACATGCAGTAGCTCTATAGACCATATCAACAAACCACAACCACTGAACAGCAGGTTCCTGACAGGTGCAAACAAATGCGGCGGGTTTAAACAGTTTAATAGGCGCCAAACTTAACCCTAACCTGACCCAATACTGTAATATCACAACATAGAAAAACACACTATAAAACATCATTTGAAATGGCTTAACTCAATCAAAAGACATTTTAATAAAAAAACAAGTGAACATACACTTAACGAATATATTTGATCTATGACACAATACAAAACTAATACATGGGGTTAGGTGTAAAACAATACCAGAAAGGCAACAATAACCTCGGACAAAATGCCACCAAGTAAAATAACGTAGCCAGGTAAATGAAAATAGTTTTGTTTCAAGGTATACATGGAGGACAGAAATATTTTTTACAAAATAAATAATTTTTTTGTTCATAGTACAGAAGTGAAAATGTATCGTTATACCAAACACTTATCAAAGGTGGTATATATTTAAAACAGTGAAAAGAGATATAACAATAAATAAGTAAACATTAAATAACAAAAATGCATTACAAATTGTATTAACAGATCAAATCAACATGAAAGTATGATTTGAGAGTATTCGCAGTTACTGAAAGATAGTTAAAAGACGAAAACAATTAATTATAAAAACATCATGCATCAGAGACTAAGATCAACCAAAACAAATCCCAGGGATTTAGTGTTTTAATGCCATGGACAGTCAACGAAGACATGAAAGAGGGACGAAAGATACCAGAGGAACAGTCAAACTCATAGATCGAAAACAAACTGACAACGCCATGGCAAAAAAGAAGACAAACAGACAAATAATAGTACAGATGACACAACATAGAAAACTAACGACTAAGCAACACGAACCCGACCAAAAACTGGGGGTGATCTCAGGTACTCTGGAAGGGTAAGCAGATCCTGCTCCACATTTGGCACCCGTCGTGTTGCTTATATTATTACAAATCCGGTAAATAGTCTAATTCGGTAAGTCACATTCGTGAAAAGGGAAAAGTATTGTAGTTACGACACAAGGAACATATCCGATATTATCTGTGAAACGGTTATTCCATAACGGTCAACCAACTCGTGATGGCGTCCGTAAAATTTACGAAGGGATGATTTCAACTTCACCATTTGGAACTCTTGGTTTAATAGCTTCCTTGTGAGCAGCAATCCTCTATCAAGGAAATCATGATAGGAAACACAAACTAGGGAATATCGTATCAATTGGAAGATATATACTCCGTATGCAGGCGCTGCTGGAATGTTGCTACATAGAAATGGAAAGTTCACAATTGGGAAGCTGAAATCATCTCTTTTGTCGTAAAGTTTTGTTTTCAACCGACCCTCATTGTCAATTTCTAGATGTAAGTCAAGATATGAGGCAGACTTAACTGTATCTGTAGTATCCTTTATTTCTAGTTCGATGGGGTAGATTCGTTCAACATAGTCACCAAATTTTGTATTATTTAGTGAGAGAACATCATCTATATAGCGGAACGTAGAGTTGACTTATGCAAAGCCAAAATAAAAGTATCGACAGGCAGTAGGATAGTTAGGAGTTAACCTTTTAATAGATATGTATAATGATATATATATATTGAGTAATCTCTATATAGAAACATTAACGTGGATGTGTACTTTAACATTCCAAAAATTTTTTTGGAAAGAATACAAATTTAGTTAAGTTTTAAATTGCTGATTTCAAAATCGATATTTTTGCCATTGTAAACTATATTCAAAGATCTAATTACAACATTGGTAAGATAACCTAAGTCTGTTAAAAGGTTTAATGAGTTTGCACGGATCAAATAGTAAAATGTAGGATGTGAACTACCGTTTTTGATACAGCCAAATTTACTTTGTATTCGTATTTATGAAAGAATTTAGTAAAATTTTAAAGTAATTTATGGTAACAAAATCCTGACTTAATAAGTTACCAGTGATGCATTTGTTACGTTCGTTAAAATATATGACATCATCACACGCACAGGAATAACGAACGAGTTGGGACATATATACACCGTATGATAGCGCCAAAGGAACATCGCCGTCTTAAAAAGGAAAATTTACAATAAGGAAAGAAAAATCGTCTCTTTTGTTGTAAATTTTAGTAAAGAATTTCCTTTTGGAAATTGAAATGTCTTAATCTAGAAAAGGACAACTACTGCTGTTAATGTTAGATATATTTAAAGTAAGTTTCTTTGGGTAAATTTCGGTAATATATTTAGAGACTCTTGTTTTTTAAGGAAAAGATATCATCAAGATAACGGTAGGTATTGTTGAATGTATCAACTAAATGTAACAATGACGTGTCTTTACTGAGTTTGGTCATAAACCGAGAATCATAGCAATACAGGAATAAATCTGCTATTAAAGGGGCGCAGTTAGTTCCTATAGGAATACCTTCTACCTGTCGCTACACTTTTTTTAAAGGTTTTTACCTCATCTGTAAGCCATAGTATTATTGTGTTGTACATACACATGCATGTTAAAAAAAAATGAAGAATTCTATTAAAATATTAGCAGTTCAAAATATTGATTCACGGTATTTATATGTAGAAAAAAAGAGAAAATTGTCATTTAAAGAGGGCGAAAGATACCAGAGGGACATTCAAACTCATATATCGAAAATATACTGTCTCACAAAACAGGGAAACGTTTACACGTCATTAAAATGATAAACTCCGTCAGTACGTATAATATATAATTCAAGACCATCATGTATTATGTGTGAAGTTGATACGGAATATTTATCAACAAGGTCTTGGTATCTTCTAATGAACTTTTTTTTGAAAAAAGGACGAGACGTTCTTTGACATAACCTTGGCTAATCAACATTCTGCTCAGTTAAATTGATCTCAATATATAAGAAGAAAAATCACATTTTTAACCATATATATGTTGTAATATTAAGACACACATGACAAATAGGTTACAGTCAGATATATAAAAACTCATTACATAGAATAAAAAATCTCGATTGCAAACAAATGAAACATGCCACACAAAGTGCGAAGTTGAAATGCATTTAGGACCCACATTTCCGAAAGGTTTTGCCCTATACAGCTAAGATGATCTAAACCTCGGAAAAAAGTCTCTAGTAATTCCAAAATATTATTTTATTGAGAATTAGAATGAGTTCACAAGGATTATGTATTTGAGGTAATATAATCCATTTTAGTACATTTTTCAAATACTATTAATTATTGTATATTTTTTACGTTCTCTATTTTGGTGGTTTTAGATTGTTGTTTTTTTTTTTTTTTTTGTAAAATAGGTACACTATCAAATACTGTCTCAATTTCTAGTTATCTTTTGTTGACGCAGCACTATTATATATCTATATTTATTGTATGATTTAAGAATTAGAGAATACGTTTATATGAATGGTCAAGAGGTCTTCCAGTAGTGGCTCTAGACGTTATTGATTTTTCGATAGACGACGTTGACCGAACTACTCTCTGTAACCAATGAAAACAAAATGGCATCGATTATAACACAATCCTGCTCGACGTTAAAAATATCTTTTTACACTTCGCGTTCATCGTTAAATTGAATAATAAACACAAAACATTTCTTCAAATGATGATAAGATATTTTTGGAGTACATTTTTTTCAGATGGCAAAATTAATGGAGAATATTTTATTGCCTTAACCAAAAAATGTATTCCCGACCAGGCCAATTAAATGACACAAATTTACAATTTTATACGTGTAATTGATGTTACGAGTGGGAAAATTACTGAATTATTAAAAAAATTATAAGGATAAAACGCATTTTTAAAGGAATTTTTTTGGTGTATATGAGTGAATTTGTCAAGTTTATACACCAGTAAATTTCTTTAAAATGTCGTTTAATTCTGTGATAAAGTTTGATGACACATGTAACTTAAGAGACTGTTCACATACAACAATCAGTTGCTACGGAATATGTACATATTCTACTTCATAAGACAGCGAATGTTTTGTCTTTTGCCCACTCCATTCTTGATTTAAATAGCATGTCATATTATGATTAACCTGATGATACATACCTAGAATGTTCTTTCAATGACATAGTGAGCTCAACATTATTAGAAAAATATGCCCTTTTAGCCAATTCTTTTAGCACTGCACTGGCGAACAAAGCAGAACCTGCAAACAAAACTCAAACGTACATGAAAATGTAGTTACATGTTTAACCTTTCAAATCATCTTTTTCAGAGCAAAAAGCATTGCATATTAAGAATTCAATACTTAAGTATTTCATGTATCCATTAAACAATCTGTTATTTAAAAGATAAATAATAAATGCATGTATTGTATTTTATTATTATAAATCATATATATGCAATAAACTGTGGATGTAAGTTTTGTGTTTTCAAACCTGAACCGTAAATTGATGGTCTTGACATGTGAGGAGTCGTCTGGAATCAGTATCTATACACTACAGAAATCTTCCAAAACGAAGGAAGGTGGGAAATTTTCGAATGCCATAGAAATTCAAAGATAAACCTCAACTAATATTTGTAATTGACATTCAAGAAAATTATTGTGTATTATGATGGTGTGCTAAATACAACAGAGATCATAACAGAACTAAAGATCAATACATCAGACACACGTTTTGTCACATTGGTGATAAAATCACATTGGTGATAAAATCAAAGCAAATTAAGGATCGAATTAATCCTAAAGAGAAAAGAGCGTGAAAAACCAAGATTTTAAAAGTTGAGCATGATCTGTCTTAGGATATTTCCTGGATAGAAAACTATTATTACAAACGTTTGTAAGTAAGAACCGTTTTCAGTGAAATTTGAATAGGAAACATTAGCATGATTAGTCTTTATACTTTCTAAACGGATATCATCTTTATTCATGAAATTGATAAATACTCGTAATTTGAATCTGTCGCCTGAATGTGTAGAAATAATTAGCTGTCGTACGAGGAGATCAAAGTCTAATCCTACGTCATTACTAAGATGTTTCTGTATTTCAATATATATGAAAGATATGATACAAGCATACATATTACATCTTATAGTTCCGATTGAAGTCATTCTTGTGCATCAAACATGATACCATTAAAAGCTTAACATATCAATTGGTTGATGGGATTTTACAGTGCTTGTGTCGTACCAATTTATATTTATCAGTGCTTTGTAATCGATGGCTCATACGCATAAAGGTTCGCATAGACGTAATAAATCCGAAGTTCTATATATAATAAGCCTGCTTTTTTGGTAAATATACACGTCTTTGAAACGTATTATTTTTTAACAAGTTTTTTAATTTTGTAGTCATTTTGTATCAATATCGTGACTTTTTTTGTTTATTGCTGTTGACTCGTGTTGTATGAACGTTTGTCACCTAAGAATATGTAATGCAATCACATTCCGATAACGTCAGTCTTTCAAAGATAAACAATGTACACAATTAATTGCAGGATAAAGACAATAACTGGTTAGTGTCTTTAATTATCAACTGTATTTGTACTTGGCTCGAATTAACAGTAATAGCTCGCTGAAGCTCGCATTACCAAAAATGTACACCTGTTGCTAAGTCTCGTACAAATATAGCTTATATTTAAGACACTAAACAGTTATTGTCTATATATCCGGGTGTAAAGATCCTGTTGTTCGTCCTTTATATTATAGTATATACAACTTACATATATAGTCGGTGTCTTTTTCCCAGAAAATTGTAGCCATTTCTTTCCTATTCAACAAAACTGCCCAAACAAAACAATGATGGTATGGCCTTTTGTCCTCATAAAATGCAATAGGCTTTCCATCTATTTAAGTACAATATAGTCTATTGTTAACATTACATAAAAAAAAAAAAAAAAAAAAAAAAAACAATTATGCGTCGGCAAATACATGCATGTAAAGCCTTCATTCTTTTAGTAAAATTTTATAACACCTACTAGTATCGCACCACTTTTCACTGGCTGCATTGTTTGGTTTTTGTCACCTTAGCTGTATTTAGCACAACCTTTTGACGTTTTTGGGTCCGCAATGCTCTTCAACTTGATCTATCTGCATTGGGTTTCTTTTACCAATACAAAGTCATTTTGTTTTACGTATGTTTGAATAGACAGTTAATACATGTCAAAACAATACCGTATCCTGTTTTGTGCCAAAAAAAAAAATCAAGTGTATTCTAGAGTGCAATGATGCCAAAATGTACAAAATACGGTACTTTTTTTCATATTTAAATTGTATGCAATATTTTTTTGTTATCGAAAATAGGCTTTCAACTCTATAAGAATAACTATTATATGTCCTCATGTTCGTTAAGCTTTCGTTTGATACCTACGTTTTCCAAATATTGTATAGAAACTATTTTCCCTAATCACACAAAATATCATGCATAGATAATCCTTTCTTTAATATACTTCATATACGTGTCCGAATTTGTGGCTCATTACCACCTTCTGTACTACAAGGAGGAGACAAGAAACAAACGATTAACGAAAGCGAATGAAAGATTAAACTTAAAATCTTTCACAATCGTTTTTATCTTTTTGAACATAAAACTTGGGATAGACATTTTTTCTGTTTTTAATTTGGTAAGAAGAAACGTACGCGCTGAATTTTATTGACATTCTAGTTTATAATGTTTGTCGTGCATTGAATACTTTACCTATTTCCGCAGAACTAAAATCCAGTATTTTATGATTGATTTTCAAGGACCAAATAGTTTCAGAGTTTGCGAGTTTAAATATGTTTGTTATATTTCCTTTTGGACACAAAAATAGTATTCGAAAAAAAAAAAAGAAAATTCCATGGTATACTTTATATGTCCCCAAGTAAAAAAAAAAAAGATATTTTGTGTAGAATAGACGATACTGTGCAGATAAGGAAAAAAATATATAAGTCTAAAAATTTGCACAACGATACTAATATAAGATGGTATTATACGAAGATGTTGTTATTAAATCGTGTTCGTCGGAGCCTATTTGTTAAGCCGAAATATTTGTCAACACGATTTAATAACAACATCTTCGTATAATACCATCTTATATTAGTATCGTTGTGCAAATTTTTTAGACTTATATATATATATATGTATATATATATTTGATTTCGGTTTTAAATATACGTATCTACATCACAGGTTGAATCATTCAGGTTAATCCACTGACGTATATGTTTTATGATATATATGTATGCCCTGACTATACCAGTCCCCTTACACACATTTCTTGAAATAAATTTATCTGATTTTTTTAATCGGTTCTATTTAACTTTTGCTTTTAATTATCACTGTTGAATAATGTGGGTCACCAGCATTAAAACCGTATTGTGCATACATCTACCATGATTACATCTAGTTTGGCCAACTTGTTGTACAATATTAAAACAAATGCAGTGACTACATTTACACTTAATGCAAAGTATTTTCCTTTAAATGTAACGACTGTTATATGTATGACCTAAATATTGATCAAAATGGACGAAATGTTGACAAAGATAGCATGGCATATTTTTGGTCTTAAATCACGAAGAACATTAAAAAAAGAAGTAGATATGTCGAAGCGACACGAATGGCCCCGTCTCAAAAATGTGAAAAATTTGCAATTTCAACAACACATGTGGACACAAACATGCATGGATAGTATCCAGCTCTCAAGACAAATATTAGTTTTTCAACAATTTATCAAAGTCCAAAATCCGTTATTTTGACAAAAATTAGCAGAGCGAAACGAAACTTAAACTTGATCTGTAACTCATCATGGTTAACAAACAAACTAAAAATCAAAAAACAAAAACTTTTCATGAATAATATGTACAAAAATACACAGTATATACACAGTGTTTTAATAAGTTCTAGATAAAGCATCTGCGATTACCTTATCTTTACCTTTAATATTTTTTACAATAACATCATATTCCTGTAACAATAAACTCCACCAGTCAATCTCTGGTTCTTGTTTCTCATTTTATGTATGAAGGTGAGAGGATTATAAGATTATCAGTATAATCAAGAATAGGATGCACAGTGGGATTTAAATATACATCAAAATGTTGAAGTGCAGACAACAGTGCAAAACACTTTTTTTCAATAGTCGAATAATTTTTCTGATGTTTATCTAATTTCTTAGAAAAATATGATATAGGTTTCTCACCATTATCATCTTTCTCTTGATATAAAACAGCGCCAACTCCTACATCGCTTGCATCAACGATTTAATAACAACATCTTCGTATAATACCATCTTATATTAGTATCGTTGTGCAAATTTTAGACTTATATATATATATATATATATATATATATATATATATATATATATATATATATATATATATATATATATGATTTCGGTTTTAAATATACGTATCTACATCACAGGTTGAATCATTCAGGTTAATCCACTGACGTATATGTTTTATGATATATATGTATGCCCTGACTATACCAGGCCCCTTACACACATTTCTTGAAATAAATTTATCTGAATTTTTTAATCGGTTCTATTTCACTTTTGCTTTTAATTATTACTGTTGAATAATGTGGGTCACCAGCATTAAAACCGTATTGTGCATACATCTACCATGATTACATCTAGTTTGGCCAACTTGTTGTACAATATTAAAACAAATACAGTGACTACATTTACACTTAATGCAAAGTATTTTCCTTTTAATGTAACGACTGTTATACATGTATGTATGACCTAAATATTGATCAAAATGGACGAAATGTTGACAAAGATAGCATGGCATATTTTTGGTCTTAAATCACGAAGAACATTAAAAAAAGAAGTAGATGTGTCGAAGCGACACGAATGGCTCCGTCTCAAAAATGTGAAAAATCTGCAATTTCAACAACACATGTGGACACAAACATGCATGGATAGTATCCAGCTCTCAAGACAAATTTTAGTTTTTCATCAATTTATCAAATTCCAAAATCCGTTATTTCGACAAAAATTATAAATAATAATAAAACTGGCTTTAAAAACGCCTTACCAATTAGAGACTATCAATAGTATGTGATTTATTGTCAAAAGCTGTTGATTTATTATTTGTGATATAGGATGTCATGAAAATAGTTAAACTATGTCTATGTGACAAATTGTCAAGTTCGTGGATTGAACCCATACTGTGTCAAAAAAACTTGTTTTAACAATTTATTTTTATTTTACCCGTCAATACAGAAACAATTTTATTGTTTATAAATTCAATGGAATCTTGACTCAACCCTCTCCCACCCCCAAACAAAGTCGGAAATGTTCTTCACCTTACTGATACAAACGTTTACAAATGTTTTTAATTCGATTCTAAGTAACGTGCATGTTCGTGTAACTTACACAGATACAAGACGAGACTTTTTAAATATAGCTATATATATACTGAATACAATCAGTTTATATACATATATTATGAATCTCGTCTTAAATCTGAGTAAACAACGTGAACATGTAGTTTACTGAAGTTAACAATTTTCATGTACAGGTAATTGAAACAGATGAACAGATAAGAACACATTGAATGTTAAACCAGTGTTCATTATAAGACTTAATTGTTTACAGTACGCAGCGTTATGTGAACACGGCCTAACTCGTATACACAGAATCAAACTCAATGAAATTAAAAACAAATATAACCAAACTGAAATATTCTAATATGGTGTTATTGTACGGTTTAAACGCTTTCTGATGTTTTATGATATAACATATACTATTATTTTCTTGAATTTAATCTAGAAAGTTACACCACAAATTAAGCGTTCAACATTAATGCTAATTTTTAAAATGTTTCGAGTAGGTTAATTTCAAAATCAAAATCACGTATGCTTTTAAATGCAATTTGTCCGTTATCAATGAACAAATCACAATCAAAAATAAATGAAAAAATCATTCATTTGTGTTTGCTATTTCTATTTCGTGTCATTGGAGCAAATGTGTCCCTTCCTTCATATTGAGTCATTTGACGAACGAATTGAGTGATCGTGTTGCTATAAACAACACATAAAGGATATACGTATACAGTAAAAGTAAAACTGCTATAATTAATAAAGTTTAATGTCAACTTATGCCGATGATTAGTATAAACAACATATTTGTTTTTTTTTTTTTTATTATTATCTGGCTATATTATACCTCATTCAAATAAATAAAGCTTACACATTTCTCTTCCCTCAAAATATAAAGTATGCAGTATATGACGTTATGACTTAGGATACCTGATTAAAACAGGGTATCTTAAACCCCAGTTACCAATACCCACAACAAAATATGATTACACTGTCTTTCTTTAAATCCCCCAAGGGTGACTAGGGAATAGAAGTATGGTCACCATTAGTCTTCTTCCTCCGACCGGCAGTAAAACCCTTGCTAAAGTGGGGCGTCCGTTTGGCTGTGCGGGATGTACAAATTTGCAGCCACGTCCGGTCAGAATGGGGACGTTAAATCCGATGCCTCGTGTAAAGAGAGTGCCACGCTCTTTGCACGTTAAGAACCCTTGCAACAACTCTTTGAGGGGTCCGTAGGTGACCTGTTGCAAGGCTAAATTTCTGTCCCTATCCAATATACCCACATTTCCCGTGGCAGTCTAAATTTCTCCGACCTTAATCCCGGAAGCCCTTATTACAGAACCTACCTATTGTATTTATTGTTAATTTGTTCTCGTCCTGAATATGCATGAAATACTTGCCACTGGACGTTAAGCAACCAACAATCAATCAATTAATCAATCTTTCTCTAAAAAAAAACAAAACACTTAAGACAAACGAGATACATTTGTCAATTATTTGGCACAACTAATGTCAATAAAAACACAATTGAAAAACATGGACATAGGATGCATAGATTGAGGTTGTATGATTTAGTGTATGAACATTTAATGAAAAGTGGTAGTCAGTACATAGTATATTTGATTAATCTTAAAATGAAAATGTAACAATAAATTATGCTCACCTTCGTAAAATTGGAACTTTGAATCTCCAAACAAATTTCTCAGAAAATCTCGAATCTTTTCTAGTATTATCGTTGAGTTCTGTTGTCTGTCCTAAATCAAATATTTAAGAAGTTTAAAATTGAATAGAACGAACAGGTTCTTTTATCTATTTCATGTTTGTGTTTTGTCTTCTGGTCTTTTCGAACAGATTTGTCAAATTTAATATTTGTTTAGATGTTTTGATTGTATTCCTTTTACATGCTTCCAGTCCGAAATCATAACTTTCCTCGTAAGCAAGTTTTGATCTAAACAGCTTTTATAAGAAGACTGATCAATACATTATTACGTCATTTATAGTTTTTAGTAATTTTCCGACTTATCAACTGCCGTAAGTTCAGAACTGTTCAGAGAGTCACTGTTAGCTTCCAGTCAAGTTAGATTCGTACAGTCTTTGTTCAGATTACTCAGTAGGTTATATTTACCTGTACAAATCAATATAAATCTTATTTGTCTGCAATTTTACTGAATAGTACTAAATTGACTGCAGCTTATTGTCTGAACAGTACTGAATATTCCACAGTGAATACATCTGAAAATTAACTGAAAGGTTGAACATGGCTGACACATTTCAGATCAAAATGACAGTATAAGACTATGAATCATTTATTAGTGCTTCTAACAAAACCAAACACGTTTTACTGACGGTCATACACTCACACAATCTCACAAACACACATTCACACCAACACACTTACATCCACAACCCTCCAAGAAACACACACTCATACACATACACACACCTTTTTGAATAGAATTCAATACGGTATTTAAAATGTGTAATTTATAATCTGAAAAGATACCTGTACAACAAGATGGATTGCTGTATCAGTCCGGTTGCACTGAAATAAAAATGTTTACACGAGTTTGTAAATTGATTAAAAATAAAACATAACATTTAAGTACACCTTTTCGGTATTGTGCCCCCTAAAGCATTGAACACCATTATAGAACCTTTTTGTTGAAAAAATAAAATTAAATTAAATCTACGAATGTATAGCTTAACACGTTAAAGTTAGGTGACGTGTCATTTCAAAAGTTTGCATTATTCTCTTTCACTATAAATAAATATTGAATATACAAGCTTGTCAACATAGTGTTTCCACAAACTATCCACAATGAATTCATATATATATATATATATATATATATATATATATAATTATTAGTGTAAAGAACACTTTTTTGTCAAGTTAATAAATCTATGGTGTATGTTTTGAAATAAAATTTAGTATGTACAATACATACCTTTTCGTATAGGATTGGTATATATCGGCGTACAAATGCGTTAAAATTTTCTAGTCTGTCCATTATCAGTTTGACAAAGTCCGTTTTGTTGTCTAAAAGCGATGATTCGAACAGTTCTGTAATACTGTCCTGATCGCTTGCCTATAAAACATTTGTTTATAATTCAATGTTCGAGATACAATATACATTAACGCTTATTGACATTCTGTCTAATCCTGTGAAAATATATATGTCTAATTTTTGCATCTTATGATGTGTTGCTTCTTTCTTAAAGATGTATAGCAGTTATAACATATTCATTTTACATATTTGATTCATAAATGGAATAAAGGTATTCATTTAAAGTAAAATATAAAAAAAACCGAACTCTGAGGAAAATTCAAAACGAAAAGTCCCTCATCAAATGGCAAAATCAAAAGCTCAAACACATTAAACGAATGGATAACACACATCATATTCCTGACGTGGTACAGACATTGTCCTATGTAGAAAATGGTGGTTTGAACCTGATTTTATAGCTATCTAAACCCCTCACTTGTATATTTCATTATATTGACAACAATATGTGAACAGAACAAAACAAACATTGTTTCAGGTTGGATGAAGGTTGACGCCTATTAAAACGTTTAAACCCGCTAAATTTCTTTGCATCTGTCCTAAGTCAGGAACCTGATGTTCAGTGGTTGTTGTTTGTTGATGTGGTTCATTAGTGTTTTATCGTTTTTCGTTTTTCATATAGATTAGACCGTGGGTTTTCCATTAGTCATTTTTGGGACCCTTGATAGCTTGCTGTTCGGTGTGAGCCAAGGTTCCGAGTTGTAGGCCGTACTTCGACCTATAATGGTTTACTTTTACAAATTGTGACTTGGATGGAAAGTTGTCTCATTGGAACTCATACCACATCTTCTTATATCTAAATAATAGCTAAAAAAGTCAAAAATAGGGGTACAGCAGTCAACATTGTTTTATAATATTAATCACTATAAAAACAAACAAATATGTCAGCAAAGAAAAACAAAAAGATATATTTAGCTTTCTTGAAAGCCACGAAGAATTGTGTGTAAACATAATGCTTACTTTTCAACAGATTCTAATGAAACCAAGTTTCACCTGAAAACATTGTTTTATATTTGTTTTATTGTACTTCTCTCAGAAACCAGCATATAATCACATTGATTTAAAAGAGGTCACTAAAAATGAAAAGGTATAATATTATTTCCACAGATGGTATCGGAAAACTGAGATTAATAGAAACACAAAATGTTCCAAAAGCAGACATACTAAAGCACCCATTTTGAATTTATTTTTGTTTCAAACTGCATATGCATTTCAAAATCAACAGGTTAAGCTGTGGTTGATTA
Source organism: Mytilus coruscus (assembly GCA_017311375.1). Classification (NCBI taxonomy): domain Eukaryota; kingdom Metazoa; phylum Mollusca; class Bivalvia; order Mytilida; family Mytilidae; genus Mytilus; species Mytilus coruscus. Next base: position 76,333,746 of record CM029597.1, on the reverse strand, counting down.
GAATTGTCCAGTTTCTACCTTTACTACTCGAACTGATTCAATCGTTACCCTTGGAAAACTAGTATCAATAATGAATAAGAAATTATTTAGTATTAAAGACGTTCTTCATATTCTCTTTCAAATTCTTTTGAAGTGCGCAACGTGTTGACCAAAAAAAAAATATCTTGCTGGAGATATTGCATTACATTTGACCTTAGATCTTAATCAACTGCAGTTGCTTTGATCAAAACACCATCATTCCTGTATATACATCAGTTATGATAATTAATTATGTCTGAACTACAATATTTAATGTGCCATGTATATGTTTTTTTCTGTAATCGTTTTGTGTTGCTAACTTTTATTTTCAGTTAGGAGTCTTTAAGTTTGATATATAGGATATTGATTCTCCTTGAAATAGGGGAGCATAAACGTACGTATTTTAAAAAGAAGCTTTGAAATTTTGATGTTCTAACTCTTTGAACTAAAAGAATATTGGAACAACAAAGTTTGGCACAATTATAAAAATAAAGATTTAAACATTATTACTTTTATTCGAAATTAGAATAATCTTAAGCATATAATACAAGAACAAGTATATCTAATTTGTATTACGTTCTCTATATTCATATTTTATTAATATAATGAGATTTTGTTAAAATGTTAAAACCTATGAAAAATTATCAAATTATCAAGTAAATTTATTGAAATTTAACCTCCCACTCCAAATTTATTTTACGCAATACCAAACAGGACAACTGAGTATAACTTAGGAACTCATCGGTGTCAACAACTCGATAAAAACTATACATTAACAAATGCATAACTATACATGGGCAATCCTGTTCAACTATAGATAATAGAGCAACATAATTCAATACAAATACAATATCCAACAATACGCTTAGAATGACGGCCCTTGAACGTACAATGTGAACGAAATTTATATTTAAACTATCTAATATCATTCTAATGTTCTATTTGTTAAGTAAATATCTGTCCAATAAGTCTTAAAAATATGCAAAATTTTGTCAAAACTGAAATATTACAATATAAAAACAACCCCATGACAATCGAGTTATTCTTTGTGTAAGATGAATATATATACCTCTACTTAAATAAGTATACTTTGTTCGTTAGCATATACAGACAAAAAAGATATTCTCGCCATCATCTGCATTCAACTCGCAGTGCATGCAAATGCTATCATCTTTGCGACTATTTCCCCATCCAGTAACTTCAATAGGGATTTTGATTTTGTTTCCTCTTTATCAACAGTAGATATAACTATCTTCCAATTTCGGGCTCAGTAGATAGTGTTAAGAAACATTTGTTTTGTATGATCCATAAAATCCCTACTTGACGTTTTTTTTTTTTTTTCATATCAGCAAATGATCGCTGACCGAATTGACCAAGTAGTCCCCGTTGATTTATTAGGGTTTTAATATCCGAATAATAATTGTACTTTGTGCATCCTAGATGAAGGAAAACCCCGTTTCATATAATTTTTATTTCAAAAAAGATAAAAATGTAAACGTATATTGACCTGAAATATAACAGTTATACATAAGAATAACTTGCCGGTACAGCTTTGCACTAACCACTTTCAGCAGAATATACAGATAAAGTTTAATAAAACAATACTAATATTAAATAACATGAATAATGTTGAATGACCTTTCCTAAAATCGCACGACATTTTGTTATCAAATCAAATGTTTGTCCGAACTTGCCTATAATACTTGTCTAATGGAATAATATTTTCATTTCCTGTTGTATCGGAGAGAGCTCTCAAACATGTCTATAGTTTTCAAATTTCTTTCTGATTATTTGTTATGTTGAAGAAGGAAGATCCTTTTAATTCCCTGACTATTTTTTTTAAATCACAAGTTATTGTGTTGATATTCCTTGCTTGTCCGCTTTAATGACTTCATATTACGTTTATCTTTCTCCATGGTATACTTGTGCTTTGGCGAATACGATTTGCTTTCTTTTCAGTGTAACCCTGGCTTATTACCTTTCCTCTCCTTGATGCTTTTTTCTTCTGACTATTATTAAAAAAGTTCAGAAAATCTGTATCAATATGAGAGTGAAAATGTATCAAACTATGTATTGCTTAATTTTTATTATGCTTGGTTTTTTTTTTTTTTTTAAAGATCATTTTATCACACGAATCAACTATTTTTATCTAGTTTATGCTTGCATTTTCAATTAATTTGTTTTTATCATGTTTAGTCAATTTAAAAATCTTTTCAGATAGTATATTTTTCTCCGTTTCTATGATTATTTTCTTGACATTTTCTACTTGAATGCGGCAGTCTACATCAGAAAATAATCGATCAGACAGAATCACCTAAAACTCTGTAACAGATTCGAACAGACTGTAAAATGATTAATTAAACTATGGTTGTTTGTGGTAGATTTTCCTTATCTCTTATCCTTCATTATCCTGCCTGTCTTGATGTACAAATTATTGCTTTTACAAAGTTAACTTATCTATAAACTTGGGAATTGGAACATATTTTACTAACTGAAACTATTTCAATCGAAAATTTCATACAAATAATTTATTATGATCGATTAAGAAACTGTTAACTCATTGTATCATTTTTATCTCAAACCTCTGCTACATTTCATCTGGCACCACAAAGTCTACAAATGTTCGAGTTATGGAATTGAAATCGCCAATAAACGCACACACGTAATGATTATCTCTAAATTTTACCAGTATTCATTTTATTTCCTCTGTAGATTTTTTGATGCGTATTTGATTTTTTGCTGGTATTAATACACAAATTTAGCATGTGTTATTTATGTGTTGAAATCAAATTCTTTAGATAGACAATTACATTGTGTGCAATTAATTTACTATGAATGATAGAAATGCAATTATATTTAAACGCGAATTTGTACCTTTATTTTGTAAAAAACAAACTAACCATATAGCAACTCCCGACCATGAATTTTACCAACGCTGGATTCAATAACATATACGAATTCGGGTATACTTAATGTAGATTAAAACACACATATATTTATTAAAAACTTGTGTTATCTCCAACTCAAATTCATAATCTAAATTTTCAACATAAACCTTTTTTTTTTGTACCGGCATCGTCCTATACATGTGTATTTCTTTCAATGGTCATATCACAGGACTCAGTTTGTGTGAGTTTAAATGGGCTAGGTTGGGTTGGATGCCTTCGGTTTTCGAGCTGTTTCTTTAAAGGAGCAACTCAATACTGCGTTGTTATACTTTGTTCTTTACCTCCAAATATGTTGACCTTTTCCCTCTTGCTTGATTAAGAACTGGGTAGAACTGTTTCCATCGATGTTTTCATCTTTTTTCCCGGAATTGTTTATCATAACTCTTCCGTTTCAATATATTTTAATTTTTCAACACCCTTTCTATCTCTGTGGTGTAACAAATAGTCCAGGGAATCTGAGGTGAAAAGGGACTCAACCTCAAACTAATTGCATCAGAAACATTTTGTATCAATTTCACTTCATTGGATACCTGGTTGTGACATTTTTGGGGTAAAATGGCGATTTTTATTTAAAAATCGCTGAAAACTGGTAAAAATTGATTTTTCTTAAAGGAAAAGCTTGAATCATATGTATCATAGTGATGCAATAATAACTGGAGGCTCTCAAGGGCCTGTGTCGCTCACCTGTATTTACTGATGCATTGGAAATCATGTAAAATAAGGTTAAAATCATGATTAATAGTATTAGATATTAGATATTATAATGATATCTAAGATTATAACAAAAAACTGCAAAATTTCTGTAAAATTACTAACTCAGGGGCAGCAACCCAACAACGGGTTGTCAGATTCGTCTGAAAAATTCAGGGCAGATAAATCTAAATCTGTTGAACATTTTTGCCACCTGTCAGATTTTGCTCTAAATGCTTTAGGTTCAGAGATATAAACCAAAAACTGCATTTTGCCCCTATGTTTTATTTTAACCATGTCGGCCACGATGATCGGAAGGCGGGGTCATCGGACAATTTTTTTAAACTAGATACCCTAATAATGATTAAGGACAAGTATGGTTAAATTTGTCTCAGTAGTTTCAGAGAAGATTTTTGTAAAAGATTACAAATATTTACGAAAGATTGTTAAAAAATTACTATAAAGGGCAATAACTCCTAAAGGGTCGACTGACAATTTTGGTCATGACGACTTATTTGTAGATCTTACATTGCTGAACATTATTGCTGTTTACAGTTTATCTCTATCTATAATGATATTCAAGATAATAACCAAAAACTGCAAAATTTCATTAAAATTACCAATTCAGGGTCAGAAACCCAACAACGGGTTGTCAGATTTGTCTGAAAATTTCAGATACATCTTGACCTGATACTCAGTTTTACTATATGTCAGATTTACTCTAAATGCTTTGGTTTCAGAGATAGAAGCACAAATCTACATTTTACCCCTATGTTCTATTTAGCCATGGCGGCCATCTTGGTTGGTTGGCGGGCTCATCGGACACATTTTCTAAACTAGATACCCCAATGATGATTGTGGTCAAGTCTGGTTAAATTTGGCCCAGTGGTTTCAGAGGAGAAGATTTTTGTAAGAGCTAACGACGACGGACGACGGACGACGGACGCCAAGTAATGAGAAAAGCTCACTTGGCCCTTCGGGCCAGGTGAGCTAAAAATGCATAACAATAAGTATTTTTAAGGGGAAAAACGCTGAAAACTGGTAAAATTCATAAATATAACAAATCTTCTAAAATTTCATTCTCGTCATACATTTACATAAATAATTTTAATCCCTCAAATAATGAGCATGCTTCAACAACAACAAAAAATAGTACTCATTATTTTAACATATTAGCATAGTTTAAATAAAAAACACAGTCATAGAAGAGGGAGACCAAAAACAGTATTTTTAAATTCACATTGTCATGAAAGTAAATCTTACAGAACAAACTGTTGTTTAAAAATTCTTCCTTAAATGTTATATAAGAGACACATCATCAACCATGCATGTCAATGTTGGAACTAAATGTAACTATCGTCCTCATCCTCATCTATCTCCAGTATCTTATAGTTTGAACAGTTCAATCCTTTACTTTCGCTACATATTTAGCTGCATTTATGTCCGTTTTTTTATACAATCATGTACATCTGCGTGTTACGCAACCGGATTTACATTTACCCCGTATTACATGCAATAACCTCTCTAGAGCAGGAGGCAAAATCGTTCTGATTGGACAAAGTGGTGTACATTTTTGAACCCATCCCCAGTCTGTTGGACTGAACATACCGACAGAGTCATTTGTCCATTCTCGAATCTGATAGTATGTACGCTAACAGTGTTGAGACGCTACTGCTGAAGAAGGTGGAAAGGACTTGACATGTACACAAGACACAGAATTGGTGAAAACTTTATGATTAAATTTTCTGTATTGTAAGTGGTCTAAGCTCTCTCCGGTCACACCTCCGTATAACATAACAAGAGCTGGCTGTCCTGATTGTATTATCTCACCTAAAAATGCACCTTGATTCAAAAATACTGAAGCTAACTCTCTGAAAATGACATTCTCACGCAATCGCTTCAGTCATGCATTCTTTCCTATACCATAAAGCATAGATGTCGTGTCCATGAACAAAAGGTAACAAGTGAACTATTACATTTCCAAGCAACGCTTTGGTTTTTTGTTGATATCTCATACCTTGGACTTTCGAATTTTATCAGATTTAAAAAAAAAACAGTGGTTTAGAATTTTCCTCTGCATGGAAAAGAAGTAGTATGAACACATAAGTGTCTTCTCCAACTACAACAGTAGGGTAACAAGATGCATATCTTACAGCTAATGATGCAATGAGAACATCAGCATCAGCAACAGCTTGATGAGTAATAAATCCTTCATTATCCTATTTATTACTAAGCATATTTATGAAGTTTTGCTTGTTTTCTCCATTAGCCAAGACAATTTTTTTCTTTGATTTAAATTGTGATCTTTCTTTAAATGAGATATGTGCACCAGTCACTCCTTTCGATCTCCGTTCATGCACATGATCTTTTGTCGTTGGTCCCGATGTATACCCATCAAAGACAATTATTGGAATGGGATATATGTTATTAATATGGTCGATGTATGACTGACATATGTCTGCAAATGTCGAACCTTTTTTCAAATGAATTCGCTGTAAAAGAGAAAGTAAAATCACAAAAATACTGAACTCCTAGGAAAATTCAAAACGGTGAGTCCCTATTCAAATGGCAAAATTAAAAGCTAAAAAACATCAAAGGAATGGATAACAACTGTCATATTCCTGACTTGGTACAGGCATTTTCTTATGTAGAAAATGATGGATTAAACCTGGTTTTATAGCTAGCCAATACTCTCACTTGTATGACAGTCACATTACGTGGTGAACATCGGTACCATGGTACTCTGACAATACACAACTTCCTGTGTTCCATATTTCATCAGCCACTGTTGATTTCTGTGGCTGTCGCATCAACCCAGACGGTTCAAACAGAGCGGCTGGTACAGCGCTTAGCTCGTACTTTGGATATATCTTGAAGCATGGTATTTGCAGTAACATGTAACCAGTCGTTAAAAGAACAATTGCGGATCGACAGATATTTCTTTATTATTTACTTTGATATTAAATTGAAGACAGAGTTGTTATTTGGTTTTTCTTTTGAATACAAACTCGTCGATGTATTTACCTTCCAATGACGAAATAATATTGTGTCTTTTGACCAGTGCGTTGTCCGTATATGCATTATTGTCGGCAGTTGCTCCGGTTTCGATGTTTCGGAGTTCTTTATCTGTTGAAAATGGATTTCTCTCAAGAAAATCAAGAAATGTTGTTGTATATTTATTATCCCGTTCTTTTCTTGGAATACACATTTCTTTGTGCTGTTCGCTAGTTTAAATATATTAACACCAGCTATTTGTTGCATGTCCTTGTTCATCTGGATACGCTGTGGCATAGATAAAATCCATAATATTCTCTGAGCATCTATCATCCTTCTGCCTCTCGTGAGGCCTCCAGTGGTTTTAATACCTCTCATCAGAACCTGCTCAATGACCAGATCCGATGACAAACCTGACCAGAACCGATCACTTCTTTTTATCACATGGAAGCCTGACACGAGAGTTTCATTAATGGCAGGATTTGTTCTTGATAACTCATGCATTTGCTGCATATATACATACGCTGATTTGAGATATAGGTGATGTCCAGCAGCATCACAGTACGGTAACATCTCTTTAATTATTTGTAGATGAAGGGTCCAGTTTCCAGTTCTTTCAGCTTTAATGAATTTCCGCAGCAAGTCTACCATATCCGTATACCACAACCATAGTCGAGCTGTCCTGTATTCGATATGTGATTTTCTAAAAGTTGATATACTGTTGCGTATTTTTCTTAATATCTTATTTTGATCAAGGGTGTCTACTGAAACACGACGTTCGGGGATTTCATCAAAAAAAGAACTCAGTTCATTAAAATTCTGGGGCAAAGTGGTTTTACTGTAATTTTCAGATTCTCCAATATCAGTTTCGCTAATTATATCACCTGAAGTATCTTCAAGAAATGAAACATGTTCTCCATTTTCAATGTCATTATTTTTCAAGACGGCTGAAGATACCTGAAACTGTTCGCATATCAATAATGCGGTTAAAGCATTATAAATGAAGAAATGATCGCGTATTGCTCTTGCGACTGCCTTTCCGGTTAACATATGCGAAACAGCCTTAGGTGATTAGACAGTTTCCATGAGCTCAGTTAGCCCAGACCCGCTCATTATGTTAACAATTGATCCCAGGAAGCTCATCTCGAGATGAAAATCTCCTAATCTGAGAGTTATTGATTTCAAATCGCTTTCCTTTAGTTCATTGTCGATAATTGTGAGTGCTTTCCAGTAAAGGGGTTGATCAAATGTAAGCATTGGATTAGCTCTGTACTTAAACGCATTCATTACATACGAACTTCAAGGTCGAAAAGATACATGAAAGGTTTCCCGGCTCAAGGTCTATCATAGACAAAAAGAAAAAAATCTCGATTTACCAGGGTATGCTCCATCTTACATTAATTAAACATAGCGACCACCCAATCTTTTTGCATTACCCGAAGAATACTACAGGGGAGACTGAAGTTATCGGGTAATGAATTCGAATGTTGTGCTGCAAGTGATTCGAATTTTAAATTAAGTTTTGATGTTCAGTCAAAGTTGTACTGATGAAGATCGATTTTCCAGATTTGTTTTATATCGTCAAGTGAAACATTCAAATCCTGCACAATAGTTTTGTGGTTATAACAAGGTGTGATGCCTGCTATTATCCCCATTACATGGAATGTCCCATGACCGTCAAGTGTTCTGATATTATGGTCCACATTATCTGCCATGTGTTGAATACATCGCCCTTCAAGTTCTTTAGGAGAGTCATTACCCTGGAGAGCAGAATTCACGCCGTGTTTTTGAACTTCATTATAAGATGACGAGAAGCCAAGTTGGTATAAGGTATCGAGGAGGAATTTTGACCCAAAATGTTGATGCATTTAAACTCCTAGACCTAGCTGCAAAGGGACAATCAGATATCTTGGTCTTGTCTACTGCATTATAGACTGACCAATGGCTGCCACTTTGATATCAGATTTGATGAGTTTTGCTGCTGTTTTCATAATATCTCTTTTTTTCTGTTTCAGGATCCGAAGTTTTTTTACTCTGATGAAATTATTACAGAAGAGCAGATAGAGATTTACGATGAGTGGCCACATTTGGTTTCCACAGACGTTGGTAATAAAAGCTTCATAACCAAAATGTGTTTTGATCTTTTATTTCATGTGTACTGTTGTGTATGCCAGATCTCAACAAAACTGTGTCGTTTGATGAACGAGGTCTTTCACTGTCAATTGGTCCTCTTTATTTTCTTACAAATAGTCCATGGCTTTCAGAAAAGCTGTACTTGCCTCAGTGTGATCTGGTCTACCTTGCTTTTTTTCGTTTTTGATCGGGTGTTCCAAAAGGTATATGTTTCCCTATCCTCAAGTTAACGCTACATTTCTGATGGTAAATAGCATCTGCTGCATCTGCTGTAGGTAAGTCATATGCATTCTCGAGTTTTGCAAAAACGTCAACAGCCCATAAATCCTTTCGGTATTTGCATATTGCCTCAATTTTCTGTTGGAATTCAAAAGATCTAACTGGATATACTTCTATTCAATATTTTCTATCAGACATTTGAGCTGACTGTCCACAAAATAAACAATTCTCTCTAAAATTAAAATATTGTGATGACCGCGTGTCTCAATTAAATCTGTCCTTATCAGCATTCTCTTTACCAATTTTCTGAATCTCTTCAGCATTTTTTTTTTTTTTTTTCAACATTCTTGGTAAAGTATTTGGCCCGCTACGACACATAATTTTTGTGGTCTATGTTTGCTTACTTCATTGATTGTTTTGTTCCGCACATCTAAAATGAATGAAGAATATAATTTAGTTTAAATGCAGTCTGGCGAAGATATTTTTTTTACGTTCACGTTCTACAAATAAAACTATTTTCAATAAATCATGTAAATTGAAAGGTTTGTTTTTATATTCATGATACTTATAAACTCCACAATCAATGTTTTGAAACAATATCATGCTTAATCACTGAAACTGGAATTAAAGCGAATGCACTAGTATATACTCAATTGTTCAGACTTTCAAAACGTGATTGACGGCAGGATTGTGTTTGCATTGCTTTACAGTACTTATTACATAAAAAGATAATTCGTAGTGACATAACCAAAAACAAAATGGATATTTTTTGTTTGTTCTAAAAAGTATAATTTTGGAGAAAATATGAATACGTTCACTTTACATATCACGTCACATGATCGAGACGCGCGGGCGGTCGGACGACCGGATGGTCATATAAATTCATGGGAATCATCATACAATGAAATAGATAATAATATTGTCATGAAAACTTACTATCACTCAATTTTGTAATTTTTAGTGGTATATTGGAATGTACAACCATTGCTTTATTTCTTCTGACTTCTCTTTGGTCATCATTTTATCCTGAAACAGAATGTTTGATTTTTCAATCATTACGGTATAAAAATTAAATTCAATCCAAACTTAAATTATTTAAATCCTGATGGCCGTACAGATGGAAACAAATCAGACGGACGGAAAAACATGGATATTAGAACACGTAATACACCGGGGCATACAGCAAGCCATTATAAGATACTTCATAACAAAAAAAAAAAATTGCTACAGAAACATTTAAAGGAATGAAAATGCAAATAATTGTATTCACTCCTCCATTCTTTTTGGCACCAATGGCGTTTCCTACTTTTTTTAATTTTTGACTTAGCCCCCTAAGAAAAGTAATTTGTAATATTGGAAACATCGCTAAACAATTATTATTACTATTAAAACCACTAAAAAGACTAGGAAAGATGATTTCTTTGCATAAATAAATGTAAAATATGGTGGAATCGAAAATGTCAAGTGAAGGGGGGCATATGGCGAAAATATAGCTACTTGGGAAAAAAACGTACTTTTAAAGATTCAAAACACGATAAACGTATTTATCTTTATACATTTATTTCAATAGTCAAGCTTTACTCACCAATTTTCAGTTCATGTGAGTCAAATCCAAGTTAAAACCGTATTTTCCCGCGTGTTGACATAAGTTGCATTCGACAAGTCATTTCCCTTTTTGAAGTATGGCGCGCACAACGTTCTTTGAAATTCAGTAGAAATTAAATTATTTATTTCTCAAAATATGCAACTTTGCCCTTGCCCGATTTTTGCCGCTTTTAATATGTCAATTCTATTGTTGTAGGCTTCGTATTTTATGAAAAATGAATTCTGTTGCAATTTGTTTGAGGTCAAAACCCAGATTCCCTGGACTAAAAAGGTTTTGCTTCATTAAGTCTTGGTTTGATCAATCTGTAAACATTTGCAAGTTCAACGTTGACGTCTATTCCCAGTTCCTTATGTATAAAGCTTCGAAGTTTTCTTCATGAGTGTCTTTTCTCTGATAGTCTTACTCAGGGAAATTTAGATTTAAGTTCATTGATGTAGATAGAAAACCAAGCAAGCTATCGTCTGTTTGTTTAAAACAGATATGCTTTTTCAAGCATCACTTTTATTTTGGGTTTTCAAGTACTTCGTTTCTGTTCTGCAAGAGCTAATTTCTTTTTAGCGGTCTGAAAGTTTCTCAATAACAGTAGTCATCAGTCTAGCTCTTTTTAATTAACGACTCTTAGGTTATTACATCTGATTACTTGGAATCTAGTTTAGCAATATTCTTGTTCATTTGACAAACATATTTTTTTTTTCATCGATCTTTACAAATTTGTCCTCAAACTTTTGTTGTTGATCATCTTTTATTTTAAGGACTTTTAAAGTGGTATTCATAGTTGAAGAGCTGACATAATGTTCCATCGTTCTCTTCATTTCTTGAATAAGGGAATTTGTGTTTATAGACACCTCATCAAAACATGAAGGTGAAACAAGGGTAACATACAAATTGCAGTACCAATAAGTATTTGTTCGTTAGTTCCTTATTAAGCTGAATTTCCTTATGGAAATATAAATATATAAGCCCCATTTTTTAAATTTCAAAGATAATTCAGTTAATAGTAAATAAATTCCAAATTGTTAAATATTAAAAAGAAGCATATTATTACAGTAACTGTAAACTCCATTTTTTGAAGCTCAAAATTCATTCATGTTGGCATGTCCTCTACGGGATTGAGTGCGAGCTATAGTTTGAAGAAAAAAAACTCAGGATAAGTCAATAGACACTTGTACGAGACAAATTCTTTACATATTTTGTTTTGACAATAGATATAAGAAGATGTGGTATGAGTGCCAATGAGACAACTCTCCATCCAAGTCAAAATTTATAAATGTAAACCATTATAGGTCAAAGTACGGTCTTCAACACGGAGCCTAGGCTCACACCGAACAGTAAGCTATAAAGGGCCCCAAAAATTACTAGTGTAAAACCATTCAAACGGGAAAACCAACGGTCTAATCTATATAAAAACGAGAAACGAGAAACACTTATGAACCACATCAACAAACGACAACTACTGAACATCAGATTCCTGACTTAGGACAGGTGCAAACAAATGTAGCGGGTTTAAACGATTTAATGGTACCAAACCTTCACCCTTTTTCTGAATCAATAGTGTAACATCACAACATAGAAAGACAAGTACATATTTAAGTCAATTGTGTATGTACTGTGTTTTAGTTGTAAGTTTCGTATATAATGTAGAATGGAAATAGTCAAAACTACAATAGACCAACGATATGTAAATAGTTAAAAAAACAAACAAACAACGGTTTGATCCCATTAAACGATGAAATAGTATATTGTTATTCCTAGAAAAATTAGAAATCAAGCATAGCTTTCAACTCTCAATTATGATTCTTAATCATATTAAATTGAATGAAAGAGTTTCCAAAGCATAAGGTTTTCAAAGATTCGAACAATCAAAGGTCAAAACGTATAATTAAGTTAATCAAACTTGTACTCACAGTTGCGATTTTTTCTTCGGTTTTCCTTAAAAGTGTTTCTAATGATTCATCAACATGATCAAGATCTCTTTCAGACGCTTTTAAGACCTTCTAAAGATTCGTTTAAGTACGCAAAATAGCCTGCTTTTACATCATTCAACTGTAACAAGAAATCTTAATATTATATGAATTTGAAACTATTAATGGATCAATAGAAATACAATTTATAAATACAATCAGTATTTCTACTGTAACAGTACATTATTTTCTTTTACAAATATTATTTACGAATATTATGATTAAAAGTTACTGATTCTAGTCCGATATTATATCTTGTTATTTTGTCACCAATTATAATTGGATATTGGAAAATAACTTGCTCTTTTAAATAGTAGGTATCTATATTAAAGAAGAGGGGCGAAAATAAACAACGCCATGGCTAAAACAGAAACAGACAAACAGACAAACAATAGTACACAAAACACAACATAGAAAAAAACTAAGCAACACTAACCCCATGAAAATTGGGGTTGATCTCAGGTGGTCTGGAGAGGTCAGCAGATCCTACTCCACAAAGGAACACCCGTCGTTTTGTTCATGTTAGTACAAACTCGGTAAAAAGAGTAATTCAGTAGGTCACATTTGTAAAAAGGGAACGGGATTGTAGTTACTACATAAGGGACATATCCGCTATCATCTGTGAAACGGATATTCCATAATGGTCAACCAACTCGTGATGGCATCCGTAAAATTTACAAAAGGATGATTTCAACTTCACCATTTGGAACTCCTGGTTTCATAGCTTCCTTGTAAGCAGCAACCCTCTATCAAGGAAAGCATGATAGGAAATACAAGCCCGGGAATATCGTATTAGTTTGGAGATGTATACTCCGTATGCAGGCGCTGTTGGAATGTTGCTACATAAAAATGGAAAGTTCACAATTGGGAAGCTGAAATCATCTCTTTTGTTGTAAAATTTGTTTTCAACCGACCCTCATTGTCAATTTTTAGATGAAAGTCAAGATATAATTCAGACTTAACTGTATCTGTTGTAACTTTTATCTCTAATTCGATGGGATAAGGGATCAGTTTGTAACATTGCACTGCATACCCATACATGTATAAAGGAGTTCATCCTGTCGATGCATTACTACACCTCGCTCTCCTACATGTAATTCAAGTAAATCATTTTTTTCTATTATTACTGAAAATCATTTTGTAGGCATACAAACTTCATTAAGTAAGTGAAATAGAATATATATGTAGTTTTTGTTGGAGGAGTTAATTTTCATTATCTGATTTATAGTTTCTATTTTTGTTGTTATTTAATAAAAATCTACCATGTCAAAAATGTTTCATCTATCTGCCTTTTGACAGTTGTTTTCCATTCGTTTGATCTTTTGATTTTGCCATTAGATTACGGACTTCCGTTTTGAATTTTCCTCGGAGTTCGGTATTTTGCGATTTTCTTTTTGACACATACCTTTGATATACGCCTTTTAAATATTTGTAACTACTTTCTTCGGGTATGAGGCCCAGTATGTTTTGCATTTTCTTATGACATGTGGTCATCGTGTATTCATCTCCTGTCTGAAATGTGCAATACAATGTCCTATTAGATATATATATATAGACCATACAAGTTTATGCTGACAACGCCTGTTTAAATCGTTTTATCCCAAATTTTACTTATCCTAGCACTAAAACAAAACATAGAGAACAGTATCTGGTCATCATTCCACCTTTCAAAAAATGAAATGAAGTAGAACTAGGCAACAAAACAAATGCTTTAAACACGTTTTGCTCGATTTTGCAATAAAATTTCATACGTGCCATTCTTGTAAGAGTTCACTTTGACCGGATTATGGTCAAATATCAGTTCAAATGATTATAGTGCAGACGTGGTGTGGTGTGATTTTCAGATGAAAATGACTATAATGCATTTACTAGTCCAATGCTTTCCAACTCGAGTATTGATTCGGCCTTCAAATGAAATCGGCGATATTGATGAGTCTTATGTAGAGGAGTTTGAATAAACATTTCTTTGAAGTGTTCTATTGATTTGGCTTTGAAGTGGTTTCATTCGAACGGCACAAATGCGTAAAATAAACGTAAAGCTTATCTGGTTAAATCTATCAAAAGCCTGATAGTCGATGATGAGATATTACAACCACTCAGTCGATGCCTCTGCTGGTGAATGTTCCGTTACAGAGTATATTAAAAGACAGGTAGTTTTTCAGTGCTGGCGTGAACTATCAATGACGCATCATTTTCAGTTAGTTTTTGGTTGATAAAAAGGTTTAACTTTATCTACAAAAAAAACCAATAACTTCGTCCAGATCAAGTATAGGTAGACTCTTTTTTTATTTTGCATTTTGTATTCTGACTGATGCAAGCAAAAATGATGTCTGTTAAAGACGAAACGCGTGTATACCAAAACGTTATCCTGGTATCTCTGGTGCTTGTTTTTGCTGTTAAAAAGTTTATATTACTATTAACTCTCTTTTATTATTTGTTCTTTATAATCACTATAAGATTTTTTTTAAAAGGTTAAAACTTTAAAAAGATATCACGTACAGTTAATTAGAATTTAACTTCCAACTCCAAATTTATTTGAAACAATATAAGACAGGACATTTCAGTACAACTTAGGAACTCATAAGGTGCAACAGCGCGATAAAAATTATACGTCATCAAATGCATAACTATACATTGGCTATCCTGTCTAATTATAGATGATATAACAATATAATTCAATACAACTACAATGTACAACAATACGCTTAGAATTGACTGCACTTAAACGTACTGTATTTACAAAGTTTATATTTAAAAATCTAAGATCATTCTAATGTTATATATATTTGTTATAAAAATATCAGTTCAATACGTCTCAAAAATGAGTAAAGTTTGGTCAAAACTGAAATATTACAATATGAAAACAACCCTAAGAATTTGAAGTTATTCTTCGTGTAAGATTAAGATATATACCTCTCCTCAAATAAATATACTTTGTTCGTTAGTACATACAGACAAATAACATATTCGCCACCGTCTGTATTCAACTCGTAGTCCTCGCAAATGCTATCATCTTTGCGACGATTTCTCCATCGACTAACTTCAATAAGGATTTTCCTCTTTTCAAAAGAAAATATAACGATGCGCTATTTTCGGAGTCAGTAGATATTATTGAGAAACATTTGTTTTGTATGATCTATTAAATACCTTTCTTGACGATGTTTTCATATCAACAAACGATCACTGACAAAATTGACCAAGTAGTCCCTTTTGTTTCATTTGGGTTTTAATATCTGAACAATTAATTGTGATTCGTGTATCCCAGATGAAGGAAAACCCCGTTTCAAATAACATTTATTTCAAAGAAGAAAAGATGTAAACGTATATTGACCTGAAATATTCCAGTTATACATAAACTTGAACCAAATCGCGGATAATTTGCACATACAGTTTTGCACTAACCACCTTATGGAGAATATACAAATAACGTCGAATCAACCAACACTAATATTAGATAACATGACTTATGTTCAATGACCTTTCCTAAAATCGCACGACATTTTGTTATTAAGTCAATTGTTTGTCAGAACTTGCCTAATCTATTATCGAGTATAGCTACAAATACTCCTCCTAGGCTTTAGACATGTGTTATTCCTCGATACTAGTTTGGACTTTATATATTCTTTATTCTAATCAATTAAATTACTCCTTCCTTTTAAACAGACTTTGGGAATGAACACTATGTGAATACTTAATTAAACAATTTGACATAAAGGAGCAAACAAACAGTCACTGAATTGTTAATATGTTCATTTCTTATTTGATTATATCCTGCTAGTTAATAATTTTTAAATTAAATAACTTTAAAACTTTCTTCCTCAGTAAAAGGATCAATGTAAATTTGTCAAACTGCAGTATCAGTAAATAAAATGCCCTTATGTGTAATTCTCACTTTCATTGAGCTTCTTAAAACGTTCATGTAATACTTCTAACATGTCTAATAAAATAGAATTTTCATTTTCTTTTTGTTTCGGAGAAAGCTGTTTAAATTATTCCCAATTTCTTTCGGATTATGTGTTGTGTTTCAAGAAGGATGATCCTTTTCATTCCCTGACTATTTTTTTTAATAAAGGCAACAGTAATATACCGCTGTTCAAAAGTCAGAAATCGATAGAGAGAAAACAAATCCGGGTTACAAACTAAAAGCGAAGGAAACACATCAAATATAAGAGGAAAAAGCGGAACAGCAGAAACACTGAAGTGCAACAAAAACCAAAGCCAATGCAACATACATTTTCTTTTTTTTTTTTTGAAAGTCAATTTGTTATGTTTATATTCCTTGCTTGTTTTTCAATGACTTCATTTGACATTTTTTCTCCTTGGTATACTTGTGCTTTGGCGAATACGATGTGCATTCTTTTATTGTTAATGATAAACAAAACCCTCGCTTATTACCCTTCTTTTCCTTGGTGCTTTTTCTTCTGACTATTATTAAAAGTTCGAAAACCTTATCAATATGAGAGTATCAAACTATTCATTGCTCAGTTTTTATCATGCGCGTCTTTTATCAAGAAGCTCATTTTATCACACGAATCACCTATTTTTATCACGTTTATTCTCGCATTTTCAATGAATTTATTTTTATCATGTTTAGTCCATTTAAAAATCTTTTTAGATAATATATTTTTTTCTGTTTCTATAATAACTTTTCTTGTCATTTTTTACTTAAATGCGGCTGTGTACATCAGAAAATAATCGATCAGACAGAATCAAAAAAACTCTTCAACAGATTCGAACAGACTATGAACTAATTAATTAAACTATGGTCGTGTGTGATAGATTTTCCTAGTCTCTTATCCTTCCTTATCCTTCCTATTTTGAAATACAAATTATTGCTTTTATAAAGTTCACTTATTTATAAATTTTGGTATTGGGACATTTTTTATTGTCTGCAAATATTTCAATCGGAATTGCCATAGAAATAATTTGTTTTGATCAATTAAAAATCATTTAATCATTTTTAAATTTTCCTCTCAAATCTCTGCTACATTTCATCTGGCACTACAAAATCGACTTTAGGAATTGAAATCGACAATAAAAGCACACACGTTATCACTATCTCTGAATTTTACCAGTATTCATTTTATTCCTCTGTAGATCGTTTGATGCGTATTTCTTTTTGTTGGTATAGATACACAAATAAAACATGTGTAATTAATGTGTTGAAATTAAATCTTTTAGATATACATATGAACTTTGTTCAATTGGTTTACTATAAAGTACAGAAATACAATTATATTTCAACACGACTTTTTTCCTGCGTTTTGGAAAAAAGAATTATAACACTCTAACAACTCCTGGCCATCAATTTCAACAACGCTGAATTCCATTACTATATCTTAATTTTGAATTCTCCTATGAATTCGGGTATACTTAACGTAGATTTAAACACACATACATTTATCATGTTTAAAAAAAACGAGTGTTATCTCCAACTCAAATTCATAATCTACATTTTCAGCATAAACCTTATTTTGTGTAGCGGCATCGTCCTATATATGTGTATTTCCGTCATTTTCATATCACAGGACTCAGTTTGTTTGATTTTAAATGGTCTAGGCTGTGTTGAATGCCTTCGGTTTTCGTGCTGTTTCTTGAAAAGGCACATCAATACTTCGTTGTTCTATTTTGTTCTTAACCTCCCAATATGTTGACCATTTCCTCTTGCTTGATTAAGAACTGGGTAGAACTGTTTCCATCGAGTTTTCATCTTTTAACGGAAATTGTTCATCATAACTCTTCCGTTTAAATATATTTAACGGAAATTGCTTACCATAACTCTTCCGTTTAAATATATTTCAATTTTCAACACCTCTTCTACATCTGTGGTTTAGCAAAAGGTTTTGCTTCATTGAGTCTTGGTTGAGCAATCTGTAAACATTGGCGAGTTCAACGTTGACATCTATTTCCAGTTCATTATGAGTGTCTTTTCTCTGATAGTCTTACTCGGGAAATTTAGATTTAAGTTCATTGATGTAGATAGAATGCCAAGCAAGCTATCGTCTGTTTGTTTAAAACAAGTATGCTCTTTCAAACGGCGCTTTTATTTTGCGTTTTCAAGTACTTTGTTTCTGTTCTGCAAGATCTAATTTCTTTTTAGTGGTCTGAAAGTTGTTCAATAACAGTAGTCATCTATCTTTTTATATCATCTTGGTCTTTTCAATTAACGAATATTAGGTTATTCCATCTAATTACTTGGAATCTAGTTCTGTAATATTCTTGTTTATTTGACAAACTGATTTTATGTTCAACGATCTTTACACATTTGTCCTCAAACTTTTGTTGTTGATCATCGATTGTTTTAAGGACTTTTAAAGTGGTATTCAGAGTTGAAGAGCTGTCATACAAAATTTTCTTCGGTCAACGCTTTTACATCCCAAAGAATTTACAAAAAGAAGCATTCAATTCTTAAATGAAGATGAAACAAGGGTAACATACAAATTCTCTGACGCAGTACCAATAAGTATGTGTCGTTAGTTCCTTAGGCAGGTGAATTTCCATGGTGAAATATAATTATACATGTATAAACCCCATTTTTAAAGTTTGAAAGATCATTCAGTTAGTAGTAAGTTAATTTCTAATTATTAAATATTCAAAAGAAGCATATTATTAGAGTAACTGTAAACTCCATTTTTTGAAGCTCAAATGTCATTTATGTTGTCATTTCCTCTACAGGATTGAATGCGAGATATAATTTGAAGAAAAAAAAAAACTCAGGATAAATCAATAAACACTTCCACGAGACAAATACTTCACATATTTTGTTTTGGCAAGTACATATTTACGTAAATTGTGTATGTACTGTGTTTTAGTTATATGTTTCGTATACAATGTAGAATAGAAATAGTCAAAACCACAAAAGAGCAACGATATGTTAATAGTTTTATCAAAACAACGGTTTGATCCCATTTAGCGATGAAATATTATACATGTATTGTTATTCCGAGAAAATTAGAAATCAGACATAGCTTTAAACTCTTAATCATATTAAATTGAATGAAAGAATTACCAAAGCATGAGGTTTTCAAAGAAACGAACAATCACAGATCAAAACGTACAATTAAGTTAATCATACTTGTACTCACAGTTGCGGTTTGTTTTATGGTTTCCAAACAATCTTTTTTTAATTTTTCGTCAACATGATCAAACTCTCTGTTCAGACGCTTTTCAAGTCCATCTAAAGATTCGATAAAGGTCGTAAAATAGCCGTCTTTTCATTATCCAACTGTAACAAGGAATCTTAATATGTGAATTTGAAACTATCAATGGATCGATAGAAAACAATTGATATATGCATCAATATTGCTACAGTACATGGTTTTTTACAAATATTATGATTAGCAAGTTACTGATTCTAAGCTAAACTTGTATCTTGTGATGTCATCAGTTATAATTGGATATTGGAAAATAACTTGCTTCTTTAAAATGTAGGTATTTTTAAGGGATGATTTAGTAATATTGCATGACAATGAACTGACGAGCGCTGCATCAGTTATAATTGGATATTGGAAAATAACTTGCTCCTTTAAAATGTAGGTATTTATTAAGGGATGAGTTATAATATTTCATGACAATGAACTGACGAGCGCTGCATACCCATACATGTATGAAGAAGTTCATCATGTCGATGCATTATTATTCCTCGCTCTCCAACATGTAATTCAGGTGAATCCTTTTTTTTCTATTATTACTGAAAATCATTTAGATTGGCATACAAACTTCATAAAGTAAGTGAAATAGAACATATACGTATTTTTTGTTAGACGAGTTATTTTTCATTATCTGATTGACAGTTTCTAATTTTGTTGTTATTTTAATAACATCTACCATGTCAAAAATGTTTCGTCGATTGTATCATGTGTATAGCTGTCGTTTTATACATACCTTTGATATACGCCCTTTAAAATATTTGTAACTACTTTCTTCGCGATCACTATCTTTGAGTTTACTATTTTTGAAATGCCTTTCTATGGGTATTTTGGCCAGTATTTTTTGCATTCGTTTGAGGAATTTGGTCCTCGTTTGTTCATCCCCTGTCTGAAATGTGCAACAAAAAGTCCTATTGGATACATATATATAGTGGACATACATATATATGCAGACAAAGCCTGTTTAAAACGTTAAGTCTCAAATTTTGCTTACCCTAGCACTAAACAAGATAACTTAAAACAAAACACAGAGAACAGTATCTAGTCACCAATCCCCTCCCAAAAAAAAAAAATATGAAATGAAATAGAACTAGCCAACGAAAAGACGCTAAACACATTTTGCAGCTCGATTGCAATAAGATTTCAAACGTGCTATTCTTGGAAGAAATTGCTTTGACCGGATAATGGTTAAATATCAGTTCAAACGATTAACGGGCAGATGTGGTGCGGTGTGATTTTCAGATGAAAATGATTATAATGCATTTACTAGTCCAATGCTTTCCAACTCAGGTATTGATTCGGCCTTCAAATTAAATCGGCGAAAGTGATGAGTCTTATGTAGATGAATTGTATAAACATTTGTTGGAAGTTTCAAATTCAACTGTTCTATTGATATGGCTTTGAAGTTGTTTCATTCGAACAACACAAATCCGTATGATTAAGTGTAAAGCTTATTTGGGTAAATCTATCAACAGCCTGATATTTGATGAGATATAACAACCACTCGGTCGTTGCCTCTGCTGGTGAGTGTCCCGTTACCGAGTATATTACCAGCCCGATAGTTAAAACTTCAGTGATGGCGTGAGCTATCAATAATTCCTCGTTTTCAGTTAATTTTTGGTTGATAAAAAGGTTTAACTTTATCTAGAAAAAAACCCTTAACTTCGTGTAGATCAAACACATGTATAGGCAGCCTTTTTTATTCCATTTCTATGTTAAGACTGATTCAAGCAGAAATGATGGCTGATGAAGTCATTAAATATTTACATCGCGTTTCTCTATATTGCAATATAGGGGACGTTGGAATATGTGCAGATAGTTTTATTTAAAATTTCATTTTGAAACAAAATTAATAGAACATGTTCACTTGGTGATTCATAGTAATTGTGCATACCTGTAAGGTTGAAAGCTCGGTTCGATTTCTGGCAACGAATATGTGTTTTTCAGCAAGATCGCATCTGTTCCATTTCCTAACAAGTTTACATTGTTTTTTGATGTAACCGATTTTCAAATGGTCGTCTGACTTCTTTCTCTTTTTTTCAAAGTCGTCTACAAAAAACAGCATAAGTAGTAATTTTTTTTTGTTATATTTTCGTGATGATCAATATTTTTTTTAATATAAACCCGATTACACAATTTATTAAGGAAAATAAAATTGTGTTAACGTAATACTCTAGTTCAATCAGTTCGTAACTCTGTCAATTAAACGCATAAAATCAGGACGAACTCATGTGCTAAGGAAGGATAATCAGTTCTTGATAAACATGTGCTACTCGTCTTATTGCCCAAGCAAGTAAAAATCCGGAATTACGTATTTTTAAAAATGTTTCTTTCGACATATCTAGGAAGGGATTGTTGTTGCGACAAGTGTAATATCTTCGTATTTATATGTGACACAGACATTTCATAATTTTAAACCATTATTTCGTCCGTAAAACTTTCAAAGAGATTGTTGCAACCACTTATAGTCTTTGAAGCAAAAGTAATATAACAAAATACCAAACTCCGAGGAAAATTCAAAACGGAAAGTCCCTTATAAAATGGCAAAATCATAAAAAAACACATCAAACGAATGGATAACAACTGTCATATTCCTGACTTGATACAGGTATTTTGTTATGTAGAACATGGTGGATAAAAGCTAGTTTTATAAAGCTCAGCGCCTCACTTGTATGACAGTCGCATACAATTCCATTATATTGACACCGAGATTTGTTCAAAACAAACAGACATAATAGGTAAAATGTCCAAAAAAAAAGGGCTATACAGTCAACATTGTGTTATAATCTTAATCACTATAAAACAAACAAATATGCCAACAAAGAAAAACAAAAATGCATATAGACAAAGCACATAAGCAAAATGAAAGACAAGAATACAAAAATCTACAATGTAGGAATAACACAATGAAGGGATGTATAAGTACCGAGCCACGTCATATTGATATTACCAAACATACCTTAAACGGTTAAAGTAATAATTTACAGAAAAAAGAAAAAAAATACTCCAATATGTTCCTTGTAAACAGTAATACTATATCATAGACATCAGGATAGGAAAAGTAAAATCACAAAATACTGAAATCCGAGAAAATTAAAACGGAAAGTCCATAATCAAATGGCAAAATCAGAAACTCAAACATATTAAACGACTGGATAACAACTGTCATATTTCTGACTTGGTACAGACATTTTCTTTTGTAGAAAATGGTGGATTCAACCTGATTTTATAGCTAGCTAAACCTCTCACTTCTATGACAGTCGCATAAAAACGCATGGCTAGGAATATTAAATCAATTTAGAGATTTATAAATGAAATCATTCTTTTTTTTTTTTTTTTTTTTGCTGTACAGTTAATTTTGTGTACGTACCTTCATTGTTAATATGTCTTAATGTAAGTTAACGCATGAGTCTGTTCATGTTACATCCAATAGTTCAAGTGAATTTGTATAGATTGAGTTTGTCACCGAATTTTTATCAGATCAGTGCAAGGACAATATCTGTATAGGGGACAGTGAAATTAAAGTATACATGCATTCTCTATTCATTTACCGAATTATTGTCTTTTGAAATTCCTCAAACGAAGATAAAGGTTGTATGAATATATTGATAAGTAAACAATTGTTTATGTCTCCTTTAAACTACAGTATGAATTTAAAACAGCTTCCTCTGAATTGAAGTAGTTAAATGTTCATGATATTCTTTTCTTTTGCTTTTGATAAATAAACTCATCATAGATAACAGGATTGAAATTTGTATTTGCGCCAGACCAGCGTTTCGTCTATATAAGACTCATCAGCGACGCTCGAATAAAAAAAAATAAAAGGTCAAATAAAGTACGAAGAGCATTGGCAACAATAAATTCCTAAATCTTTTATTGAAACTAAAAGATAACAAAATCAATGAAAATGTTTATCATGCCATCATAAATGACACGAGAAAAATAACCCTTATCATACTAATAACTGCCTGAACTGGTTTAGCATAACTGATGAAAAGATGTTTGAATCAATATTTATTCCAAACAATGTCATCTATAATGATTTCCAACAATATCGTAACTATTCCTTTAGTGCTTAAGTATATTCAAAGGTTTGGTTAGCTTTCAAAGTGAATTGTCGAGCTATGTAATGCGTATTACGATAAAAGATGTGATGCGAAAACATACATACACGTATAAGATGTCTGCACGTTGATTTTTTTTACTACGAATGATGATTAAATAATAAACGAAATAATTTCAACTCTCGGCCCAGAACAATGTGAAGGTCTCCTGTTATATCACGACAACTCGGGTCATAACTGTATTTGGAATAACTGCAATTTCACCATCTAGATGTATTGTCACTGATATAAACATCTTTACGCACCTCGCTATAGTTACAACCAAATCAGGGTAAATGTTTTGAAAACATAACAAAACGAGAGAGCTTAGTATTATCAAAATAACCAGAATTTTTTTTTACAACATGATCATTTAGAACACCGGTGATATTTACACACAGATGATTTTATGATATTAGCGATCAATTGTGGTAAACAGTTTCGAATAACAATAAAATGACTATGAAATTCCACATTTTGATATGATTTATTAACAGGTAAAGAACACACTTTGATTAAGAGATAATGTCGCTCAGAAATAGTAATGAGGTCCGCAATATTTATATCATTTGTGCCAAATTTTCTCGTATTTTGATTAATTTCACGTCTATGAGAACGGTTTTACCTACAGCTTTAGAAACTATATCTAAAATGTTAACAGAATCGGTTATTGATATATTAACCGTCGCCCTGTTATTCTCTTTAAGGCTTAACAGTTTATAATTTCAAACAAATGTATTTTCCATGATCATACACGTTTTGAATGATATTGCCCTGTTTACTTATTTACTACTTCCGAAGGTTGAACTGCTAAATATTGATATGGGGATTGTGATTCTTAGTTTTTTGATACATGATACATGATTAGTTTTAATGAATAGGGTCTTCTCAAACGAAAAAAGCAACTTTTTCAATGCCAAAACTTAGAAGTATATTCTAATTTTGTTCTTTTACCATATTTACATTTAACTGAATGCTTATTTGTGTGTGTAGCTAGTACTGAGTTGAAACGACGAGAAAAAAGTCATCAAAATAGATATAAACCGATGATTTTGTAAGATTTTGTATTTGTTTAGTCTAGTTATACGTGTTTTATTTTATTTTTTTTTTTTTTTACTGATATGAAAAAACCCAATAATGTTCCCTGTACTAAAACAATGTCATCCAAACAGTATATGTATACAGTGTAATCAAAATCCAAAATCATAATTATAGTTATTATAGAAATAAAATTAATTATAAGTAAAATTCAAATGCATACGATAATTTCTTTTATAATCTACCACATTTAATATAATTTTGAAGTGAATCCGGGTAATGTCAAATACACATGTAGAGAAATTTACTAGACATTTATTTTAATAACATATAGTACTATTTGTAGTTATATACGTGTGTAAGGTTGTGTTTTGTTTTAATAATACATGAATACAATTTTAAACTAAATTATTACCAATATGTTTTCAACTGATCGGGCGTAGCTTACGTTTCAATTTGCATAGTGACAGTCTATTTGAAAATGTGTGCTAAGGATGATTGCCGTTATAAATATTACTGATTTCTAATCATCGATCAGTGTCATCAAACAGATATAGGAAAAGGAACTGAGTGTACGATATGGGACGAATAAAATAATTTAAAAATTTATAGCATTTATGTACTAGTATATGTACTAAAGCAGAGTATTTAAAAATATCTGTATTATTCTGTTTGAAACCTTTCTGATTGTGAGATTTATTTTCCATGTGATTTATTAAAATTATATATAATAATATTTTTGCAAATTGTCCCTGTGCATTCCATCCTCCCCCACCCAAAAAAAAAAAAAAAAAAAAAAAAAACAAAAACAAAAAAAGCAAAAAAAAAAAAACAAACCCAAAGCATTCGGAATATAAGGAAGAAAAAAGTATTTCAAAACGTTATATGATAACGACATATGCAGGAATTGCTGTCGTTATAGTTTTACTTTCATATCCAAAAATTCCAAAATGTGACAATTTTTACATGTTTTTAAACACCGCTTTACAAGAAAATCAGCTGTGTCTCATTATTCATTTTGTGTTTTCACATACAATGTTTACATATTTAACCAGATCAATGACCATAACTAGGCACCTCATTGATGAGTTTATCCCAAAACATCTGTCTATAGATGGACTGGTATAAAATGAGCGAACGGGTTAAACTCATCCCAGTCCAGTGAAATAAATCAAGTAATACCTGTGTAAATTTTAAACAAAAAATTCTGAATAACCTGGTCAACGCTTGTTGTTTTATTTTATTTTAATTTTCCCTGCACTAAAACAATGTCATCCAAACAGTATGTGTATACAGCGTAATCAAAATCAGAAATCATAATTATAGTTACTATAGAAATAAAATTAATTATAAATAAAACTCAAATGCATGTGATAATTTCGTTTATAATCTACCACATTTAATATAATTTTGAAGTGAATCCGGGTAAAGTCAAATACAGGTAAAGAGATTTACTAGCAATTTATTCTAATAACATATAGTAATATTTATAGTACGATTATTGAACCTACCAGTCGGCATATAACATGTAAGTTTTTTTAACAATACATGAATTCAATTCTTAACTAAATTACCTGTGTAAATTTTAAACAAAGCATTCTGAATAACCTGGTCAACGCTTGTTGTTTTATTATTTAGTGAATACACGTCTATCTACAATTTAACAATATATATATAGATAACTCATGTCGTATGCGACAATGTATGGCCATTTGATACCTTTAACTGCACATTTAAAATGATAATTACACAATCATGTTAATTTATATTTTTTTACTGTCAAAGAGCTTTCAACGGAAACATGATTTCTTATCTAGTACAAATTATTCATCGAATGACATTGTTGTGTATCCATACAAATATGATAGGGGCCTCGGTGGCCGAGTGGTCTAAGTAGTTACTACTGTAATCACTAGCCAGTCAACACTGAGGTTGTGAGTTCGAACCCCGCTCGTGCGGGTGCACTCGACTCCAATCTTAATTGACTAGGATTGTCAGTTTTCCTATCGAAGGTCGGTGGTTTTCTCCGGGCACTCCGGCTTCCTCCACCAATAAAAACTGGCCGCCACGAAATAGCCCAAAAGCGGTGCTTAAAAGTGGCGTTAAAAACACATAAATAAACAAATAAATACAAATATGATATGTGTTTAACCAATAGGGTACACAATGCAAGAAAAAAAATGTCTTACAACATCAGGTTAAAATGTTGGAATGTTATACATATACCAAGTATTACTCCAATTATCATGATACAGTAAACGAGCAAAATGTTTAAAATAACAAGACGACAGAAAATGAAATAAGGAAGTTGAGATTATTCAGTCAGTTGATTGTTATGAGGTTCATATTTACCAGTTCTAACGAAAATACCTTTAAACTGAACATATGGAAATGATTTACGAGTATTTGCTATCATTTATACGGCATGTAAAATCCATTTTAAGGTGTCCACGAATATGTATACAATTTCAATTTTTATTACATTTGAATCTTACGACTATATAGAAACTTTAACTATGAGTAAAGACATATTTGAAATATTACCTTTTATTCTTAAAATAAAGAAGAAGACTTTTTAATTTGGTGCAATCTAAACATTTTTCTGGGTTTGCATTCATTTAAAACAACCTTGTTGATAAATATTTAGTATCAACTTCACAAATAACACACGATGGTCTTAAAGCATAGATTCTGGGTACTGACGTTGTTTATCATCTTAATAACGTGTTATAGTAATCTTTTTTTTTTTTTTTTTGTCTTTATGAATATTACTTTTACTGTTTAGTCTGTTTTTGGTGATATCCATTTGACGTGACTCTGTCATCCCGTCATTTTGTTATTGTCCTATGCTAATTTTTGTATTCTTGTCTTTCATTTTTGCTAATGTGCTTTGTCTATATGCCTTTTTGTGTTTCTTTGATACATATGACGTAGTTCTGTACTTATACATCCCGTCATTGTGTTATTATGCTATTGCAAATTTTTGTATTCGTTTCTTTCATTTTTGCTAATGTGCTTTGTCTATATGCCTTTTTGTACTTCTTTGTTACATATTTAATTGCTGTTATAGTGATTAAGAATATAACACAATGTTGACTGTTGTTCACCTCTTTGTGACATTTGTACCTATTATGTCTGTTTGTTTTCTTCGCACATCGTTGTCAATATATTGGAATTTGATGCAATTGTCATTCAAGTGGGAGGTATAGGAATTTGATGCAATTGTCATTCAAGTGAGAGGTATTGCTAGCTATAAATTCAGGTTTAATCCACTGTTGTCTACATAAGAAAATACCTGTACTAAGTCAGGAATATGACAGTTGTTATCAATTCGTTTGACGTGTTTGAGCTTTTGATTTTGCCATTTGATTAGGAACATTCCGTTTTGAATTTTCCTCAGAGTTCAGTATTTTTGTGATTTTACTTTTATAAAAGAAAATATCAAAGTCGAGAATGATATTTGAGTAGCTATACACGGTCAAAAGGACCGAAAGAAATAATCAAATGCATTTTGAAATGGAAAATTACTTTCTTTTTTAATTCATCAACTTACAAATCTACGATATAAAAATTCATTATATATGAAATATCCTATCAATATCTCGATAAGTATTGCGTACAAGGTTCATACAAGTCCTGATTTTCTGAACTGTAATACATTTTGTGTACGTATAACGGACGATGTCTAATACAAAGTTGTTTATTTTAGTAAAATAGTATTGGATTAGCATAACATCATATTCAACTTAGCCACAACTGATGTTTGCAACGTGAATTGTTGGTCAACTATCTCAATAACAATATACATACATGTATGACATCACAGTTCAATAACAGCATACATACATGTATGACATCACAATTGACTGAATATTACACCTTCATTTATCTTTAGATATACTATAAAACCTATCTATATATTATACTGACAGATTTTCCATGTTATACATGTTTACATATCTAGAATTCAATTTGTGCTTTTTTCAATCTAAGAACAATTCATAGTTTAAACAATATTCAGTGAGAAAAGCACTTAGTAAAATATAATTGTTGGAGAATGTTATACTTTAAATTTAGGAATACGTATCATACATTCAAAGCTTATTCCTTATCCTGGTTTTGCGATAATTTATGTCTTTGTTTGTTTGATCAGCCCTTCAACGTTTTTATTAGCCCTAGGTTTTTCAAGTAATTTGACACGAGAATCACCGAAAAGCCAACAATTGCCGAAATGCGCATCTGGTAAATTCGAATATATATATAATGTTATCATGACAAACCTTGAAATGGAACAGCAAACTGTCGATAGAGTGTACTTTTGAATCAGTGTTATGAGTTATATATTCTAAACATGTCAAAAACAACATTTCTTGTGTTCCCTAGTATTTTCATATAGCATAGGAAGAAGGGATACATATTGTAAGGTATGGGTAACGAGAGTTCATCGAAGTTGAAAAAAAGGATTGTTGAGGATATATCCGTAAATATTACGTTTAATGAAAAATAGTTACTTTATTAAATTTTGACATTTTGTCCACATTACCATTAAATCTGATTTTGATTTCAATCCTCTTACTTTTATTGGTTGATTGTTAGAATTTTGGTTCAAAATACCTTTTCTTTTTTCTTTTTCTTTACAATGTGTACTATGGTATCCATTGTGTACCGAATCAAGCTGCTGGGATAGGCTTCAAAACATTCTTCTTTTAATTGCTCGAGGCTTTCACTATTTAAAAAATAAAATTAAAATGCCATACTTTCACTCATTATATATATATAATAAATACATTAGTGAAACTTTGAGAGCTAATCTTTCCGAATAGCGAAAGTGTGTGCCTTCCATATGCTAGCAAAATATTATACAGCATCGGCAAACAATGTAGGACACATCACAAAAATTTGATGTCATAGTTGGTCATTTGAACGTTATAAAACTCGCAATTGTCTAAGAACAGTGTAGGTTTCCTTGTCTCGATATTCTTGAAAAACACAAAAACATTTTCCAACTTTTCTCATGTTTCTTTTTTACACTCCATTACATAATTAGAGTGGCCTCAATTTTCTGCTTAGATATTCCTATGCGTCAATTTAAAGACATGAGTTTCTATTGCAGAATAATAAGATAAGGTAAGAATAGCAGCACTTGAAAAATTTCTTGTTTGACGTTGTTAAGATTTTGTATTTGCCATGAATTGAAACGCCCAAAATAAACTATATCTAAGCCGAAAAGCCAATATACACACTTTTGTTGAAGCTAGAGTTATAAAGAAGTAGCATTCGATATCGCCGCCAAATGAAAAGGAGTAAGGAAAATAAAGCACCAGACAATTACTGTAAATTCAAAAGTTATCATTTTTATTTTTTTCTCAACAAGACAAAAGTAAAAATATTCAGAAAATTAAAAAAAAAACACATTTAATGATTTACCATGGCAACAAACCATTTTGAAAGTTTGATATTTTGTAAACCTTCTTGAGTTTTTGTTTTGTTTTTTCAAATTTTAGTATATTTTAGATCGAAAAAGTATGCACAGCCAAGAGACAACTTTATGTTTGGTAATATTATGTTAATAAAGCTTCTCTTAAATTATTTTGTTATTTCCTGGTTGCGCAAGATGTTTCCACAATGGAAATAATGATGGAAAACTGCATAAATTCTGTATTTCTATCGTTTTAATGAAAACAGCTCTCTAATGCATGATTTTTTAACTGTTTTTATTTTGGCTTTTAACTTTTCAACTAGTTGAACTGCGAGTACTCTCAATTCGTATTTTCATTTTCATTGACTGTTCATACAACAAACGGTACACTCTATAATACGTTTTAGTTATTAACTGTTTACATATTTATATATCTCGTCTCACTATTTTTAATATTTTACACCTTTGATAAGTGTTTGGTATGACGATACATTTTCACTTCTGTTCTCGTGCAAAAATATTTATTTTGTAATATATATGTCCGAAATCCATTGCATATCTTACTATACAATTGTTTTATTAACCTGTGTACGTTATTTTCGTTGGCGGTGTTTTGTGGTTGTCTTTCTGTTATTGTTTGCCTTCTAACCCCTTGGTTTATTAACTTTGTATTACATTGTGTCACAGATCAAATTTATTCGTTCACTTGTTTATTTGTTAATTATTTGTTAATATGTCTCTTGATTCAGTTAAGCCATTTCAATTGATATTTTATAATGTGTCTTTCTATGTTGTGATGTTACACTATTGTTTCAGGTTGGGTCAAGGTAGGGTCCAATAAAACGTTTAAGCCCGCTTCATTTGTTTGTAGCCGTCCGAAGTCAAGAACCAGATGTTCACTGGTTGTCGTTTGGAGATGTGGTTTATAAGTGTTTCTTGTTTTGTTAGACCGTTGGTTTTCCTGTTTGAATGGTTTAATACTTAGTCTTGTCAGTTGTGTGGCCTTTTATAGCTTGCTGTTCGGTGTAAGCTAAGACTCCATGTTGAAGGCGGTAATTTGACCAATAATGGTTTACTTTTACAAATTGTAACATGGATGGAGAATTGTCTCATTGGCACACATACCATATCTTCTTATATATACATATAATGACGTAATTTTGACGTCATCAGATAAGAAAGCTCATGTTTTTCATTCATTTTCTTGATTTTATACATTTCCAAATATTATGTGCCAATTTGAAACAGTTGTCAAACATTTTATTTTCTTGAGTCACAACCGGGAAGATAATTGCATATATTTTATGGACATTGAGAGGATTCAAGGAATCATAATTCGTGGTAGTTAGAATCTGACTATATTGAAATACTTAGAATATTTAAATTCTTGGATTCATACTTGGATTCTTCTCTGTATAAAGCTGCAAGAAAATTTGCAGCTCCACCAGAACCGTCAATCACTACAACTTGATTGTTGTGTTTAAGCATAGAAACAGCTGTTTCCAGTTCCTCAAGTCCTCCTTCAATTAGTACCAAAACTACCGGCAAAATATCACCGGTTTGGGTATTTGAATCTAGGAAAAGTAAATGACACCATCGATTCTATAAATAATTTGGGATTATTATATCTTCGAAGAAAAATGCAACAATATATATCATTGAGAATACAAAATTTAAGACTTGTAGACATAATTAATTAATGGTTTTTTTTTCGAGGTAAATATCGATGTTTCTTCTTTTTTAACCAGTGTTATTTTCAATAAACATAAGTGTTTTGGTTTTTCGAAAAACTGGCTAAAGAATGTCAGGAAAAGACTGCATTTTCTGCACTGTTAATCTTAAGCATTTTTACAATTGCTTCAATATTGAAATTAGTATACTGAATATAATCTCGACATTTAAAGTTGTTCGAGTAAGTTTTGGAATTCATTACCAAATTACTCAATGAAAAAAATAGCAATGAAGTGCATACATTCGAAAGTGGCAATATATTGAAAGAAAACTCGGTATATCAACAACAACGAAAATGAATTTCAAACGAACAGCTTGAAGGAGACAAATTATGATATGCAATCGGACGGAAAATATGAGAGCATGGTTAAGTTCGTATGTACGTCATGCTAACCTTTTAACATCAAAATGTCCGTAAGCACAAATAAAAAACGACATCTTTTACGTTAACAAGTGCGTTCACATGAAATCTATTTATTTTCGAGGAAGATAATATCTCAGGAATAATGCACTACATATGTAAAAGGCCATAATCTATTACAAATTGGGTGGCATTTTGTTGTTTTCATACCTAGTATCTCAATAGTATTTAAGTATACGATTACCTTTTTCGCTTGATTATATTATTGAAGAGCGGTGAAAGATACTAAAGGGACATGCAAACTCAAGACCTATGCAATCATCCGGGTTTTCTAGCTCTTTTCTTGTATATACATTTTTTCTTTTCAATCTTTTTATCATTGTTTATGTTTCCATATATTGCTTTTAGTTGTTATTGTGTACGTGAAGTTAGTGGTCGATTCGTTATTCGATATTCAATATCCAACTGGCTGCTAGCCGTTTATTCAAATATAGCTGAAAATCATAAAACTTAAATATTTGATAGCATTAAAAGCATTGATGTCATAGGAAAGAGGAGTGACAAAATATATAGGAAATCGTTTTATGACCCTTCAAGATGTCGTAAATTCTCAAATATAAACCCTTATGTAATTTGCACAGTTGTCTTTATAACATATAAAATATAGATGTTTATTAATAAAACGACATCAAAGATGTACTCATATATATAATATTTCTTAAAATAAAACAAAATCGATTACTCTAGAAACATATAAAAGATATAAATAAAAGTAATTATGGAAAACCAAAATAAAAGATATACAGTGAAAACCTATCAGGGACCGCTAACATGACGGTGAGACCCTGGTCTTTGACAGTTCACAAAATTCGACGATATCATAGACTATGTGTATTTAAAGATGGTTTCAAAAGGATTTCCTTGAATAATGTCATCTTTGATATCTACAGAGAGCTAAAATTGTCACTTTTCAGCTAAGAATTGTCGAAAATGAGGACAAAGGGCACAGGGCGATGGTGAGACCCCCTGACCTGTTACTGTTCATAATATTATGCAGATAATTAGTTAATATAAAGATACAAACAATACCAAACGGAATTTGGGAAAGCATCATGAATATATGAAATTATTTGAAAAGCGACACTTTAATCCCTTCCAACATATCGAAGATGACATTTTTTTGGAAAATCCTTTTATTAACATCTGTACATATACAAAGTCTACAGTAGTATTCAGTTTTGTGGATATAAAAATACCAGGGGGTCTCATTATTTTTTCATCGGTCTCCGGTAGGTTTTCAATATAAATTTTGAATATCAAACTGGAACTATGAGCCATCCACAAGCTAAGAAAACGAAAATTTTACCAAAATTCCTTTTCCTATATATAAACTTACTATACACATCATATTTTGAAGAATCAGAGATCAAAAAGAATTAGCAAATTCGTTTGCCCTCGTTTCTTTATATAGCTTTATATTTAATCATTCGAATACATTTTTTTTGCTTTCCAAAGTTGTTTCTATTTACACTACAAAAGTCTAAAAGTCTGAAAAGACCAGTTTTGTCTTGATTTGCATGAACTTTTACTCGACATTCTCCAAAAGTATGACTCGTGTCTTAATTTTTCTTGACAAATTCTCATTTATATTAAATTTGAATGAAATTTACTCGACATATTCTCGACATTCTGAATATGGTCTTTATTAGTTTGGAGATGTATACTCCGTATGCAGGCGCTGTTGGAATGTTGCTACATAAAAATGGAAAGTTCACAATTGGGAAGCTGAAATCATCTCTTTTGTTGTAAAATTTGTTTTCAACCGACCCTCATTGTCAATTTTTAGATGAAAGTCAAGATATAATTCAGACTTAACTGTATCTGTTGTAACTTTTATCTCTAATTCGATGGGATAAGGGATCAGTTTGTAACATTGCACTGCATACCCATACATGTATAAAGGAGTTCATCCTGTCGATGCATTACTACACCTCGCTCTCCTACATGTAATTCAAGTAAATCATTTTTTTTTCTATTATTACTGAAAATCATTTTGTAGGGCATACAAACTTCATTAAGTAAGTGAAATAGAATATATATGTAGTTTTGTTGGAGGAGTTAATTTTCATTATCTGATTTATAGTTTCTATTTTGTTGTTATTTAATAAAATCTACCATGTCAAAAATGTTTCATCTATCTGCCTTTTGACAGTTGTTTTCCATTCGTTTGATCTTTTGATTTTGCCATTAGATTACGGACTTCCGTTTTGAATTTTCCTCGGAGTTCGGTATTTTTGCGATTTTCTTTTTTGACACATACCTTTGATATACGCCTTTTTAAATATTTGTAACTACTTTCTTCGGGTATGAGGCCCAGTATGTTTTGCATTTTCTTATGACATGTGGTCATCGTGTATTCATCTCCTGTCTGAAATGTGCAATACAATGTCCTATTAGATATATATATATATAGACCATACAAGTTTATGCTGACAACGCCTGTTTAAATCGTTTTATCCCAAATTTTACTTATCCTAGCACTAAAAACAAAACATAGAGAACAGTATCTGGTCATCATTCCACCTTTCAAAAAAATGAAATGAAGTAGAACTAGGCAACAAAAACAAATGCTTTAAACACGTTTTGCTCGATTTTGCAATACAATTTCATACGTGCCATTCTTGTAAGAGTTCACTTTGACCGGATTATGGTCAAATATCAGTTCAAATGATTATAGTGCAGACGTGGTGTGGTGTGATTTTCAGATGAAAATGACTATAATGCATTTACTAGTCCAATGCTTTCCAACTCGAGTATTGATTCGGCCTTCAAATGAAATCGGCGATATTGATGAGTCTTATGTAGAGGAGTTTGAATAAACATTTCTTTGAAGTGTTCTATTGATTTGGCTTTGAAGTGGTTTCATTCGAACGGCACAAATGCGTAAAATAAACGTAAAGCTTATCTGGTTAAATCTATCAAAAGCCTGATAGTCGATGATGAGATATTACAACCACTCAGTCGATGCCTCTGCTGGTGAATGTTCCGTTACAGAGTATATTAAAAGACAGGTAGTTTTTCAGTGCTGGCGTGAACTATCAATGACGCATCATTTTCAGTTAGTTTTGGTTGATAAAAGGTTTAACTTTATCTACAAAAAACCAATAACTTCGTCCAGATCAAGTATAGGTAGACTCTTTTTTATTTTGCATTTTGTATTCTGACTGATGCAAGCAAAATGATGTCTGTTAAAGACGAAACGCGTGTATACCAAAACGTTATCCTGGTATCTCTGGTGCTTGTTTTGCTGTTAAAAGTTTATATTACTATTAACTCTCTTTTATTATTTGTTCTTTATAATCACTATAAGATTTTTTTAAAAGGTTAAAACTTTAAAAGATATCACGTACAGTTAATTAGAATTTAACTTCCAACTCAAATTTATTTGAAACAATATAAGACAGGACATTTCAGTACAACTTAGGAACTCATAAGGTGCAACAGCGCGATAAAAATTATACGTCATCAAATGCATAACTATACATTGGCTATCCTGTCTAATTATAGATGATATAACAATATAATTCAATACAACTACAATGTACAACAATACGCTTAGAATTGACTGCACTTAAACGTACTGTATTTACAAAGTTTATATTTAAAAATCTAAGATCATTCTAATGTTATATATATTTGTTATAAAAATATCAGTTCAATACGTCTCAAAAATGAGTAAAGTTTGGTCAAAACTGAAATATTACAATATGAAAACAACCCTAAGAATTTGAAGTTATTCTTCGTGTAAGATTAAGATATATACCTCTCCTCAAATAAATATACTTTGTTCGTTAGTACATACAGACAAATAACATATTCGCCACCGTCTGTATTCAACTCGTAGTCCTCGCAAATGCTATCATCTTTGCGACGATTTCTCCATCGACTAACTTCAATAAGGATTTTCCTCTTTTTCAAAAGAAAATATAACGATGCGCTATTTTCGGAGTCAGTAGATATTATTGAGAAACATTTGTTTTGTATGATCTATTAAATACCTTTCTTGACGATGTTTTTCATATCAACAAACGATCACTGACAAAATTGACCAAGTAGTCCCTGTTGTTTTATTAGGGTTTTAATATCCAAACAATTAATTTTACTTTGTTCATCCTAGATGAAGGAAAACCCCGTTTCATATAATATTTATTTCAAAGAAGATAAAAATGTAAACGTATATTGACCTGAAATATCCCGGTTATACATTAACTCGAACCACATCGTGGATAATTTGCACGTACAGCTTTGCACTAACCACTTTCCGGAGAATATACAGATAGAGTTGAATAAAACAATTCTAATATTAAATAACATGAATAATGTTGAATGACCTTTCCTAAAATCGCACGATATTTTGTTATCAAATCAACTGTTTGTCCGAACTTGCCTAATTTATTATCGAGTATAGCTACAAATACTCTTCCTAGGCATGAGACATGTGTTATTCCTCGATACAAGTTTAGATCTTTGATATATTCTTTATTCTAGTCAATTGAATTACTCCTTCCTTTTAAACAGACTTTGGGAATGAACACTATGTGAATACTTAATTAAACAATTTGACATAAAGGAGCAAACAAACAGTCACTGAATTGTTAATATGTTCATTTCTTATTTGATTATATCCTGCTGTTAATAATTATCAAATTAAATAACTTTCAAAACTTCTTCCATAGTAAAAGGACCAATGAAAATTTGTCAAACTGCAGTATCAGTTATTAAAATGCCCTTATCATTTTCATTGAGCTTCCTAAAACGTTCATATAATACTGCTAACTTGTCTAATATAATAGAATGTTCACTTTCTTCTTGTTTCGGAGAAAGCTATCTAAAGTATTTTCAATCCTTTCGGATTATTTGTTGTGTTTCAAGAAGGATGATCCTTTTCATTCCCTGACTATTTTTTTTAATAAAGGCAACAGTAATATACCGCTGTTCAAAAGTCAGAAATCGATAGAGAGAAACAAATCCGGGTTACAAACTAAAAGCGAAGGAAACACATCAAATATAAGAGGAAAAAGCGGAACAGCAGAAACACTGAAGTGCAACAAAAACCAAAGCCAATGCAACATACATTTTCTTTTTTTTTTTTTGAAAGTCAATTTGTTATGTTTATATTCCTTGCTTGTTTTTCAATGACTTCATTTGACATTTTTTTCTCCTTGGTATACTTGTGCTTTGGCGAATACGATTTGCATTCTTTTTATTGTTAATGATAAACAAAACCCTCGCTTATTACCCTTCTTTTCCTTGGTGCTTTTTTCTTCTGACTATTATTAAAAAGTTCGAAAAACCTTATCAATATGAGAGTATCAAACTATTCATTGCTCAGTTTTTATCATGCGCGTCTTTTATCAAGAAGCTCATTTTATCACACGAATCACCTATTTTTATCACGTTTATTCTCGCATTTTCAATGAATTTATTTTTATCATGTTTAGTCCATTTAAAAATCTTTTAGATAATATATTTTTTCTGTTTCTATAATAACTTTTCTTGTCATTTTTACTTAAATGCGGCTGTGTACATCAGAAAATAATCGATCAGACAGAATCAAAAAAACTCTTCAACAGATTCGAACAGACTATGAACTAATTAATTAAACTATGGTCGTGTGTGATAGATTTTCCTAGTCTCTTATCCTTCCTTATCCTTCCTATTTTGAAATACAAATTATTGCTTTTATAAAGTTCACTTATTTATAAATTTTGGTATTGGGACATTTTTTATTGTCTGCAAATATTTCAATCGGAATTGCCATAGAAATAATTTGTTTTGATCAATTAAAAAATCATTTAATCATTTTTTAAATTTTCCTCTCAAATCTCTGCTACATTTCATCTGGCACTACAAAATCGACTTTAGGAATTGAAATCGACAATAAAAGCACACACGTTATCACTATCTCTCAATTTTACCAGTATTCATTTTATTCCCTCTGTAGATCGTTTGATGCGTATTTCTTTTTTGTTGGTATAGATACACAAATAAAACATGTGTAATTAATGTGTTGAAATTAAATCTTTTAGATATACATATGAACTTTGTTCAATTGGTTTACTATAAAGTACAGAAATACAATTATATTTCAACACGACTTTTTTCCTGCGTTTTGGAAAAAAAGAATTATAACACTCTAATAACTCCTGGCCATCAATTTCAACAACGCTGAATTCCATTACTATATCTTAATTTTGAATTCTCCTATGAATTCGGGTATACTTAACGTAGATTTAAACACACATACATTTATCATGTTTAAAAAAAACGAGTGTTATCTCCAACTCAAATTCATAATCTACATTTTCAGCATAAACCTTATTTTGTGTAGCGGCATCGTCCTATATATGTGTATTTCCGTCATTTTTCATATCACAGGACTCAGTTTGTTTGATTTTAAATGGTCTAGGCTGTGTTGAATGCCTTCGGTTTTCGTGCTGTTTCTTGAAAAGGCACATCAATACTTCGTTGTTCTATTTTGTTCTTAACCTCCCAATATGTTGACCATTTCCCTCTTGCTTGATTAAGAACTGGGTAGAACTGTTTCCATCGAGTTTTCATCTTTTAACGGAAATTGTTCATCATAACTCTTCCGTTTAAATATATTTAACGGAAATTGCTTACCATAACTCTTCCGTTTAAATATATTTCAATTTTTCAACACCTCTTCTACATCTGTGGTTTAGCAAAAGGTTTTGCTTCATTGAGTCTTGGTTGAGCAATCTGTAAACATTGGCGAGTTCAACGTTGACATCTATTTCCAGTTCATTATGAGTGTCTTTTCTCTGATAGTCTTACTCGGGGAAATTTAGATTTAAGTTCATTGATGTAGATAGAATGCCAAGCAAGCTATCGTCTGTTTGTTTAAAACAAGTATGCTCTTTCAAACGGCGCTTTTATTTTGCGTTTTCAAGTACTTTGTTTCTGTTCTGCAAGATCTAATTTCTTTTAGTGGTCTGAAAGTTGTTCAATAACAGTAGTCATCTATCTTTTATATCATCTTGGTCTTTTCAATTAACGAATATTAGGTTATTCCATCTAATTACTTGGAATCTAGTTCTGTAATATTCTTGTTTATTTGACAAACTGATTTTATGTTCAACGATCTTTACACATTTGTCCTCAAACTTTTGTTGTTGATCATCGATTGTTTTAAGGACTTTTAAAGTGGTATTCAGAGTTGAAGAGCTGTCATACAAAATTTTCTTCGGTCAACGCTTTTACATCCCAAAGAATTTACAAAAGAAGCATTCAATTCTTAAATGAAGATGAAACAAGGGTAACATACAAATTCTCTGACGCAGTACCAATAAGTATGTGTCGTTAGTTCCTTAGGCAGGTGAATTTCCATGGTGAAATATAATTATACATGTATAAACCCCATTTTTAAAGTTTGAAAGATCATTCAGTTAGTAGTAAGTTAATTTCTAATTATTAAATATTCAAAAGAAGCATATTATTAGAGTAACTGTAAACTCCATTTTTGAAGCTCAAATGTCATTTATGTTGTCATTTCCTCTACAGGATTGAATGCGAGATATAATTTGAAGAAAAAAAAACTCAGGATAAATCAATAAACACTTCCACGAGACAAATACTTCACATATTTTGTTTTGGCAAGTACATATTTACGTAAATTGTGTATGTACTGTGTTTTAGTTATATGTTTCGTATACAATGTAGAATAGAAATAGTCAAAACCACAAAAGAGCAACGATATGTTAATAGTTTTATCAAAACAACGGTTTGATCCCATTTAGCGATGAAATATTATACATGTATTGTTATTCCGAGAAAAATTAGAAATCAGACATAGCTTTAAACTCTTAATCATATTAAATTGAATGAAAGAATTACCAAAGCATGAGGTTTTCAAAGAAACGAACAATCACAGATCAAAACGTACAATTAAGTTAATCATACTTGTACTCACAGTTGCGGTTTGTTTTATGGTTTCCAAACAATCTTTTTTTAATTTTTCGTCAACATGATCAAACTCTCTGTTCAGACGCTTTTCAAGTCCATCTAAAGATTCGATAAAGGTCGTAAAATAGCCGTCTTTTTCATTATCCAACTGTAACAAGGAATCTTAATATGTGAATTTGAAACTATCAATGGATCGATAGAAAAACAATTGATATATGCATCAATATTGCTACAGTACATGGTTTTTTTTTTACAAATATTATGATTAGCAAGTTACTGATTCTAAGCTAAACTTGTATCTTGTGATGTCATCAGTTATAATTGGATATTGGAAAATAACTTGCTTCTTTAAAATGTAGGTATTTTTTAAGGGATGATTTAGTAATATTGCATGACAATGAACTGACGAGCGCTGCATCAGTTATAATTGGATATTGGAAAATAACTTGCTCCTTTAAAATGTAGGTATTTATTAAGGGATGAGTTATAATATTTCATGACAATGAACTGACGAGCGCTGCATACCCATACATGTATGAAGAAGTTCATCATGTCGATGCATTATTATTCCTCGCTCTCCAACATGTAATTCAGGTGAATCCTTTTTTTTCTATTATTACTGAAAATCATTTAGATTGGCATACAAACTTCATAAAGTAAGTGAAATAGAACATATACGTATTTTTTGTTAGACGAGTTATTTTTCATTATCTGATTGACAGTTTCTAATTTTGTTGTTATTTTAATAACATCTACCATGTCAAAAATGTTTCGTCGATTGTATCATGTGTATAGCTGTCGTTTTATACATACCTTTGATATACGCCCTTTAAAATATTTGTAACTACTTTCTTCGCGATCACTATCTTTGAGTTTACTATTTTTGAAATGCCTTTCTATGGGTATTTTGGCCAGTATTTTTTGCATTCGTTTGAGGAATTTGGTCCTCGTTTGTTCATCCCCTGTCTGAAATGTGCAACAAAAAGTCCTATTGGATACATATATATAGTGGACATACATATATATGCAGACAAAGCCTGTTTAAAACGTTAAGTCTCAAATTTTGCTTACCCTAGCACTAAACAAGATAACTTAAAACAAAACACAGAGAACAGTATCTAGTCACCAATCCCCCCCTCCCAAAAAAAAAATATGAAATGAAATAGAACTAGCCAACGAAAAAGACGCTAAACACATTTTGCAGCTCGATTGCAATAAGATTTCAAACGTGCTATTCTTGGAAGAAATTGCTTTGACCGGATAATGGTTAAATATCAGTTCAAACGATTAACGGGCAGATGTGGTGCGGTGTGATTTTCAGATGAAAATGATTATAATGCATTTACTAGTCCAATGCTTTCCAACTCAGGTATTGATTCGGCCTTCAAATTAAATCGGCGAAAGTGATGAGTCTTATGTAGATGAATTGTATAAACATTTGTTGGAAGTTTCAAATTCAACTGTTCTATTGATATGGCTTTGAAGTTGTTTCATTCGAACAACACAAATCCGTATGATTAAGTGTAAAGCTTATTTGGGTAAATCTATCAACAGCCTGATATTTGATGAGATATAACAACCACTCGGTCGTTGCCTCTGCTGGTGAGTGTCCCGTTACCGAGTATATTACCAGCCCGATAGTTAAAACTTCAGTGATGGCGTGAGCTATCAATAATTCCTCGTTTTCAGTTAATTTTTGGTTGATAAAAAGGTTTAACTTTATCTAGAAAAAAACCCTTAACTTCGTGTAGATCAAACACATGTATAGGCAGCCTTTTTTATTCCATTTCTATGTTAAGACTGATTCAAGCAGAAATGATGGCTGATGAAGTCATTAAATATTTACATCGCGTTTCTCTATATTGCAATATCGATGACGTTGGAATATGTGCGGATAGTTTCATTAAAAATTTCATTTTGACAAAAAAGTAACAGAACATATCCACTTGGAGATTCATAGTCATTTTACATACCTGTAAAGTTGAAAGCTCGGTTCGATTTCTGGCAACGAATATGTGTTTTCAGCAAGATCGCA
Source organism: Mytilus coruscus (assembly GCA_017311375.1). Lineage (NCBI taxonomy): Eukaryota > Metazoa > Mollusca > Bivalvia > Mytilida > Mytilidae > Mytilus > Mytilus coruscus. Next base: position 76,291,356 of record CM029597.1, on the reverse strand, counting down.
TCTGTTCCATTTCCTAACAAGTTTACATTGTTTTTGATGTAACCGATTTTCAAATGGTCGTCTGACTTCTTTCTCTTTTTTTCAAAGTCGTCTACAAAAACAGCATAAGTAGTAATTTTTTGTTATATTTTCGTGATGATCAATATTTTTTAATATAAACCCGATTACACAATTTATTAAGGAAAATAAAAATTGTGTTAACGTAATACTCTAGTTCAATCAGTTCGTAACTCTGTCAATTAAACGCATAAAATCAGGACGAACTCATGTGCTAAGGAAGGATAATCAGTTCTTGATAAACATGTGCTACTCGTCTTATTGCCCAAGCAAGTAAAAATCCGGAATTACGTATTTTTAAAAATGTTTCTTTCGACATATCTAGGAAGGGATTGTTGTTGCGACAAGTGTAATATCTTCGTATTTATATGTGACACAGACATTTCATAATTTTAAACCATTATTTCGTCCGTAAAACTTTCAAAGAGATTGTTGCAACCACTTATAGTCTTTGAAGCAAAAAGTAATATAACAAAAATACCAAACTCCGAGGAAAATTCAAAACGGAAAGTCCCTTATAAAATGGCAAAATCATAAAAAAAAACACATCAAACGAATGGATAACAACTGTCATATTCCTGACTTGATACAGGTATTTTGTTATGTAGAACATGGTGGATAAAAGCTAGTTTTATAAAGCTCAGCGCCTCACTTGTATGACAGTCGCATACAATTCCATTATATTGACACCGAGATTTGTTCAAAACAAACAGACATAATAGGTAAAAATGTCCAAAAAAAAAAAGGGCTATACAGTCAACATTGTGTTATAATCTTAATCACTATAAAACAAACAAATATGCCAACAAAGAAAAAACAAAAATGCATATAGACAAAGCACATAAGCAAAAATGAAAGACAAGAATACAAAAATCTACAATGTAGGAATAACACAATGAAGGGATGTATAAGTACCGAGCCACGTCATATTGATATTACCAAACATACCTTAAACGGTTAAAGTAATAATTTACAGAAAAAAAGAAAAAAAAATACTCCAATATATTCCTTGTAAACAGTAATACTATATCATAGACATCAGGATAGGAAAAAGTAAAATCACAAAAATACTGAAATCCGAGAAAAATTAAAAACGGAAAGTCCATAATCAAATGGCAAAATCAGAAACTCAAACATATTAAACGACTGGATAACAACTGTCATATTTCTGACTTGGTACAGACATTTTCTTTTGTAGAAAAATGGTGGATTCAACCTGATTTTATAGCTAGCTAAACCTCTCACTTCTATGACAGTCGCATAAAAAACGCATGGCTAGGAATATTAAATCAATTTAGAGATTTATAAATGAAATCATTCTTTTTTTTTTCTTTTTTTTTTTTTGCTGTACAGTTAATTTTGTTTACGTACCTTCATTGCTAATGTCTTAATGTAAGTTAACGCATGATTCTGTCCATGTTACATCCATAAATTCAAGTGAATTTGTATAGATTGAGTTTGTCACCGAATTTTTATCAGATCAGTGCAAGGACAATATCTGTAGAGCGGAAAGTGAAATTAAAATATGCATGCATTCTCTGTTCAGTTACCAAATTATTGTCTCCTGACATTCCTCAAATGAAGATAAAGGTTGTATGAATATATTGATAAGTAAACAATTCGTTGTTTCTCCTTTAAACTACTGTATGAATTTAAAACAGCTTCCTCTGAATTGAAGTAGTTAAATGTTCATGATATTCTTTTCTTTTGCTTTTGATAAATAAACTCATCATAGATAACAGGATTGAAATTTGTATTTGCGCCAGACCAGCGTTTCGTCTATATAAGACTCATCAGCGACGCTCGAATAAAAAAAAAAATAAAAAGGTCAAATAAAGTACGAAGAGCATTGGCAACAATAAATTCCTAAATCTTTTATTGAAACTAAAAGATAACAAAATCAATGAAAATGTTTATCATGCCATCATAAATGACACGAGAAAAATAACCCTTATCATACTAATAACTGCCTGAACTGGTTTAGCATAACTGATGAAAAGATGTTTGAATCAATATTTATTCCAAACAATGTCATCTATAATGATTTCCAACAATATCGTAACTATTCCTTTAGTGCTTAAGTATATTCAAAGGTTTGGTTAGCTTTCAAAGTGAATTGTCGAGCTATGTAATGCGTATTACGATAAAAGATGTGATGCGAAAACATACATACACGTATAAGATGTCTGCACGTTGATTTTTTTTACTACGAATGATGATTAAATAATAAACGAAATAATTTCAACTCTCGGCCCAGAACAATGTGAAGGTCTCCTGTTATATCACGACAACTCGGGTCATAACTGTATTTGGAATAACTGCAATTTCACCATCTAGATGTATTGTCACTGATATAAACATCTTTACGCACCTCGCTATAGTTACAACCAAATCAGGGTAAATGTTTTGAAAACATAACAAAAACGAGAGAGCTTAGTATTATCAAAATAACCAGAATTTTTTTTTTACAACATGATCATTTAGAACACCGGTGATATTTACACACAGATGATTTTTATGATATTAGCGATCAATTGTGGTAAACAGTTTCGAATAACAATAAAATGACTATGAAATTCCACATTTTGATATGATTTATTAACAGGTAAAGAACACACTTTGATTAAGAGATAATGTCGCTCAGAAATAGTAATGAGGTCCGCAATATTTATATCATTTGTGCCAAATTTTCTCGTATTTTGATTAATTTCACGTCTATGAGAACGGTTTTTACCTACAGCTTTAGAAACTATATCTAAAATGTTAACAGAATCGGTTATTGATATATTAACCGTCGCCCTGTTATTCTCTTTAAGGCTTAACAGTTTATAATTTCAAACAAATGTATTTTCCATGATCATACACGTTTTGAATGATATTGCCCTGTTTACTTATTTACTACTTCCGAAGGTTGAACTGCTAAATATTGATATGGGGATTGTGATTCTTAGTTTTTTGATACATGATACATGATTAGTTTTAATGAATAGGGTCTTCTCAAACGAAAAAAGCAACTTTTTCAATGCCAAAACTTAGAAGTATATTCTAATTTTGTTCTTTTACCATATTTACATTTAACTGAATGCTTATTTGTGTGTGTAGCTAGTACTGAGTTGAAACGACGAGAAAAAGTCATGAAAATAGATATAAACCGATGATTTTGTAAGATTTTGTATTTGTTTAGTCTAGTTATACGTGTTTTATTTTATTTTTTTTTTTACTGATATGAAAAACCCAATAATGTTCCTGTACTAAAACAATGTCATCCAAACAGTATATGTATACAGTGTAATCAAAATCCAAAATCATAATTATAGTTATTATAGAAATAAAATTAATTATAAGTAAAATTCAAATGCATACGATAATTTCTTTTATAATCTACCACATTTAATATAATTTTGAAGTGAATCCGGGTAATGTCAAATACACATGTAGAGAAATTTACTAGACATTTATTTTAATAACATATAGTACTATTTGTAGTTATATACGTGTGTAAGGTTGTGTTTTGTTTTAATAATACATGAATACAATTTTAAACTAAATTATTACCAATATGTTTTCAACTGATCGGGCGTAGCTTACGTTTCAATTTGCATAGTGACAGTCTATTTGAAAATGTGTGCTAAGGATGATTGCCGTTATAAATATTACTGATTTCTAATCATCGATCAGTGTCATCAAACAGATATAGGAAAAGGAACTGAGTGTACGATATGGGACGAATAAAATAATTTAAAAATTTATAGCATTTATGTACTAGTATATGTACTAAAGCAGAGTATTTAAAATATCTGTATTATTCTGTTTGAAACCTTTCTGATTGTGAGATTTATTTTCCATGTGATTTATTAAAATTATATATAATAATATTTTTGCAAATTGTCCCTGTGCATTCCATCCTCCCCACCCCAAAAAAAAAAAAAACAAAACAAACAAAAACAAAAAGCAAAAAAAAAACAAACCCAAAGCATTCGGAATATAAGGAAGAAAAAGTATTTCAAAACGTTATATGATAACGACATATGCAGGAATTGCTGTCGTTATAGTTTTACTTTCATATCCAAAATTCCAAATGTGACAATTTTACATGTTTTAAACACCGCTTTACAAGAAAATCAGCTGTGTCTCATTATTCATTTTGTGTTTTCACATACAATGTTTACATATTTAACCAGATCAATGACCATAACTAGGCACCTCATTGATGAGTTTATCCCAAAACACCTGTCTATAGATGGACTGGTATAAAATGAGCGAACAGGTTAAACTCATCCCAGTCCAGTGAAATAAATCAAGTAATACCTGTGTAAATTTTAAACAAAAATTCTGAATAACCTGGTCAACGCTTGTTGTTTTATTTTATTTTAATTTTCCTGCACTAAAACAATGTCATCCAAACAGTATGTGTATACAGCGTAATCAAAATCAGAAATCATAATTATAGTTACTATAGAAATAAAATTAATTATAAATAAAACTCAAATGCATGTGATAATTTCGTTTATAATCTACCACATTTAATATAATTTTGAAGTGAATCCGGGTAAAGTCAAATACAGGTAAAGAGATTTACTAGCAATTTATTCTAATAACATATAGTAATATTTATAGTACGATTATTGAACCTACCAGTCGGCATATAACATGTGTAAGTTTTTTTTTAACAATACATGAATTCAATTCTTAACTAAATTACCTGTGTAAATTTTAAACAAAGCATTCTGAATAACCTGGTCAACGCTTGTTGTTTTATTATTTAGTGAATACACGTCTATCTACAATTTAACAATATATATAGATAACTCATGTCGTATGCGACAATGTATGGCCATTTGATACCTTTAACTGCACATTTAAAATGATAATTACACAATCATGTTAATTTATATTTTTTTACTGTCAAAGAGCTTTCAACGGAAACATGATTTCTTATCTAGTACAAATTATTCATCGAATGACATTGTTGTGTATCCATACAAATATGATAGGGGGCCTCGGTGGCCGAGTGGTCTAAGTAGTTACTACTGTAATCACTAGCCAGTCAACACTGAGGTTGTGAGTTCGAACCCCGCTCGTGCGGGTGCACTCGACTCAATCTTAATTGACTAGGATTGTCAGTTTTCCTATCGAAGGTCGGTGGTTTCTCCAGGCACTCCGGCTTCCTCCACCAATAAAAACTGGCCGCCACGAAATAGCCCAAAAGCGGTGCTTAAAAGTGGCGTTAAAACACATAAATAAACAAATAAATACAAATATGATATGTGTTTAACCAATAGGGTACACAATGCAAGAAAAAATGTCTTACAACATCAGGTTAAAATGTTGGAATGTTATACATATACCAAGTATTACTCAATTATCATGATACAGTAAACGAGCAAAATGTTTAAAATAACAAGACGACAGAAAATGAAATAAGGAAGTTGAGATTATTCAGTCAGTTGATTGTTATGAGGTTCATATTTACCAGTTCTAACGAAAATACCTTTAAACTGAACATATGGAAATGATTTACGAGTATTTGCTATCATTTATACGGCATGTAAAATCCATTTTAAGGTGTCCACGAATATGTATACAATTTCAATTTTTATTACATTTGAATCTTACGACTATATAGAAACTTTAACTATGAGTAAAGACATATTTGAAATATTACCTTTTATTCTTAAAATAAAGAAGAAGACTTTTAATTTGGTGCAATCTAAACATTTTTCTGGGTTTGCATTCATTTAAAACAACCTTGTTGATAAATATTTAGTATCAACTTCACAAATAACACACGATGGTCTTAAAGCATAGATTCTGGGTACTGACGTTGTTTATCATCTTAATAACGTGTTATAGTAATCTTTTTTTTTTTTTTGTCTTTATGAATATTACTTTTACTGTTTAGTCTGTTTTGGTGATATCCATTTGACGTGACTCTGTCATCCCGTCATTTTGTTATTGTCCTATGCTAATTTTGTATTCTTGTCTTTCATTTTGCTAATGTGCTTTGTCTATATGCCTTTTGTGTTTCTTTGATACATATGACGTAGTTCTGTACTTATACATCCCGTCATTGTGTTATTATGCTATTGCAAATTTTTGTATTCGTTTCTTTCATTTTTGCTAATGTGCTTTGTCTATATGCCTTTTTGTACTTCTTTGTTACATATTTAATTGCTGTTATAGTGATTAAGAATATAACACAATGTTGACTGTTGTTCACCTCTTTGTGACATTTGTACCTATTATGTCTGTTTGTTTTCTTCGCACATCGTTGTCAATATATTGGAATTTGATGCAATTGTCATTCAAGTGGGAGGTATAGGAATTTGATGCAATTGTCATTCAAGTGAGAGGTATTGCTAGCTATAAATTCAGGTTTAATCCACTGTTGTCTACATAAGAAAATACCTGTACTAAGTCAGGAATATGACAGTTGTTATCAATTCGTTTGACGTGTTTGAGCTTTTGATTTTGCCATTTGATTAGGAACATTCCGTTTTGAATTTTCCTCAGAGTTCAGTATTTTTGTGATTTTACTTTTTATAAAAGAAAATATCAAAGTCGAGAATGATATTTGAGTAGCTATACACGGTCAAAAGGACCGAAAGAAATAATCAAATGCATTTTGAAATGGAAAAATTACTTTCTTTTTTTTTTAATTCATCAACTTACAAATCTACGATATTGAAATTCATTATATATGAAATATCCTATCAATATCTCGATAAGTATTGCGTACAAGGTTCATACAAGTCCTGATTTTCTGAACTGTAATACATTTTTGTGTACGTATAACGGACGATGTCTAATACAAAGTTGTTTATTTTAGTAAAATAGTATTGGATTAGCATAACATCATATTCAACTTAGCCACAACTGATGTTTGCAACGTGAATTGTTGGTCAACTATCTCAATAACAATATACATACATGTATGACATCACAGTTCAATAACAGCATACATACATGTATGACATCACAATTGACTGAATATTACACCTTCATTTATCTTTAGATATACTATAAAACCTATCTATATATTATACTGACAGATTTTCCATGTTATACATGTTTACATATCTAGAATTCAATTTGTGCTTTTTTCAATCTAAGAACAATTCATAGTTTAAACAATATTCAGTGAGAAAAGCACTTAGTAAAATATAATTGTTGGAGAATGTTATACTTTAAATTTAGGAATACGTATCATACATTCAAAGCTTATTCCTTATCCTGGTTTTGCGATAATTTATGTCTTTGTTTGTTTGATCAGCCCTTCAACGTTTTTATTAGCCCTAGGTTTTTCAAGTAATTTGACACGAGAATCACCGAAAAGCCAACAATTGCCGAAATGCGCATCTGGTAAATTCGAATATATATATAATGTTATCATGACAAACCTTGAAATGGAACAGCAAACTGTCGATAGAGTGTACTTTTGAATCAGTGTTATGAGTTATATATTCTAAACATGTCAAAAACAACATTTCTTGTGTTCCCTAGTATTTTCATATAGCATAGGAAGAAGGGATACATATTGTAAGGTATGGGTAACGAGAGTTCATCGAAGTTGAAAAAAGGATTGTTGAGGATATATCCGTAAATATTACGTTTAATGAAAATAGTTACTTTATTAAATTTTGACATTTTGTCCACATTACCATTAAATCTGATTTTGATTTCAATCCTCTTACTTTTATTGGTTGATTGTTAGAATTTTGGTTCAAAATACCTTTTTCTTTTCCTTTTTCTTTACAATGTGTACTATGGTATCCATTGTGTACCGAATCAAGCTGCTGGGATAGGCTTCAAAACATTCTTCTTTAATTGCTCGAGGCTTTCACTATTTAAAAATAAAATTAAAATGCCATACTTTCACTCATTATATATATATAATAAATACATTAGTAAAACTTTGATTGCTAATCTTTCAGAATAACGAAAGTGTGTGCCTTCCATATGGGAGCAAAACATTATACAGCATCGGCCAACAATGTAGGACATATAGCAAATACTTGATCTCATAGTTGTCCATTTGAACGTTATAAAACTCGCAATTTGCTTAAGACCAGTTTCGATTTCCTTGTCTCGGCATTCTTGAAAAACACAAAAACATCTTCCAACTTTTCTCATGTCTCTTTTTACACTCCATCACATAATTAGAGTGGCCTCAATTTTCTGTATAGATATTCCACTGCGTCAATTTAAAGACATGAGTTTCTATTGCAGAATAATAAGATAAGATAAGAATAGCAGCATTTGAAAAATGTCTTGTTTGACGTTGTTAAGATTTTATATTTGTCATGAATTGAAACGCCCAAAATAAACTAGATCTAAGCCGAAAAGCCAATATACAGACTCTTGTTGAAGCTATAGTTATAAAGAAGTAGCATTCGATATCGCCACCAGATGAAAAGTGGTAGGGAAAATTAAGCACTTATTTGGCCCAGATAATTACTGCAAATTCAAAAGTTATCATTTATATTCTTTAATTTTTTCTCAACAAGACAAAAGTAAAAGATATTCAGAAAATTAAAAAAAAATCACATTTAATGAGTTACCATGGCAACAAACCATTTTGAAAGTTTGATATTTTGTAAACCTTCTTGAGTTTTTGTTTTGGTTTTTTTTCAAATTTTTAGTATATTTTAGATCGAAAAAGTATGCACAGCCAAGAGACAACTTAATGTTTGGTAATATTGTGTTAATAAAGCTTCTCTTAAATTATTTTGTTGTTTCTTGGTTGCGCAAGATGTTTCCACAATGGAAATAACGATGGAAAACTGCATACATTCTGTATTTGTATCGTTTTAATGAAAACAGCTCTCGTATGCATGATTTTTATAAACTGTTTTTATTTTGGCTTTTAACTTTTCAACTAGCTTTACTGTAAGTACTCTCAAATCGTATTTTCATTTAAATTGACTGGTCATACAACAAACAGTACAATCTGTAATACGTTTTTGCTATTTACTGTTTACATATTTATATATCTCGTCTCACTATTTTTAATATTTTACACCTTTGATAAGTGTTTGGTATGACGATACATTTTCACTTCTGTTCTCGTGCTATTAACAACAAAAATATTTATTTTGTAATATATATGTCCGAAATCCATTGCATATCTTACTATACAATTGTTTTTATTAACCTGTGTACGTTATTTTCGTTGGCGGTGTTTTGTGGTTGTCTTTCTGTTATTGTTTGCCTTCTAACCCCCTTGGTTTATTAACTTTGTATTACATTGTGTCACAGATCAAATTTATTCGTTCACTTGTTTATTTGTTAATTATTTGTTAATATGTCTCTTGATTCAGTTAAGCCATTTCAATTGATATTTTATAATGTGTCTTTCTATGTTGTGATGTTACACTATTGTTTCAGGTTGGGTCAAGGTAGGGTCCAATAAAAACGTTTAAGCCCGCTTCATTTGTTTGTAGCCGTCCAAAGTCAAGAACCAGATGTTCACTGGTTGTCGTTTGGAGATGTGGTTTATAAGTGTTTCTTGTTTTTGTTAGACCGTTGGTTTTCCTGTTTGAATGGTTTAATACTTAGTCTTGTCAGTTGTGTGGCCTTTTATAGCTTGCTGTTAGGTGTGAGCAAAGACTCCATGTCGAAGGCCGTAATTTTACTTATAATGGTTTACTTTTACAAATTGTAACATGGATGAAGAATTATCTCATTGACACTCATACCACATCTTCTTATATTTACATATAATGACGTAATTGTGACGTCATCTGATAAGAAAGCTCATGTTTTTAATTCATATTCTTGATTCTATGCATTTCCAAATATTATGTGCCAATTTGAAACATTTTATTTTCTTTCGCAAAACCGGGAAGATAATTGCAAATATTTGATGGACATTGAGAGGATTCAAGGAATCATAATACGTGGTAGTCAGAATCTGACTATATTGAAATACTTAGAATATTTAAATGTAATTGTAGAAATATAAGATTTAAAGTACATATTCCTACTCGGATTCTTCTCTGTATAAAGCCGCAAGGAAATTTGCAGCTCCACCAGAACCGTCAATCACTACAACTTGATTGTCGTCTTTAAGCATAGAAACAGCTGTTTCTAGTTCCTGACGTCCTCCTTCAATTAGTACCAAAACTACCGGCAAAATATCACCGGTTTGGATTTTTGGATCTAGGAAAAGTAAATAACACCATCGATTCTATAAATAATTTGGGATTATTATATTTTCGAAGAACAATGCAACTATATATATATGATTGAGAATACAAAATTAAAAACTTGTAGACATAATTAATTAATGGTTTTTTTCGAGGTAAATATCGATGTTTCTTCTTTTTAACCAGTGTTATTTTCAATAAACATAAGTGTTTTGGTTTTCGAAAACTGGCTAAAGAATGTCAGGAAAAGACTGCATTTTCTGCACTGTTAATCTTAAGCATTTTTACAATTGCTTCAATATTGAAATTAGTATACTGAATATAATCTCGACATTTAAAGTTGTTCGAGTAAGTTTTGGAATTCATTACCAAATTACTCAATGAAAAAAATAGCAATGCAGTGCATACATTCGAAAGTGGCAATATATTTAAAGAAAAACTCGGTACATCAACAACAACGAAAATGAATTTCAAACGAACAGCTTGAAGGAGACAAATTATGATATGCAATCGGACGGAAAATATGAGAGCATGGTTAAGTTCGTATGTACGTCATGCTAACCTTTAACATCAAAATGTCCGTAAGCACAAATAAAAACGACATCTTTTACGTTAACAAGTGCGTTCACATGAAATCTATTTATTTTCGAGGAAGATAATATCTCAGGAATAATGCACTACATATGTAAAAGGCCATAATCTATTACAAATTGGGTGGCATTTTGTTGTTTTCATACCTAGTATCTCAATAGTATTTAAGTATACGATTACCTTTTTCGCTTGATTATATTATTGAAGAGCGGTGAAAGATACTAAAGGGACATGCAAACTCAAGACCTATGCAATCATCCGGGTTTTCTAGCTCTTTTCTTGTATATACATTTTTTTTCTTTTTCAATCTTTTTTATCATTGTTTATGTTTCCATATATTGCTTTTAGTTGTTATTGTGTACGTGAAGTTAGTGGTCGATTCGTTATTCGATATTCAATATCCAACTGGCTGCTAGCCGTTTATTCAAATATAGCTGAAAATCATAAAACTTAAATATTTGATAGCATTAAAAGCATTGATGTCATAGGAAGAGGAGTGACAAAATATATAGGAAATCGTTTTATGACCCCTTCAAGATGTCGTAAATTCTCAAATATAAACCCTTATGTAATTTGCACAGTTGTCTTTATAACATATAAAATATAGATGTTTATTAATAAAACGACATCAAAGATGTACTCATATATATATATATTTCTTAAAATAAAACAAAATCGATTACTCTAGAAACATATAAAAGATATAAATAAAAGTAATTATGGAAAACCAAAATAAAAGATATACAGTGAAAACCTATCAGGGACCGCTAACATGACGGTGAGACCCTGGTCTTTGACAGTTCACAAAATTCGACGATATCATAGACTATGTGTATTTAAAGATGGTTTCAAAAGGATTTCCTTGAATAATGTCATCTTTGATATCTACAGAGAGCTAAAATTGTCACTTTTCAGCTAAGAATTGTCGAAAATGAGGACAAAGGGCACAGGGCGATGGTGAGACCCCTGACCTGTTACTGTTCATAATATTATGCAGATAATTAGTTAATATAAAGATACAAACAATACCAAACGGAATTTGGGAAAGCATCATGAATATATGAAATTATTTGAAAAGCGACACTTTAATCCCTTCCAACATATCGAAGATGACATTTTTGGAAAATCCTTTTATTAACATCTGTACATATACAAAGTCTACAGTAGTATTCAGTTTTGTGGATATAAAATACCAGGGGTCTCATTATTTTTCATCGGTCTCCGGTAGGTTTTCAATATAAATTTTGAATATCAAACTGGAACTATGAGCCATCCACAAGCTAAGAAAACGAAAATTTTACCAAAATTCCTTTTCCTATATATAAACTTACTATACACATCATATTTTGAAGAATCAGAGATCAAAAAGAATTAGCAAATTCGTTTGCCCTCGTTTCTTTATATAGCTTTATATTTAATCATTCGAATACATTTTTTTTTGCTTTCCAAAGTTGTTTCTATTTACACTACAAAAGTCTAAAAGTCTGAAAAGACCAGTTTTTGTCTTGATTTGCATGAACTTTTACTCGACATTCTCCAAAAGTATGACTCGTGTCTTAATTTTTCTTGACAAATTCTCATTTATATTAAATTTGAATGAAATTTACTCGACATATTCTCGACATTCTGAATATGGTCTTAAAATTTCTTGACAAATTCTTGACATTTGAATACTGTCTTGATATTTCTCGACATATTCTCGACATTCTTATTTTTTCTCAGTATGGCTTGACACATTCTGAACATTTTGAATTGTGTCTTAAATTTACTTGGCAGTTCTGAGTTTTACAAATCATGACCAATATTCATGATATAACTTTAATCTTTATTTCTCTTTAATTATGATATACTGTTTTTCCAAGTTACACTTCTTACAACAAAAATAAAAGTTGGGCATGTAAAATAATTGAAAATTTGGGTATATAAATATTTTACAAATGCAAATATGGCTATGAAATCTAAAGTATAAAATAATTCAAATGAGGGTGTGTTGATATAAAACAATTTGAATGTGGGTTTTAAATAATTACAAATTTTGATTCCTAAATCTTATAAATTAAATGATTAAAACCAATCATACTGTAGACATATTTCATTCTACATTCATAATATTCAATGTTGATATGGTAAATATACCAAAATGTGGTTTATATAAATAGCAAATTACGATGATATACAAATCATTCATTTAACAGAAGAAAAATTTGTGTAATGTCATCTGTTGGAATACATATATTAAGTATTACACATGGACAGGATGTTCCCCATAAAATTAAGGTATTCCACATCCAAGAGTACACGCAACTGTCAAATAGAAATTACTGCTTTACCTGTAATCAGCCATGCAACTTATCAGTTGACCGAACATGCCACTACTATTTCAAAAGTTTGTTGATAGATGAAAATGAAAATCATCATTTTGATGAAAAAAAATTGAATTAAAATGGATTTTTTTCATCAAAATTATGAAGTTAATTATTTTAACATAAACCCAATTTGAATAATTCCCAAATATTAAAAGAAAATTTTATCTACACCAGGAATAATAAAAAATGTATTGATAATGGGTTCCATCAATGACTTCTATAGAAGTCATTGGTCCTATGAAATGGATCTCAAACAGATATGCACCATATAGTTCTAAACATTCGTTTTCTTTTCAGGAAGGAGTTATCACAAATATTTATTTTGATAAAAATTATAAAATTCAACACTAAAATTTGAATAAAAATGTTTTTGGGTTGTTCTAAAAATGAATAGGTTTTGAATCAAGATGGAAACAAATTCTTTGACCTAAACGAAAGCCCTCCTTTTTATCAACATAAACCCAAAAGATGAATTGTGGGGTCCAAAAGAGACACATGGTCACATTTTAAAACTGCCTATAAGACACCTATTGTAGTAAAGCAAATTTGACTGGCAGTTTTGCGAACGGCAAAAATCTAAATGCTGTTTGTTAGTAACTTTGACTTATATTCCAAGTGAAAACAATTAATTAAATGTTTAATTAAAATAAATCAAAATTAAACTACATGGGGAATTATTCAGGGTATTCCAACTTAGTTGCACCAAAAGCGTAGCTTACTATACCAAATTGATCCTTGATTCTTCAAAGTTTAGTTTAGCCATGATAAAAAGGAGTAAATAACAGCAATAGAATGTCATAAACAGTGCAGAATAAGTCTGTTCACATTTCAGGCCAAATTTATACTGTTGAGATAGTGTCAAGACATATTTAAGACTGTCAAGAATGTGTCGAGACATATTCAGACATTATTTAGAATGTCAAGAATATGTCGAGACATATTCAGACATTATTAAGAATGTCAAGAATATGTCAAGACAGATCGAGACAAATTTAAGACAGTCAAGAATTGGTCGAGACTAATCCAGACTCTTATCAGATGATACAGGAAGTGTCGAAAAATTTTAAGACAATGTTCATACTGTCAAGACACTTGTCAAGAAAAATCAAGAACCTTCTTAGACAAATTCATACTATGTCAAGAATTTTTAAAATTATTTAGACAAATTAAGAATGTCGAGTAAAATTCATGCAAATTCAGACAAACACTGGTCTTTTCAGACTTTTGACTTTGTAGTGTTATATCTTTAAGTCTTTTATAGAGGGTCTTTTTTTTTCTTTTTTTTTTGAAATATCACCTTTAAATTTCATTCTTGATCATATTCTTTTGATAAAATATATAGGTCATCAAGAGAAATATTCGATTTGCAGAAGGGTTTATTTTTTAGGGCAACGAGAATTTACGATAACTTAAATTGGTCACAAAAGATTTTCTATATTTTTAAATTTTTATAACTAAATGTATCATGCTTTTAATGTTATCGAATGATTAATTTTTTTTTATATTCAACTTAGAAAATTTGAATATCGAACCGACTACTAGCAGCCAGTTGGATATTGAATATCGAATAACGAATAACGAACCGGCTGCTAACTTCACATACATGTGGTTAATCTAAATTACGTGTGGCATAAACTCTTCAAAGATACCAGGATTACAATTTTAAATTGTAAATGCTGGTAGTGTCTTATATTTTGTATAATTTTTGTTTTACTTGAATAGATGAAATCTTCATTCATTTTGTATATTTATGTCAACTATTTGTTTACATTCTTTGCAAAATAGGTTTGTTGATTTACTCTATATCCGATCATAACTAGACCCAACAAATCAATTAATTGATTAGAAATGGCATTTAACTAAACATTGATGCAGGGATAAGTATCATAACTGTCAGCTTATTGAGTGATTAAATAACTATTGAAGATCGATTTTTACAAATGGACATATTGAACGAAGTGCATATTGATATATTTGATCTAACATAAAAGTATAGCTTCATACAGTTATAGTTTAAGATAGGATTATAAAAAACCTGTGCAAAAAAAAAAAAAACAAAAACAAAATAGCAGCGAAAATGAAAACGACAAAAAAATGTTCAATTTCTTTTTCTCCTATTCGTTTTTGTAGCCTAAATAAAAGATTTTGTTTACGAAAGACACGAATGTCTTACAACAAAATCACACCAACATATATAATATTTTCCCGGAACATTATAGAGGTTTACAAAAGCAGGAAATTATATCAGTGTCATTTTCGTTTATTTAGTTTTCTTTTTCGTAAGGTGGAGGGGTGATAATTATCACCTCTACTGATTCGTCATTTCAATTCTATTACGCATTTTTTGTATTTTTTTTTTTTTTTTTTTTTTGTGTGTACAAGGGTTACTTAGAGATGGGGGTATAGCACTAACTTATTCATGCGAATTTAAAACGTCCACATAAGTGGTATAGGCGTAATGCATTTGAGGATTTTTCTTTGTTGCAGATAAAATATCCATTTTATCGTGTTGCTATTACGCGCGAACATTTATTTACACAAATATTTCTTGAATTTCCTGCAATTTGTTTGAGCGTACAAAGATTTCAAACCTGTTTTGGACACAGGTATTTGTTTTCAGTGAAAACCAGTCAAGAACTTTAATTTCAAAAATCTTCCTACTCCTTCCGCCTTCTTATATGAAATGGTGATACCCGCAAGAATATATGCAGTTGCCAAAATAATAATAACGTATTTACGTTAAAAATGAAAAGAAGAAAAAAAAAAACGACAGCATTATGTGTCAACACGCTTCACTACCTGCAATCTGTTTTTATCATATTTAGGAGACACACTTTTCATGGAAAATCAATTATGTTTGATGGTTTAATCCAAACAGTTTTCAAATATGACATCACAGTTAATTACATTATGACAAACATGTTTTTCGTTACATTATCCAACAATGCCTGTTTGATTGATTAAAAGGGGTATGAGTTAATACTTCTAATATTATTAGCGTGTTACATATACAAATTACAAGGTCTTTGTCTTACAAATTGTAAATAATGCATGTGTGCAATCGTTGACAAACAAAATAATTTAATTCTAAATTCCATTTTAAATCAGAGTAAACCATGAAAAAACGTTGATGACGGCACGGTCACATGACAAAATTATGTCTATGAGCTGATAAACAAAACAACGTCAGCCAATCAGAAGACGCGTTACACCCAAAATTAAATTATAACAAAATATTTAGCAAAATGTTATCGTTAATCTAACGGTCAAAAGAACAAAAATTCATTTTGATCATTAAGAAGCTTAATACTGCCTTTACAATAGAACGTGATTAAAACGTTCAGCTGATTTTTACAGAGTTACCTCCCTGTAGTGTTATGTACCACCTTAATCTAACGGTCAAAAGAACAAAAATTCAGAACAGATCCTAAAGATCTTTCGATAGAAAATTTAAAAACACAAACAATGATAAGAGATGTGTTATGATTCTAAATGATTCATCAGGGGAATAAAGATAAAAAAACAAAAATCCATGCAGATTAATAAAGTCCTTGTCTATTAAGTTTCTTTAATTTCCTGAAGTTCAACGTGCTTAAACTGTACCGTTGTGTTTGTTTACCATGTTTATTATGTTTCAATGTGTTAATACTTTTTGATCTACCGTTGGGCATTGGTGGCCTAGTGGTCGAAGTAGTTGAACTACTGTATCACTAGCCTGTCAACACTGAGGTCATGAGTTCGATTCCCGGACTTGACAGGTACACTTGACCCCAATTCTAATTGACTAGAATTGTAAGTTTTCCTACCGAAGTCGGTAGTTCTCTCCTAACCCAACCAATAAAAACTGACCGCTACAAAATTTCAAAATAGTGACGAAGGTTGCGTTAAACACTAATCAAACAATCAGGCAATCTTACAATTTGTTCGTTATTAAATAATTGTTATCTTTTTAAAACAGCAATACGCACTATGAAAAGTTGATCTTATATACGAAGGTTTTTTCTTTGATGCCCGTTTTCGATTTTCGCTCCATTAAAGAACTTTTCATGTGTTGCATTAAATTGATTTCATAATCCCTGAAAAAAGTCACATGTGTGACATTCGAGCATATTTATATCGGTTACATTAAAGTTCTTATCATTGCTTATATCAAATTGATATGTGATTCCGTAATTTTCATTTATGTGTAACTCAAAACGTATATGCAATATTTCAATGTGCGATGGGAAACTGTCGGTGATGTGAGTATATAAGACAAGATCGTCCTGTAGGACAAACTAGAGAAAAATTGTAACCAATTTTGAATCACCAAAAATGAAATGATATCACTGAGTTTCTTGACTTAAGACAGATACATGCAAATCAACACATATTTCAACGACGTTATAAAGAAACAAACTATTTGAAAAATGTGCTGCGTGCAGGAATTCTTACCTTAACAACTATCGCATTAACCCACCATTTGGACTTTAAACAAATCCAGTGGCCTTTATTCCCATTTTGCCCCCAATATTATGAATGAATAGAATATCATACTTGAGTTTAATCTGCATATTCTCAATAAAAAATTTTCAAAGGCTGTCCTACATTCAGATGCAGCATCTGTTCTTTGTCCTTCTTGGGAATCATCAATGAAAACAAACTGTGTATGATTTGAATCTAACGTCTCCTTAGTAGACAGTACTGGAATTTCAAGCCAACTACCGGATCTTTCTTCCATTCTTGTCCTAAACTTCTTTTGTTCCTTAGAGACGGACATCTTGTAAAAATGAAAAAAAAAAAAAAAAAAAAAAAAACAATTAGTATTTCTAATGTGTTGTTAGAGACATTATGCATGAGATTAAGAATGGCAACGGGGAATGTGTCAAAGAAACAAAAACCAGACTAAAGAGTCGAAAACAGCTGAAGGTCATAATGGGTTTTCTAAACTGCATGAAAATCCCTCATCCGGGAGTAAGGCTTCAGCTAACCCCTTAAATAATGTATAATAGTTCAGCAAAAAATGACGTCACACTGGACTCCGAAACATATGAATGAAGCAAAATAAAAAAAAAAATATTGAAGTTTAACAAAAGCCAGAGGTTCCTGACTTGGGACTGGCGCAAAAATGCGACGGGGTTAATAGATATAAGAAGATGTGGTATGAGTGCCAAATGAGACAACTCTCCATCCAAGTCACAATTAGTAAAATTAAACCATTATTGGTCAAAGTACGGTCTTCGACACGGAGCCTTGGCCAACACCGAAAAGCAAGCTATAAAGGGCCCCAAAAATGACTAGTGTAAAACCATTCAAACAGGATAACCAACGGTATAATATATATATAAATACGAGAAACACGTATGAGCCACATCAACAAACGACAACCACTGAACATCAGGTTCCTGACTTACGACAGGTACAACCAAACGAAGCGGTTTTGAACGTTTTATAGGTAACAACTTTCACCCTTACCTGAAACTATAGTGTAATATAACAGCATAGAAAGACACACTATAACATATCGATTGAAATGGCTTAACGCAATCAAAAGACATATTAATACAAACAAGTGAATATACACTGAACTAATAAATTTGACCTATGCCACAATGTAAATACAAAATAAATAAAATAAGGGGTGATATGTTAAACGATATCAAAAAGACAACCATGGCTTTGAACAAAATTCCGTCAAATAAAATAATGTACACAGGTAAATGAAAATAATGCATAATAAAAAATAAGCATGTTTTGTTTGATCTCAACCTTCCGCCTCTACCTCTAGTCAATGTTGAATAAAAAACAAACTGCAATACGCACAGAAAAATTCAGTTAAAAAGAAGTCCGAGTCCATTGTTAGAAAAAACTTAGCAAAATGACAATGATGAACACAAATTAACAAGGGACCACTAGAAATTACTGACATGCCAGCTCCAGATCTCAATTAGACTGTTTGAACGATTATGTCTTCATCATATGAAAATGAAGGACAATCCCTCCCGTAAGGGCTTAGTATCATACCATTATAAAATATACGAAAAAAACATATCATGCTAATAACTGGTTTTTACAATAAATATGTTTGTTTCCGACGCCAAGACCCTACACGTTTGTGTAAATCAATATTCAATCCAATTTTTTTTTATCTTTAATGACTTGGCAACAGTATCGTAAATATATGCATTCTGAGTAACTAAGTTTGTTTAAACGTTTTGTTAGATTTTATGGTGAAAGACGACATTTGTGTGCTTTGTATGGAATATTACCATAAAAGATGGGCTTTGAAATTTTTCCTAGTGTGTCAGTTTGTTTTGTTCACACATCATGGTCAATACAATGGAGTTTTATGCGATTGTCATACAAGTGAGAGGGTTAGCTAGTATATACAACATGGTTTAATCCACCATTTCCTACATAAGAAAATGTCTGTACTAAGTCAGGAATATGGCAGTTGTTATCCATTCGTTTGATGTGTTTGGGCTTTTTATTTTGCAATTTGATTGCGGACTTTCCGTTTTGAATTTTCCTTGGAGTTCGGTATTTTTGTTATTTGACTTTTTATTTGAAATAGCTGAACGTATAAGATGTCTGCACGTTTAATAATATCTACGAATGAAGTCATTATACCGATGATAAAAGTTAGTAAATGTTTTGACAAGTTTGTGATACCGAAAACCCTGATGTAAAATTTTTTCAGTATTACAGATAATTCTTTCGTTAAAATCAATTACATTGTTACATACACGACCGAAGATAGAATATATAAACACCATAAGATGTAGCCAATGGAACGTCATTATCTAAAACCGGAAAATTAACAATAAGAAATTTAAAGTCATCTCTTTTATCGTAAATGTTAGTATTAAGCTTCCCGTTAAAGATATCGATATCAAGATCTAGGAAAGGTTATGTTCAATGTTAGTATTATCTTTTTTTTTTTAAAGTCAGATCAGCAGGATAAAACTCTTTAGTGTACATACTGAAGTTGAAATTAATGAGAGCCAATATATCGTCCAAATATCTAAAAGTATTATTAAATATTTTATCAGATGTTGTTAAGATGAGCTGATATTAGTCATAGATTGTAACTTGTAACTATACAGAAAAAGGTTCACATCAAATGGTGCACAGTAATTCCCAATAGGAATTCAAGTGCAGTTGTCATATTAAAGCATGTTTTCTTTAAAAAGAAATACACAATAAAATACAATTTCGTGTTTACATGCAAGGGCATGCATATTTGATTTTTATGTCTTTTTTCCCCGATAATCTAGAACCTTGTTTAAATCTGTTCCTGTATGATCTTCAAATTTATTTTCATTTTGCTTTCTATATGTTTGTATTCAACAACTACTAATTATTTTTTTGGATTCATACCGATCGTCTGGCGAAATACATTATAACAATTGTGTTTTACATTAGTTGATCTATATTGTTTAAATATGCATTCTTTTATTTGAGTTCATAAAACGTAATTTATTATGATGAATGTATTCATGTTGCCAATTGCGAGGTTATATCAAGTATGGTATATTCATATACGATTATTTTCCTTTATTGTTTTCACATTGAACAGATGTATTTTACAACTTTAAGATTACAACTGTGTGAAAAACATGCATATATACTACCGATAATATTATATGTCTTAATATGGAGGAGAATACGTGCGCTGTCTATGAACTCGATAAGAAAAAGTGTAACCTTTCCTTTTATCTATGTACATAGTGTACATAACAAAGTTAACGTTCTTTAAAATTACGCATCAGAACTGTTGTTAAATGCATGTTACACAAACCTATTTAATAATACCAAATATTAAACTCTTTAGCCGAATTATTCTTCTTTTGTGTAATAGGTTTTCTTAACATAAATGGAAAATAGCATACATTTATGATGTGTTTTGCTTTACAGACCATTTAAAGTATTTCATTTCTATAACACGATTGCTTAAATATTTATTTCTATTACTTCATGCAGTACTCTCTGCGACAAAAGTCCAACAATCGGAACGTGTAAGTCTTCTAAAGTTATATATTCATCAACAGCGTCTTCAATAAACTGCACTACCCTGATTCAATTCCACAAGTAATAATCCAAGATCCTAAAAATAAAAATATATAAAAGTACATCAGTTAACCATGATCAGCATGAAATTCAAAACACAACACCAAGTCATATGAAAATGACAGATGTCTCGCTGTTAAGGAGATTTATAAATGTTCTATGTTTTATCAGTAATATTCAAAGTCAACATTTGAAAGCTTTAAGAGTGAAATACGTGAACATTTGACAAATTCTATGATAAAAACAACATAAAAAGAATATCCTTGACCTAACATAAACGTTTCTGG
This sequence comes from Mytilus coruscus, assembly GCA_017311375.1. NCBI lineage: Eukaryota > Metazoa > Mollusca > Bivalvia > Mytilida > Mytilidae > Mytilus > Mytilus coruscus. The sequence goes on along the minus strand of CM029597.1, from coordinate 76,269,858 downwards.
ATTTATTGATTGATCGTTAACTCTTTGGTCGGAGTCAAAAGCACTGATCGACATATAATTTATTTTTGTGGATAATTCTAATTACCAATTTATCAGCGAAGATTTTTACTGAAATATTTGTTATAAACCATGTCAGTACAGATGCACTGACTACTTAGCTGATGTAACCTTGAGGACTAGCAGTCTAACAGTGTTTATTTTTACGATCCCGAATTAGTACGTGAGAACAACACGTTTTAAACATATGTGTCAGAAGTTCTTTTTTGGATTAAAATTCATTTGGAATCGAATATATGTAAAACATGTATAAAAGAACAACAATTATAAATTAAATATAATCATGTGATGCATTATACTTCTTTTGAATATATATATATAAAACAAAACAGTTTATACAAAAAAAAAAAAAAACTCACAATTAAGAAAACAATTCAGCGCGTGGTGTATTAATCTACGAACGTGCTTTAAAAATATGTACGAACTGTTTTCTTTGTACTTGCCTAGATACAATTTAGATGATTCTATTTTAAAGTATGAAAATATCGTTTTATATTGCATATTCTTTGACGTTTTCTTAAATAAAAACCAATGGATAATGAAGATTATAAGGTACTATTTGTATTATATTTGTCTTTTTGTTTTTGTTTCATTTTCTTTTCTGTTTTCATTTATATGTTGTCGCTTACTATATTATATGTTGTTGATGATATAGCATTTTCTTATATGTTTATTGCACTAAACGTATTAAATTTGCATTTAGTTTGACATTAAATGAAATATATAAAGAAGTCCTACGGTGTCATTCCCAGCTTCCACATGACAATGTTCTTAAACTTTGCTACCCCATGTCATTTGAGAATGTTCAAATGTCATATATGTAGGTGAGATCTTCACCTAAATACCTTATATATATACAACTCGTCTAAACATCAGCCCAACAATGTTAGATCTGTAAATTTGCTTTCGCAATTTTTTTGTTCTTCCCTCGCCGGGATTCGAACTCATGCTACTGAGATATCGTGACACCAAATCGCCTGCACTGTATCCGACACGCTAGACCACACGACCACTTAGGCTTCACAATAATAAAGTTTTCGGTGGCCGGGTGCTACCTTTCCTCGTCAGTTTTAATCTAGCGTCGTAATACAGTACATGATATATAAAGCATGAAGATGGAATTGTTACAGATCAGCTGAACTATCTATTGTAAAGGATCCTACAAATTAATGCAAGATACAGTCACAGAAATAATTATATTTATAAGTACGTCTGAACCAGTGACAACTCTACAACAGATTTCTATATACTGTTGATCATGTCAAAATATGTCAGATAGCACATAGAGTAAGTCTCGATGCGATTTTCTAACCCATTGTCATTTGAGATTATATTTTGAGATTTGAGAAGCACATTATCTAGATTCCCACGCCTACACCATATATATTCTGGATGGTCAAGGCAATATGATAAACAGTGTTAGTTCCCAGAGGTTCAAATGAGAATGTGTTCTGAGGGACACTTTACATACATTTTTGCCTGATAAGATAGAAGTAAAGGATTTGAACGACTTAAGAAGACGAAAGAACACCACAGCTATCATGAATAGACAATAATAGTCAACATACGGCTTCCAAAATAAGAAAACAAATAAGAGATCAAATTACAAGCTGTGATTGACCGCTAGTCTAGACATGGTTAGATCGTCTCACTTTAGAAAATCATTTGCTTACACAAACACGTTCTTTCCGATGATCAAACACCGTGGTTTGCAAGAATTGTATCAAGCACATTAATATGTAGTTAAAATTCTCCATTCAACTGTTTAACACTTTCTACTTTTTTTTTTGTGTAACCGAAACAAAGGATATGCGGCCCTTTGTACATAAAACGCAGAGCAATAGATTCATAACTTCAACACAATCATTCTTTTGGAACATGCTACTTATATTATTAGTATCCAGCTTTCAAGTAGCACAGTATCGACCCAGTGATAAAACAGAAGTTACTGTTTTTAAATGTGGGACGTACAGAGCTTTTTATGGATTGTATAATTGTATAATCAAGATACCAAAAACTCGTTAATTTGGAAGGCAACAATGTATTCATATATGAATATTATGTATTTGACCTACTGTAACCTAAAATAAGGAATCAAAATAACCTTACATCAACCTTGCTTGAGAAAGTTGGAGCCTTTCTTTAAAAGTCTAAATGACTGATAAGGAGGTTTTAAAAGTCTAAAAGGTAATGGAGAACATATATTTTCCGACATCATATACAAAGAAGTTGAAGATACCAAAATGACATTCGTATTTCAGTCTTCAAAAACGAGGGTCTCCTCATATGTGACTGAAGAGTAATTAGATCCTGCTCCATATATGGCAAACATGGTGTTGTTCATGGTGAGTACAAATTCGTTGATGATGCAAAATCCGTAATTTCAAAATCGAAGGAAATAGGTCATGATTGTTGGTACAATAATTTGAACAATTGGTTATAATAAACAGGTTGGGATATATTCAATTGAAAAAAAAAGAAAAACAAATATCATTATATTTATATTTCAACGTTTTATTCAGGAAATTGATATAATTTGATATTAATATGGTTACAAGCTGAATCGAATTAGTGTAAAATTTGTTTTTTTTTAAGTTACACTTACTGTTCATACAGAGTATGTCTTTGCCGAAGGGGGCCTCGGTAGTTACTACTGTAATTACTAGCCAGTCAACACTGAGGTTGTGAGTTCGAACCCCTCTCGTACGAGTGCACTCGACTCCAATCTTAATTGACTAGGATTGTCAGTTTTCTATCGAAGGTCGGTGGTTTTCTCCGGGCACATCGGCTTCCTCCACCAATAAAAAGTGGCCGCCATGAAATAGCCCAAAAGCGGTGCTTAAAAGTGGCGTTAAAACACAGAAAATCAAATCAAGACTATCTGCAAAGCTAACGGAAATAAAATCCCTAACATGGAAAGTGCAGTCCTAGTTTTGAAAACTCAGTCTGCAAAGAACATAAAACATTAAATTGAGTGACACACAAAACTGGATACTATTTAATTGCAATCGTAAATGAATAAGCAAAAGATGTAGCTTTTTTTTATATAATTTTGAAATTTTACCTGTTTTTGTGACTGCATTGATCAAATTTCTTTTCAACTTGAGCTTATCTTTTATGTTGAACTGATGGTGTACACCTGTTATTGATATTATTGCCTCAGGTGGATTTATTTTCCAACGTTCCGACAGTTCGCTTCGCAGAAGATCTGGCTTTTCAGGGATTTGAGCAAACTGAAATAGAATGTTAAATGAAAATATTTAATATATTCAAATGTCCGTCACGAACTCAGAGTATATTTAAGAAGGTAAGGAGGGGTCGTAACCAAGTGGTAGATAGCATTTTGTCTAAAATGCAGACAGTTATCCTTATTTTTCATGTATACGCAAATGTAGTTGTGATGGTTTTACATTGACATAGTTATCGCTCATTTCAGAAAACCTTATTAAGAATTATTGGTTTTCATAAAGGAAGACTATTGTGTAAACTGGGAAACGTTCAGTCAGGGTAAGTTTATTTTATGTAAAGACTAAAGCCACGTCCATACTGCCAATGTGAAACATTTTTTGTGTACACAAGTCGTATTGTTTACATAGAAATAAGAAGATGTGGTACGAATGGCAATGATACAACTCTCCATCGAAGTCACTATGTGTGAAAAGTGAACAATTACTGTTGAAAGTACGGCCTTCAAAACGTCAAGTCAAGAGCCTGTAGTTAAGTTGTTGTCCTTGGTGCATGTGTGTCATATTTGTTAACGTATATTATTTTGTTATAAATTAGACCATAAGTTTTTTTAATTTAATTTGGTTCGTATTTTTTTGCCTTTTATAGCCGACCTTACGGTATTTTTTCTCATTGTTGAAGGTCGTACGGTTGCCTATAATATCGTTCATGCACTTTATTTGAACTTTAGATAGTTGTCTCATTGGCAATCATACCATCACTCCTTATGTTTATATAGTATTTACCTCTATTTCATTTGGGCGTGAGGAGAATCATCTAATTGGCAATCATACGGTATCTTCTTATCATTATAATATAGTACTCACAAACACTTCCCGAAATTTTGATTTCCTCTTAAGTAAAAAGGATGAATCTGGAATTTCTGTACTTCTGTAACTATAAAAAGAAGTGAAAACCACATTTCAGTTGTTTGAAGTAAAATAATGATAAGCAGTAATTTTCCCTTAAATGTGAACTATTTGGATGTAAGATTAATTAATGACATACGATAAAATAAAAAAGTTATTTCCAATATAGTATAACCGACTGAGTTCAAATAATATACATCTGCTACCCAATTATTAATCGTTTTATAGTTCCTATGCAGCATCAGATGTAGGTTTTAAAGCGTAATTCTTAACAAAAAAGAGTTATAAGTTCAAAAAGTTATATCATCGATAATTACAACAACTACTACTATTACTACTACTACTGCTATTTTATTTCTTGTACCACAAAAATACTACTACTAAGTATGATGATCGATATTCATAGTCTCTTAATGCGCTATGTGTGCCAATAACAATAAGCATGTGTCGAAGTTTACAATAAAAACATTTTTTATTCATTGTAGCCACAATACCGTCCTGCTTTTATTGTTGATAATTTGAACAGGATTGGAGATATAACAAACATTTTAGATAGTTTGAACACATACCATTTATAGACCAGATATGTTTTTCAGAAACCATAAAGCCAAATATATTTAGCAGAAATACGTTATTAAATCTATTAGGAAAATGATTAAAGATACAGAAAGGCTAGAACGGCTCTTCAATTAATTCACGTCAAACGTATGATAAAGAGAAGTTCAAATTTAAATTCAAAAATACTAAAATGTATGCATTATTTTGACACCATTACAAAATGGTATGCAATTAAGTTTGGTAACGCAGTATTTGTTAGAATTGTTTGCATATTTTTTCAATGAATTCTGCATAAAAATTACTGCTCAAAATTAAACGGATTTATCTAAACAAAGGTATACACTGCTAAAAGATACCAAAGGGGCATTCAAACTCATCAGTCAAAAATAAACTGACAAAGCCATGGCTTAAAACGAAAAGCCCAACAGAAAAACAATAGTACAAAAAACACAACATAGAAAATTAAATACTGAGCAACACGAACCTCACAAAAAATGGGAGTTATCCCAGGTGATCCGGAAAGGTAGGCAAATCCTGCTCCACATGTGGTACTCGTGGTGTTCCTCATGATAGTTGCTTTTTTTTTTGGTTTTATTTTAGTCACGGCATATTCAATTTATATTCGACTTATGAGTTTGTATGTCCCTTTGGTATCTTTCGCCTCTCTTTTTATCCGGCAGATTCATTTGTATACGAAAACACTCAAATTTCGTGCATTTCGTCGTTAAAGATAAACCAAAATTTAAATGTTCAATAATGTACAAATTTTTATATACTAGTATGTCAAATGTTGAAGAATAACGCCCGTCATATCCCGAGGGTCGTTTCTTTGTCAATAGATTTATACCATGAATTAATACCCAACATTTACATAGAAAATGAACTGATACATTGAAATGTTCTCATTGAAGCCTGATATAACTTGCAATTTCTACCGCAACGTCAACTTTAGTGATCTTTTAAATAATAACCGTTAAATATTTACCAAGCATTAGATGTGTATGAAACCTCTTCTGATGAAGCTTTTCAACCAAGTTCACACACGGTAAAGTCTCAAAAAACTCGTTTGGAATTTTACTGACGGTTATCAGATATTGTTTCTGCTTTGTCAAACAAATCTATCTTAATTATTAAAATTGTAATATTCGAGACCGTTTGAAGAAATTCACATTAGTCAATGGTTTCAAATTTGGTTTTGAGTCATCAATACATCTAAGGCGACTGATTTCACTATTAGGAACTTGTGGACATATTTGGAATATCTCCGGTGGTGATGTACCGCATAATCTTTAGTTTCAGCGTAGTGTTTGTGCACATTGAACAAAACATGTTTTACTATTTTACTACATTCGTTTTTTTTTTTTTTTTTTTTTTTTTTTTTTTTTTTTTGTTGTTGTTGTCGTTGTTTTGTTTTTTTTTTAATTTGGATAAACGCATTTTTGATACGTAAATTATTACTAGTTTTGCAATATACATTAGTTCTTGATAAGTACCCGTATTGAGTGATAACTATTTTATATTCTTTTGTTGTCTTTTCTTACAATAGCAAATACATGTACATTACTTGATCTCTTTTTTTGTCTTTCGATTTTTACGTCCGTTGTCCATTTCTCAATTTGCAAACCACCTTTATTGTATTCCTTTTGGCTTCTGATTTGTACTTGGTTGTCTGTCCTGGTGTCTTTTAGTGTTAATTCTCCATTTCCCACTATTAAGAAAAAGATTTTGTTTAAAGAAATATATTCGTGATAGGCATTTACTATGGGTAAATCAGCTTAGGCCCGATTTAATCTAAATACTGTATATTATATCTTTTTAGCGAGTGTTTATGTTCGTGCATTTGGTATTGCCGAAGAATTTGCGTGCATTTAATTTCTTAGTATGTCCGATCATATCAAATAATAAACACTGGAATATTTTAATGTTCATTAATAATAAACATAATAAAGAAAGACTATTCAAATATCAAATCAATCATCTGTTCGATGTAAGTAAGTTGTTAATTACACAACAAAGCTTTCATATGAGTTCTTTTTTTTTTTGTTGTTGTTTATTTTGTCATTTTATTCTTATCTGCTTTTCTGTGTAGATTAGTGGTTATGTTTTAACAGGTTCAAAGTCCAGTTGAGGCTATGTAATGTAAACAAGATTAACGTACATAGATATTGGAAGATGTGGTGTGAGTGCCAATGAGACAACTCTCCATCCAAATAACAATTTATAAAAGTAAACCATTATAGGTCAATGTACGGCCTTCAACACGGAGCCTTGGCTCACACCGAACAACAAGCTATAAAGGGTCCCAAAAGTACTAGTGTAAAACCATTCAAACGGTAAAACCAACGGTCTAGTCTATATAAAAAACGAGAAACGAGAAACACGTATAAATTACATAAACAAACGACAACTACTGTACATCAGATTCCTGACTTAGGACAGGTGCAAACATTTGCAGCAGGATTAAACGTTTTAATGGTACCAAACCTTCTCCTTTTTCTGAAACAATAGTATAACATCACAACATAGAAAAACACACGATAAAACATCAATTGGAAGGCTTAACTCAATCAAAAACGTAAATTAACACACTATGAACGAATAAATTCGATCTGAGATACCTGAAAGTAAGTACATAGTTAATAAAATATTAGGGACAAACATTCAAGGCCAAAAAGCAAACAAACAAGTCCAAATAAAGCCATGGCAAGACACCATCGCGAAATATTTAACCCTTAGAAAATAATAACTTTTGAAAAAACCGGTTTTCATAATATATACAGGTAAATGAAAAATAACTTTGTCGTTGATATTAATTCAAGGGTTTTATATTAGTTTTTATTCTGCGTTTGTTTTTTCGCGTATTTCGACCTAATTTATTTACAAAACAATAAACGAAAAAACAAATATGATATATTGTACCATAAGATAATCACTGAATTACTGGCTCCTAAATTTGGACAGGCACATACAGAATGAGGTGGGGTGAAACAACTATAAGTATAGCTCCTAATTGAGGACAAGCACATACATAATGTGCAGCGGTTAAACATGGCACTAAACCATCCCCTTAACACGAGGCAGTGACGTAGAATTACAACATACGAACAAACTATAAAAGTAAGTTGAAAACGGTGTAAAATCTCATATCGATACAAAGCACACAACAAAAAATAAAAATAACACAAAAGAAACAAAGAACCAATCTTAGAGTACTCGCAAACTAGATCAGAGCCAATAGCAATTAATAAAATAACCATTTTCCGTTAACTAAGATATCAATTAGTGAAACAAATGTTGGATTTATGATTTATAGTAAAGACGTTAGTAAAAACAGTCCTAAAAAACTTGAAATTATATGTACAAAATGACCTTTCAACGTAAGTGATTTACTTTGAAAGTTAATAAATATGATAAAATCTTTCAGCATCTTCAGACAAAGTAGAGTTGGTTTTTTGTCGACTATAATAAGAAAGTACTTTTTGGTATAATAATAAGTAGTTTTATATACTTTGCTCTCAATTTTCAAGGGATTGAGCGTTACTTCGGTCAGATCTATTGAAATAAGTGTTATTTTATTACCTCTATTTCAAACGCTTTGATTGTAACCACAAACAACATATCGATGTCGCTAATACTTGTATTCATAACTATTTGTTTTTTTATTTCGATTGATAACCGTGTTCGTGTCCGTGTCAAATTTTACATTTCTATCATATAGAAAGTTTTGAGATTAAGAAACAGAGCTAACGCGGAAATCTAAAAAAAAAAAGTAAAACAAAGCAACACACTTAAACAAACAAAGACATTAAAAACATTACACACGCCTTTCTTTTACTTAAAAAATTGAAAACAACACGTTTAATAATTTCATGCGTCCGAAGCGCTTTTCTGGATTAACCCTCATCAGGAACGCTCAATGCCAAACATTTGAAATCCGAGGGATGTATAAGTACCGAAACAGTTGAAGAGCTATATGACAAAAATACCAAAAACAAATAGCCAAATTCATCTAAGGTCAACTTTGCCGGAGGGAGTTGAAACTTTAGCTTCTTTATAATTTCAACATTTATAAACGGACAATTTTAGAAAAGTTTGTTATAAATCAAGTCAGTACCGAAGTACTGACTACTAAGCTGATGATACCCTCGGGGACTGATAGTCCACCAGCAGAGGTATCGACCCAGTGATGTAAAAAATTGAAAACAACACGTTTAATAATTTAATGCGTCCGAAGCGCTTTTCTGGATTTGATTTCTTTAAAAAAAGGCAAGAACAAAATCAAACCCGTATCAGGTTAACATTCCTCATGTTATTTAAGAAACGCCTTTCAGAAAAATCGGTTTGATAAACTAACATGCTGAAGAACATTTTCATCCTTATATCACAAGTCATTTGCACTATTTCTATCTGCCATCTGTATGTAGCACGCACTTATATAAAGAAATATAATGGGAACTCGAAATATGTTAGAAATACTGCAATTTGTTTTCATAACATCTGTTCAGCGTTTATGTAATTCCTATGAAATTCTTCATAATGTCGTGGATAATTGTTACCAATGAAATTCGGATAACATTGTTAACATGTGTTTAAGCGTAGTTATAATCATAATGTTTGAGAGATATAGTCGTTCAAATTTTTACATTTTTACTTGGTCGAGATAACGTGTAAATAACATTCTACGAAATGTGGATGGAAGAAGCCGACTATGCGGTATGCTTAACTCAATGTTGAAGGCATTGTGGTTGCCTATAATGACTTTATCGACCTCATTTGAACCTTGTTTAATAGTTCTTTCTTTGGTAATGATACCATATCTCATTATTTTTATATTATGTAATTGATAATGCATATATTTAAGTCTTTCTAATCGTATGGCGGTCTTTCGTTGACGAATAATGACATTCAAGGTGTGTAATGCGACAAAAATATATTAGAATACGTTATCTGACTTATATGCGGTCACAAAGTTTTATTTTCTGCAAAGATTTACATGAAATTGTATCCCATTTCACCGACCACAAAGTTGAAACTCTTTTGTCTATTCAATTAGGTTTGTTCGACTTTGTCAGCATAAGAGCTATACAGAGGGACACTTTTTATGCATAGAGTCACTCATGCATTTAGTGAGTTCATAGGCACGTTATCGTATTCCTTGTGACCCAGTTCCCTGGTCTTATAAATATGATTGATATGAATTTTTTTTCTTTTTTCATTGAAATAATAGTTATAAAAACGTTAGTTTGACCATAAATAGTGAAATTATATAAAGTTGCTACACATTTATTGACTCCAGAGAGAAAAAAGAGTAAATGTTACCATAAAATATATTTGTAAATGAACCTCTGTTTAGTTTGCTTAGTACTTCAACTGAAATCGTAAATGGTGTCGAAATAAATCTATACGGTAGATTGTCTCGTTTCACTTCATCTTCATCTTCAATGAATTTGTTCACATTGATTGTTGATGGCGAAAAGTTATATAAAACATATTGTATCGTGTGATCAATTCTTTGGTCTACCCGAATATACCTTTACGCAAATGAGCACGATAAGAAAGTCCAATATTTGACTTAAAATGTAAGTTGACACGAAAATTCAAAACGATGCAAAATCTGTAGTATATATACAATTGATTAGTTCAGAAAAAAAAAAAAAAAAAAAAAAAAAAAAAAAAAAACATGATTACGGAGGGCGAATGGGTTGTTTTCATGAATGAACGCTTATTCTTTGTGTCTCTAACTTAAACTATGTGTTGATCCTTTTTCAAAAATAAAAGCCTTTTCTTAATTACATGTAGAAAGTATTGTACGTGAGTTTGAATAGCCATGTTATGATGTTTAACGATGCATTAATAAATCAAAGTTTACATGAACTAATTGGTTAAACAAATAACATATATAAGATTAACACGTCTGTCTTTAAATTATAATGTATCTGAATATTATCCGTGATTTATAAAATAAGACATGCGAACTTATTTCCAAGTATATATATATATATAAAAATATGTTTTTGAAATTTCTAGGAAGAAACCTAATTCTATCACATCACGATCTACTCGCAATAGGTGTAATACCACCAAATCATAGTACGTCACATCCGGAAAAAGGGTCGATAAAACATATTTCTTTGAATTTGACAGTTGTAGGAAATCAATCCTACATTTCACTCTAGTAAAAAAAAAATGAGTCATAAACATATATCTTGGGTGTTTTATTTGGTGTTTCTATAGAATATTTTGGAAACTTGAGGTTACATTTTTACTAAAGCTTGTACGCAGAGAAAAAAGGGGTGCAATTTGATTGGTTAACTTCCGGTGATGGTTATTTTCTTATATGCAATGAAATGTTATGTGAAATTTTGTCTATAGTACTAGACAGGATAAAACTTTACTCATGCAAAGTGTTTATCTATCTGAAACAAAGCTAAATTCTGCACAATTTTTTGAAAAGTACAAATTTAACAAAGACTAATAGGGGAAAATCAATGGTGGTATTACACCTATTATGGGAAGCTGAAAATGCACCTTTGACCTTGTGTGTACTCTCATTTGTTAACATTCCATGCTATTTCACTGAAATTTTACAAAAATGAAATATTTTGAGTGGATTGAGTCTCCAAAACATATTTTATGAGAAAATTGCCTTGAAATAGGACTCCACCATGAATATTAGTATACAGACCAAGTCATACTTAGTGTTTTGGAGATCTTTTTCTGGCTTTTTCTCCTTATTTCTTATTTTTGCTGTAACAGAAAACATTTTCCTAAGTTACACTTTAATAAATATATAGTTATTAGTAAATGAAATTATTTTTGAAGAAGTAACAACAAATTATTCACTAAAAGGGATGCGTTTATGCCCCTCTCTGGAACGCGGCATAAATTTAAGTTTTACGTTAGGACTTATTGAAACCTCCTTGGAGTCAGTAAACTGTTATATGGATAGTTCATTCAGCTTGATTACTTCAATTACTCATTTATTTTCACATTTCTTTAATAAATGAGTGAAAGTTACCCCAAAATTTTTATTTATTGGCCTAAAAAGTTAAAATTTTGAGGTAATGAGAGGTATAAATGAACCAAAAGACAAAGATATCCATGAGTGGTATTTATCATCCTAGAGTCGTCTTTTGTATCATATTCAACTGGTTGTAGGCAGATGAGATAAATATTTGATCATTAATTGGTCCACACTATATTCTATCATGATGCAGCTTGATTTGAATTTTTCGAAAAAATTTTGATCGAATCGCTGTAGATGTCGTCTTACATTATACTAGGTTTTTCTCAAACTATTGAACTGATTATGAAAAAACTTGACAGTAATGCTTGAAATAACCAGTATTACAAAGGGAAAAAAAAATCACAGTCAGTTTATCTAACAAAAAAGTCTTCTTTAGGTGTTATACCACGAAATCATAGTACGTCACATCCGGTTGCATACGAAAAAGGGTCGATAAAAAATATTCCCTTGACTTTGATAGTTGTAGGAAATTAATCCTATATTTCATTGCAGTAAAAAAAAAATGAGTCATAAACATATATTTTGTCTATAGTACTAAACAGGATATAACTTTACTTATGCAAAGTATTTCGTTATTTGAAACAAAGATAAATTCTACACATTATTTGAAAAGTGCAAATTTAACACAGACTAATAGGGGAAAATCAATGGTGGTATTACACCATTAGGATTATCGATTTAACATTTGTAAAGATACAAATATGTAGTAAAACAGATAACATGGATAACATTATACTATATTTATACAATAAAACATGGACAAATTAAATACACGGTAAATGAATAGCTGACATCACGGCAATAGTTGAAATTTCTTTTCATTACCTTACATTCCCATAAAATAATGAAACAGGTTTTTTTTAATACTTATATGCTCTCTTGATTTTTTATTTACACATGCATATTTACGATTGTCGTATTATATGTTCAAAGGAGATATTCAATATTTTCTTGGTTTATTTGATGCTTACTGTATGTTTGAAAGGGCTAGGAGCCGTTGTAGGGAGGTAAACTTTTAAAATCGAGCCTGAATAAACAAAGTATGTTTAACCCTCACCCCCACCCCTACATTTTTTGACATTTTTTTTTATTATTATTATTATTTTTTAAAACAAGAAAATGGTTATAAAAACAATGAAAACAACACGTCATTAATTTCATGCGTCCGAGGTACTTTTCTGCAATAGTCTTCATCAGAAACGCTTAAATCCGAAAGCCGAGGATGTATCAGAACAGTTGAAGAGCTATATAACCAAACAGTACCCAGAACATAGCCAAATCAATCTGAGGTCAACCTTACCTGAGGAAGATGGAACCTTAAGTATTTTATAATTTTATAAATTTTGTAAACAGACAATTTTAGAAAGGTTTGTTATTAATCAGTTTGTACCGAAGTATTGACTCTTAGCTGATAATACCCTTGGACTGATAGAAACAAGCAGAGGTATCGTCTCAGTGCTGTGAAAAAAAAAAAAAAAAACAACATGTCATGCGTCCTAAGCGCTTTTCTGGAATTAACTTCATCAGGAACGCTCAAAGCCGAATATTTTCAGGCCGAGAATGTATAAGAACCAAAACAGTTGAAGAGCTATATAACCAAAAAGTAACTAAAACATAACCAAGAAAGGTCAACTGTGCCCGAGGGAGATCAAACCTTAGTTTCTCTATAATTTTAAAATTTATAAACGGACAAGTTTAGAAAGGTTTGTTATTAATCTCTCAGTACCGAAGTACTGATGATACCCTCATGGAATGGTAGTCCACCAGCAGGGGTATCGACCCAGTGCTGTAAAAATGAAAGCAACTCGTTATTAGTTTCATGCTACCGAAGCGCTTTTCTAGATTAACCTTCACCCGGAACGCTCAAAGCCGAAAATTTGAAAGCCGAGGATGTATATGCCATTAACTAATTTTTAGACAGTAGTAAAAATTAAAAGGTTATGTTTTTGCATGTCACTTTTAGCAGTTTACCCCCTTTCTGAATCTACTACTACGTCATTGAAACGTAACAAAGTAACAAAAGAACGGACTGGTAGTAACCAGCCTATAGCTAATGGGCAATTTTAACATCTGACATTGTTCCAAATACTCGTACAGAAAAACTAAAGGACAACTTGGACAATGGTTGTAACCTCTGTTTTGTATCTAATACATAACCTTGCCAAAATCTCAATTATAAGGATAAGAAAAAAACACTACATTTCTTCAAATAAGATGTAAATGATATCAATAAATGTTCAGTTACATTATAAATATTATAACAATAGATAACATTAAAGATACATTATGTTGACAACGAAGGGACAAACATCATTTATTGTTTAAAATTGCAATCTTGCCTTCAAATTTTAGAATAAGTCGGACTTTTTAGATGTTAAATTGTATGTTAAAATTGTTGAACAAAAGAGACTCACGATGAAACAAGACAGACACAATAAAAACTAAGTTAGTTAACTCGTAGGACGTTTGTTATAATTCCTTTGTTAGTTTGATAGAAGTACCGAACAGTAAAACATGAAATTATGAAACGGGTCATACAAACAACACACATTTTGTTAAATAGTTCCCCGAGATACTTTTGATAGAAGGTAAATATACAAAATGCTGCAAAAAGATTTAATATATTTTTTCGCACCTCTAGATATGAGTTTTACCATAATGGAATGAATGAAGCAGATTACCTCGAATATGTTCTCTCTCGTTGCCAAAAACATTTTGTTTTCATTTATTACTTAAAGAATGCAAATGTTTGTCGAGGTTTACTTCAACATGTTCAGCAACATATCAGATGTAACTTTCGGTATATGATATATATGTGAATATACCCCCAGTTTATATTCAGGTACGATATATGGGATATGTGTTGGCTCTGTATTCTTAAGGCTATGGTGTATTTTGCATCTCCTTAATACAACAATTTATGAATTCCATGTGTCCTACAGGCTTTTTTGGATTTAATTCATCTTTTAATCTCCAAGCCGAATATTTGAGACTCATTGATACACAAGAACCGACACAGTTGATGAGCTGTATGACCGAAAAGGGACCTATATATAATAGCCAATCCATCTAAGGTCAACTGTACTTGAGGAAGTTTAGGTGTATGTCTTCGGTCATCTTTAAGAGGAGTCAATACATTTTCAGGGGAGAAAAATATCAACGCCGTAATGAAGTTTCCATGTCCCGTTTTTATTTGATTAGTTTATAATGATAGTTGTAATACATGTAATAGTAGAATCTTACTTCAAGATTTCCGAACTACATTTTTTAATTGGGAAGATTAACATAAAATAGAATTATGTTGTTGTTTTTAAATGGAACATCAAACGAAATATTCGTGTTTGCCAGCATTTTTAATTATTTCGCTCTATATGTACAATTAAGACACATTGGTCTAGTTTTTTCTGTTTATTAGAAACTGATTTACCAGCAATTGTGGAAACAATTTTGATAACCTAAAACATCACGGTACCACATACTGTTTATGATTTTTTATAATTTATGCAATAAATCAATAAATGCTGACTTATATAAAATATTAGAAAAATAAACAATTAAAAAGGGAACATATCTACAACTTCTTCTATTGATATCATGAATATTGTTGATATAAGACAACGTAATAATAGGTCTCATGGCAAACGTATCAATCGAAATCAACGAATTAAACATCGTATAAATTATACACTTGATAATATTCTATCTATATTTAAAAACAACGGTAGGCATCAATTATTATGTAAACTGGATCAAACACCAATTTTTAAATTACATGATATTTTCAAGGAGTGCGATACAATCTCTTTCTTCAGCCCACTCTATGAATATTCGCGTATAATTACAGCTTTTTGCCACCATAGGCTTTTTGCCACCATATTTTAACAGAGATATTGATTATATCAACTTGTTGAGTATATTTAATGACTCTATCGTTCAAAAATTTATACATCCTTATTTTGATAACACAGAACCACCTATTATTTCGTACACCTACAAAAAAAAAACAAAAAAAAACAGCTGAAGTTTAATTTTTAACTATACGTTGGAAACATCAGACGTCAATGTAGAAAATAATACTCCTTTAACTCGAAACTGTGAATTATTACGGGGACCTCAAGACAGATAAATTAGAAATTTTTGAAAAGGACGAAAATATCGTCCTCCATCTAAAATAGAGTGGGAACAGTGTCGTCAGGTCACAAAAGACGCTCTTTCCTCGTTTTGTAAAAATTGGTATAAACGGAAAAATCTGATAAAAATCTCTTGATTCTTATTAAAATAAATGTATGAATGTTGTGGATATTAGAATATCACATTTTGAAAATAATTCATAAATAAATAAAAGAGTACATAATACGCCTATTTCCAGAATAAGAGATAAACTTCAAGAACTTTCAAAGCGGTTTGTGTTTGTACCGACCGACTAAGCAGCCAACAATGTGGTGGTGGTATGCCGTAAATACTACACCGACGTTCTTAAGAATAAGTTTTTAAACTCATCAACATTCAAGTCCGTGCACTCCACAGAGAGTCATGTAGTAAACAAACATATCATAACCACATCATAGCTTAAGGCTTCTTCTGAACATTTGAAGGTCCCTACTATGTATCATTTACCTGAACTTCACATTAAAAAAAAACCAGTAAAATATCGTTCATCTCGGCCTCTAGTAAGTGTTCTACTACTAATCGTACAGTGCTTTTGACAAGTTCCTGAACTGCTTTCAAAGAACTTATAAACTTTTGTAATAAAATATATGAAAATAGTGGTATTAACTTTTTTTGGAGTGTAATAAATTCTTTGGATGTTTTAGATAAATTACGCGCTTTTGATGGTCCTTTTGATTCTGTTGACAGTTTTGACTTTTCTACTCTTTACACTACACTTCCACAAAATCTTATCAAACAAAAGTTTCCCATTTTATTTAAATGGTCGTTTGGTAAAATCGGAATGCAAATATATTTGCTGCAACTCATTTAAAGCTTTCTTCTCAAATGAGAAAGGTAAATATACTAAATATACTTACTAAAGGTGTAATGAGTTGATTGAAGCTGTTAATTTTCTCCTTGATAATATTTATGTCCGTTACGGAAACAAAGTTAATAGACAGGTTGTAGGCA
This sequence comes from Mytilus coruscus, assembly GCA_017311375.1. NCBI lineage: Eukaryota > Metazoa > Mollusca > Bivalvia > Mytilida > Mytilidae > Mytilus > Mytilus coruscus. Next base: position 76,253,001 of record CM029597.1, on the reverse strand, counting down.
TTCCTATGGGCACTAATTGCACCCCTTTACTAGCAGACTTGTTTTTGTACTGTTATGAATCACAGTTTATGACCAAACTCAGTAAAAATCCGTATAAATTGCATTTAATTGATAAATTCAACAACACTAACCGTTATCTTGATGATGATATTTTTTTGTTAAATAATCAAGAATTTTCTAAATATACTGCCGAAATTTACCCAGATGAACTAACTTTAAATAAATCAAATGTAAACGATAATAACTGTCCTTTCCTAGATTTAGATATTTCGGTTTTACACGGGAAACTCCACACTAAAATTTGCGACAAAAGGGACAATTTTTCGCTCCCTATTGTTAATTTTCCTTTTCTTGATGGTGCTGTTCCTTTGGCACCATCTTACGGTGTTCATATTTCACAACTCGTTCGCTTTGCCCGTGTCTGTTGTCACATTTCTGATTTTAACGAACATAATCTATTTATTACTGGTAAATTATTAAGTCAGGGATTTTGTTGCCACAAATTACTTAAAACCTTTACTAAATTCTTTCATAGATGCAAAGATTTGGTTTTGAAGTTTAGTTGTAACTGTAGAAAACATATCTAAATTTGGAAAGCACATCCTTATTTGTACGGAGATGTTTTTACCGTGCCCTTAAATTTAGAAACGATCCTGTTAAATTGTCGATCCTTTAAATACACTTATTTTAAAAGGTTACCAATTCAACACTGGAATTAGATCTTTGAATATTGTTTTATTGGTATTATTATTGATTTTGTTATCAGTAAATTAAAAGCAAACTCAATATTATTATTATATACATATGCACATTCATGGATCTACAATCTGTCGCTACCTGTATCTTGGCATTGCACAAGGTCATGTTTTTCTTTTACTGTTTATGACGTTTTTACACTAATCCATTGGATGTTGGATGTGAACTGATTGCTAATTTAGTCTTAGATGCATATTTTTTTTTATTAGTTGTTAGTGGCTTTGAACTAGCTGTCAGTAACTGCGAGTACTCTCAGATCTGTACTTAGTGTCTTTTTGCTGTTTGGATGTACAAGTACCCGTCCACGTCCACTCTGTGTTTTTGTTAGATGTATTTCTATTTGTATATTTGTATCCATCTGATGAGTTAAGCCTTTTTCAACTGATTTTTGTATTCCGTTCTTATATTGTACTGTTACACCACTGTCCCAGGTTAAGGGGGGATCCCGCTTACATGTTTAACCCCGCCACATTCTATATGTATGCTTGTCCCAAATCAGGAGCCTGTAATTCAGTGGCTGTCGTTTGTTGCTGTGTTACAAATTTGTTTTTCATATATTTTTTTTTGTATATAAATTAGGGCGTTAGTTTTCTCGTATGAATTGTTTTACATTTATCATTTCGGGGCCTCTACTAGCTGACTATGCGGTACGGGCTTTGTTCATTGTTGAAGGCCGTACGGTGACCTAAAGTTGTTAATTTCTGTTTCATGTGGTCTCTTGTGAAGAGTTGTCTCACTGGCAACCACACCACATCTTCTTTTTTGAAATAAAAATAAACCTGGTTAAAGTGCTATAACGTATGGCAGATCTAACCTATTTTTACATATGGGTCAATATTCCTAATAGACCTTACATATTGTAAGTCAACAAAAATCTCTTTGCGGTGATTTTGGACGTGTTTCAATTTTTAACAAGTGTCTGGGCGTTATTATCTTTGCTGATTTGAATTTTGTAAATGTATGCACACAACTCAATTTTTAAGGAACTTATTGTGTTGAAAAGGGGATTTTTTTACTTCAATAAGTCACATCACAAAATGTTTTTCGGGAGATACTGAATTATGGAATAATAAATCTCACTTCGTACCATGAAAATGTTAACCCATATGTAAAAAAGTACAAGCTCTAAAATGAGCTATTATACATATCCAAGTTTACGATATGCACTGATGAATAAACGAAATGTCTTCTATTATCTCCTGCCTGACATTAATTGCGAATCTTTACCCATATAATACAAACATCCAATAAGTTTCTACTGACACAATACTGCTAACGAGTCCTTTTACTTTTCAATTATGCATATCATCTTAGCTTTTAGATAAATAAAACTTGGTCAATCATTACTCGAAATACCAGTTTAAGAAATCTCAAGGGTGGAAGAAAGTTCAACAAAAGTAGAACATTTTCAAATTTATTACCTCATTTTGTTTTTGGCGAAAACAAACACAATTACCTATCTTTCACAATGTGAGTCTTTAATAAGCTTATCTCGAACTTCATCATATGTCAAAATAAAAAAAAACAAAAAAAAAAACAAAAAAAAACAACAATACAATGTCAATTGTACATGTACCGAATCTCTTTAAATCAATAAACAAAGTACAACCTAAACACCTCAATTATCACCTTCTGAGTTGCCGAAGTTGTTGAAGAAGAGACTTTTATAATAAATCTCTACTGAATTAAGCTATAGAATGTATAAAAGTATAATCTGAACAACATGTAATGATTTTACATACTAATTATGATGTGTAATTTTGAATTATAAATTTATCGTAGTCCATATTAAGCATTTGTTTTTAACTTCGACAAGCTACTATACTATTGTCAAATATTTATTCTTCACCAGATGTTAAATGAATGAAATGAATTTGTACAGAATAGATTTTTGATCTGATGCTATCCATTGAATTACATTGTTTAAAATCGTAACGGTTGTAGATATACGGAATGCTTACACGACAATATGTATTAAAACATATTTAAATCCTATGTGAACTATTTAAGTCCAAAGGAATTTGATAGCAAAGCACAATTAAATATACATATAATGGTTTACTTTTATAAATTTTTGACTTGGAGTTGTCTGATTGGCACTCATACCACATCTTCTTATATCTATGTATCCATTTGCGTAGGATGATATACATTTTCATCAATTCTTTGTTAACGGAATGATTTGACCAATCGTCAAATACCCTAATGCGGTCTTCAAAAAAATGATATAAAGCTAAACACTGTAAAGTAGCAATACCAAGTTTAAATGGGAAGAAATCAATCATTATTTTTCTATATATTAAAGTCTTCACTTCATCGAAGAATATGTCACTTTTTTCTACACCAATCTTTGTAACTAAATTAATTACGAACAGAAATATTAAATAATATTACGAGTTGACATTTATTTCTGATTTAGTTAATATTTAAAAAGTAAATTGTATGTATAATATAATCAAAGGAAATCGCACTGTAAAACATATCCTGTTGGAAGTATTTTTTACCCCAACATAACACTATTATTTATACATGTTTGTAAGTGGTATGTAATAAATAGTATACGATATATTTGTTTTTCATACGACACCACTTTTAAAACCCTCATCAAATATTATACTTTCAGCAGATATTCTAGGGAAATGTCTCGGGTAGATGCGGTTGTGATATTGAAACTCCAATGCACATTAGTCATACATTTAAGATAGATTGATTTTGACTAAGTGTATAATAAATTCACTCGTTTTAGAAAAGCTCTATGGTGAAAGTTTCAACAATATTTTTGAAGTCCAGATTTTGAGCCTTATTATCATAGAAATATACGGGTTTTTGTTTTGTGGTGTGAAAAGAAACTTATCACTGTTTTCAACATAAATCAAAATTCCACAAAACGACTATACAGTGCGTAACTGTAAAGACCCCCTTAAATAAATGAATAATAAAAGTACATCTTACAAAAGTTAATACTGACCTATTGACGAGACTCTTCAATACGAATGCATTTATGATAAATCTCCATTTGAAGTAGTAATACGATGTTTAAAATGTTGCACCTGAACAGCTTGTAGTGATATTCTATTTAAAAAGGAAGATGTGTCTATCAATTATCAACATATCATTCTATTCTATATCTAAAATAAAGATACGAAAAGCGTCATTTATTAGTTACCTTTGATCACCAGAACCGAACCTATAATTTCAAATAGATATACTATTAACAAAGACAAGCTTACGTGTATTATAATCTGGAAGCATTCCTAAGCAATATAACAATCACTTAACTATTGTCAAATATCAAATGTCCATAAGTTGTTAAATGCATGACATGTATTTGTAAAGAATAAATTTTTAAGATGATACTTTCAATTGAATTACATTATCTTAAATACTCTCTTTTGTAGACACTCCTCGAGAATGCTAATATGGCATTTGTGAACGATAATCTAAAACCTATGCAGGCTATTTAAATAAAATGGAATTTGATAGCAAAGCACAATTAAAGAAATATATCTGTGTAGTATGATATACACTTAATTAACTATTAACAAAGTCATGCTTATCGGAATACATGCCTCGGCAAAGATAACGAAATTAATTACTTGCAAATATCAAATGTTCACTAGTTGTTAAATTAAAGAAATGTTTTGTAAAGAAGTGATTTTAAGCTGATACTATTCATTGCATTACATAATCTTCAATCGTTTCTTTAGTAGAAATACGAGATTGCTTACACGGCAATATTTGTAAACGGTTAGTCAAAACTTATGTGATCTATAACGGAATTTTATAGCAAAGCGCAATTAAATATATACATTTGTTGATACTGATATACACTTTCGCCAATTCTTTGTCAACGGAATAATTCCGATATTCTGCTGATACTTTCGTTTGATCTTAAATAAAATGATATAAAACTACGGATTTTTAAGTATCAATAACAAGTTTAAATGGGAAAAGGTCGACTTTTATCTTATATTTATTGATGTCATCACTGCAAGGACACATATGTAACTATGTCTCTACACCAATTCGATTAAATTGAATATGTCACCCCCTAACAAGTAGAATGAATAATAAGAATAAGCATGAACTTATTATTACGTTGGCTATTATATCGAATTGAATATATAATATTATCAATGAAAATCAGTCTGCTACACCCACCCAGTTACAAGTCTTTATTAATCTTCAATACAGGAGCATATATTTCAAGTGTATCATAAAGTGTGTATGGTGAAATTAAACTTTGTCCATATTACACACTGTAATAATCCTCATCAAATAGTATACTAATAGCAGAGCTCTAGTTATATCTATCAAGGGTAGATACGGTAGTGATATTACAAAGCCATATATATTCACAAGGTATTAAATAACAGATGTTATTGTTGATAAAAAGATAAAGTAAAGTAAGTACATGTTGAAGCCGGTGAAGAAGTTAACGTTTCTCTTTTTTTCTGATAAGATAAAGTTATTACAGGTTTAAGATGCTTAGAAAATTAAAGTTTAAGACGAGATAATGTCGAATCCTTTTAAAAAAAAGATCAATTATCAAGAAGGTATGTAAACGTAGAAATGGGGCATGGATATATATGTAACATTTTCGATGGAACATACTTAAACCTCGAATGCATCAACTGGCGCAATCGATATCGTGATTGAACTGATATGTTACAACTAAAATGATAACCACTTCCGCAGTGTCCTTCTGAATTAAGGTTTAGGTAGCTGCAACTTTTCTACAAATGTGTTTTTTTTTCAATGCGCGGATTCCAGTTTTGGAGCTTCCGGAACACCAGTGTTCATCCATTTTTAACAGGTTTCATATTGCTTATTGTTTAGTTATTTGTATTTGTTGACTGCTAGGGTAGATCGGATGTCTTTGTCTGTGCATCCCGTCTGGGCATGTTGCAAAATATATTTATTTACTTGTTTTAAAAATAGTTAACCACGTATCAATTAATGTACTATAGAAACATTTAAAACTTAGATTTAAAGAATAAACTATCAAAAAACAGGTGTCAATAAGTGTATTTAAAATGGTCACAAAAAATCCTTTGAAAATTACTGGCAGAAATTTATATTGAATTTAACCCCTTTTATTAGTTGATTTTTTAAAGTTATTTTTGTAAAAGTAAAAGTGTAATGATCAATTAATATTGAAATACAAAGAAATCAAACAAAAAAGGATGTTAAGATTCATGAGACTAAAGGGCGAGGTGATTTGAAGACCCCTTTTTCATGTTTTTATGAGGAGATCTTTTAATGTCATTGAACTTTTACTGACTTACAAATCGTAAAAAAAACGTAAGCAAAGTACACACAAAAGCAATTGCAGGAGCCCAATTCCCCTGTAATGGACGAGTAAAATAACATTTTTTAATATAAAAATAAGGAGATGTGGTATGATTGCCAATGAGACAACTGTCCACCAAAGTTCAAATGCAGTTGATAGGCAACCGTACAGGCAATCAACAATGAGAAAAAACCTATACCGTAGGGTCGGCCATAAAAGGCTCCGACATGAAAAATATGAAACAATTCAATTGAGAAATTAACGGCCTAATTTATAAGAAACCAATTCACGAAAAATAAATATGACAGACATGAACCAACGACAACCACTGAACTACAGGCTCCTCACTTGGGACAGGCACATAAAGAACTTGGCGGGATTAAACATGTTTGTGAGCGCTCAACCCTCCCCTAACCTAGGACAGTGATGTAACAGTACAACATAAGAACAAACTATAAAAATCAGTTGCAAAAGGCTTAACTATTCAGATGGATACAAATAGAAATACATCTAACAAAAAAACAGAGTGGACGTGGACGAGTACTTGTACATCCCAAAAACGACAAGACACTAAGGACAGATCTGAGAATACTCGCAGTAACTAGTTCAAAGCCAATAACAACTAATGATAAAAATCATGTATCTAATGCTAAATTATCAATCAGTACATATCCAACATCAAATGGACGTAATTAACAGTCAGAGAAAAACATGACCCTGTGCAATGCCAAACTATAAGTATCGGCAGATTATAGTATCGTGAAAGTACATATGTGTAATATTTAGAATGGTTTTAATTTACTGATACCAAAATCATTATTTATGACAATAAAAACAATATACAAAGTTTTAATTACAGTGTTGAATAGGTAACCTTTCGGAATAAGTTTATTTAAAGGATTGATAAGTTTACCCGGATTATATCTATATTTCCTGGCTCGGTTTACAACATTACCGTAAAATTTAGAATGTGCTAATCCGTTTGAAATAAGTTTTCTACAGTACAGCCAAACTTGCAGTCCAAATCTTTGTATCTATGAAAGAATTTTGTAAAGGTTTATAGTAGTTTGTGGTAACGAAATACCTGACTTAATAATTTACTAGTAATACATAGATTACGCGCATTAAAATCCAAAACGTCACTATAGATACGAGCATAGCGAACGAGTTGGGATATATAAACACCGTAAGACGGTGCCAAAGGAACATAACCGTCCAAAAAGGGTAAATTAACAATAGGGAAAGAAAGATCATCCCTTTTGTCGTAGATATTTGTGTAGAGTTTCTGTTGTTACATCGAAATATCTAAATCTAAGAAAGGACAGTTATTGCTGTTGATATTAGATTTATTTAAAGTAAATTTCTTTGGGTAAATTTCAGCAGTATATTTAGATAATTCTTGATTAATTAACGAAAAAATATCATCAAGATAATGGTAAGTGTTGTTAAATTTATCAATTAAATAGAATTTAGATGGTTCTTTACTGAGTTTGGCCATAAACTGTGATTCATAACAGTAAAGTAACAAGTCTGCTATTAAAGGGCACAATTGATGCGCATAGGAATACCTACAGTCTGTCGATAAACTTTATTGCCGAAACGTACATAAATGTTGTCAAGGAATTCATTGCTTGGATAATCTCATCACACATAAAGTAAGTATATCTAGCATATTTACCTTTCTCATTAGGGAAACATGCTGTATATGAGTTGCAGCAAATAAATTTGCAACACAACTTATAAATCGACCATTTAATTGATAGGAATTTTTTTGTTTGATAAGATTGTGTGGAAGTGTAATATAAGAGTGGACAAGTCAAAATTGTCAACCGAATCAAAAGGACCATCAAAAGCACGTAATTTATCTAAAACGTCCAAAGAATTTTTTACATTCCAAAAATGATTAATTTCACTGTTTTAATATGTTTTATTACAAAAATTAACGATAAGTTCTTTGATAGTAGGTAAAGAACTCTTTAAAAACACCAAAAAATTAGTAGAAGAACACTTACTAGAGACTTAGATGAAACGATATTTTACGTTTTTTTTTTTTTTTTTTTTTTTGTTAAGGTAACAAAATGCAAATGTTCCGAGGAGGCCTCAAACTGTGCTGTGGTAATGACACGAGTATTTACTATATGACTCTCTGTGGAGCGTACGGCCTTGAATGTAATTGAATGTATAATTTCATTCTTATGGACATCCGTGTAGTATTTACGTCCTACCACTACCACGTTGTTGGCTGCTTTGTCAGCCGGTATGAACACAAACCGCTTTGATAGTAATTGAATTTTGTTTTTAATCCTAGAAATGGGCGTATTACTTACTCTCTTATCTTTTTCTGAATTATTTTCGAAATGTGATATGTGAATATCAACAATATTCATACGTTTATTTACAAAAAAATCAAGTGACTTTTTGTCAGATTTCTCACGCTTACACCATTTTTTTACAATAGGATGAAAGAGCATCTTTAATAACCTGACGACGCTCTTCCTAATTCATTTTTGACTGTGGACGATATTTTGGTCCTTTTTTCAGAAAGTTTATAACCATCTCGGTCTTGAAAGATGTTGAGGTCGCCTGTAATTACATGGCCATATAAGTTTATTAATGAGTTGATTAAAAACTCTATACAGACCTCATTTAAAACTGACCAATGAATACTCTGCAAAAGAACTTCTTGTTATATATATGTAATGTTTTTCATCTGTCAGTAATCTTGACATGGATTCTTAAGACCAAACAATATGAAAACAGTAAGTAAATCTCTTCTATAATTAGCTATTCAAACAGCTTGTTACACAACTTCTAATCAAACAGACTTAGATGGATAAGTTCTTCAGAATAGTAATGTTAATGTTCATTTTTGTGTTGATAATTTAATTTGTTTCGTTTGTTTGTTTTTGAAAAAAAAAAATATGCATGTAAACTTCAATTAATAAAATCGTATCGAAACACCCTAAATGTAACATCTTCAGAATTAAGTAATACAGATTTGAGTGGTTCGATTAAAAGTGCATACAGGAAATATTTGACACCGTTGATTATCATTTTTAAATAGAAATACAACGTATTACATGAAAAAAAAAAACAAAAAAAAAAAAAAAAACACTTTTACTGTAGTCTGTAGTTATCTGTCGTTCCCTTTGCAGGTCTAAAGGAAGCAAAAACCCTTGCATTTTTTTTTTTACCTTTCTCAGTTTTATAATTTCCTATCATAATAACATACAATAAACAGTTATAAAACAGATGTTAAGAACAAAAAAAATAATTAAAATTGATTTTAGTTTTCAGTTTTGTAGTAAGTTACCAAAAAATATTATATCATTGTACATGATTTAGGAAGTTGATTGATTGTTGTTTGCTTTTACGTCCAGTGGCAACTATTAAATGCATGTTCATACCGAAATCACATACATTTTAAATACAATAGGTAGGTCTTGCAATAAGACGTCAGCTGTAAAGTTGGACAGGAAACTTGGAATGACACTGGAAACTGAGGGTATATTGGATAAGAACATAATTTTAGCCATGAAATAGCTGGCCACATCTGGAACCTCACAGAAATTGGTACAAGTTGCAACGAATGTTGTTGCATGACTTCTGCTCTGAAGTCGGCCGTCTACATTCAGGTGTAGGTTCCAATAATATTAAAACGTATCTTATTTTGGTGTAATACTTTTAGCTCACATTAGTAACTGTGAGAATTCTATTAATATGAATTGTTTATTGTACTTGAGTGTTTGGTGTTCTTTTTTATACTACCGAGTGCAGGAGGTTGTCGATTCGAACCATAACCGGGTCAAAGAAAAGTTTACGTTGGTATCTGCTGTTTTTACGCTAAGCACGCGGCATTCATAAGTAAGAGCAAAGAATGGTCGGCTCAGAGTCAAAAATCTGTCCGGGTAGGGTGACCTTTCTTCCTGCATACTTTTACCTTGTGAACTAACAGGTTAAAACTTCGGCTCAGTGTGTCGGTCTAGGAAAAAGCAGGGTTACCATTTATATAATATTTACTGAATATGCATATAATTTGCAGCTGCTCGTTAAGCAGCCATCCATTATTATCATTTATTTTTTCGTTACTACAGTCGACTCTCGTTATCTTGAAGTCAGCCGGACCAACAAAATTTATTCGAGATATTAGTTGTTCGACTCAAATGAATACCGGAAGTTTGACAGAACAAGAAACACAATTCTTGCCTAGCTTGGTTCTGGTAAAATAAATCCAGGTGCATATGGGTAGGGGATCGATATTCTGGTCTGAGATCGATGTATCTGTATATATATATATATATTTTTATTATTATAATTAAATTATGTGATTGTTCTCATTTTACTTCTTTCTTTGTACAGAGTCATTTTTCTCTTTGGTTTCTAGCAGAGAAAGAGAAAACAGTTTTTAATCGATCTTACCATGATTTAAAGCTGACAAAAATGTTCATGTTCATATACAAGAAGTTTAAAAAAACTTTAGATTTTTTTCATTTTCTTTTATTTAAATCTTTTTCTGCAAGAGAAAATGCAGAAAGATTCAAGACGGTGATTGAGTAGATTTGAGTTGATCACTTAGTCATACTCCATATTTCATGCACAACCAAGCTCATTAATAGATATAAGAAGATGTGGTATGAGTGCCAATGGGACAACTCTCCATCCAAGTCAAAATTTATAAATGTAAACCATTATAGGTCAAAGTACGGTCTTCAACACGGAGCCTAGGCTCACACCGAACAGTAAGCTATAAAGGGCCCCAAAAATTACTAGTGTAAAACCATTCAAACGGGAAAACCAACGGTCTAATCTATATAAAAACGAGAAACGAGAAACACTTATGAACCACATCAACAAACGACAACTACTGAACATCAGATTCCTGACTTAGGACAGGTGCAAACAAATGCAGCGGGTTTAAACGTCATTAATGTACGATTACGATTAATTATGTTTTAAACATTTTAAATACTTTCTCATATTCTATAACAATGTATCACTAATATTTATCATGGTGATCAGATAATCTTAGGTAAAAACTCGTGGAAAAAGAATGTCATAAATCAATATAGTGGTCAGTGACCAGACACTTAGTTACACGTGTACTGTCTGATGAACTTTTTAATCCATTTAAATCCCCAAGTCATGTTTTGTGTGTAGGTCTTATTTTACCCTCAAAGAGATTACACTTGGGTATAGAAATATTGACATCTCTGGAATTTTTGCGTCCGACAGTAATTGTATATCAAATCGAGATAAATAATGCAATTTGATTGCTTTTGTAAACTTTGGGACCTTTCATTTTGTTCGAGTCAACCAAAATGTCGACTCAGCGAATTTTGACTCATCAGGAGTCGAAATACATATATTTTAAATGCAAAAAGTTCGGGACCACAGGAAAACTTCGACTCATCCGAAATTTCGAGTCAATCGAATAAAAGAAAACGAGAGTTACCTATGTACAGTGAAGTGTTTTTCTTTCACTGGTTTATATTAAACCTTCTTTGATTTCCACTTATCGAGATTAAAAAAACGGCAGGTGATATTTTTCAACTTCGCAACATGTTCTTGTGTCTTTTTGCATATCTTTGACGGTAAATAATATCAAATTAACGCCATATGTTTAGTCGTGGGCTAATTATTCTGTATAAACATCTTTCTATTACAAAAGCCTAAATGTTGACTCTAAATGTTTTGATTTGTCTGTGTCGTTGGGTTGCTGTCTCATTAATATATATCCTAATCCCTTTTATTCAAGACCAAAGGATTAACTTTGGTATAGAAATATTGACATCTCTGGAATTCTCCTGTCTGACAGTAAACTCTTGAAAAAGGGGTGCGACCGTCTGTCTGTGTGAATGTATAAATACGTGGCTACGTCCAGTTGAAATAGAGATGTCGTATATCCAATTACTCGTGTTAAAAATGATAAAATTATGCATAACTCTCATGTTATTCCAATGTACATTGCAAAATGTATTATACAAGTTAACACTCATTTATATTACCCGATTGATATACAAACTATTTACCCAGAATTGGCAACTGAATTCCTAAAACCTGTATTGATGCTAGTGTTAAGAATACATTTTCCCAAAATCATTGACCTAATTTATATTTCTACTGATGACAATTGCATTGTTTATCATTGTGTCAAAATAAAAAAAAAAAACATTAGAATTTGAGGACACTTCAATTAATTATAATTCGAAAAAAAAAACAAATAACAAGTTGCGTGATTTAATGACACATGCATTTACGTATTTGATTAAATCTATGTGTCACTTTTTCGGCATTTCAATTCACTTTATTTATTCCCCAGTGTTAACTATAAAACTGTGAGTTGATTCGACGGAACATTGTAAAATCTTAAAGAACCTTAACCTTGTTTTCCAGTATTTGCTGTGTACGCGTTGACGATTTTTCTTGGCCACTTTACCTGGTAAAACAGTAAAACTTCTATGTTAACGATTGCAAAGCATACAGCAGGTGTCAATTGAAAGTATTTTTGCACCTAGAAAATGAGTACTTGGCGTATATTAACTTTTATTCAAAACCCAAAACATCAGCATTATTGAACATGCAGAGATACATGTCTCATATACTGAAGCGAAGTAATGGTGTTCTGTATTGTATGCTCATGTCTTCCGATAACGGAACACTAAATGTATTTCATTTTTCATCTTAATTTCACATTTTCGAATAATAGTTCAATTTTGTGTTGTGTTCTGTTGCTGCCTTAGACACCGTTACTACATGTATACTTCTTCTAGAGTTGCCCCATTTCTATGTAAAAAAGCAGAGGTAATGTCTAATATCCATCTTCTATTTCTAATTTAATGAGCATACACATAAAAAACAAACAAAAACACAATCCAACAAAGAATAAAATTCATTAGAAACTAAGCGTTTTGTTCCTGCTGCGTAAAACTTGTAAAATATAAAGGATTTATGGCTTCACTTGTTTGAGCGCTCATACGCACGTGTGGCCATGTCATATTCTGTATGTGCCTGTCTGAGGACAGGAGTTTAAAAAATTCATCGAATTTCGTGGTTGCAGATTAATGGTTTACGACACAGGATTTGAGCAAAAATCAGGGTGCATTTTTTCTCGTTTGTCCAACATGTTATCGTCTTACATTAGCAAGAAGATCCACTCCAAGATAGGATACTTAGAATAAAGGAGCATACGTTGAATACAGTTTGAGTTGTTTTTTGTTCTCTTCAATTTCTATATTTGTTCCTCTAATTCTTCTTTCTCTTCAGTAGCTTTCAACTGCATTTTCCCTAGGATTTCCTCGTCTCTATGTACTCAAAGACGTTGCATTTTTATTGCAGATGTTTTTTTTTTTCTTTTCTGAAACTGATACATTCTTACAACGGAATCGTTTTGTAGAAAGGGCATTCGCATACCATTATGCATTATATCAATGCAACACCAAGCAGAACCGTATGCTACTTCTCCAAAAGAAAGAATGTACATCACTTTTATGATACATTTATTCATTTAACCTTTTTTTTAAATATTCATTTTCAGTCTGTCTTGTAATACAATATTGAGCCTAAGATATGCATCAAAACGTCATGTTCTGCTTTAACGTGTTATTTTACAGTTCAAGAGGGACAACATTGCTTTCATTTAAAATGTCATCAACTTACATCAATATTTGACTTAGTGAAATCCTTTCACTACTAGTTTTCTGTTTGCTGTTTTCTCCTCTATTACCTTTAAAATCATGAATATAGCAGACAACCTAATGTCATTGAATAAAAATGAACAAACAGCGTTCTGGAAATGACTAATGTTTAGAGTCATACTAAAGAGCATCCTACAGGGTAAACGATATCCTACCTTAAAACACTACGTATAATTATAGATTTAGCAACATGAACCTCATTTTATCCGGGATTGATCGCAGGTGTTTATGATTTATCATCAGATCCTGCTATAGGTGTATCATATGTCCCAAAAGATTAATAAGCCATTTCCATTTATAAGACATTTTCCAATAATGGATATATTTTTGTTTATCATAAGGCATCACCAGATTCAAAACCTTTGGTACATGCATATGCTAATTATATAGCACAAAAACATGACCGAATTTGAAAGATAATGTGTGAGTTTTCAAGGACAGATATTCCATTACGGTCAACCATCTCGTGATGGCGTCCGTAGGACTTCGAATGGATGACTTCAACCTAACCACGTGTAACCATTGAATACATAACTTAGTGGTGAGCAGCTACCTTCTATCAAGGCAACCATAATAGCAAATGCAAGCTCTGGAAAGATGTTCAAAAAATGAATTGCCTAAAGCAATAACTTGACAATTGTTTGTAAATTGATCTATAATTTAAATTTATCGTGTTTTAAAATATCATAGATAATACATCATTGGTCTCTGCAATTATCCAACATCGATTGTGCATTTCTCCTAACAGTAAGTGTCCCAAATATCAAGCATTATGAATATTTAAGTTGCAATATTTCCATATTCTGATTTGAATTAAAAATGCATTGTATGATGTGTGATGCAGTATTTATTTTCTCAATCTATTTTCAATTTCATTTTCAGATGTTGGAAGCTTTTCAATTTTGAAGTTTTCAATAAATTTCAATTTTTTATTGAACATTTTCCTTCAAATTGTAATGTTTTTATTCCCTGTCCGTATCATTTCTTTAGCAATGCTCTTAATTTCAATAGTGTGGTGATTGGTGTGATTGATGACCACTGTTGATGCAATAAAATTAATAATCTTAGTCATGGTGTATCGTAAAGAATACAGTGGAACTTGTATATACACCTCTTCTTTCTTTAATATTAATCATTTCATGATTGGCAAAACTGTTGTAATGAGTCCGACGACAACTTGCACAAAGCTAAGATATACATTCCTGACAAACTCTTAACAAATTTATAAGACATGGCTTTCTGGTATAATATTTAAAGTAAAAACGATGATTGACTTTCGGTGTTCTTAATTACTACATTATAGTAACACAAACATCTACAGCTATATACAGTTACCTAGGTCCTTTTTAGTATTTGATATCAGAATTGAACATTACGTCGTGTGCATCTCCAATTTTTCTAACTGTTGAAAAATTGAATCTCAAGTTTAAAAGCGCAATATCATAAACAGTTGACTATCACATAAAAAGTTATATAGGAATCGAATTAACAGACGTAAAACGTAACTCTTTGTTCGATTTTTTTTTTAATTGACAAGCAACTTAGATAAGTAAAGCTTTCTTTTTCAGGAGATAGAACACTTCGCTACAAACAATGTTGTTTTGGAAATTTATCCCTATTTTTCTATTTGAGATAGATAATGCATTTTTAACAGTGCAAAATTCTCAATTCTGTGCTACTGGGGCGTGTTTTATTGGTCTCTTCTTTACATATCCAGAATATATTCTGGTAAAGCGGCCAAAAAATGAGTCTTGACCTGGAGCTATTCTGAAGAAGAAGCAATAGAACAACAATTCAATTTGGAGTCAAATATCTAACAGAATTTCTTTTGTAGAATGACATAAGTGAAGTTTACGATGAATTATTAGAAAATTCAATTACGTCAGATCATTCGAAAGACACGCTCTGTTTTTTGGCATTGTGTAAGCGTAAAAAAAGAAAATTTGATTGGAAAAAAACCGTTGTGTTCACGTCATTTTTGTATCTGCTTTCCTTTATTAGTTTAGGTAAACAAATCGGAATTACAGCTCCGACCATTTAATTTTATTTTTAGAACTAATCTTAAACTTTACAATAATTTATCAATGTTTGTGTATCTGGGACTAAATTTTACTTTTGGAGGTCTAGAATTGAAAACCCTCCTAGTTGTCTAACAATACAGGGATGTTGTCCGATTGAAAATTATCTATTGGTGGAAATATATAGTGCGATATTGTAAATCTGAAGTGTACAAATGAGAAAAAAAAATCTTCACAGTCTGCTAAAGTAGCTGCATACGGATCTTTTTCCCGTTTATTACACCGATTATGAAATCTTTTGAATTTACATGCATAGTCTTGCCGTGTGCCCGATCTCAATAATGCTCTAAGAAGCTTTCGAGTTTCTCTTGAAAATCCCTTATTTCTGGAATTTTTGTGAAGAGCAGCCAAGTTGTCAACTTGAACATTTCAGGGTTTGGATGGTACATGATTGTTTTTGTTGATAACGTAGATTTTGTGGTGTTGGCAGTTTTAATGGACTTTCCACTGACTTTTGCAGAAGCTCTGTGTACCAATGTTTTCTTGGCCACATTGGAGCTATCAGAATCAGTGGACAATTGAACTGACTCATATGTTTGAATACCTTTGGATTTAGGCATATTGGTGGAAATGCATATGCCCACATTTTTTCCCATGATATCGACAGGGCATCTACTGCTAGAGCAATGGAATGAGGAAGCCAAGCACAAAACACTGGACTTTTGTGATTGTGTACTGAGGCAAACAAATCTATTGTTGGTTCTCCCCACAAGGTGTCCCCTTGTTTGTTCATATACTGAACGATGGTTGTTATGTCGCTTTTGCAGAACATTTTGATTTTGTAAGTGTGGTAGGAAATGTTGTAATGTTTGAATTATAGCTTGCGGTTCCAACATATTTATGTGTTGTTTCTGTTCTTGAACAGACCAAAACCTTAAAAATCTGATATTGCATGTGACCCCCAAACCCCGTATTTGAAGCATCAGTTGTTATTGTGAGTGTTGCCGACGACTGGTGTAATGATTTGCCCTTGGTAGTGTTTGCGCTGTCCAACCACCAATTCAAATGATATTTTAAGTGTTGTGTAAATGGAATTTGACAAGTGAGATCTCTGGTCGAGGTTGTCCAGAAATGAAGTAGATGTAATTGGATAGGCCTCATAAATAGGCGTGCAATGGGGATCAATTCTATGCAAGAAGCTATCAAACCCAACATAATTAGTTAATCTCTTGCCGTATTGTGCACTTTCATTAAGATCCTCAATGACATTTCTAATTTCAAAATTCGTTCCATAGTACGCGAAACTATTTCCTTCTTAAAATTGAACAATGACCCTATGTAAGCAATCTCTTGAGATGGGATAAGAGAAGATTTTTAAAGATTTACTATAAATCCAAATTTTTAGAGTGAGTGTTTTCTCTCTGTCTGAAAATAGCATTTTCTCTTATGCATTCACTAACAACCAACCGTCCAAATGAGTTGCTAGGCGTATGTTTTGGATTCTAAGATGAACTGCTACTACAGTTACAGTTTATTCATTTTGTAAACCCTCGAGTTGCTTGAGATGGATCGAAACGAAACACAGAGCTACAAATTGGTAACATTTGACTTGTATGCAAAACCGTAGAAATTTTCGATCAGTTTTGTTGGAGTATGAAGATATGCATCCTTCAGGTCGAGAGATAACGCCCAGTCTTATGGTTTTACTAGAATTAAAACTTTTGTTAAAGTGCCCATTTTGAAATGTTGCTTCCTCAGATACTGGTTGAGAGGTTTGAAATTGATCACTGTTCTCAAATCGCCTCCCTCTCACTGGTGTCTGAGGTAGCAACATTGGTTGTTTGGCGTAAGGAACTATATCCTTTCTTCACATTAGAGAAATAACTTACCCATGTTTTGTTTGCAGCAGGTGTCTGTTTACCAGAAAACTTGAAGTTCTTCTTTGGTATCTTGAAACAATTGTCATATTTAGGCTTCTTTCCATTTGTAGACTCTGAAGTTACTGTCGCTGTTGGATTTCTTTTACCCAGCTGTGAACCTATTGTTACTCGTTTATTGTCAGGTAAAACTTCGGCTGATTACCTATCAGTTTTTGCTTTCATTTTAGCATTAAACTGAAAAACAAATATACCATCTGCTGTTAATGGTAAAGTCAAAATTGTTTTGGCATAGTCTCTTAGTTCATTAAGACCTGTATCATACATTGTAGCACGGCTACGTACCATGTGATGAAAAGCTCCACGTCTCGCCGTCTGATCCAAACATTTAGTCGACAAAGTAAATATGTCTCTTACATTCTGTATTGCACTGTCTAAGTTTGGCGTATCGGAATGTAAAATATCCAACAAATTTCCAGCTGCTTGTTGCAAATAACAAGTTGTAATCAAACCCATACGGGCCGCTATTTGACTTTGTTAAGCTGACCTTTCAAGCGACTTTAAGTTTTCAGTAAATAAATTGGATTTCAGCCAACCGCAGCTTTTGTATCATATCTTAAAGAGGTATAAGCGTCAAGACCAAACTTTTCACCTAGAGTATGGCTCACAGTTTTATCTTGCTTCTCTGTTTCACAAGATTTCTCATTTCTGTTAGTTAGATATTTCTGGAACCTCTCATGTTCATAATATTTCACCTAAAAAGTAAAATCACAAAAATACTGAACTCCGAGGAAAATTCAAAAAGGAAAGTCCTCAATCAAATGGCAAAATCAAAAGTTCAAACACATCAAACGAATGGATAAAAACTGTCATATTCCATTCGTCGGATCTACTGCCAGAAGTATTGACATCATCATAATCAGAATTTCTAGAATTTTCAGGGCCCTCTGCACTGAATAGAAAAACCCTATTTTGACGTTTCGAATCAGAAATTCGAACAGATAATGTTTCTATATCATCACCGCTATTTTGTTGCTCATTAATAGCACGATTCAACAGTATAAGTGGTCTGCGAGCAGCACTAGATGCCTCGACTGTGACCGTATTTTGATTATCATGTTTTGACATGTTCTGACCTTGAAACTTCATTTCCGTTGTCAGTTAACTTGCATTGTAGTAAATCAAATAATTTACCCATTGTTTGTACTCGTAGAATCACATTGTTTGTCCTGTTTTTCAATTCTTGCCATCATACGATTTTCTAAGTCTGACACATTGTATTTTGTACTACGAGAAGAAGTACGCTTATTACCTTTCTTCCCAGGAGCGGATGTAACTTTGTTAAAGGCCACAACATTATCCTCTAGGACAGAAGAAGTGTCTTCCTCAACATAGGCATCAGAGCCTTCACTTCTCATAATCGTGGATTTTGAAAAATTAAATAACTTTGTTTATAGTTTTTAACGTCTGAACTCTTTGGCGCAAACAACAAAACTGTGGGTACAGGTAGAGTAAAGCATGTACATGTAGCTGACGTAGTTCCGGTTGGAAATATCTCTGTCATCTAGATGTTTTATTTTAATTGCAAAGTCTGCACTGGTGAGGGAAGTAATATCCGTATGTATATTTCTCAGGTGGTAATTAGAAAATGAATAAAATCAAATCAACCACAGTTTTGGGTTTGGTTCGTGTTGCCCAGTGTGAAGTTTTCTATATTATGCTTTGAGTAACGTTGTTTGTTTTTTCTTCCTTATTCCTTATTCCAAATATAGTTGTGTAATGGTTTATCTAAAACGGTATAACACGACTGGGCGAGAAGAAGGTACAGTAGCTAACATAACTATATGAAAACCAAAAAGACCTTCTTTGAACAAATTAAAAAAACTATTGCTTTGTCGGGACATTTGCTATAATGTATGACAGGTATCATAAAATGATCAAAAGCATTGTTATACTTAATGTTAAAACTCAAAAGCCCCATAACAAGAAGTCTAAATATAGTAGCTTGACAGAAAACTTGAAAATACTATCTGATTTATTCAACGATTATGCGAGATAATTGGCTGTATTAATGAACTGTATCTTATATCTCTGTTCCGAAAGAGTGCTCCAAAGGCAAATCCGTGCGCTATCTATTTTGATTGTAAATATCATTATACAAAATGCTTGACAAAGAAAATTGGTATTTCCTTATTCTGTTCTTAACTCAAAATTTACTCTTGCAACGAAGAAATTTGGAACATATATATTCTACCAGTGCATCAAGTGTGTTACGATATTTCTCAACTCGAGACAAATTAATTTTAAGGTCTAAAACGCGAGGCTTTCCGAGCTTTTCAAATATTTAAAATTTAACTGTTGAGAGTGGAGAAACATTGTAATACATAAGATATAGTAGTGGAATCTAATGATTTTAAGACGATATATTGACAAGTTTATCCTTCCTCTCTAAAGATCTGCAGAAAGGTGTGTTCTTTATATGTGACGTCATCAGGCATGGTCACCTTTTTTCATGACGTCCTAATAGGAAATTCAGAAGAAATCAAGAAAACTCGACGTCATCATTAAAATTTCGAAAAATTATTTGCCGAGAACAAAGTTTTGTCTAGAGATGAGAAAGATTTTTCGCACACCAATTGAGACATGTAAAATAGCATGAAAATTAGAGAAATTCTGATTTTGGTTCATTATGAATTCCAACTTGCAATGATGAAATGAATCTTTTTTCACTGTACTATACTTAGAATTTTCTACCACAGGAATATGCTACCGTAGAAGAAAGGCGAAAGATACCAAAGGGACATTCTAACTCATAAGTCAAAAATAAACTGATAACGCCATGGCTACAAACGAAAAAGACCAACAGACAAAAACAGAACACAAAACACAACATTGAAAACTAAAGACTGAAGAACACAAACCCCACCAAAAACTAAGGATGATCTCAGGTGCTCCAAAAGTATTAGCAGATCCTGCTCCACATGTGGCACCCGTCCTGTTGCTCGTGTTAGTACAAACCCGGTAACAAGTCTAATTTGGCAGGTCACATTCATGGGAAATAAATGGGGAATGTATCCATGGGACACATATGATGCACCCGCTTGCATATTACGTTATAAAGAGACATAACTCAAGAAATGTAAAAGTGACGCTACCCAAATTTGTACTTGATCTGTGTTTTGTGGTAATAAACATTGTGTATAAGTTTCATAACATTTAGTTGAGGCAAACTTAAGTGAGAGACCTGAAACGAAAAATTCAGCAATTTTTCCATTTATAAAGGGGCATAACTCTAGAACGGTAAAAGTGACGCCACCAAAATTCAAACTTGATCTGTGCTTTGTGGTAATTAGCATTGTGCATAAGTTTCATAACATTTGGCCGAGGCAAACTAAAGTTAAAGAACAGAAACGAATATTTTAGCAATTTCTCCATTCGTAAAGGGGCATAACTCTGGAACGGTAAAAGTGACGCCATCAAAATGCAAACTTGATCTGTGTTTAGTGGTATTAAGCATTGTGTGTAAGTTTCATAACATTCGGTTGAAGGAAACTAAAGTTAGAGAACGGAAACGAAAAATTCAGCAATTTTTCCATTTGTAAAGGGGAATAACTCTAGAACGATAAAAGTGACGCCACCAAAATTCAAACTTGATCTGTGTTTTGTGATAATAAGCATTGTGTATAAGTTTTAGAACATTTGGTTGAGGCAAACTAAAGTTAGAGAACGGAAACCAATTTTGGGACGTACGTACGTACGTACAGACCGATAAGGGTAAAACGTAATGCCCTCTCCGCCACGGCGGGGGCATAAAAAAAGGGGAACGGGATTGAAGTTACAACAACTGAAAAATATCTGCTGTAATCTTTGAAACGGATATTCCATAACGGTCAACCAGTTCGTGATGGCGTCCGTAAGTGATGATTCCAACTTCACCACTTAGAACTCTTGGTTTAATAGCTTCCTTGTGAGCAGCAACCCTCTATCATAGAAATCATGACAGGAAATACAAGCCCTGGAATATCGTATCAACTGGGAGATATATAATCCATATGCAGCTACTGCTGCAATGTTCCTACATAGAAATGGAAAGTTCACAATTGGGAAGTTGAAAACATCTTAATAAGATCTAATAAGAATGAACAATAAATTGATATGTCATTTTCAGTCCTTAAGATAATTTCAGACTTCTCCTCTACAGTATATGCAGTATAGCTAACACAAAAAAATTGCAGTCCATTTACGATCTGTTTAGACTATTTTCATACTCATCAGAAGGAAGTTTTTATTGACTTTAAAACTTCAACACCATGCCGTATGAAAATCTACTGAACAGTACTGCATTGACCGAAATGACTACAGTGGCGTAGTGTGAAAATTGACAAAAAGACAGAAAACGACCTAATAATTTATTGTTCAGACTTTCTAGATCATATTAAGATGAAATTGACCGTCTGAGAATAAAATTTATTTTTAGTGCCAATAGTGCTGAATTAACATGATTAAGAACAGTGTATAAGTCTAAAAATTGGCTAAAAGACTCAACATGACTTAATAATTGATTGTTAAGACTTGTCAGATGATGTTAAATCAAAAGAATCGTTTGTGGCGTTGATACATTCTTGTGGCTCGCAGTTAATACCTCGTTTGTGGTGTCTTAGTGTATTGTCGTACATTCGTGGGCGGTTTCCGTTGTTATTTTGTGGTTTACATGTTGTAGTGAACTATTATATTTTTTATTTATGTATTTCTCTGTGTAGAGTGTTTATTTGTATTCCTGTCACGTAATGTTGTCATGTTAGTGGTATTGTTAACATTGCCACATAAGCGGGAAGTTTGGCTCGCAATTAAACAAGGCTCAATCCACCATGTTTTTCTTAAAATGTTCTGTAACCAGTCACGAATATGGCAGCTGTTATCAAATAATCCGTTTCTATGTATGTAGGCGTTCGTTTTTGTTGTAGTTCAGTGTTTCTGCTGTTCCGATGTTTTCCTCTTATAATTGATGTGTTTCCCTCGGTTTAAGTTTGTAACCCTGATTTGTTTTCGCTTGTATTATAAATATTGAACCGTGGTATACTACTGTTGCCTTTATTTGAGATTAAAATGTAATAATAATTATAGGGGAAACAGAAAATCACAAAAAAAAAACAAAAACAAAAAAAAAAAAAAAAAAAACAGAAATCAAAAATATCCATGACTATAACCAATCATTGCATAGACAACCAAAGAGTGAGCAATAAAACTTTGAGAAAACTAAAGTGATTCGGATCGATCAGTAGTTCCCACCATTCTTGAAACCGAATCAAAAATAAATATATTTGGTGAGTAGGCATTATGATGAAAGGTAAAAAAGGCAATGGGTTATTTTTTTAATGTTAGATATCCCTTAAAAAGCTAAATTCCCAAAGCTGTAATTAACTTTCGTTTTCCACCTTAATGGACACATGCGAATGTCAAATAAAAAACAATCATAGATTGTCTATTTCTACATAAAAAAATACACATTTCAAAAATAGATACATGTAAAAGAGACCTATTTTTGTCGAGGATATTTAGATTTCATCGACGGAAAAAAAAAAATCATTTGTGTTTTAATGTATTTTTTGTAAGTATGTTTTGAAGATAATGATATGGTTCAAATCTCTTAAACAAACAAACATTAACAAAACATTTGTTTTCAACGATTTTTATTACGCTGAATGTATGCACTTTATAAAAAAGATAAACGTTTGATTATTGTTTTGAATTGTATAGTTTGTACTTTGTCTGTGCTGGTGTATATGTGATTTTGTTTTGACAGTAAACACATAAAATCATTTCATTTACTATGTCGATACTAGTAGATGGTTAACAAAAACATTGAATTATGTTTCATCCAACATGTCCAAGTGCGAGTAGATTTTAAACACATTTTTTGCATTGTAATCCTTGTTTGATTGTATTACAAAAAGATGAAAGAAGTATAGTCCATGCAAATATTACAACAAATGATGTCTTTACATAAAACACATGTGTTGGGTTACAGAAATAAGACGTGTGACAACAGAGAGATACAATAAACCAGTGATGATATAGTATCGGTTTTTGTAACGTTTTTTTGTATTATACACTAAATTGTTAATATAAACCAATGATGATCATTGCTGATTACACAATGATTTAAATAACTCCTTTATATATATATATATATATATTGTTTGATCTTTTATTTGTATATACGCAATACAATAGACTACACGTCCGATTAAAAAATGGTCTCTGTCTATCAATTTATAATTATATACTGCACATTGTAATCTGAGACTTTGAAAAACGTTCTGTTTTCTTCGTTTACGGTTAGGTGATAACATAGTGTGAATTATAACGGCAAACTAAAGAAAAGCAGCTTGGCTAGGAAAGATTTAACGTTCATTGAGTTGTTAATGAGATCGGATGAGATAGTTGTCATTGTTTATGGAAATATAAGCTGTACGACAAATGATAGGTTGTATATCCAAGCAATGACCATTAAGGCTAATTTTTTATTTTAGTTTTAATCATTAAAAAAAGTTATATGTTTTATTTTCTTTGCTCGAGTTGTTATAAACGACTGGTTCAAATCCGTACATATTTCAACATAGTTCTTTAGAAAGGGTGAGGTGATGTCTGTATGTACATTCAAACACTTTACGTATTAAGTTTAATCGTGTTTTTTTTTTGCCTTTTTTTTCTACATTGCAATTGACAATCCAGAGACCCACATTAACCAGCACATTTCTTATTTTCCAATTACTTCAATTATTTTATCTTAGCAACAAATGCACAATCCTACCTATACATTTATAGATGCATAGTTTGGTTGTGTTAAACAGTTTTTTTTTCTAAAAGGTCGCCTTGTATAAATAGGGAGAGCGTATTTATACAAAGGAGGCAATCAAAGTAAATACGTTCTGCCAAAAATGCGATAAACAGACAATAAACAGTTAAAAAAGGACAGATAACTAAAAGAAGTTAAAAAACTCGAATCAGCGCATTTAAGAAACCATCCGTTGTTATTTGATCAAGTCCTAATGAAGAAGACATCGTGCTTGTTGATATTCGTGGAAACCTGTGATAAAGACTGTTCACTACAATTAACCAGATCATAATTGCGACAGTAAAACTAGCAAAGGGTTAAAAATGTGACACCAAAAATTGAGCATGCCATTACATTTTACAAAAATCTTTTTTATTTTTTATTTTTTTTTATTTGTTTTGAAACAGATCTGGTATTTTCTCGTTTTGCACATTTATACTGCAAACATTGGATTTCCTTTAACATGGAGACACTTTTATTTTCTAATCAAAAATAACCTGTTAAGAGCTTTTGAAAACATAGCTGATTAATATCACTATCATAACTCACGGATAGTACAACGTGATATCCATTGCTTGTATTTCACATAGACTGTACTTGACTTATTTACGTAAATGTTAATTCTTTTACACAATAAAATACGTGCATTGTCTATATATTTGTTTGACGTGATAGCTGAAAAAACCAAAATATAATATTTATGTGTATAACAATGCCATTCATAGAAAAAAAGAAAAAAAAAACATCATAAACTCTCTACCAACTTCGTTTTGATTACTTGCTATTGATGTTTACAATGTTACTGATATATTCAAGATATTTGTTAATAACCAGAAGACCAGCAGGTTAATTCGTTTAACTAGAATTGACAAACATGTATGTCAGTCCATATATCTAATGAACAAATTGTATTATACCTTAATATGTCATATAAGTTTTAAATTACCGCGTAAAAATATTGCCTTGTAAGCATTCTAATATGTTAACAAAACAAACGATTTTAGATAATGCATATCATCAGTTCAAAATCGCTTCAGTACAAATACATTGCCTTCATTAAATAACTATAATTATAATGTGCATGACTTTGTCAATAGTATATCTATCTAAAGTTTGTGGTTCAATTCTAATGACCACAGATAATAAGGAAATGACCTTGTTCGTATTAAACGGCTTGAAACGGAATTACGAGATTGAGTGATAATACATTTATACTCATCCCATTTGGTATAGCAAATCAGTACGTGTTGTCAAAGTAAATCTACTTTAAGTGGAGATATTTCATACATTCATTTTCATTGAATCTTCAGGTCAGTAGATCAGAATTAACCCTTTTAAGTCGTACTTTATTTATTAATTTGAGAGGAATCGATACTGTTTCACATTTAATTGTCGTTTTGTGATGTTGACATATGATGAAGTTCGTGATAAGCTCTTTGAGAAATCACAAATAGAAAAAAAATAGATGACTGTGCTTGTTTTTGAGGAAAAATGGGGTTAACAATTTGGGAGTTGTTTTAACTTTGTTGAAACTTTCTTTCGCTTTAACATTCTAAAACTGATGCTTTTAGCAATTAATTAGCTTAATTTTTATTTATCTAAAAACTATGATGTGTTTGCACATGTTGCATGAGCGAAAAACAAAACAACACATTAGCAGGATTATTTCATTTTATAAATCAAAAGTAAGCTAACTCTGCCAACCTCTTGACCAGTTTAACACGTTTATTGCATCGTCCCTGTTTCTTATTTTTTTATATTATTCATCTTTTGTTTTTGATTTTTTATATAACAGATATGTAGAATCGTGCATTTCTAAGAGAAACTTTTTTCAATCTACCTGAAAGCATGCTTCCCCTTTTTCCTGAGATGAGATATAGTTATTATATTGTCATTATGAACAACCCCGGTAAAAACGGATTGTTGAGTGTGAATTATCGTGTTGATAATTATCTTTCCTGACACTGTATTGGCATTCTATAAAGGTGATAAAAGACAAAAAACCAAAACAATTATACAGAGGAAACTAAGAGTGTTAAAATATTAATGCATAATACTGCAATGTTTAGCTTGAACGAGTTAAAGTTTAAAGATTGATCCCACCAAATTATGGTGCCAGGAGTTATCTTCATACATTAAAGTATTGCCGAATTATCTTCCTAATCTGTTTCCGAAATGGACATGGCGATTACAAAATTTAAATAGCAGAAAATGAACTGAAAATGGAGAATTGTTACCTAGGCACACTCTTGAATGATTGAAATGATAAATATGTTTTTCAATTTACCGTTGATCATTTTGATAATTAATGCAAAAGTTATCAAAACACTATTGATGCTAAAAAAAAAATCCGCTATTTTGCTGTTGAAGTATAATATATAACACAAAATTCAATGAATATGAAACTTGAATATCAATCTTGATTATTAAATAAAGTTTGAGAATGAAAGAAGATGAAAGATAAAAAACAAATACTGTGTTATACTCGATAAAATCCTTTTAATCTATCCAAAAGAAGACATTAAAGGTTTTAGATCATTTTGTTCTGTGCTTGATTGTTTTATTCCGGAGACTTTTAAATATGTATTCAAAATAGAACGAAGCTGGCGAACATTACTATTTAACACACTGATTATCTTCCGTATTGTTAACAATAAGACCAACTTTAACCATTTCAAGAGGAGATGATTACGTCATCGAAACTGCTCAAAAGACAATAAATCTTATTGCTTTGTCATATCAGATATATCAACGTAACGCTCGAGCATGTTAAGTTGTGATGTAATATAATTTGAAAATGGACAGTTCTTTAGTAATCTGAAATTTGCTCTTCATTTGTATTCTATTTTTAAATCTACGGTTATGGAATTGTTACCACCAAACATACATAAGATAAATGTAGCTTAAATGTATTTCTCTAATTCTTACTCGATTTATGCCTTTCCTGACCTGTTGATTATTTTTATTTAATCAATGTGTGCTTCGTTTGATCTCAGTTATTTATTGGTTAAGTTTCGATTATGATGTCAATTTTTCTTGCTTTTCTCTGAATTTCCTATTGTGACGTCATGAAAAAAGGCGACTATGCCTGATGACGTCATATAGAAATGACACATCTTTTTGCAGATCATTCGATATGAGGATTGAATTTGTCTGCATATCGTTGATCATCGTTTAAAAATCATTAGAGATTCCACCACCAAATCTTGTGCAATACGATATTTATGCACTATCGACAGTTAAATTTAGAATATTTAAAATTTAACTGTCTCGAGTGGATAAATATCGTATCACACTCGATACAGTGGTAGAATCAATATTTATCAAAATTAGTTTTCCTATATACTTCTTAATATATTGTGTGATGAGTGTCAAGCAAATACGAAGCTATGATGAGAACTTCTTTCTTTTTGGCTCCTTGAATTAGATAAACTTAATATCATAGTGATATCACAACCGATGTTTTTGCACTAATGTCTATAGAAAATACCATTTATCCATTCGTTGATTAAACTAACAAAATGTTTAACGTATTTAAAAATTCTCAGTTTCATCCTTACCTTCCCTTTTAATAATTATACATACAACTAGAAGAAATAATAACAAAAAGGCGGTTTATCGAAGAAGTTTGTCAGAAATGCAATTATCAAATGTGAACTTTTATCCTAATGACAACTATAGAATTGGTAAAAGCACGAGTTTATCTTAGTAATAATGTTTACATATATAAAAACTGTAACCACGTGTATCACATGTTTGTATCATTGATATTCATTGACTCATACATTATTTTTTATTCTCATAATGTCCATTGTGGTTACTATTAATTAAAAATTCACTATGGATCACGAAGATACTGTATATGTTTGAAAGATTGCAAGGAGACATGAAAAAACGTCCAATGGCAAAGATATAGTAGTTTAATATGAGGAATATTTTGGCTAAAATATAAAAAAAACCACAATGCTGTGTTTGTGTGTTCAATTTAGTAAACACTTTGGATGATTAAACGATTACGATTATTTTTGAATTTACTGTAATTTTTTGTTTATTCTGATTTGCACATGCAATTTACCTTAGTCATACACAGTTATTCAAAGATGTATCACTTATTAATGTTCAGTATATTTGATTATATTGATGTATGTACAATAAATTAACGAAGCTTCCTGTAACCCTCACATTTCTTTTACGCTACAAATACCATGCATATATTTTACATATGTATGACACAAGGATTTACAATTATTCTTTCTTAGAATATTTGTTTCACAGTTTAATGTTGAGTTTTACCTTTTCTTTAAAACAAAAACCTGGAGTGTTTTTCTTTCGTCAACAGTTTCAACTTTCTTTTATCTTGAAGAAAACTATGATATAGATCTTCATATTTTTATTTGAAATGCATTTTCTACCAAACCTGTTATTTATTTTTTTTCTTTCTTATCTGCAGCAAAAGATCTATACTGTTTACAAATCGTTTGAAGAGATCCAATTGAAAAAATTACCAACTTGATCACTAATGTTCTGAAATGGATGTCAATTCGGCTTTTTAGAATCTAAAGGACTATGGGAAATCTTATTGTTCGTACACAAAAATGAAAATAATGTTACCTCTTTGGTCGAATTTCCATTGCTTAAGACGTTGTCAGCCAATCACAACGTTTTTGGTGCACCCACCATGCATCAGATTCTAAAACGGTGAATTTACACAATGTACTCAACTACGGTAGTATAAACTTTACTAATTTTTATTTCTAGGCATCTCAATAAATACTAAATACTATATATATAGCTGAAAGCCCAGCAGTAATGGTGGACCCCGATTTTATTAATATAGATAAAATTAATAATCACAATAAACATAAAGCATAAGTAGCAATGCACAATGAATACAGTTTATTGAAGACATCAATAGAATAATAAGTAAATTGTGTTAAAAAAATATGTTGTTCTATCATCAATGATCCCGCCGGCCAGGAAAAACCAACAAAAACAAGTTAACTCGGTCAAACTCCATTTAACATGTAGTCAAAAAATAAACTCATCATAAGTACCAGGAGTGAAATTAATTTTGTATTTGCGCCAGACGCGCGTTTCGTCTGCAAAAGACTCACCAGTGACACTCGAATAAAAAAAAAGCTAAAAAGGCCAAATAAAGTACGAAGTTGAAGAGCAAAGCACCAAAAATTCCTAAAAGTTTTGCCAAATACAGATAATCTATTCCTGAGGTAGACTACATTCAGAATAAAGTGGCAAATGTCGGAATCCTGAGTCCAAAACCCTAATTCTCAGGAAGATCGTTTCAAGAGTTTAGACAGTACATAAACAAATATCTATATAGTATTAAAGGGGCATTAGCTGTCAAATTCATGTTCATCGATTTGACTCAAATTCTCATATTTGATTTATAACATACGAATATCCAAATCACAAAAAAGTTTGAAATGAAATAAACAATTAGCAATCCATAACCTCAATAATATTTATCAGTATTACGTGTATATTTTAGTCTTGACGCCATCTAATCAACTATAGAGATGACACCCGAAGGCTGCCGACGGTAACATAACCCGATATAAACATAAACATAAATAGATTGTTACCTCGTGCGAATGAATTTGTCTAGGTCTGTTTGATTTTATTTTATTGGTTAAAACACAATTTAATCATCGTTTTTACTGTATAAGAATGTTTTTGTGGATTGAATCAGTCAACGAAATGGTTTACCTTTGTTTCATTTTCAATGTAGGCATGTTTTTCCCTTTTAATGGCTAAACACGCCTAATGCATGCATAACAAACTGTAGCTAAAGGGTTGTTTAATTGAGGATCCAATGAGGTCGAATTATTCATTTGCAAGTGAATAGTTCATCATCGATATTTCTTTGGTTATTTTGACAAAATTTAACTAAATTGGCTGCTTGAAACTAATTATTATTTCATTATTGCACTTTTATTAATGATTGAACCAAACAAAATCGTAATCTTATTTTTTTTTCGTAGCTAGTGCCCCTTTTAGTAAGATCTTAAAATTTCCTTTAGCATGTTAAGTAAGATATATAATTCCTACTAAATATAAAATAGAATAAAATAACTCAATTGACAAAGAACTTTATTTCACTGTTGTCTAGTCTGATGCTTGGCTAGAACATACCAACAAGGGAAAATATTCCGCTTAATGTTTATATCACGTGATATATATATATATATATATATATATATATATATATATATATATATATATCATACGTGTAAATACGAAGAGCTCGTATGAAAATTATTCACTAGTACCGTTATTACGGTAATTTCCCACTAGACTATCGAACCGTGGGAAAATGTAATAATTCTAATTGCGCGATATGAAAATTTCAACACAAATCAGCGTCTTATTTGTTATGCTCGATGTCAAATAATTTAAAAATTCAAATCCTGAATAAACGTTGATGAGTTAAATAGATTAAAATAGGCCAACAGATGCAAAAGCAATCCTTTTTAAAACGATTGACGTGTTGACATTCCAATATATTCTTTGGTGTTAAAACTACTAACTATATATTATTTGAATAAACATTCTGAATATAATTATATTATTTGTGATATATTTTGTTCCACTCCATAGCTGAATAATCAAAGTAAATGATGTTTCTGCTTTGTATTTTTTTCACCACCTTTGTTTTAAAATCTTCTCATTTACCTTTTCAGTGTTAAGCTGTATATTGCTTTATTGAACATTGTATTAGATTTTCAAAAAATTCTATTGACAAAGAATTAATAAAGATGTATATCATTATAACGAATTGCTTCTTTTTATCAGATTATTTAAAAGGACGTGTTCAAATAGGTTTCAGATTACCATTTACAAATATTGCCTTGTAAGCATCCACATATGTCTTCAAAAGAAAAGATGTTTGATAATGTAAATCACTGGATAACATCATTTTAAATATCCTCTCTATACAAATAGATAGCCTTCATATTACAATCAGTTGACATTTGATTGAAAAAACGCAATTTAAATGGATATTGAAATAAATAATTGTATTTGCTAAAATACCATCATAGATACAATATCTCTGGGGAAACGGATTTATATAAGTTTTTCAAAACTTATTTCCAAATCCTATATTTGAATTTTATGTAACATTGTAATATTTTATTGTTGTAATTTTTCATTAATAAATACTGTTTATACTAATAAATATATTTGTAAACCTTTACATTTCATCAAATAGAACCCTCTGAGGCTATTAAACAAACTGAATGTACGTTTTATTTGTTACACGTATATCATTGAATGTATCAAGCATGACTTGAAGGGAAGTTTGTGAGCAATATCACACAGTATATTTTGTACCTTTTGAAAATTCTTTAATCCTTTGTGTCATATCTTCACAAGTTTACTTTAAAGGTAGGACAACTTTACATTTGATAATAAAATCAACGTTTTTCCATTTAATGCATCTCTCTTAACCTGATTTTACACATCTTTAAAATGCTCTTAATTTTTTTTTTTTTTTTTTTCCGCTTATTTTTATTTTTCTTTTCTAAATGAAAGCATAAGTTCAGAGAATCTAATATTAGACTAAAGTGCAAAAGTTCCATATGCTTATCAGTTGAGTAGAATAAATTGAAACAAGAATTTTACATGTTTCACATACCCCCGAAATTAAGAAGTATCTTATGGAAGGGAAATAACTTTGAACACAACACAATACAACACAGATAGCCAATATTGATGTTTTATTAGTTGACTTGACATATCCTCTTATATTTATCATGCATGCCATGGAAACACATGTGTTATAGATCAAAAGCACAGAGTTAAATGTGAATCATTGGTATTCATAAATTACATCATTTTTGAGGAGTTTGTACTTTGACACATGTTTATAAATCTGAAAATATGAGGAGGCGATGTTATCAACATAAATGTCTTGTGACACATATTCAATATCTCGAATACGTGTATTCTTAAAGTTATTTCGTTGTAAATCCTTTATCACGAAAAGCTCAGGCTAATAAATTGATATGGACGATCGTAGTAAAGTCGCTCTTTTGCAATGCATAAGGATCTGTAAACTGTTTAATCACACTAGATTATTTAGCAGCAAACGTATTTTATGAATGCTCAGTTATCATTAATCTATTTCAAATGGTGTAAATCAAGAAAATTTTTGATCAAAAACAAGGATATCGACTGTGTAGATATGATAAACGTCATGCGAATCAACAGTCAATCCAAATATATCACAATTAGAAAATCTAGACATTCAATAAATGTACAAACCTTACAATAACTATTTTATCTTATAAAAGATATAAGGTCGCAAAACATATTGCTAGTGAAACACATCATATCAATGAAATAATTCTTGATTTTACCGTTAAGGATGTTCGCTCCTGGTTTTCGGTATTTTGCAAGATATTCAGAATGCTCTGGTTTTATCCATGTAGTGCCATTAAAAGTTTTGTCCGGTAACCCGTACTTTTCTTTTTCATTATTTTAGGACATATAGTTTAAAAAGCCATGTTTCAAAATCTTTTAAAATCCTTTTTACTTTTTCATAGTTTTTTTAATTAAATGGGTGCTAATGCTAAATGCATGAAAAATCTAGAAAGATTAAATTCCCGCCAAATTTTCAATGGCCTATATCTCGACAAAAAAGCACATAGACCCTTCATTTTGTTTCTGCTTTTTTAGTTTCTTTATTTGTATTCCTTCAATTTATAACCGTCTTTTAAGATTATTGTTATTTTGAAACCAAATAGCGAACTTCCTTAGACATGCACCTTTGTTTTGCATCAGTTGTCCTTTATACATGTAATATGTCTGTTGAAGCAGTGAATGTTCTTGTCAACAGAATAAATGTTCTCCTGACGCCCGTCTTAATACACATCATGCATTAGGGTACCGTATCAATTTAGACATGTAATGATACGCTGTACGATAGTAAGTAGAAAAGCTGAAATAATCTCACATATTCTGGTTATATGTCACTACTCCCCAAGATATCAACAGTCCAGTAGTTAACACTTCAATCTTCACATTGAGATGGTCATAATTATGAATTGACTGTTTACCAAACAATAAATGTTTTGAAAAACTTCGGATTTTCTCCACCAGGAATTAATTACCTTATCTGTATTTCTGAAAAACTGTCGGAATTTTGGTTCACAATATTCTTCAATTCTATACTGCAATTGATCTTTTTTAAGTTCCAAGCGTCACTGATTAGTCATTTATAGACGAAAACAAGTGTGTAGCATATATCATTCAAATATTTAATAAAGAGTTTATTGAAGTTGTTCTTCTGGTTGGTTACAAATCAGCTATGAGGCAGAATGTATTACCGGTGGTATATATAATTTCAAGTTCACTTTTAGGTCAGAAAGAAGTCCAGAATATGGATGATTCCATCTTCGGCATATATTAATTGTTGGAACACGTAGTTCTTGACATCTATATTTATTAATATCTGAAACAAGAAATTTGTATCTACAATTTTCATTTTGTTCAAGAAAAATTTATTTTGAAATCGTCCTTCACTTTGTCAATATCGAGAACCTAACATTTTTTTTCTGTCATAATTATGACCTGCATTCATCAATACTATGACTATTTTTTTTCAGACTGTTAATACGATCTGGTGAACAAAACTCAAAGTTGTTCATTGTTTAAAATGTCAATGTGCACTGATATATGATGAAAATCTGAATAGTTTTGTATGGGGACGACAGAAAAGAGCAAACAGGAGGTTTCGTCGTTCGTGTTTTACGATCAAAAATACTGTTTTTAGTTGACAAAATCTTTGAATGAATTCATTTTTTTTTTTTTCATAAAACAAGGCATATGCATTTATTTTTTGAAGAAATCTGGCATGATTTCCTATGTTTTTGTTAGATGTATTTCTATTTGTATCTACCGGATGAGTTGTGTGGGGACGACTAAAAAGGACTAACGGGAGGTTTCGTAATTCACGTTTTACGATCAAAAATACTGTTTTGTCGTTGACAATCTTAGATGGAATTCAATATTTTCATAAAACATGGCAGATGCATTTTATTTTAGAAGAAATCTGGCTTGATTTCCTATGTTTTTGTTAGACGTATTTCTATTTGTATCTATCTGATGAGTTAAGACTTTTTCAACTGATTTTTATAGTTTGTTCTTATGCTGTACTGTTAAACACAGTCCAAGGTCAGGGGAAGAGGCGGACGCCCGCTAACATGTTTAACCCCGCCACATTTTTATGTGCCTGTCTCAAGTCAGGAGTCTATAATTCAGTGCTTGTCTTTTGTTTGTGAGTTACATATTTGTTTTTCGTTCATTATTTTGTACATACATTAGGTCGTTACTTTTCTCGTTTGCATAATTTAACATCTGTCGTTTCGGTGCCTTTTATAGATGACTATGCGGTATTGGCTTTGCTCATTGTTTAAGGCCGAACGGTTATCCATAGTTGTGAATGTCTTTGTCATTTGTTTTTTTTGTGGAGAATTGTCTCATCATCAATCATTACACAAATTGTTTTTTTTTTATATTTAGAATCGAAATCTGCTAGAAAATGTGAGAACATGTGGTAAACATTGCAGGTGTCAAGAACTAATGATAATGATAGTCAAAATAATAATCATAATACTAATAATAATAATAAATAATGATAATTATGTTTATAATAATGATTCTAAACTCAAATATGGTAACGTTGGTGTATGAAAATCGTAATTAGGAGATATTCTGTGCTCTTTACAATAGATAGACCAAGTTACACTCCTATGATAGATTGATCAACAGAGAAAATATTCTTCATTATTGTCTTGTATTGTAGATAAGGAAATGGAGAAACAACGTACAAACCAAGAGACAAGAAAATAAAAACGAAAACAGACAAACACAGAAAATCATCTATTTTCTCTTTTCAATTCCAAGCAATGGGAGATCAGAATTACAAGTAATGTTCATGTTTTTGCTTTTATCATAAAAGACAGAAAGATATATTTTGAACTAGTTTGTAAACATCTTAATCGTTCAGATGGCAATTTGTCGAATCTATATTTTAAAGAAATACGATTAATGAAAGCTGAATTTAGTTGAGAACAAATTGCGTTTATAATTTATATTATATTAAATTTTTCCAGTACATGTAAGTAGTAACAGGAATCGCATGCACTAGACTAATAATCAACTTAGATTATATGTGTTATATGCAGGAAGTGATTTAATCATCATTGCATCTGTATAGCTCGTTACAGACCGACCGTAAGATAAATTAAACATACATTAAAGCTACTTGCACATATTTCGTTTGTGAACTGCAATTTCCGCGATTTCTTAAACACGCGTTTTTGCTATAATTACGCTAATGCAGTTAAAGTTGGAATTTTATATGTCTTCCTGAGTTACTTGTTCAAGTTCAGTGAGCAGCTAACGGGTGTTTACTACAAAATTATTAATTAATCTTTGCGTGCTCATCGAAGTTTAATCTATGGGTAAGATAATATGAAAAATACAAATTATCTATATTTTCATGCTAAAATTTCTTTTTTATAATTTGAATATCTAACTCATATTACTGTACAAGTTGTTCTCTCAGATTCTCATAATCGTTTTCTTTGATTATAACAATTCCGTTTCAGTAGCAAAGACGATTCTGTTTTTTCTTTTTTCAATGGCTTGAATAAAACAGACCAACTTTAATAGTCTCAGTCTGTTAAATTTGTCTGCAAATAATACAATCCTTTTTAAATATAAACTGTAGTTCATACTTTAGTCCAATAAACAATGATATCATTTATCGCCCATGATATGCACATTTGCTACACTATATAGTTTCTCTTTTGTTAATACCTGCAGACTTATACTAACCACTTGTTGCTGCAGATATCTACAATCAATTATTATAGAAAAAAATCGGCTTCGAAATAATTACATAAATGTACACTTAACATTATTTCAAATGAATCAGATGTTGTCAATCTGTATTTTTAGACACCATTAAAGTTGACGAATTTGACCTACAAAATTATACTATTTACCGGATTTCTAATAACATAAGCAACACGACGGGTGCCACATGTGGAGCAGGACCTGCATACCCTTCCGGAGCACCTGGGATCACCCCAGTTTTTGGTGGGGTTCGTGTTGCGTAGTCTTTATTTTTTTCTATGTTGTGTCGTCTGTACTGTTATTTGTCTGTTTGTCTTTTTATGTTTAGCCACGGAGTTGTCAGTTTATTTTTCAATATATGAGTTTGACTGTCCCTCTGGTATCTTTTGTTCCTCTTTTGTATCTTTTTGAGATAAAACATAAAGATCATATCTGGGAACTACAGGTAGTAGGTAAAGAAAACAAAATATGTATGAATATTAGATAGAACCATGTTGTGTGAAACTGTATTTACAGAGTACAACCTGAAAGCTTGAATAATTTACAAACAATTTTCACCAGGGAATAACCAAATAATGTTGAAGGTGACGTTTAACACCAATCAGTGAACCAATCAATATATCAAGTTCATTGGGACATACATGTTTATGCGATCAACAGATTCATCAAAGTTCGACTATAATATGATTAAGAAATTTTTCATGGGGCTTTAACTTATATTGATTTTACCACGGATTGGCCATTTTTGCTAAATATTTTACCACGAGCGACAGCGAGGGGTAATACGGGCATAAAGGGCAAACCCGTGTTAAAATCTGTATAAATTCAAGCCCCACCATGAATTATTTCTATTCTAATATAACAACTATGGCAATTCTTATAGATCGAAACGCTCTATCTGAAGGCAAATATTTGCCGTTCCCATAAATATACGCACTATTGTATTGACGTAAAAGAATGGAGCATACTACATGATGATTGCTTCCCTTTGATTAGCGAAGGAATTGAAATCATAAAAAAACCTGAAAAAAATTAAAAACATTAAATAATAACGAGACATAATCGGCTACTGGACTATAGATACACGTCGTTGTTAACATACGTTTCTCTTCCATAAATAGATAAAAGATAACTTGAATAATAACTGTTAACATATTTGTATAGAAATAGCAATAACTAAGGATTACTATACAAATCCTTGCAATAACCAAGGACGTATTACATGTTCTTACTAATATACGTCCTTGCAATAATCAAATAAATAATCAAATAAAATCTTGCTAACACTGTTTTAATGTTACGCAGATATACGATATTGATGACCGTAAACTGAGACTACTA
The DNA here is from genome assembly GCA_017311375.1 of Mytilus coruscus. Lineage (NCBI taxonomy): Eukaryota > Metazoa > Mollusca > Bivalvia > Mytilida > Mytilidae > Mytilus > Mytilus coruscus. The sequence continues at coordinate 76,215,298 of CM029597.1, read as the reverse complement.
TAGTACTTTCCAGCTGGGTATACGTATAAAGATTAGAAGGGTGAAAAACCCCGATATGATTTTGCGCCATTTGTCGGATGACGGAAACAGTACCTTTATTTTCGTTTTCCTCCCACAAGAACCCAAAACTGAATAATAATAAGCGAGGATGACAAATGGGACTATGCATGTGGAACCTATAAGATATAGAGGCATGATGATTAATTTAATGTGGAAGGAAGAGAATCAACACACAAAATGAGGTCTTATCATTAAATAGTATAGAAGATAAGGCCTTTTTTTTCTCTCTCTTTTAATATCTTTAAACTGTTTCTAATTTTTCATGTTGGTCATTTTATAACTGCGTATACATTATGGGAGTTTTTATTGTTGAAGGCCAGACGGTGACCTATCATTGCTTATATTTTTGTCATTTGAACTCTGGTGTATAGTTATCTCATTGGCAATCATTCCACATCTCTTGATTTTCAAATGAATAAGAACATAACGAATCATGCTAATTGTATTAGTTTTCTTTGATGACAATTTTAGAATTTGTCATTGTGGGCATTTTATTCTCATCGATCAAAACTGTATGGGTTATAGTCATTGTTGATTATTGTTCAGTGCCTTAAAATTTTAAACATCCTCGTCCTTTAGTCTTGGGTGGATAGTTTTCATTTACAAATCATACAACATATCCTTATCTATTATATCATGTCTATTACCAGTTGGAGAATTTGGGACAGAAGCCCATACACAAAAGGGTACTGAAAAGTGATCATAATGTTTTGAGATAAATTTGTCTTTTATTTACAATATTTTTATATTTTAAGTTACATTTTTATTTTCTTGAACCATTATTTGTAAAACAACTTTCATATCAACTTAATTGTCATAAATTGCATAATTATCTAATTATCTAGAAAATAAGCTAATACAACAATAAGTACAATGTCCTGTTTCAATATTATTTTTTATTTATTTGTTCCTCAAAATATTGTTATTTATAATACATGTACATATATATAAGATATATTATATATTTACTTAAAATATATCAAATGACCATACAAATGTGATGTAGGAAGCGAATAATCAGGATGTTTTTGTAATAATCAGCATTTAGAACATGTAGAATATACATGTACATACTATAATGCTATGGGTAGTATACAGATGTCAACAAAACAGTAAATTTGTCTTGAGGGCGAATTTCAAAGTGGCATTCATACATGTAGGTATCACACATGACTTTATGATGTTCAAAAATGTTAATTGCAACCTTTATCATGTACCTGTTCTCGTACTCGTAATTTTACTTGATATGCAAAATAATTATATATATATACAATTCTAAATTGAAAACAACGTTCAAACCTATGATTGCGTTGGATAAAAACCGCAATTTTTATACGTGTGCATGTAACAAATTTCGTTGTAGAAGGGTCTAAATACAGCACAAACAACATTTTCCAAAAGACCAAAAGAGTGAAAGAATATATTATAACAAAACGCATTTGACTAGCAGGTCGAACAACTGATGTTCTTAAATCCTGCTGACTGCCATTGGCGATTGCCAAATAAATTGATCACAAGGTGCAACAAAATGAATCTCTATATTAATTTAATACGAAGTAGAAAACAATAAATGTGCGGCAAAGATGGTAAACCACAACAAAAGGAGCTAAATGTTTTACACCATATCCGGATTTCGACAATTAATGTCTCTTCAGCGATGTTAGGGATCGAAAAGTCTGAACCAGTGACAAGTCTAAAACAGATTTATCCATCGGATCACCAGCAGTGATGGTGATACATGGCTGTGTACATTCTGTATATACAACTCGTCTAAACATCAACCCAACAATATTAGATCTGTAATATTGTGATAATTTTAGTTTCACAAGCGTGTCTTTTCCCGTAAATGCTTATATTCTTACGTCATCGTTCTATGACATCGGGTAGCTCATTCATAAAAAAAAAACTAAGACGTGGGAGTATGATCGGAATAGCCCAAACAATATATTCATAGTTAACCACGGGTGTGTTCTAAAAGCGTTTGAAGAACGTCATGTTAGAATTATGAACATGTGTCTCATTGTGCTGTAGTATTTGTTTCGCCTTTTTTCTAAAAGTGAATCTTCATTAGAACAAATCTGCTCAGTTTATTTGACTAATTTTACGATACACTAATGAATTCAGAAACATGTATGTCCAGAATTACCTTTCAGTGATTATTTTGAAAGAAAAAAAAAAAACAACTGCGTACACTGTATTTCATTTATTTTATTGAGCATCTCCGTGTTTAGATGCATATTATTGCTGAACAGTAAGTACTTTGTGTTATATCGCATTGATCGTTGTTTGACAAGCCCCTCATTGACAACCGTATTGAATTTACTGTTTTAGTTTACTTCAAAGACTCAAGATCCATTGTACGCTTACAGATTATTTAGCTATTTATTTTATAAATTTAGTATCATAATGATTGTAATGTATTCAAAACATACCCTCGGTCAATAGTTCTAATACATTCCTTAACTTATAAAACAGATAGATTTGGCATCTTTACACACAATTTGTGATTTTGAATGCAATGACATATTAACTGAAATTACAAAATAAATGAATCAATTTCCTATCAGTTTGGCGTCGAAACTCGTGCTTATTGACATCGGCAAACACATCAATAAATATCAATCTTCGTTATACGATTCTAATGTTGTTAATATTGGGGAAATTTTACATTTTGTATAGAATATTATTGGACTGACAAGCACAAGCAATATACAAATAAACTAGAAACGTTTCTGCGGTCATAACTTTTGTTATTTGGACGTTGGGGAATTAAACCTAAGGAATCATCCAACCCAATAATCGAAACAATTTGACAATGCTATTTTAAAAACGACCGAAAGCCGACCAACATAATACTAAACTCAACATAGAAAACCAAAGAATGAGCGACGAAGGTTCTTGTACCGCAGTAAATGTTATTCCTGTCAAGCAGATCAGTTTATTTTTATCTTTTAAACTCACTATGAAACACTCAATGTGGATGTTAAATGAATGTTGTTTTTTTTATTTGTTATTTGTATGTTCAAGCTACTGCTTAAACAACATGACATCAACATACAACACATTTAAGAAAATGTGTCTGCAAAGAACTTTTTTTTCTAAAAATAAGAAATATAAATATCCCAATATTTTTATACTTGCAGATCTGTACCAAATCCTGATTGGTGCCTTTATCTTCCGAGGAAATCTAAGTTTAGAACAGTGTTCGTAAGTAATATTTCTTTATTTTAGATATCAAGTTATCAACTAGTACGTATCTATTGAAACATAGTATTATGGAACAGTAGTCTTTACCTATCTATGAATGCCAAAGTATTGTTGACCTAAAATATATCGTATGTCATTAAATGAAAGCAATCAGCAAAAAATAAAAACAGCAACAAATATAATTAAAAACCAATTGTTTAAAGAACAATTAAAAGTTTTTCCACCCGTAAAGATCTATTTTGATATGAACATATTAAAACATGTTAAATTCGGTTTAGAATTGTAGGTTTATAATATGCTGATTCCAAAAATATATGGTTTCTGTGTAATTTATTTTAAATAAGGGAGATTATTTGTTACTTCCGGTTTGAAAAATGTTACTTCTATATATCTAAAATATAAGGTTCTAATATATATTTTTATATTTAATAAGTACAAAAAAATAGCAACTTCCGGTTTACACAAGGTCACTTCCAGTTGGCTTTTCCAAGGTCAAATGGCTTGCAACCTAATGGAAAAAGTCCCATCGCTTTAACATTTACGCATATGAGGGAAAAACAAAGTTCAGAATCTAGAACGTCACATTTATCTATGACGTTGAGCTCAATTTCAAGGTCATAAACCAAGGACTTCAAATAAAAAAACTAGATCTTATTTAGATATGATTAATGAGTAATATCGTCATACGCGTATTTTTTAAAAATACAAGAGGGGGAAAACTCTTATTTTATTTTAGCGTACCCTTTAAACCAAAATGTATGTGTTACGAAATGTCGCAACTAACAATTTAGTTAACAAATATGTTGTCAATATCTCATACGGTTTTTGAAAAGAAGTAAAAAAGCCAAAATTCAATATGAACTTGACCTCTGCCCTAACAATATTTTCTCTTTCTATGACCAAAGACCTCAAATCAAAAGACCCTAGGTCTCTATCCCTTATGGTTTACCAGTTACAATGACATTTTACTAAATTTAAAATCAGAAGGGGGAATGACTCTCATATAGAGTTTCCGAATCGTTTAGGTAAAAAATATCTTTAAGACCCTAAGGATAAAATGAGCTAATTGGTGAAATAGTTTTGTTGTAATCTATAAGTGTTCCGAAGTAGATGCACACACAAGAAAAACAGTGTTTGGGTTGATAACTCCTACAATAAAAAGTGTTCGTTTAAACATGATCATTTTAAAAATCGCAATAACTGTTCGATATCATATCAAAAAATCTAAGTGACATCTTGCGAAACCACAAAGCACCGTAAAACAAAAATGAGGCGAAAGAAGAAAAAAATAATAATCAGCACAAAATCAAAAGGTTTTCCCACAAAAAGTGGAATAATAATAATAATCAGAAAAAAAACCATAAGGTCTTTCCACAGAAAAGTAGAAATACATTATTAAAACAAAGTATGCTTTGCTCCAGAATGACAAAAAAATAACTTTTTTCAAAAGACGCATTTTTAAGGTGTTTTTCTTACTTTTCCAGATGATTTTGTGGTTAGGCTTAGTTTTACGTAAATGGTTGTATCTGCGTGATGACCATGCCAAATATAAATAATCATTATGGGGTAACATATATTGCTCCCGGTTAATTGCAACACATGAAAAATGGTTTGCAATGTTTCATGTTTTATTTAACATATACTTAGTATTGCCTGCAAATGAGAATACACCTGAAATGACTGTTGTTGACCTTTTATTCTCCTTATGTTATATATTTTTACAGGTTCGAATTAGGGGATTGATTATCAAACGCCATTATGGATTTCAGCTAATGATAACACATGTTTTTAATACTATTTTAGTATACTGAAATTCCTGACACGGTTGACCATATTGATCTGGGTGAAGTTTTAGAAGAGCAATGGGATATATCACCACCTGAGGCAATTATAGCAATTACAGGAATAAGTCACCAGTTTAACATAAAGGACAAGCGCAATTTGAAAAAGGATTTGATTGAGGCTGTCAAAAGCACTGGTAAAATATATTAAAGCATAGAAATCCTTTTCTCCATTTTTATGTCATTTAAGAATTAGCTTCTCTTATTGGATAACAAGGGCCAAATGACATTCTTTATTCTCCAGTAATAATTTTCATCGGTCATTAACAGAAAAACATCGGACCAGAAAACCGGTCGTTAACAGACTTTTACATATTGATGACCGGTGCAGCGTGGTTTTTCTGTTTGAGAGATATCCCTTTAATACAATGTTTTCCTGTTTTCAATTTTATATTGAAGTTTTTGAATTGTTTACCATTAGTTTTTGTAAATCATAAAATTATAGAAAACTTTATTTTGTATTCATATACCGGAAAACTGCATTTAAATGAATGGAAGTAACTTATAGTTACTACTTTGACTGGTCTTCACTCTTTCCTATGGAAATCGTATAATAACTGGAGTTTGCTTTGTACATTCTAAATTAATGAGAATTTTTAAAAGCATGGTACCTCAATGAAATAAACGTAAAAGTGATTGGAGAACTGGTCATTATTGTGAAATATGTACTGCCCACTGGTCAGTGGTATTGAATAATGCAGCGATAATGACTGAGCCATACTCCATTTTTTTTGTATATATTACTCTTGCATGATATGCAGTTTTGTCTGTATTTGAATTTAGGGCATACAATTAGCTACTCCACATATATTTAACGCGAGTAATAACCTTTGCTTCATTATAGTCTTTCAAGTTAGAATATTTACATGAAAATTTCATATTTTAATTGATGGTATGCAAGATGATTGTCATTTTGCTGTCGTTTTAATAAACGTTAGTGTAAATCGCTGTAATCGTCCTTTGACAAAGACAGTTTTAAGTTTAAGAGTGTTCGAAGGACAAGTAAGGTTTAGTAGAACTGCAAAATACAAATAAATGTGTTTATTACTATCTATAGTTATGGATCTTGTTTTACACAACTGGCCTCTTCCTCAACGCGTCAGGGCTTTGAGTGAAAATTTATTTTCACTACATTTCTCATGCAAACTGATTGAATTAACAAGTACACCGAATGACAACGTACTTCATAACAGAAGCAATCACATATGTGACGATTGTAGGGTTTTCTTATGCGGCTCATTTTTACGGTAGTAGAACTTAAGACCTTATGAAAGACGTCTACTTTGAAAATGTACAGATTGTTACCTATACCCTGTCGTGACATTTGGTAGTAAATCAAAATTTTGATAACAACAAATTCCTGTATACCACAAAACGTGTACCCAGTTGAGAATTTAGTTCACAAAGAGTGTTAAGAGTGTGACTATGATATAGTGATATGTTCTGCCCTTTTGTTTTAGTCTTGGATTACTTATGCGCTAATGAGTTTGTCTTTTAATAATGATCCTAAGTGCACACAAACTATCCCAAATATAATAATAAATTGTATATTATCAATTTGGTTTTCAGGTTCTTGGATTGTTACTTGTGGTACAGAATCTGGAGTTGTTCAGTTTATAGAGGACGCAGTTGATGACCATGTTGCTTTGAAGAAAATCTACATCCCAATAGTTGGAATTTTGTCAAAGAGAGTACTAGATGAAGTAAATAAGCTTTTCATTAAATGTTTAAAAATAGGATAACTGCAAACAATGATTGGTAAAAAAAAATATTTTGCAAATCAGCTCACGTATACAGAATGTATATAGAATTTCTCGTATCTAATTAAATTACTTTATTTGGCTTGATTGAATTGTAAATGGGAAAATGTTTACTCTTTTGAAGTGGTAAATATATATACATATATATACTATTTTCAAATTGTTTTTTTTCACTGGTATTTGATTTTAGATTGACGTTATTCAAATATGAACATTTATAAAAAGAGTTTCTTAATGAAAAGAAATAAATGCATATGCGTTCCTGCAATACCGAAATGAGCATATCATAAAATATATCTGTTTCCTGATAATCAGACATTTCTTATAGTATGTGATCGGTAACTGTTTGCTATACATTGAATACTTTTATCAAATTTTATTATTATCATTTTTTATTTTGGTAAGATTAAACCCCTCAAAGGAGCTTTCAAAGTAAAAGAAACAAATGATAAAATTCCTACTAAATCAACAAAGGAAACATTAGATCCAAATCATACACAGTTTGTTGTCCTCGGAGATCCAAGCATAAACCTGCCAAGAGATTGTGCTTCGTCTGAATGTAGAAATGCTTTCCAAAGTTTCTTATCAAATATAAAAGATGCAGGTGAGAGTTTGCTATAAAATCTATATATTACAGATATCATACAGGGACAGACATTGAGTCAGAAAACGTCACATTAACATGGAACGGAGTTTGAACAGGGGCGTTGACAGGATATTAATTCCTGTTACGCAACTACAATTACCATTCACACCATTTTAAGATAACATTTAGTATAATTAGTAAAAGGCACAAACAATGAAGCGATATAAGGCTTATTTTACTGTATATTATCATGAACACATTGCCCTCTATGCACAATCTTACACAACAAAATTGCACACACAAGCAGCACATACAATGTGTTATTCATTTTACTAGATTTTCTGAAGGTGGTATCTCAACATATGGTACATGTATATTGTTCCTGTAAATTGTTCTGTCTAATAGTACCATTTGCTCATATGATCCTTGCATAGCTCTCTAAAATCAAAGAAAAGTATATGTTATCTTTATAATTTGAGATACTTTGATACAAACATTAAATATAGTATAAACATTACATGCATTAAAACTAATTTTTTATTTAAACTAAGATAATTTAAGCTTATATCCTACTTTTCTGGTAATTATCAAATTAGTCATGCTCATATATAAAAACTCTTGCATGTTTGTTTTAAGTTAATTTTGTTTATTAATTCGAACATTTCCTTTGATATGCATTTCATTTTATGCATATATTTGCTGGAAATTTACTTATGGCCTGTATTGTGATATTCGAATTTTATCCCGAGCATAGCCCAGGCCATGTGTTAATTACTATTTTCCAAAAATATTTTGTCTAGTAGCGAAAAATCTTGAACAAGTTTTAAAGCAATTAACATATACCAGAAGTGCTTATATTTCATATAGGATGATGTGATGCTCGTAGAAATATCCATTTTTAAAGCTTATATGAGTGCTTGACATGCCCCAAACAAATTTGCTACAATGCATATCAAAATATTTCCAAAATATTTTTCACAAGACATACACCATACAGCATGAAAACACACGGTTTAATATCCGAAGTGCATAGATTTAAATCACTGAAAAGATTTTTTTAAATTTGTATCTTACAATCATTATGTAGCAGGCAGCATTCAAGGCCAAGTTACAGGTCAAGACTCCTTCACCACTGCATTCATATATAACCCAAGAAAAACATCATACATACATACGTACAAAGAAACATAACCAAACACGAAATATCTTTTGCCGCCTCTCTCCCCCATTTTGAAATTGTGGTTGTCTATTGTCCCCTCCGCCGGCTCCTACCCACCCCCTTTTTTTTCCTTAAGACAATTTTAAATGATACCAATCATCGGCTATGGCTAAGTACAATGCATTATTTTTTGTTTTAAAATACTTTGTCAATTTAATAGTATGAATAAAATTGAAAATCTTTACAAGATCGATAACGTTTTACGGGAATCAGTTAAAGTCAAGCTTGGTGACAGTAGTTCTAATCTATTAGAACTTTTTTTTTATGGAAAGCTTAATTGTGCGAATCAGAAAAGTTTAAAATTCAAACGTTAAACTTGTGCATTCTTTCTTTTTTGATGCATACAAAATTGTTTTGGCTGCGGAATCCGAGAAATACGCGAAATGTGACGTTCTCATCTGCGGCACTTTGCGCAGGATAAACTCAACGATAGAAAGCGTTCACGTCGCAATCAATTTGCGTTAGCTAATGCGCATAAACAATTGACTGGTTGGTCTTTAAAGACGCCAAATGCACATGATACAAGCATAAAATTCAAGATACATTTGTTAAAAAAAATTACAATGATTTTAATTGTTTGGTTATAATTATATACATTAATATAATAAAAAGAGAAACAAAAATAATCGAAATTGATTTTCTTTTATTTGTAGATTTCAAGACCCAAAGATATAACGACGAGCCCAAATCAACAATACATGACACTGAAAGAAAATACGCCAATTACAAACCAAACGAAATATTGCCTGTTGTTTTGGTTCTCATTGAAGGAGGAATTGATGCAATGAAAACAGCTAGGAGTGTACTGGCAAATAACAACCATGTTGTTGTAATTGATGGATCAGGAGGAGCAGCAAGTTTTCTTTCAACTTGTTATCAACGAGCTACTAGGTTTACTTAATCGCATTCAAATGAGTTGATTTCTGTTTAATTTTGTTTTCTTTGACGTGTTTTTAGTTGTAAACAACTAGTTCTAATTTTATTAACCCAATTATTCCTTGCAGGTAGGTGTTTGTTTTTCATACAAAAACGCTATCTCCAGGTTCGTTAAATCATGATATCCGGATACTTGAAGAAATATATTTGTTATAACTATTCTTTAATGCAATGCTAATCGACCAGAATGAACTGACGCCTCCGGGTGCGGGAGTTTCTTGCTGCATTGAAGACCCATTGGTAGCCTTCGGCTGTTGTCTGCTCTATGGTCGGGTTGTTGTCTCTTTGACACATTCCCCATTTCCATTCTCAATTTTATGTAAATGAATATTGGTTACTAATCAGACATTTTGTCAAACGCTCTGATTGTCATATTTTGATTTATCTTATAAACTGTAATGGAATGGATGGTACATGCTAATAGTTCGCTGCCTCCCCTTCCTATATTTAGGAATAGTGCGATGCTGCACATGCATTTATTTAACGGACAACAACTGATAACAACAAGTGTTGTTTTTATCACATATTAAAAATTCGAAATTATGATTATTGATTTATCCCCCCCCCCCCCCACGAAGAAAACTAAACAAATGCGGATATTTATTAAAAAACACTAAATAAATTGTGTGACAAAACAGAAACAATATATAAAACTGTATCTGATTGATATTCTTGGTCGTCACAGAGAAAGTGGAGATAATGAAGGTTGACATAAATTCAATATGGATACCTTGATAATGTGTAGCCTATAAGTTTTTAATTTCTATCTATTGTCACAAAACGAATAGTAAACAATTTGACAGACTTGTGAAATAATTTGAAATAACCAACAATAACAATATTAAAACAGATGCGAAAGATACCAAAGGGACACTCAAAATCATAAGTCGAAAACAAACTGACAACCCCATGGCAAAAAGAGAAAAAGACCAGCAGCAAAACAATAGTACAAAAACACAACATAGAAATTTAGGACCGAGCAACACGAACCCCGTCAAATACTTGGGGTGATCTAAGGTGCTCCGGAAGGATAATCACTTCCTGCACCAGATGTGTCACCCGTAATGTGGCTGCTGTTAGTTTTAAGTTTTTTTTGGTCACGAGTTGAATATTTTTCTTTTGTTACCCTTTTTATGGAAACAAATAGAAAATAAGAGAAACTATATCGTTTTCTGTGCATTATCAACAATGGCTTCATTACGCCCATTATTGTATGACGGCAGAGGAGCGGCAGGGGAGTTAATCGAGCTGATATCACGTACACAGTTTTTGAATTCTAATTTACTGAAAAATTACAGTTTTGTATTCAACAAATGTAAATATTAAAAATATGTATTAGTGATACTGCAATATCGCTTGGATCTCTTATCTGTCGATATCTACTTTTTGAAATATGGGGTTGAGAGGCAACTTGCAATAAATATTGCATTTAAAAAAAACCGTGTTATCGAGTTGCCTCTTGCTTAAAAAAATAAAACAAAACATACAACCAACATTTGAATGCATCATTCATACCAAAGTTCACTGTTGCGAAAGTCTCGAAATGACCAGACAAGTTTAATGGACACAATATTTTGTTGTGGATTTATCTTTAACGATTTACAAGAAAAGGATGTGTATCGACCAGCAAGATTCAAACGGTTTAAAAGGCAGATATTGGTTCTTTGTTTTATTTTTTGACGCATTGATTTCTAGGTGTAAACATGGTAAAGGAGAGAGCATTTCTAGGTGTAAACATGGTAAAAGAAAAAGCAAAGGTGAAACATCAACACTGTCAAATGCTGATGAAAATATCCAGGTATTAATAGACGAATGCTTTGAAAATGATTCCGAAGAGTTAAAAGAGGAGGCAAAAGAGCTGGAAAAGTGTTGTCTGCAGAAACACAAATTGGTAACAATATGTTTTAATAATCAAAAGGAGAAAATACGGGTTAATGCCTAGTTTGCATCACATCTAATCCCATTTCTAAATGTCTCTAATTACCAGTCTCCTCGCTTAATGATCTTGAAATCGTGATTAGTGAAATGCGATAAATGGACCTTCGCTACAACTAATCTCATATTGATTCACGATAAAACCACGGGGTAATTTGCATTATGTAAGAAGACATGTGATCTTAATAATGTCAGTAACAAGTTGCCTAGTGGTTACAAAATGAAGACTGTTTGTGGACTTTCATGTTAAGCCATGTATACATTGTTTATTAGCTGTTACTGGTTTTGATCTAGCTGTCAATATTTGCGAATACCTTCAGCTCTGTGTTTTTTTTTTTTTTTTTTGATTTTGGAATGTAAAAATACCTTGCCACGTCCCGTCTGTTATTTTGTTACTTGTCTTCCTGCTTTGTATCGATTTAGTGAGTTAATTGTGTTCAAATGCATTCTATATTTTGTTCACTTGTTGTGATGTTTCACCACATTCTCAGGTTAGGGAAGGGTTGTGGGACAATCAAACATGTTCAACCCCACCCTCCCACACTTTTTGTGTGTGCCTGTTCCAGATCAGGAGCCTGTTATTTAGTAGTTATCGTTTGTTACTGTATATCATTAAAGCTTTTCATTCATTATTTTGTACATAATTCAGGCCGTTAGTTTTTCATTTTAAATATTTTTCATTCCATCATAATAATAAGAATTACGTTAATCATAAACATGTTTCGTCTTTCCTTTTGCATTCATATTAATAACATTTTATGAATTTCACACTAGGTGAAACCATTTTAAGATTATGAGTATTGCAAACGATGCCCCTGATAATAAATGCGCAAAATAATTTCTGAATTTACCGAACTATAAATCACTGGCTATGTGATATGGATTTTGCTATTTCTTTAAGCCCTTACGGTGTTCTATGGTTGAAAACTTCCATGTCATTATAGTCTCAGATGGAGAGTTCTAGTAGGGAACAAATTTCCATAACTGAGTCGGACTAGGACTTTTTTCAATTGAGTTTTACTGTGCGTATTGCTGTGTGTTTGTTCATTCTACATTGGTAAGATGAATAGACGGAGTGTTGAGATCTCACAAAACAGGTTTAACCCAACCGAATATGTGCCCCTGTCACAAGTCAGCAGTTTCTAGCCTTTTGTTAGTCTTTTGCTCCCTCTGTTGAAGATGCATTTGTGGCCTTTGGCTGTTTTCTGATCTTATGTCGGGTTGTTGTCTCTTTGACACATTCCACATTTCCAATCTCAATGTTATTTATAACGTGAAAAGTTAAATTCATGATCTATAGTAGGAAACAGTTGATATTCATATTATAGTGAAAACCCCAGTTCATAAGAATAAAACTTCCAAACCGAAACAACAACACAAGGAAATATCTGTTTTCTCACAAATATTACAAATATATACTTCCAAAGGCATTAAACATGACGATTGACATCTTATGCATGTTATTATTATTCTTTATTATTACGGAATGACTGTACATAAAGCCAATAACATCCAACCAGTGCAGAGAGAACATACAGATCCTGAATTGTTCTACCACCGGCATTAAAAGATATAAAAAATAGTTATTCGCCTAGCCTTTGGTCGTAAGGTGTTAATCATGACATAATACCATGCTCAAAATTGATTGCGATGACTTAAATATCAGTCGCTTGTAACTAAACAATATCGAATTATAAGTAAACAATACAATAAGATTTTCATTAAAGTATCCTCCTTTAGAAAATGAAAGGATATGGAGTAAATGTACATGGGACAAAATCGCACACAATACATAGAAAACATAGAAAATTATCAATGAACAGGGCCTTTATTCCTGTTCTTCATCTTGACAGTTGTCGTAGGGTCTTCAACAATGAACAAATCATTCATACCCTACAACAAGGTCAAGACGGCCCTAACGTCGACTTAAGCGGTACTATTGATAAAAATAAAGTAATTTTGAAAGACATCGATCGCCGCTAAAATATGCCTTGAAGTTACACATGTCGGGAGCGGTCAATGAATTACATAATTTATAATTACGGGCGAGGTTTTGAACATATATTTGTCATACATTGCCCAACAAAAGACCAATAATTTCGAAACAACAAATGATAGACAATACATATAAAACTAAACAACAAATGATAGACAGCACGGGGCACATCGAAATATTTGTAAGAAAACCTAGCAGTTTAATAGTATGAAAGGGCAATATACAAAACAGATGACCAGACCAGTATTTTGAAGAAATTTAACCAAACATGAAATTTTGACGGTGTATTAATAAGAGAAATTCTCACATGAACAAGCACACCATAACTGTAAATATTATATGAGCATACACCTCAAGCACGGGGAAACGATCTACTGCCTCCTTTGAATACCTGTTACTTTTGAATTGAAATTGATCGAAATATTCATTGCTCCTTCAAAGTGCAGTGATAAGTCTTTAAACGTCCCGTACAATATTGGCCTTATAAATGTATAACAATGAATTTTTGTTTATAATTTTCAAACTTTGTAGATTCATATATATTCGCTGAAAAACGCAACAACCAAAGCAGACGAGTTAATTCAAAATGCTATATTCAACACATACACAGGTGATTATAGAAAAAATGTTCTGCAATAACATTGTTTACATCATACATTAAATAATGCATTTCGCAAAATATTCAACATGAAAAAAGCAGTTCGCACTTATTCATGTTATGTATTTATACAAACAAAACCAACGTGCTTCTTTTATCATTAGACTGAATTCGAATCAGCTGTATTGACTAACCGGTCATATATTTATGTAACAGTATATTAACGATGCGCAAATCGAGCCAATCGATTAATTTAAGATATAACAAAGTAGCGAAAAAAAAAAAACAAATAGGCAATATGATGAATTCATGAAGACGCTAGACCATATGTACAGTTAGCTTTTAAGACGATGAGCGCATTTTGATTAATAACAATGTTGATATCATAATTAAAATGACTACTGAATCTATTTAATATATGATTACTGGATTTTTCTTAAATGTTCCTACTTCTGGTGTTTGAAATAAAGTTTATGTTTGTAAAAGAGTAGAGAAAATAAACTTAGAAACAGGAAAACAAACAGACTCTAATTAATTAACGATTTTACATTTTTATGTGATTTCATGTCTTTTGTGTGTGTTTTGTTGAGTCAAGTTACAGTACCGGAAAAAAATGAAAAATGGTTCCTTGATCAAATTTGCTCTATCTTTCTTTCATTCATGTTCGATCAGCACTTCAACGTTTGTATTCGGATTTAGATTTTCAATAATTTTATTATCGAGATCACCGAGGAGACATATCTGTTGCGATAATGTGATTGATACATATATATAATCCCGCACCCTCAAACTCACACACATACTATCATATACATATTATTTGCTTAATGTTATATTTGAAGGATTTGAGTTTAAATTTATAAGTGTTCTTATATATATTTTTATATGTGATGCTGGATCATGAACTTTGAATTAGTTTATGTTTCGTCGTTCTCACATGTAGTCGGAATACATACTAACTGAACTTACTTATATATTACGATTTCAAATGTCAAAAAATATGAGAAAAGACAAAACATTTCACTATTCAATTGATAACATAATTATATAGTTATTCTAATATCAAAACTCGGGCAGAAATTTACAAAGGATTTTTTCCTCACCCCCTTCATAAAATGTGGAAACATCACAAAATATTATTAAAAAAAAAGAATTTTATTGAACAAAGAGGGAAAGCATGACAATGGAAGGTTGTGATAGGGTAGGTTTAGTCTTGTTGTGGGAGATACCTTCAAATTTTATTAGCACTCTACTTTTGTTTCGGCAATTATAATATAAATATATAATGGTACACTTTATTTAAAAAAAAATGATCGCAGAGCTAAATCATCACATGCATGTCATTATAGCTAATTCTGCTGGCAGAATTACAAAGTAAGGTACATTTGTGTTTTCCTTTCTATTGTTAGAATACTATGATAAGGAAGTCGCCAATCAAAGGGGTTCGATATACGAAGAAGATCTGAAAATCAATATAGAAAAGAAAAAACTGGAATTAGTTGAAAAGTGGAAAAGATGTGACATTGCTGAGAAACATATCTTTGTAGTCAAAAACCGACAAAAACTGACATGTTTACAGGTAAAATCTACTGGTTTAACAAATTGCTTATGATAATGTTATACCAATTATATATTAAAGTCAAAGTTGATTTTGACAATACATATATGCATTTATAAAAGTGTATTCAAACACCGAGGAGTAAACAGGATATATCTTTACGTATAATTTCTGGTACAATGTAACACATATACTAAGTTATGTTAACAACTATAACAAAACAAGGACCAATAACTCCATACTTTTTATATGTTTATAATTGTTTTCTAATCAATTTCTAACTAAAATCATATTATTGTCTTGTTTCTGTTATTTATAACACAAACGGTATGGTTATGTATGTGTCCCTTGATATAATTATTTCATTTAAATTGATCTGATTAATTATTATTTTATACCGGTATGTGTTTTGTCTATACCAAAGATGACATAAATCGGTGTTATTGTTGAATTACAGACACTCAATGAAAAAAGGATGCATGAATTGAAAAATGAAATGCAAGTAGTAAAAAAAGAGGTTCAGAAAGAGTATACACATTCGCCAATCTATTACGACCGATTCAAGAAGGCCATGTCAAAGGTATTTACTGATAAATATTATTCTATTGATATAAACATTAAATTTCAGTGAGGATTCTACTTCATTAAAGTAATCACCCCAATTAATCCGCCTAATTTTGTCATGGCAGAACTGCAGGCTTTGGAGGTTTTTAATATCTTGCAAGAAAGCTGATAAATGTATAAACATAGCATCAATACGATCCTTATACGACAGCTGTATTTTAAAACACAAATGCGTCTATTAGGCATCATATAAAGTTCTGTTAGACCGTTAGTGAACTAAAACTGTTACTTGTGTGGTTATCTGAACAAGTTCCGCAAACAATAAAAACACTTAATAAATACCTAATTTAACATTTCGTGGAAGGGCAAATTAAATATATTTCGAAATTGAAGGCTAAAAAAAAACCAGGCACACTGTAGCACTCAAACATACATATTGTTTTTGAAGTTATGTACAATAAAGATCGACAGGTAAAGTTTGAAGCAAAGCACTTATTTTTTTTTTTTTTTGAAATTTCATATCCAAACACACCTACTCCTCTTTTATAACTCGTTAGAAAATTATTTCTTTTGCCCCATATTTTTTCTTTTTTTTAGTACCATGCATTCTTTTTTTTTTTAGTACCATGCATTTTTTTTTAAGTACCATGCATTCTTTTAAGTTTTAAGCTATCAAAGCAACATGTAGCCTAAATATATAATTTTAGTAGAATCTAAAGTGAGCTAATATGTTTGATAATATTGCTTTATAAGTTTTCAAGACAAAACAGTCAACTCAAACACGCAGAAACAAACAAAGATGGACTCATCACTCTTTTTTTTTAAATCTAAATTTCCGGATTTTCTCGTTTAAACTGTCGTCGTTGGCAAAAGATCAATCTTTTACCTTTTTATGATTTTTTTTTATTTCGGCGGAATTTGTGTTCATGCACACAAAAGATTGTCGTATATTTGCTGCTATCACAATTTACTCTTTTGTTGAAATTTGTCATAAGTGTTAAAGACTACAAATAGCTCTAAGCTCATACTATAATGTAGGTAGAAACAGGTATATAAGATGCATACTCTCCTAAATCATCTGTATTACACTTGTTTTGCCCATAGAAACAAATAAAATATTCTAACTTGGGCTTTTTCACTTTCTCTATAGCTACTTAAGATTCCCATTTATTTTGTTTGATTTCAACTGGATATCAGTACGATATAAACTTAAACTAGGCAACGCAAGCGTTGACATCTACCATGTATAATATGTATTGTACGGATTGTGTTCTTCTCTTATATTTTAAGATGTTATGATACTAAACCCCGAACGAGAGGGATTGTGCATGATATTCATATTTTGAAGACATAATCTTTCAATCAGTTTAATTTAGGTTTGAAACTTGCTTGTCAGTAACTGATAGTAGTCCTTTGTTAATTTATGTATCATTGTCATTTTGTTTAGTTTCTTTTGTAACCTCTTCTGACATGGACTCAGACTTCTTTTAAACAGTTTTGCTGTGAGTATTGTTGTGTATTTGAATCTTTCTGCATTGGAGAGGATTGAGACTAGAAAAACATGTTCAACCCTTCCGCATTTTTGCGCCTGTCCCAAGTCAAGAGCCTTTGGCCTTTGTTAGTCTTGTATGCTTTTTAATTTTACTTTCTCTTATATATTTCGGAGTTTAGTATGACATCTATTATCACTGAACTAGTACATATTTTTGTTTAGGGACCAGCTGAAGCACGCCTCCGGGTGCATGATTTTCTCGCTGTATTGAAGTCCCATATGTGGCTGCGGCTGGTCTTGGTCGGGTTTAGGTCTCTCTGACACTTTCCCAATTTTAATTCTAAATAATAATCATAAAAGTATCAAGAACAAAATCATAATGACGTACACGTTATGAAATTGTACAGCAATTTACAGCAATTTACCGATAACTTACTTGAATGATACTATTAATATAGATTAAACATATCGAGTGTAATACGAAACGCTGGAGACAGTAAAATTTTCAATTTTAAAAAGCGAGGCCCGCCCAGCGTTTACAATTAATTGAATTTTAACTGTCAAGAGTGGAAAAATGTCGTATTGTACAATATCTGGTGATGGAATCTGTTTCTAAGGCTTTTCTGTCTCAGTAATAGATTACTTTAGCTGTATTAAGCATAACTTTTAGGAATGTTTGGTCCACAATGCTCATCGTATTTTATTTGGCCTTTTTAACCTTTTTATTTTGGTCTTTTGAAAACAAAACGCGCGTCTGGCGCAAATACAAAATTTCAATCCCTGTATCTATGATGAATTAATTTTGTCTTATGATTTCTAAACAATATACAGACCAATTCAAACCTTCCATTGGAATGATCTGCAAATAAATGTGTACTTTCTTTAACACGTCATTAGTCATGGTCGCCTTTTTTCATGAAGTCGCAATAGGAAGTTCAAAGGGAAAAAACATTTGACATTATCAAATTGTAACCAACGAAGAATTAATTTCAAACGAAGCACACTTTGATTAAATACAATTAATCAACAGGTCAGGAAAAAGTTAAACCGTGTAAGAATTAGAGACACTTACTTTATCAAGCTAACATTAGTTTAAGTATAATAATTAAGGCTATAATTGATGGAATTATACAGAAATTGTGTAAAATGATACAATGTGTAATTATACTCGTCAACTTCATGAACTAGGTAAGTAAACAGCCCTACACTGACAATTTTAAAACAATTTAAGTTCAATACGTGTTGTCAAGCGTTCAGTTTTACGTAAAAACTTACTTCGCCAGTTTCTTAAAAAGCCAACTCCGATTATATTTGCTCTAGTTGCATTATTCTCACTATTGTTTTTAATTATAGTAAAAATATTATCTTTACAGTTCAAAGTAGACAACAATGAAAGAAACTGCTTGGATTTATCAAGATTATTTACAGAGCTTTTAGAACATTTACCTGTTGATCATCATATAGCACTAAACAATGAGTACGGAGAGATAATACATGATCTTAGTGATGTGAGTTTGGTGATAAAAGTATTATATTAATAAGTAAAATGCTATTTTGTAGATTCATGTTTTCGATTGAAAGTTGAATTTTGGCATTTTTGAACGTAACGAGCTACTTTTAATCATACTTCCTTCCACAATTGGTAAACATATACCGTATATACATATAGTTGGATGTGCAAATTTAATACTACGTTCAGTTTTAATAGTTTATGCTTCTATGAATACAATAACGATATGTGCACGATTTTATTTATACCAAGAATGCCAAATACATTTGGATGCCGATCAAGCTTACATTTGTTTACGTATGTGCAATGCACGAGAAGACCATGTTTAATTTACAGAAGAAAAAAAAGTAAACTTGTGTATACTTACAAGAAAATGTGTGTTGTAATGTTAACAACTGCGCCTTTAAAATGTTTTTTTTTGTAAAAAGGAATCGCACGTTAACTCCTATACTGAACGCGCATTAAAGCAGATAAAATCCTGGATAGACTTATTTATCATTTACTTATAGAAACTAATTGTACCCCATGATATAACTAATTTGTACATATATTTATTCATTAAATTTGAAGAATTGCTTTAGCCGTGTGATATGACTTTTGTTATCAACTCCTCCCGCTTAAAATCAACTGCTTCCGTTTTATATCCACTGCTTCCGGTTAATATCGCATGCTTTTCTGTAACGTGGTAGCAAAGCATGTCAACGTCATTCGGCAAATTCCGGAAAATACACCTTAATGGTACTTTTTTTTTTGTGTAAAAATATAACAAAGTTGGATAAAAAACATTAGCAATAAGAAGAATATATTATTAAAAAATGGAAAACAAATATTACAACAAAATTATTTTTTCAAATTTAAAAAAAAAAAAAATTCTTTTTGTCTTCTGCTGAAATATATGATAAAAAGAACATACCATGTCCTGCCGGCTCTCAGGCTGATATCATGCTCCAGGGCTGATAAGGAGTCTGATATACAAAAAATGCCATGTTATAATCTACATCTATCACATTACTTGTGAAGTGTCGAATCAATGTATCAAGGGTAGAGAATCATTTAATTATACAAGGTAATGAAATGTAAACCAACAATCGGCGACTTTTACATGTTTTAATAACACTTTGTTAAACATTTCGTATCAATGCAGATTATATAATTCTGCTTTTTTTCAGGTTTTAATTTCCATATATCACCAACAATATTCATTAAATTGTAATGAAGGTTTGTGACTTTGGATAATGCTTTCTATTTACTAGTTTTTTTCTCATTACCTATAACTTTTTTCTTTCATAAAAATAAACAACATAATTTGTTTCTTTTTTAAATTGCAGACGAAAAGAATTACTCAATTCCAAAGCGAAATCGAAAGGATAATAAAAGAGGAACAGAAGAAGAGTTTAAATATATTATTAAAGTCTTATACTGAATTCAAAAAGGATATACTGCATGTATTTATTATTGAATAGTAAACTATTGATATACACACATTGAAATATGCTAACTCTGCAGTTATCGTTTGAATTTAGACCAGACAAAGCAAGTGTTTATGTTGAATATATACTATATAGATATAGGAAGATGTGGTGTGAGTGCCAATGAGACAACTCTCCATTCAAATAACAATTTATAAAAGTAAATCATTATAGGTCAATGTACGGCCTTCAACACGGAGCCTTGGCTCACACCGAACAACAAGCTATAAAGGGCCCCAAAATTACTAGTGTAAAACCATTCACACGGGAAAACCAACGGTCTAGTCTATATAAAAAACGAGAAACGAGAAACACGTATAAATTACATAAACAAACGACAACTACTGTACATCAGATTACCTATATTGAAGCATTTTCTTTCAGAATGATAAATATCTCTAATGAAAAAACCAACCCGGATGATATCAAGTTCCGATAAAAGTATACAATCATAACATGCGTAAGGTCATTTTCTTTTCCGGATTGAGATGCAAACAGATATGTATCTTAACAATCAACTCGTTCGATAGTTTGAATATTTTGTGTTTTGTTGACAATTTGGATTTTACTTTCCAGTTTTCTAAATTGATAGATTTATAGCAGAAACTATGTTTCCTGCGTTTACATAGCTGAAATATCAAAATCGTCTTGACACCTTTAACATATTTAAACAGTCGATACAATAAATTGAAAAGTTCGCCTTTTAACGATGACATACTTTTCTAATTCGAAAGACTAACATACACAAAATTAGATTATTTTTTATAGTATAATTTGTTACAGTTAAATGCAGAAATTGGTTTTAAATATTATAATATGCTATAATACTTCTCATACAGAAAAGTATCTTATAGTAAGTAAGCAGCACATGTCATTCTATTGTCAAGCAGTTTCTTTTCATATATATACATCTCATTTCTGACTGTGTGTCCTCTCCACAATTATTCTAATCACTAATCATATTATTGACAGCACATTGCCATATTGTCTGTCGCATATTTTAACTTAAACACTAATTATTTAGGTATTTAAAGTAATCCAATTTAATTTATATTTGTAATAACTGCATTATCATTATTGTTGCTATACAAGCAATGTCGGTGGTTGTAAATTCTTGAAACTCATTTTCGTTAAAGTTCTTTTGGGTTAAAAAGGCAAGATACTTCTCAGTTTTATCAAGATCGTTTTACAAGCTAGTAAAACATTTGCCAACGAATTATCATGATGAACTCAAACAAGAGTTCCAAGATATTACAACAATGTTTGTTCAGGTGAGTTCATTTAGAAACATATTTTATTAATAATTATAATTATCTTCTGTTAATTTGTGTTTTGGAATGAATGTTTTATGTTAGTTTGTTTTGATGAAGTGAAGTGATGCTCTTTTTTCCTACATTTAAACACATATTATGATGTAACCAGCTACTGGTATTCGTATGGCCTCTATCACATAGCATTGTCACAGGACTACAGGCTCATCAACATTAATGTCAATCATGGAATACCAATACATATTTAAAGATACCTCGTTTTATTAGTATAAAAGCTTTCGATTAAGCATCTATTAAAATAACCAATATGCACTATAGTTTGTATTTAAAATTACAACGTAGTTAAAAAAACATAATACAAAATAATGAGTTACATACCTAGTTATATGAAGTCACATTACTTTTACAACGTTAATCCCGTCTATTTAAGAAATACTCGGTACGTACTTGACACATCATGAGGTTCTAGGCATATATTGACGACATCTGTTATACCTTGGTAGATAGAGTTGGATGCAAATTAAGCATACCATGCAAAATGTAAAACACACGAGACAGTGTTAAATCATGTCCATTTCTGATAAACACCACGTTTAAATGTTAGTGGAAATTCAAGGTAAAGTCTTTTTTACCTACGCGTTACTTAGCGTTAACACGAAAATAGTGCAGTTTGTGTTGTAGTTGTTAAACGTACTCGCCTGTTTGCTTTGTACTGATCACGCGTTGAAGCAGTTATTACCCCCGATACATTGATTCGTCACATCACATAATCAGTTGATTGTGATCCCCAGTGATCTAGTAAAAAACATCATTATGATTTTACAAATAGTAAAATGATAACAAATCATTACATAGTTTGATAAACCGTATTGTGATTAATTTCTGACAAACACAGTTAATGTTATTCTGTTGTTTCTGGTAAAACGTCGTTAATATACCTAACAGTATGGTTTAAAATGTGTGCTCCTAGAGGATTTGCTAGTGATTTTCGTTTTGATGCATCTTGATTTATTGCGTAATGTCGTTCTCTAAGCCAATAATGATTGAATGAACGTATATGTTTTTTTTTAAATTACAGATGCACACATTTGATGAAAAAATGATCGAGAAATTAAACCAAAAAATCGAAAAAGTAAAAGTATATATTGAGACAAAGCATGATTACGAATCTACGAAAGTAGATGAGTATTATGATAAATACAAGGAGAAATTTTCACAGGTATATATGTTTTAAACTATAGTATTGATTTATGATAAACACGTTCAAATATATTAAAACCGCAATTATCGTTTGAATATAGAAATATCAGTACACATTCTAACGTCAATTACACTTACTTTATGCAGTTATTAATAACTGTTACTGTCAAGACAACAACACGAAATAAAAAAAGACACACAACAGTAAACTCAACAGAATAACAGAAGACTTAGCCACAAGAAGCTATAATTTAAACGTGGGATGTTCCCATTTTCTGAAGAAGAGTAACAAATCCTGCTCGATTAGTTGCACCAATCGTGTTGTTTTTGTAACTAAACGCCGGTGATACGTCGAATTCGATTGGTCACATTCGACGAAAAGAAGATGGGATTGTGGTTACTTTACTTGGAACTTATCCGTCGTCCTCTTGGTTTACACAATTTTCTTTGTAAATATAATTACTTTAACGAAGAAATCATCATCAAAAGTGACGCTCTGGAATATCTGATTATATAAGAAATACATGTTTAATATTGTGGAATGTTGTTACGTGGCATAAGTTTAAGAAAAGTATTATCGCAATTTAGAAGCTGTAATGATCTCTTTTGTTTTGAAATCTATCGACCCACATTTGCAATATACAAATGTAAGCAAACATATGTTATGAGGCAGATTTGCTGTATAAAAGAGGGACGAAAGATACCAGAGGGACAGTCAAACTCATAGATCGAAAACAAACTGACAACGCCATGGCCAAAAATAAAAAGACAAACAGACAAATAATAGTACAGATGACACAACATAGAAAACTAAAGACTAAGCAACACGAACCCCACCAATCTCATGTGCTCCGGAAGGGTAAGCAGATCCTGCTCCACATGTGGCACCCTTCGTGTTGCTTATGTTATTACAAATCCGGTAAATAGTCTAATTCGGTAAGTCACATTCGTGAAAAGGGAAGGGTATTGTAGTTACGACATAAGGAACATATCCGATATCATCTGTGAAACGGTTATTCCATAACGGTCAACCAACTCGTGATGGCGTCCGTAAAATATACGAAGGGATGATTTCAACTTCACCATTCTATCCTATCTTTTAAATTCGAGGGGATAGATGCTTCAATAAAGTCACCAAGAAACGAGTTATTTCATGAAAAGACATCGTTCATACAGCGTACGTGAAGTTAAAGTATAATGTCTGAATCTTTTCATTTTCCATCATAAGCTCCAGTATGAAGTCAGCTGCAGGTGAACACACAAACTAGTTGAAAACAAGAGGAGCACCGTTGATTTTCATGGGATGCCCATTTTTTGTTGAAAAAAACACGTCCCCCAAAGTTTGAAAAATGTTATGAATCATGAAAAAATCAAGCATCTTGATAGTGCCAAATTTAAAGAATATTAGTTTGAATCAGAGTGATTTTTGTACAAAATAAAATTTATCTCTCAATGATACAAACTAATTGTATCTACGTTGGTCATTCTTTAATTTTCTTAGGACACATAGCTGGACTAATTCTTGTATGTGTCTTTTAGTTTGTAGGAATGGGATATACTTGTATAAAGTGTCCACTTCAAATATTTTTTAATTATTGTAATAAGGATGGAAGAGATGTAGATTGAATTTTTTAAATTTGTTTATCCCATCAATGTCACGCGTCCCCTAGAGTAGTCCTAACTGATATGAATTCAGTACAATAAAAATAACCATTCCCATTCCTCAAAAACAAATTGAGATACTATTTGAGTTTATTATGTATATTAGAATTATAGCTATAGAAGCAGTAGCAGTGGTGGTAACGGCCAGGAAATATTTTTTCTTACAGTTCATGGTAATATACAAAGCAAACTACTTCATGGACAAACACAAGCCAAACTACTTCATGATCATAAACAAGGCAAAATACTTTACGAATGTATCAAAATCTTTCGCAAATCTGATTAACAGTATGAAGGATGAGTCGTTCGTAAAACACGAAGGTGCCTTTAGGAGGATACTACAAGAATTTGTTGATGTGAGTTAGATACGAAATATATCTTCTTGGTCAAGTAGGATAAGTTTGTGTCAGTTAATGTTTGTGTAGTTTTGTTTTGTTCTATATATATGTACAATATATATCCCAAATTATAATAGGAATAGATATATTTGTAATATAAGGTTAAACAATTTCAGTGATTTTGTTGGCTGTTGTTACCTCACTAACCATGAAACCTATGTAGTTTTAATTTAGGAATTTAGGAAAATTAATGTTTAAAAAGACACTTGCCAAACAAGAAGCATCTTGATAAGATTGTAATACTATCAATATAGGGGTGGTTTTGAGCTTAATGATAATATTTTTAATATTTTTAACAAGACTCTAAAACTTAAAATCGATATATATTAATTAAATTATTATTTGAATTTAAAATGACACCTTTGTTTTGTAAAACAAAAATTTAACATAATCATGATAATAAAACTTCCATAGCAATTCTTGATAACCTTTAAAAATTTAAATAAGTTTTGTCAAAATTAAAGACATAGCATAAGAGGCACTTTAATAAGGTTTAATCAAATCTAATCATCTTTATTTGATCAGTATGAGAATCATGTAACGATATAAAAATCTGTTTTATATATATCTTTATTGTATTGCGAATCTTTTCAGGTCAGTAATTTTTTTATCTTAACTGTTAAAATAAAAAAAGTAGAGTTTTTTGGACTATAGATATAAGAAGATGTGGTATGAGTGATAATGAGACAACTCTTCATCCAAGTCACACTTTGTAAAAGTAAACTAGTATAGATCAAAGTACGGTCTTCAACATGGAGCCTTGGCTCACACCGAACGACAAGATTGCAATTCTTTTTTTCATGAAATTGTTTCTCTGTATAACGCTTTGGTCGTAAGTATCAAACAATAAACGTTAGTTAAAACATTGTTGTGGCGTCATTTTATTGTTGTACCTTTCTTTATTTCAGTGATTGGACTATCATTTACCTGTAAGAAACCATTATGTTACCTTCAACTATCTAAATTGTTAAGAATAGCCCTCCTCTTTCTTAAAAATATTGGACAGCTGAAGGTAGCATAACTGATTCTTACAGGTAAATGATAGTCCAATCACTGGGGAAAAAAAACTATCAATTTCGCGAATTGTTTTCATGATGTAAAGACCATCCGTCTTAGGTTATCAACATTGCACTCTGGGGTTGCTCTTATTCTTCCTCGCATCATTTTCATCTACAATTAAAATAATAAAAAAAAAAACAATAAAGTAATGCTTCAAACGTTTCATAGATCACACAACAATTCAAGGACCATACACAAAATAAACCTCATCCTGTGTAGAAAGTGCAAATCTAGAACTTGCTTCGCGGACTAGGGTCTACAATAGTGTTTATAATTTTCAGATTTCGGCGTTGGTTTACAAGTTGTTTTTTAAGTCATATATTATTACTTGAATATGAATATAATGCAACAATTCGCTTATGAACGACGATGTATATGGGAAGTAGAATAAAGGAAAACGTTACTGCATGTTATCTGTTAAACAAATCAATCGTGTGTCTGGTTCGCACTTTATTCGTAGTGATCGTTTTATGTTATAAAAGAAAATTAAAAAAATTTCCTTTTTATGCATAGAGATCATATCTGGGAACTAGAACGTAAACAAAACAAAATATATTTGAATTTTATATATCTCCCCAATATATTTTTGTGAACAGTTGTATTTACAAAGTGTAACCTATAGACACTACGAAAATTATAATATAACATTTAATGGCATCAAAAGGAGTTACCAAATCTCCAAAACGACAGTTTCTAGACTCATATGCATGTGGCATGGTTTTGCTTTTTAATCAGAACACTATGACATTTTTATGAACAGTTCTATTTAATTGGTCAGGATTAAATTCATTTGGTCACTCATCAAAAGAAAACAAAACCCAAAATAAAATGTGATTAAGTACAATGTTCCAAATAGTGTAAGTGGGATTTGGTTTAACAACGCATAGTTTATTATTATACAGATGACATATGGTATTTAGATTTGAATAAACCACCATATGGTGAAACTTGTTTATATTATAAAACCCAATGATTGTTCTTTTCTGCGTCACATATACTGTTATCATTTTCTTGTTTCAGTAGCATCGTAGTAAGAATGAAATGTTCGTTACTTTATGTTTTTGTCATAGATGAAATTATCTATGACCGACTAAATGTATTGGACACACTTGTATATATATATGTTTATGTTCATATGTTTATGTATAGAAATCACTCTTAGGTTCACTGACCGTTATTTAATTACAATTCAAACAATTTCGCAATTCTTCAAAAAAAAAAAAAAAAGGGACTCATAAACATGATAAATGTATAAATACATGTACTATGATCATGAATTTGCTGTTGGATTGCGCGCGAGATAAGGTCAAGGAAAAGTTAGTGGACCAACTCACAGATTGTTGTACAATTTTTCGTACAACCTTCGCTTGTTGAAAAATACAACTGAAAAATAAAATTTAAAAAAAAAATGCATTGAACTCTTTAATTTCTAAGAGAATATTGATAAAAATCTTTCGAAATGCATGAACATTGTATAGAAAATACATGGAATTGACACAAAATCTTATTTAATTTGCTATTAAATCATCAAAGCTCCAATTTGAAATCGACAGATTATTTATTCTTTAAAAATAATACATAATATATTATATTGTTCATCAATAAATTTCCGTTTAAGGATATAAAACATTCATATGATCATCGGCGTCCTTTTTATTTATTTACCAATATGTTATCTAGGTGGTTGTGAAAAAAAGTTATTGTGTTACGGCAAACAACGCGATGACGTTACGTTTATTCTGACGTTTTGTAGAATTGTTTCAACTTGAACACCACTTTGAATAAAGTATACCGAGAACACGTAGTCCGAGACTCTATACTTAAAGGAACCACTGAAATATTTGTTTTGCTTTTAATGAAGAAAATATACCAAAAAATAGTAAGCACACTGAATAGCCCAAGTAGCAGAAAAAAGTAAAATCACAAAAATACTGGTATTCCGAGGAAATTGAAAACGGAAAGTCCCTAATCAAATGGCAAAATCAAAAGCTCAAAGACATTAAACGAATGGACAACAACTGTATTATTCCTGACTTGGTACAGGCATTTTTTGTATGTAGAAAATGGTGGATTAAATAGCTAACTGAACCACTTACTTGTATGACAGTCGTATAAAACTCTATTATATTGTCAACGATGTGTGAACATAAAACCAGACATAATAGGCAAAAATGGCAAAAATAAGGGTCAAGCAGTCAACGTTTGTTTATATATGTTTGTTTTATAGTGATTAAGATAATCATTATGAAAACAAACATATATAAACAAACATCCACCATGACACAATAACACAATGACAGAAAACACAAATACAAAGCCACGTAACATGTAAGAAAGAAACACAAAAAGACACACAGACAAAGCACATTAGCAAATACGAAATTACAAATCCACGTCAAAAGGATATCACCAAAAGAACAGACTAAACAATAAAAGTAAAATTCAATTAGACAAATACAAAAATACTATAACACGTTATTAAGATGATAAACAACGTCAGTCCCCTGAATCTATACGTCAAGACCATCGTGTATTAATTGTGAAGTTGATACAGAATATTTATTATCAAGGGTTGGTACCTACCGATTAACTGTTTTTAGAAAAAAAGACGAGACGTTCTTTGACATACCCCTAGTTCATCAACTTTTTGCTCAGACACTGGTGACGTTGAGTAGTTGCTTCATGCTCATAAATACCTAATAAGTTGGGAAAAGTATATCACATATGCAGGTGAAGTTTGTATATTGCTACTAAGGTGGGAAAATTGATAATTTTAAAATCAAAATCGTCTCGTTTGTCATAGATTCTGGTACTGAGATAACCGTGCATGTCAAATTCGAGGTATACGTCTAAAAATGAGATAGAGATAGCCGTGTCTGTTAATTTCTAGTTCTGGGGATACATAAATGGAATCAAATAAAAAAAGTTTGGATTGTTAATGTAAAGAACGTCGTCAATAAATTTAAATCTGAAATTGAATGACCTGGCTACTCTGATCTTCCTGTTTTTGACAAGTGTCTGAAGGAACTCCGGTTCTTATGAAAATAAGAAGAGGTCAACAAAGAGAGGCGCACAGTTTGCTCTGTTAAGAATACTTACACATTTGTTGAAAAACTCCAAATTCAACAAATATGTTGTCAATAAAAAACTCCAACATACTGATCACTTGTTTCTCTGAGTAACATGTTTTATCTTTTCGTTGCTATTAACAAAATGTGTCGTATGTTATCCCAAAGTAATATATTTATTATGCTACCAATTTTATGTTAAAAAGCATTTCGGAATATTTCTTTTAGGCAATTTTAATTTCACATTGGGAATGGTGGTATGCAGGGTTGAAAAATCAAATGGTTTGATAGAACTAATTATAGAAAAAGATAAAGATATATCAAAGTGTGCAGAATAGATAGAATACACAGAAAAAATGTTATAATCATTCCTTATAATATAAATCTAAATTCCATTTTAAAGGAGTTAATTATGAAAAGAACGTTGATGACGTCACGGTCACATGACAATATTATGTATTTTGGCTGATGGACAAAAAGTTTAGTTAATCAGAAGACGTGTTATATAAAAATAAAATTATTATAATATTATCTCATTATTACGAAAATACATATATCAACAACATGTATTTTTAAGAATAATATAACAATACGGAGATGTGGTATGCTTGTCAATGACACAACTATCCACTTAATTTCAACATTTTAACCTAATGGATGAGTCATTGTTTCACGGATGTACTGTTTTCTCCTGAGTATTTGAATGTTTTGTTTCTATTTATAAAAAAAAGACGCGTGTTTTATTTGTTCCATGTGCATTTGATCGTAGACACATACCAGTAATGTAACTAACAACCTTATGTTTAACATAGTCCGAAAAGTTCTTGGATTATACATGTTATAGAAACACAAATTGATCAATGTTATTTCATCTCTCCTATTTTTTTTTTTTACATTTAAGCTAGAGAAAAAAGACAAAGGAAAAAAAAACAACCGAATACTTTTAGCCGTTAACAATTTTATCATAGATTTGTTTGAAGATCCAGAATTCAAGCTTTATGATGTCAAAGGTACGATTTTGCTATTGTGTTACTTTGAACGAGGTATTAAAACACTGTATGTGGTGTAACGATAAATGTCTTCCAAATCTTCAAATGATTACAGGACACAACAAGTCGAGAACATTCACTTCAAAAAATAATACGTGTGCGTCATAAAAGTAACCATATTCAGCTATGGATGCAAAACTGGTAACACGATTCCTCACTAATATCAGGAATAAATTTCATGGTCAGAGACGGGACATACAATGTATTATTACCAAACTGATTAATTGGATACGTAGTATACTGGGGATTGTACAAAACGAGTTATCAGTGGTGATATTGTCATTTAATGACTTACAATTGTCATCTATGACCTATGATTTCAATCAGGATGTCTTTTTTTTACCGAGGACAGGAACAGTTTTTGTAACTTCAGACAAAAGGACGTATGGTACTAAAGGATGTTTAACTGTTAAGTGGAAGCTAACGCCATGGCTGAACAAATCAACGACAAAAAGACAAAAAGTATACAATTACTACAAAGAATACCAATGACGAAGTTACATGAACGTAGCAAAGCATACGAGTGATCGTAGGTGCTACAAAAGACCATGACAATTTCCGCACATCATGTTTTTTTTTTTTTCTTCAAATCATATTGTGTGTTTACAAAGTATGATTTTTACTACCTAACGCAAGATATGGTCGACCATTTTTTTTTAAACAGTTTTTGTTTCGCTCAAATTCCTCTAGTCAGTTCGTGAAATGTTAAGTCTAATCCGTTTTGAAATTTAGCAATTCGCGTGCATTTGATAGCTTAAACACATGGTTATGATATAATCGATGACCACATTTTCCTTAATCTGAATACGTCTATAAATTAGATCGCTTCTCCTAATCAAAAAATGTTGTTCCATGCAAATTTTACATGAGTCCATTCTGCGTTAAAAGATGTCGGTAGTGGCATTTGAAATACATCTTTTCATGTAACACTTGTTGATTTACCACATGTTGTGTGTAACAATACTTGTACAGCTAAAATTATTGATTGATATCTGAAACCTTTTATTAAAAGTTTAAGATCAGTCTCTATAGTAAAACAAAATTGTCTAACGTAGTATATCAGTAAATGTTAACATATATATATGTATATTAATATAAAGATCCATTTTGTTACATCTTTGTGATCAATTTATTTGGCAATCGTTAATGGCAGTCAGCAGGGTTTAAGAACATCAGTTGTTCGACCTGTTAGTCAAATGCGTTTTGTTAAAATATTCTTTTTCACTCTTTTGGTCTTTTTGGAAAATGTTGTTTGTGTTGTATTTAGACCCTCTACAACGAAATGTGTTTTACATGCACATGTAAAGGCAATCATAGGTTTGAACGTTGTTTTCAATTTAGACTTGTTTATATAAATATATATATATATATATGGTCAATGACAGCAATACCTAATAAATTTCCGACAGCGGTTTAAATCGAGAAAAAAATCTACATCTGAGTACATGTAGTTATTTCGAATACTTCTGATTCAATCAATTACCTTTTATGATAGTTCGCCCTAATTTCTTGTTCTTATCATATATCATGAGGCTAGAAATTTTGAACCGTTTCTGCAGCTCAGCCCTATCACTCAAAATGAATGCCTGTTCCAAGTCAGAAATATGATAGTTGTTTCCCATTCTTTTGATGTACCTGAGCTTTGATTTTGCCATTTGCTAAAAGACTTTCCGTTATGCATTTTCTTTGTAGATGGGTATGTTTCTTATTTTACTTCTTCTCACCAATTAATCAGATACATGTATAAAATATGGGACATCAATATTGGCATACATTGACTTAACAATGATGTGGACAACAAATGCTGTTTTTTTTTTTTTATAAATGCTGCATCGTCTGTGAATTTAGTAATTTCGATATCTAAGGATAGTGTGTAAAACATAGTCAACACTGGAAATATTTGTACTTTATAGATTGATAGGTTATGAGGTGTTTAAAGCCACCTTCAGCACTAATGTCTATTTGTTGGTCGAACAAACATACATGCGGTGTTCGAGGTCAAAACCACAGTTTTTACAAGATAGTGATACAAGATTAAAACGAATACTGAACACAAATTAAAAACTAACAAATTGGTTTTGTTGGCCTTTGTATTTTGCTGAAAGCAAAGGAAGTCAGTTCAAAATATGCAAGACTTAAATATGCGACTTGTCTATATTTCACATATTTAGACAGTGGCTAATATGAATTCTTTACACAATATGCTACCATCTAATACGGGGTCAGAATATTTTGCTAAAAAGTAATCACTTTAATCAAAATGTTGGTCGTCCTTAAATTACTGAATGTCAATAGATATAAAAAGATGTGGTATGAATGCCAATGAGACAAGTCTTACTTGTTTTCATCCAAAATACAGAACGTCATTGAATATAGGAAGAATGAATAAATTGGTTTGTATTAATAAACATATTTGCCTGCACCGATATAATCTGGAATATTTGTAATTCATAATATGATCGGATGAATTTAAGTATATAACGGGCAACGATATTGGTACTGACTACACATATTTGTTCTAATGAATCTAAAATGTCTACTTTTCTTATTCAACACACTTAAGACTCTCAAAATCAGTTGTTTTTATATCTCAGGGATCTCGGAATATTCCAAGCCACAAGCCGAATAAAGATTGGCAAAGTCATGACCAAACCAAAATCAGGTCAACTACAGTATGCATGTTCAATTCCTTCAATATTTCTATCCACATGAGTCTTCGTGAAACTTAATGTCCATCTGTATGTTCGGTTAATCAAAATGAGATTTAAAAGAATCAGTATTTCTATTATTCATCAATGAGGATAGCACGGGGACGACTTACATAGCCTCTCTTAGTTCGAAATATACTTATTGGTACTATTGTTAAACCATTGCATTACCATTCTTTTAATTTGCATAGTTAGTACTTGGATTTGCCTACTGTTTTTGCCCCTATTTTCTAGGAAGCTATAAATCTTCCTTATCATTTGTTGAAAAATAATTGTCATTCAGTGGTAGAATGTGTTGATAAGTATGCCATCAATTGTTACTCTTACACAAATAACAATATCCTTAGTCACATAGTAAACGACAGACCAATCAATATGATAGTTTACTATTAACTAAACCAACTATTTAAACTGTTATATATATTTTTTGCAATATTGCAAGCATTTTTCTTGCAGGTTGTTTTAAATAACATTATAAATATCAATAGACCAACTTTTTTTCAACAGGTGAAGAGGTAGATCTAATCTATAAAGACAAGCCTTTCCATCATCTTTTTGTTTGGGCGATTTTGGTAAATAGGAGAGAAATGGCTATGATTTTCTGGGAACTGGAAACAGACCATACGTGTAAGATATTATACTCAATAATAAAAACGTACAACAAGATTAATTATCGATACCCCTATTATCCAAGTATTAATTGAAAATAAGTATAATTCGACCGACTATGAGTCTAATAACACACACTTTTAGGTTATTACTATCGTATAACACACATTTGGGTGTCGGGATAGTCCCTGCGTTCTGTCGTCAAAGATCTATGATCTGTTATAGATCATAGTTAAATCTTTAAAATTAATAAACAATATTATCATGCATGTTATAGTGTTTTAACCAGTTTTCGGAAACCATTTTAGTAAGTATACCCAAACGTCGATACTATTGCATTGTTTCCTTGAAACGCATGTTTAATTTCTCAAGATA
Source organism: Mytilus coruscus (assembly GCA_017311375.1). Taxonomy (NCBI): domain Eukaryota; kingdom Metazoa; phylum Mollusca; class Bivalvia; order Mytilida; family Mytilidae; genus Mytilus; species Mytilus coruscus. The sequence goes on along the minus strand of CM029597.1, from coordinate 76,181,168 downwards.
ATTGTTTATACTCTGAACAAGCATTCGAATGGTATGTGAATTTTACTCATATATAAACCTCATAAAAGGTTATTAACAACTGTTCAGTTTTAGTCCTTATAATTTGATATTACAAGCTGACTCGAATGCTAGTTAACTCTTTCAACTGTGAGCTTTTCAACAGTTCTTACTTCTTCAGAGAGAGTGCTGGTGGTTTTTGTACATCAACTGTTTGACATTATTCGCGATAGGATCCATGTGATTAAAAAAAGTTATTAGGTTTAGCACTTAATGGATTGTAAGGTAGACCCACTCTTTGGATAACACACTCAACAAAAGACTAGCTTGCTTATATATATTATGATTTCTTTTTAACCAAATTCTGTTGAAACTATTATGTTACGGAGCATTCACTTATATTCTTTGTAATCTTATCTTTTATGTTTGCTAATATGCTTTCTCTATATGCATTTTTGTGGGTTTTTTTTTTGTTACATAGGACCTGGCTCTGTATTTATACATCTCGTCATATGTTATTGTACCGTGGTAAATGTTTGTTTATATATGTGTTTGTTTTTTTATAGTTATTAAGATAATAATACTATGTTGACTGCTGTTCACCTATTTTTGACATTTATACCTATTATGGCTGTTTGTTTTGTTTACACATCGTTGTCAATATAATGGAATTTTATTCGACTGTCATACATGTCAGAGTTTAGCTAGCTATGAAACCAGGTTTAATCCACCATTTTCAACATAACAAAATGCATGTACCAAGTCAGGAATATGACAGTTTTTATCCATTCGTTTGATGTATTTGAACTTTTGAATTTTCCATTTGATTAGGTACCTTACTTTTTGAATTTTCCTCATCCTCCCATCGCTCTCTTATTTGAAATTGTGTTATTTCGGAAGTTTTGATAGCTTATTGTATGACGATGGTTTTTACTATTGCTGAAGGCTTCCTGGTAAATTTCAGTTTTTGGCGTCCGTGTCTGTTAGAAATCTTTTTATTTGTGTCTGTTAATCATTTAACATATCCTCTTTTATACAATCAGTGTTGGTGGACCATGGACAAAGTGATATTATATAAATATTTCATAGCTGAGAGGTTGATAAAGCAGAATGCTACCCCGATAAAACATTGTCAACCGCGGCGAAGCCAAGGTTGACAATGCGTTTTCGAGTGGTACAAAGCTGCTCTATCACCCTCTCAGCTATATGTTATATAATTTCTTACACTGAAGGTCCTATCATTATTGTCTTCTACCGATGATTTTATTTAAAAGTATTTTATGACGTCACGTGCACAACAACGTGACGGATATTAGAAAAATCAATTAACAGAAGTTATTCATTGTCCTTTAAATTATCGATTTTTGATTGGTCTGGACGAGAGGGTGACATTCCAAAAAATTGTCCCACGCTCAGCCATGGGATAGAGTAAATTATCTCCCTTGTATTAGCCAATCAAAATATGGCATTTTAACGTGAAGTATAATAAATTTATATGGCAAAATATTTACAAAAAAGTGCTTTTTTTTGTCATAAAGCTTTTTAACTGTTTCGGTTCTTAAACCCGTAGCTTTCAAATATTCGTCTTTGGGTGACCTGATGAAGATGAATTCAAAATAAATGAATTGGACGCATGATATTATAAAGTATGATTTTTACTTCTTAGCTAATTCAGTTGGAGATGATGACATTTACGTTCTCATTGCCTTTTTTCATTTATATCAGCAATATTTTGATATGTCTTTTAAGAGAGGGTTGTTCAAGTCAAATTATTATAAAATGTCAGTTTGGGATTTTTTGTTCACAGGTTCTGCATTATTTGCAAGTGCAGTGTTCAATGAATTGTCTGAAAAAGCAGAATTTTCTAAACATATGCATCTCAGTGCATCATTAAAAGAAAACGCTAGGTAAGCCTTATAATTAAACACTCTACTATTCAAATCGATTGCATATTTTAAGTCATACCGTAATATTGTGTCTGCCTTTGGTAACACATGCGTGTTAGCAGTCACATTTTTAATATATCATCACAACTGAATTTTAGAACTAAAATATTATCATGAGTATATATGGTAGCTGATTTAATAACAAAGTATATCAAATTTTTAATGTAGGTTTATATATTGTGTATCCACCTAACTTATAGCTGTAATGCTATACTTAACTGAAGACTGGATTTTTTTCGTTAAATGCCACGTATCTTTTAAATCGTAATAAGAACGGTTTTAATGGAATCTACGATATAAGATGAAACTGAATTAGAACAAAACCAACTTATATGTGAAGCATCATTCCATTGAAGAAAATTGTAAGTGTAATTCTTCAGACGATGTAATAATCTAGGGCTTGCATTTTCTGTAATGAATTCCCCAAACACGATATATTACTTACATTAAGGTGTTTTTAAACAAACATTAGTGTTGAACTCATCATTTATCATACGAGTCGATAGTGTCATAAGGTGAACCTGTTAGTTATCTTTGTCACAGATCATGAAAAAAAATATGTTCAAATTAGTAAAACACACTTTTTCCTCCTTCCGAGATTGTGCTTCCGATTTTAATCACATAACAGATAACAATAGTGGAACATGAACTAATGATAATCCCGGATCACCTTATATTAACTTGGGCATGTAAGGGTAAATGTTGAACGTTTACATTTTTCATTTTTTTCTTTTTAAACATTGTTGGTTTTATTTGTAAACAGCTACTTTTTCTTTTGCATTTTTATGTACAGAAGTTTACTTGTTGTCTCCATTATATTTTATATTTCCCTCTCCCCTTTAGTATTTTTACATTTTGTTTAACAATTTCAGACACTTTGAAGATCTAGCCTACAATGTGATGACACAGTTGTATAGCGATGACAGAGAAAGCTCTCTTAAAACCTTGGTAACAAAGGTTGGTCGATACAATTCAACACCTTTAAATATTGCTGTCTCGCAAAAATTGAAGAAGTTTATGGCACATACTGCATGTCAAGCAAAGCTCAACAGTATATGGAATGGGGATATTGCAGAATACACGCCATTCTGGAGGGTATGTTGAATAATATTTGAAGAGTGGATTCATACATACAAAGCCAGCTAGCGTGATGAAGTGTTATATGGCTCATAATAACAGTCCAAATTAATACCTGTCTTATGGTAAATTTGACGGACGTCACAACGAGTTGATTGACCGTTATGTAATAACCGTTTCACAGATGACATCGGATATGTTCCTTGCGTCGTAACTACAATCCTCTTCCCGTATCATGAATGTGACCAACCGAATTAGACTATTTACCGGGTTTGTAATAACATGAGCAACACGATAAGTGAAGCATAATCTGCTCACCCTTCCGGAGCACCTGAGATCACCCCAGTTTTTGGTATGGTTCGTGTTGCGTAGTCTTTGGTTTTCTATGTAGTGTCTTTTGCGCTATTATTTGTCTGTTTGTCTTTTTCACTTTTAGCCATGGCGTTGTCAGTTTATTTTCGATATACGAGTTTGACCTTCCCTCTGGTATCTTTCGCCCCTCTTTTACAGACATCCAACTTTTGTCTGAGTTTTATTCATTGTAACAGTTTTAATATATTGATAACATATCTGATAAAAACTAGGCTTCCGTCTGTTCGGTCTACTAAAAACTCAGTATCAGTAACTTCCTATTTTACATACATCTGGGCAGTTAAATACAGAATTCTTTGTGAAATTATTATCAATCAGAATCAACTAGATCTAGAGAAAGAAAATCCAAATGTAAACGCCAATATCAGAACACTTTCATTCAATTTCATGGCGGTAAATTAATTCTTTGTTACCATGAAAACAAAAACACGATAAACTCGAAGAACATTATTGTAATAAAAAAGCTAGACATGAAACAAGGTATGTACAAAAACGTATTACAATTTCATAAGAATCGAGAGCATATTGATTACATTGACAGAGATAATGATAAGGAATGTACATGTGACGGAATTACAGGTTGGTATATATCGGTGAAACAAAAAGAAGACTTCATAAACAAATGTGAGGCCATAATTAGTCATCTGCAATGACGCAAGCGACATTGTTTACCAGCATTTTGATCAGCCTTTCTTCTCAATTTCACATAATCGAAAAATTAGGGATAAATATACCCCAGGACCAGCAACACCTATCAATAGACAAAAAAGAAAACTACACACAAGTCCTTCCTGCAGCTCACTGAATGTGATATAAAATTCCAACTCTACTCGTCGATATAAACACAGGCATGGTCAATGTCATTAAACATCAACTATCCCAAATGATTCTCCCTTTAATAAACTGCTGCCATTTATACAAAGGCCGTCAGGTATTCATCACATTCACAAGAGAAGCTTTATTAGTAACTCCAATCAAAATTTCATTATCTGTACAACTTATACTTGGAAATCACTGTTAACGACCCTGCATTCGAACCAATGCAAGCTAACAGCTATCATCACTGTTATTTCATATACAAAAAAGATGTGGAATGATTGCCAATGAGACAACTCTCCACAAGAGACCAAACGACACAGAAATTAACAACTATAGGTCACTGTATGGCCTTCATCAATGAGTAAAGCCAATACCGCAAAGTCAGCTATAAAAGGTCCCGAAATGACAATGTAAAACAATTCAAACGAGAAAACTAACGGCCTAATTTATGTACAAAAAATAAACCAGAAACAAATATGTATCACATAAACAAACGACAACCACTGAATAACAGGCTCATGACTTGGGACAGGCACATACACACAGAATGTGGCGGGATTAAACATGTTAGTGGGATCTCATCCCTCCCCCTAACCTGGGACAGTGGTGTAACAGTACAGCTTGAGAACGAATTATAAAAATCAGTTGAAAAAGACTTAACTCATCAGAAGGATAACAATACTAAATACTACAAATACAAGTGGATGTGACAGGGTACTTATATTTCAGTTCACTTTTGAAAAAAAAATAAAACGTCGATCATATAAAAATACAAAGATGTGGCATGATTGCCAATGAGACAACTCTCTATAAGAGACGAAATGACGTATATATTAACAAATTTAGTTCACCGTACGGTAATTAGCAATTAGTAAAGCCCAATTGTCAGCTATAAACGGTTCAGAAATGACGAAGGAAAAGCAATTCAGACGAAAAAACTAACGGCTTAAATTATGTATAAAATATTGAACGACATTTATCATGATACTATACTTTTAACCTGAAAAGTCATCTTCTAATACTAAAAAACACCCAAAAAATAAACGACAAAAATAGGATGTAATCACCGAAATTGCACATCGTACAGTAACATCTTAAGAATACTTGATGCTCAATTTCGGGGGGAAAATGGCTTATATTTAAATTTGAAATGGAAATTAATTAGTTAGGCGACTTAAACAGTAAGAACGAATGTTTTTACATATAATGTCAAATTATGATCATATGTATGTATCTCTTACACACTTGAAGAACCTGTTTGTGTTTTTTAACTTTCAGTACAGTTATTTTTCATGATTTTGTCAAGATTTGAAAACATAGTTCACAATTTTACTGTGGTGTCTATTCTTGAAAAATATCATTTCAGGTTGGTATGGTAATATTCCTTCCTTTTTTGTTAATTCAAAGCATAGGATTCATTACTATTAATACGACAAAAATGCCGTCACAGCAAATAAGTCCAAGTAAAAATCGAGATGCGGACCCAGATCAATATCGAGATGCGTACAAACAAAAAGAAAAATTTCGTTGGATATTCAACATGTTATATTGTGCATACCAGTTTTACAGTGCGCCAGTAGCTAAGTTCTTTGTCTATATGGTATGTTTTTTTCTATTACTAGTATTCTCCCTGTAGTATACAAAATGTGTTTGAAGAATTTTCAAATCAAGCTAATTCCCAACACATATATATCAAACAGACGCTTAATATTTTAAACAGATAATAGTTGATGTTTAGATGATATGGACTTGTCAAAAAACTGTAGATTATGTGAATTACAGTTTTTCTTATATCTAACTGTGACACAAGTTTGGAAAGTCAGTTCTATAAGTCTCTTTTTCCAACAAAACAGACACGTTTTTCCATATGACATCTAACTATTTCAACAACTGACTATCAAACCAAACAAAATATAAAAGATAGATTGTTTCCTTCAGAAAATGTTAAGCTGTACATTCGATTGTGTAAGTAGCATTGCATCATATAGATAACACCATCAAATGTTTAAGTTGTTTTCGAATTTAAATATTGATGAAGATTACTCTGTCAAGAGAACATATTGTTCCTCTAAATATGTTAAATGATTAGCTAATAACCCGTGATATTTGGTATTATCATATATTTGTCGTTTCATAGTTGATACAGTTTTATTGAATATCAATCACTGGATAGAAAGCGACAAAACAATTAGCCAATCAATTTGCATGGCAAAATTGAAATGAACTAATATAAAACGTCATATTGTTTTCGATAACAACGTTTTGTTATAAACAAAAACTCACACTTGAAACTAACTGTCATTACTGTGTGATCCAATGCATTGGTTTAGGGATGTTATTATTAAGATGTCAAATGTGTGATATATTTACACAATTTAATAACTTAAGAGGTTGCACATAAAATAAATAGTATAAAAGGTTAAGAGATAATTTAAACATTGAACAATATCACGTAATACATTTTAATGTAAAATGTAAAAAGAATATATGCACACAACAGTTTTATTTTCAGACAACATTACACAATCAGTGTTAGACTGAATACAAAAAATGGCATCACCGCTTTGATCAATGCAAAGGCTATGCAACATTTCTTTAAATTTCATTTAGAGACACCTTTACAATTTAGTTAACAAATAACAAAAATTCAAAAGGCCTAGTTTCTATTGAGGCAAGGTGTATGTACTTTACTACTCCACAGAATGTATTTTTAAATTCACACACTGCTTGAAAAAGAACACGAGATAATGACATGAAAAAGGGAGTAACCGTTATTTTGTTATAGAAACATACATACATTTTATTCGGTAAGACATCCTGAAAAATCTGCGAGTTAAATCTGTCGGTGAAGTTTTGACCTCACAAAAAACTTTGGATTGAAATCTCACACTGTCAGAAACATTATTTAACTTACAATGTAAAATTTCTTACATCCAAATGAGAAGAGTTTATTGTAATAGGTGTCAAATTGTATTAACAATATTTATTTTCTTAAGATTACATACATGGCGTTCCTGGTGATCTTTGCGTTATTTGTTTTGACTGATTTGTACCCATTGTCAGAGAATCCGCCATCTATACTTGAATATTTAACCTGGGTGTGGACTTTGTCATTAGCAATAGAGGAAATAAGACAGGTTTGTCTTATATAATTATTTATGTCTAAACGTAATGCGGACATTCGTTATTATCATAAACAAACATTGGTCCCAAATACAATATAACTGTTTTGTTATCAAATAAAGCTATTCTTTTCGTGTAGAACATGTTTTTTTTTTTTTAGAAAAATATTACAAATTAGAAATAACCCAAACAAAATAAAGAAAAATATTCTTCATGCCACGTAACTCTGTTTACAGCTGATAAAATTAGTAAATGTGCGAATAATGCAATGGCATAAAAAATGAAACAAACCCTACCTCAAACTTCATTTTAGTACAAAATTGTCAGAATTTTAGTGGTTCACGCAAAGGAAAACCCATCAGCTCTAGCGTTTTTATTCGTATGACGTCATGTTTTGAAATGACTTTAATGCGCAAAAAGCACTAATGAACTTTCTCGGAATTTTGTCTTATTTTGATTTTGTACATTTTTCTCCGAGCTAGAATGTATTAACTATTTTTGTTATGCATCAGAATAATAAAAAAAAACATCGAAAAAGGTTCTGTAGGTTGTTTTCCAATTGCAATGTTTAACACAGCGAAATCGACATAGCGTTTGCACATAAATTACGATACATGGGGACTTATGTGGTATGTATATTGTAATAGCAATTATTATGTACGTCTGAGTCTGTGCCATGTATAGATATATCGAGAATTTTATCACGGTGTTGTTTACAAAGAGAAATAAGCAGGCCATATATACGATACATTAAGGTATCTTACAAAAACATAAACAATCAAAACTTAACCATGCATTGTTTTAATTGATATGGTTTTATACGTAATTTAACAAATTTCACATATTCTATTCACAGATATTACAGACAAACAAAGGTTCGCTATCAAAAAATCTTCAGTACTGGGCTAAAGATGTCTGGAATGTATTCGACATTGTTATGTATCTCCTGTTCTTGTTGTCTGTTGTACTTAGGTGTTTACTGAATTCGGACCAGTTTTACTTTGCCAGAATGTCTTATGCAATCACTTTATCGATGTTTATCTTGCGCAGCATGCATTTCTTCATCATCCAAAGGTATATTGGACCTAAAGTCGTTATGATAGGAAGAATGGTAAGCATACATTTACATAAATACTAAATCCTAATCCTAATCATGGTTCTATCCTGAATATGTACTAAATATTCCATAATGCTAGAAACAGCAGAATAATTTAGGAAATTTGAGGCCCGAGGGGCAAAAAATAGAGAAAATTGTCTACCCCCTGGGTCATAAAACAAATAATTTAACTTGTAAATGCTATGATTTTATGATTTTAAAGGTCTTTATATAGAAAACAATAACTGTGCTTGGAAGTTATGCAAAATTAGATGTTAGCAGTCATTTCTATAAAATTTTAAGTGAATTTATACATCAGACTGGTATCTGCATATACACAACTATTGCAAATATGGCTTTGTTTTAACACTTCTAGCTCATATATTAGCTAAATTATGTCAGATCTATGGTTAGAGATGATACTGTTGTGACAAGAATTCTAAACTGACCATTTGAGGCAGAAATTGTGAACTTCCATTGACAAATAGGCATACAGTAAAATGTGGACTGGAGACACAGGCAGGATTTGATACTTTATATAATCTTGAAGGTTGAAATAATTGACTGCTAAACATAACATTTACAGTATTCTGAAATGCTTTTAATATGTTATCAGAACAGTTTTAAACAGGTCCTAGGCATTTCATGTCAGAAAACATGCAAATAGGGTAAGCTGGCAATAATTAAAGTCTTGTTTTCAAATTCTTTAAAAAATTGAAACAGGGAGGGGAATCAAATGAACAGTAAAAGAAAACTTAGAGTTTATGCAGTGATTTCTTTAAGGCTATAATTCTGATAAATAAGTATATATGTGAGAAAAGTGTTTTAGAGAGTTTTCTATTGGAATAAATGTTTGTATAGGTTGCACTTTGTAAATACAGATGTTTCTCAAACCACGCCTCTTTTGGGGAGATATAGAATATTCATAGATAATAAATTTTGTTTACATACTGGTTCCTAGTTATGATCTCTAGGTTTCATCTCATAGAGACATAACTTGGGAATGTTACCAGTAAATATGCATATGCATATTGTCTATATAGAAATCTGTGGTAATCCTACAGTCAAGGTAGGGATAGTTAAGAAATTTAGTGTTAGTTTAAACTCTTAGAAGTTCGGGGCATATAAACGTTGAAAATATGCCGCACAGCCCTATATTTTGACCTTTGAAAAACAATGTAGTGCATATGAACTTTCCATTCTAGGATATGATTTTTTTCAAAACTTCATAGTAAAAGTGGTACAGTTTTAGCCATAAAAGGAGTTCCTATGGGAAATTGCATTGTCAATATTTACAGAAATGCAACCTGAAAATAGACCAAATATATCATACTTGCAATCTTAGAAACAAGACGCCATTAACGTGTGCACACGACTAAACATTGAAACTGGAATAAAAAAAGTTGGAAATTAAATTAAATTAGAAGTTGAAAAGCATAAACACTGACCATTTGATTGAGACTATTTGCAATTCCATGGGCCAGTTATGAAAAGTTAATTTGTAGATGGACTTCTGTGAACACATTGTTTATAAAAAACAAGTTGTCATTAAAGTCATTATCAAATTGATTGTCTAATAGCTTTTGTTTATGTGAAATATACTCTATACTATCATCGTCGTCACATGTAAAACATGTAACATGTCTATGGGACAAAATATATTTACGACCAAAAGGCATAGATTATCTAGTAACAGTTGGAGCTGCTTATGTTTGAATTATTTCGATCTTCAGTTATCATAGTATAAATGTATCATCATCTAGATTATGTGGCGAAAGTGACAATCATAATGGATCAATTCATGAAAAAAACAAAAAAAGTTCCTGAAACATGTTAACAACAAATGTTATTATGCGTATGAGTGACATATTCTTTACTTTTTAATTAGATGCTCCTAAAACTGAATTGCCTGATGTTGCCTTTGGAGTGTCTTGTTTTATATTATGTCTATTTTAGGAGTAATGGTGTGCGAATGTCGTCAAGGATAAGAATATCCTACATATAAAAACTCTTGTAAAAACCAATTTAATACACTCAAGTATATAAAATCTACTAAAAAAAATCAGTGTCATTTGTTATTCGCAATTCCTTAATTGAATGTAATGAAATAGTATCCTTGTGTTTCTCCATGACATGTCATGTAATTTGTGGAAAACGTATGCACTATACAACTTAGAATAAAAATCCAAACTACTTAGACGAAGGGTATTGCAAACATTAAAAGGCGAACCTCGATTTATTTTGTCTTTTTCTTCCTTTTTATGACTTAGCGTATACATTTCTCATTGTGTGGTTATATAACATGTATAATCAGGCCTTTCCACTTTTCTGTGGTCATAGATTAATTGGACGTTCTAGATTTTGACCTTTGCTTCAAATTCTTATTTATACATTAAAAGCCCTATGACTCTCTGCTTCAGGTTACAAGCCAAATGACTTTGTAAAATAAAACCGTAAGTGACCTTGTGTAAACCGGAAGTAGCTATTTTTTGGACTTATTTCATATAAAAGTTTGTAGAAACCATATATTTTTGGAATCAACTAAGAATTACCCATCATTTGAAACTGGAAATGACCTTTTAAACCAAATTTTAATATTTCTATATCAACATAAATCGTAAGAAATGTAAAGACCTTCAATTGTTCTCTGAACGATTGGTTTTTAATTTATTATGTATTTGTGCATACATGTCTTTGTCTCATTACAAGAATTTTCTGAAATAATACCATACATTTTAAATATATGTAAGTAAAATGTCGGAAAAAAATCGAAAATATGCTGAAGACACCAAATAGGCATTAAACGAAATGGACAAGGTCATATCAATTTTTAGTCTAATAATTATTCATAGAAAGCCCTGTATAGTTGGCCATAGAAAATACGGATCATATTAATTATAAGTATATCAAACTACTATAAAATGAGAACATTTCAAAGATTAATTTGTTTGAAAAGCTTTCGTGTATATAATCGAATATGAGAGATCGTGTATATTCTTTTTGGTATTTTGAACTACTTTTTCATATTGTTTTCTAAATGCAAATCGTTTGCTATTTAAACGTGTTCAAACATTAGTGTTTTTGCAAAGAGTGAAAACGTATACACTATAAATCTGATTTTTTTTTACAGCTTGGAGACCTTGGTTTTTTCATTGCTCTATATGCGCTGTTCTTATTTAGTTTTGGAATCATGTACCAAGCTATTCTGTTTCCTAATTCAGTGTCATCACCTTGGCAGCTGCTAAAAGATCTTGTTTATTTACCATACTGGCAGTTGTACGGCGAGCTTAATTTAGAACAGATTGAAGGTATCCATTATGTTTATACTTGTTTGTGCGTTTACTGCTTAAGTATTTAAACAATGTTTTTGTCCTTGTTCTCATCAACTTCTCATAATCAAAAATGTTATTTTGTAAAAATTCAGGGGCATTTATAGTATTAAAGTAGGTTCAAAGAGCTAAAGCATACAATAAAAATAGAAATTTTAAAAAAAAATCAAAAGATGATATGTGATGGCCAATGAGACAACTATCCAACAGAGACAGTTTAAAGAAGACGTACGCAACTTATATTAATCGCATGACTTTAGACCATGAGCAAAACCGACACCGTATACATGGCTCAGTAAGCAATAACAGACTAATGCAGAACAAAATGAAAAACAATTCGACCGGGAAAAAAAATTCTGTGCATTTATCTATTTTCGTGGGTACCAATTTTCGTGGATTAAGGAAAACTTGCATGTTCGTGGTTATTTGATTTCGTGGCTCGGTCGAAGTCTGCATACAAGCCTAAAGAAAATTGTTATTCGTCGATCATTTAATTTCGTGGTTCACCTGTACCCACGAAAGCCACGAAAATTGGTATCCAACGAATAATAATGAATTCACAGAAGCCTGATTTATCCACAAAAAACAAATAAATGATTGATTGATATATTGATTCGTGTTTTGATTAGGACTTATATCTAGAAATTGACTATGAGGGTCGGTTTCAAACAAAACTTTACGATTAAAGAGATGATTTCAGCTTCACAATTGTGATCTTTTCACTTTTAAATAAAGAGTTCCAAATAGTGAAGTTAAAAGCATCACTTCGCAAATTTTACGGACGCCATCACGAGTTGGTTGACCGTTATGGAATATCTTTTATACAGATGATATCGGATATGTTCCTTATATCGTAACTACAAACCCGTTCCCTTTTCACGAATATCACCTACCGAATTAGATTATTTACCGGCTTTGTAATAACATGAGCAAAACGACGGGTGCCACATGTGGTGCAGCACTTGAAATCACCGCCAGTTTTTGGTTGTGTTCGTGTTGTTGTTTGTACTCCTATTTGTGACATTTTGTTCACGCATCGTTGTCAATATAATGGGATTTGATACGACTGTCGTACAAGTGACATGTTTAGCGCTATAAAATCAGGTTCAATCCACCATTTTCTACATTTGAAAATGCCTGTACCAAGTCAGGAATAATGCAGTTGTCCATTCGTTTGATGTGTTTTATCATTTGATTTTGCTATTTGATAAGGGACTTTCCGTTTTGAATTTTCTTCGGAGTTCAGTATTTTTGTGATTTCACTTTTTTGCCTTCACCTTTTACACTATTTTGCTATTAAATGACGGCCAGCTTTTATTAGTTGAGGAAGCCGGAGTCCCCGGAAAATAAATCGACACCCTTTATAGCTTGTTGTTCGGTGTGAGCCAAGGCTCCGTGTTGAAGGCCGTACATTGACCTATAATGGTTTACTTTTATAAATTGTTATTTGGATGGAGAGTTGTCTCATTGGCACTCACACCACATCTTCCTATATCTATTTGGTAGGAAAACTGACAATCCAAGTCAATAATGATTAGAGTCAAGTGCACCCGTATGCGCGGTTTTTGAACTCACAACCTCAGTGTTGACTCAGTAGTTTAACTACTTAGACAACCAAATATTAAAAGAAAAATGCATTTAGATACAAAATACAGCAACAATCAAAGTCAACAACTGAGCTACGTTCTCTTGTATGTCACAAATTGGCATGGTTTGACATGTTTGCAACCACTTGTACTGCTTCGATCTACAAATTATCGTTATATATTCTTTTATTACTTAAATAAGTTATTGAATAACAACAGATGTAAGGATGAACTTACTAGATGAATTCAGGAATTTCAATTTGATACTATAAATCAGGAGATCGTTAGTTAACAAACATAATAAGCCCCTTTTTAAAACATTTTATTTTCTAAAAATGGCGGGAAAAGGCTGATTCGGACTTTTACCTTATATTTTTTTGGTATTATTTGGGAAAATATAATATGTGTTACGGGGCAGAATATTTTAACTTGTAACGAAGGAAAAAGAACCAGGTGTCTAAACATTAAACAAAAATTCCTAAACCTCACTGATTTCATCTTTAAACATGTTATTGCAAAAAGATCGTATTTGCCAGGTTTTTTTTTCAATCGGAACAGCCTTACATGTAGTAAGACATATTTGATTATTTTTCTGAAAGGAAAAGGGATTTTTTCATTCGAAAAATGCATTAATAAAAGTTTACCTTTTTTCTCGGTTAATGGACTAATATATTTTTCTCATTAAAAATCATTTTGATATCAATCTTTTATACACATTGCACGCGCAACACCTATTTGTATTAGTCCATACCACTAACATCTGCATGAAAGATATTTTACTGTTTATATAATTTGTTTGTTTAACTTAAAAGTAGTACTTCTGTTCTTCTTTTTTTTTTCCATTTTGATATTACTCAGGGGAAGAACCTACAAAATGTACAAGTAACCCTCAGCTATACACGAATGGAACAATGGATCGATGTCCGATAAAAAACCAGTTCAATGCGCTTATGATCGCTGTGTATCTAATTTTGACAAATATTCTGTTAGTGAATATTATTATTGCAATTTTTTCGTAAGTATTTGCTACATATATATCGGATCAATCGAGAAACGATATCGCACTATCGAATGCTTTCTCTGTTAATTATAACTTGTTTACTGTTATTTCATTTTTGCGAAAGTTTCAACAAAAAAGTGACAAGAGACTTGCATTGTTCCGTTTAATATTATTACTTGCAGTACGCATGTTATGGCTTCGCAAAAACATATATCTCAATTGTGTCTTTCATTCTATATCCGAATTAGGTAAACATTAATGCATACATTTCTTCTGTTTTCCAAATGTGAGGTGTTAAGTTTTGTTTATTTAACGAATACGAAAAAAAAAAAATGCTTGCATCAGAAGATAACATGCTCAAACAAACAATAAAAACAAAAATAATAACAGTTTTTTTTTTTTTTTTCATTCTTGTTTATGCATTTGTTACATTTTGGAAAAAAAAAGGAAACAGCCAATTGCAAAATTGTTCACAATAACTTTAAACGCCATTTTTGTTAACTAATACGGTGATTAACCTTTATTTCGTACATGTCTGATTTGCCAAGTAAATGTATTATTAAAACAACTGATATGTTTCGTAATCATTTTTTTCACAGGCAAACATTCCAAACAGTACAAGAAAATTCTGGAATGATTTATAAATTCCACATGTATGCATTAGTATATGAATACCATGACAGACCAATGTTCCCCTTACCAATAGTAATACACTTATGGAGAATCGTTGTATTCTGTTATTACAAAATACGGACTCCTAAGAAGTATGGTGGCGCCTTTGGTAACTATTTAACACGTTATGCCTAAAAGCATTGTAGTGCTGTATACTTTACAAATACATTTTGCTTATCGGATAAGCCTATTTTTTAGAGGGCATCACGGACACCAACATGTTTGTTTTGTTATCAATTAAGTTGTTAGTTTTCTCAATTAAATTGTTTCATATTTTTTCATGTCAGGTCCTTTTATAAACGACTATAAGGTACGAATTGTTCTCAATGTTGAAGGCCGTGAGGTTGCATATAATTGCTTACATCCACTTCAATTTGTCATCATCTAATCTAGTCTTTACTTTTTTCCGGTTTTATTCAAATTTCTTTCTATGGGTATCTTCAAAACAGAATATTTGGTATTTACAATGCTATTTTAAAAAAAGTCGATAACTGTGTACTGTGCACATTTATAATACATTTTGCCATTTCTAAATGAACATTTTGTTGTAGTATATGATGCTAAGCCCGAAGAAATTGAAAGACTACATGTCGTTGAAAAAATTGCATACGAAACTTTCCAGAACGGACCTTATTATGCTCGTAGTAGATATGATGCACGGAACATGATGACCGATGAAAGGTAAAAATACTATTATAATTATTATGTATTCGTCACATATCAAATTTAAGTAGGCTGATGGTCACTCTTTTCATGTCTTCGTTTAATTTCACATATGCGATAAATGAAGAATCTTACTTTGTGTAGGTTTTTTTTCTATGTTCTGTCCTTTTGGATAGTATGAATGCAAGATTTAAAACTTACTGTGTTCGTTTCTTTAACGTATCTAAATAAAGAAAAGCTGTTCAAACTATGATTTAACTTGTAGTTTGTTGATACATTTTAGAATCAATAAACTTCTGTTTGTACATTGAAAATGACAAATTTGTGCGTGTATTTGAATTAAAAAAAAATATATTATATAACATGTATAATTGAAACATATTCTAGTAAAATAAATCAATTGAAATGACCGGTATCACCAGAACAGCTATAACAGGAATATTTTTTTCAACAATTATATTCAGACTTACTCACATTAGTAACGTCACTTTCAGTTCTTTTAAGACAATTAGCTTTCTGTTAAAATGAAACATATGTTAAACCTTTGTTTAGACTGTTTTGAAGATATGTTATCTATAAGTAATTCTGCATACTATATTATGTATAAAGTATGTAAAGAAAACGGGATGGATGGACTGCAAGCAAAAAGTAAAATCACAAAAATACAGAACTCCTAGCAAAACAACTTAACATTTAAATAAAATAATCTCTTACAAATGTAACGACTCATAGTGTAGATGGTTTACAAAGCAAAATAGCTTATTATCTTTGAATTTGTATAAAAAAAAATATCTGAAAATAACACAAACTCTTAACAAAATTGAAAGTTTTTAAATAATGACGTTTCATGTACAAATAAATTCAAAATGACCTTTTAAAACTAAAAATCAAGTGCTTTACGCAGATTTCCTGTCATGCTTATAGAGCACTTGAACTGTATTAGACATTTGTTTTAAAGTAAAACCAATCGAATTGAAATGTTTAAGTTACTGACGCTCATAGTGTACATTGTCTAGAAAGAGATGAGTTAAACTTCTAGTTTATAACACACTTTATCAGTCAATTGTATGATAGTAATCATGAATAAATCCTACCTGTCCAGTCAGTTTTGCGTGACTTGTATCTGTTGTACGTCAACATACGTTGGTTAAATGTAGTTTATATTATAATTGGAAAGAATTATGATATCACATTAAACTTTTGAATATTTTCTGTTAATCCAAAAATGTCACGTTGTTGTAATTACATCGATCCATACATGTACTACTTAACAAAACCCCAGCATCAGGTATTAGTAACTATTTTTTTACTTTATGCAAAGTTCTTATATTATTCATGCATTTCATTTGACACGCGGCATTTCTCAATTTGTACTTAACTTTCAAAAGCCCCGCCTTATCCTTAACAACATGTGTTAATCTTAGCAACGGGTGCTTATGCATAAAATTAGCACCCGATTAGTCCGATCCGGAACAATTAAAAGTCGCTCCGGCCATGGTTTACCGAATCTTATTTCTACATCATTTTTGTCATTTTGTTGTTGTAAGTAGTAAGCTATCTTAATTATGACTTTATCTTTTTATAATTTTCCTATAATAATATAGTGCACTCTTGAATCATAAGGCATTCAGTCTAATAAAAAATACGGATGATTAAAACACTCGGTGAAAAAAATTATCATCCGCGGCTTTGTCTTGAGTGATAGGCTTTTCTTTCGTTTATCTACCCTCACACATTCACACAAGTGCAGTATATTAATAGCATCGTAAATTGAAGACAAGGAATTGCAAATAATATTGAGTTGGTACTTGTTGTGTGTTGAATTTTCGTATGGACCTCGGGAAATGTGTCAATGGTAATGAGGTTAGTTACAAAAAGGTCTACCTTTGATACAAATGTATCTCTTTAAAAAGATTAACTATCATGACTTCTAGCATTATTGCAATCTAGGACATTCCGTTTGTTTCATTTTTAAAACGAACATTACTTTAGAAAAAATGTATCTGCCATGCGTACCTATACTATTAATTTCATTTTTTTTTTTTTTTTAATTTTTATTACAAAGATCATACACATGTATTATTTTGATTTTGAACATACCTGAAAATTATATCAATTTACTGTATCGGTCGCCTGTAAAAGAAATACACACTTAGTATATTCAATGCGTCTGAAGCACTGATTTGATTTATCTTCATCAATAATGCTCAGACCTACACAGTAGAAATTAAAATTTGTTTTGTAATGTGGTGTACATTTTTTCAGGGACATAAATAAAGAAATCGATTCGACGTCTACCCAGCATGACATAATGGAATTACGAGAGGAAATGCGAAGAATGAGAGAATCGTTGATTCAGGAGATACGAAATCAAGATTATCGACATCCAGTTTTTGCATTAGATAATCCAAGGCGATAATATCGAATTGAAATTTGAAAAGTTTGCTTGTTTTATCATTGCAAATAATTACTGTTTTGAACCAAAATCACGCTTTGGGTTATGCAGACGTGTTTAGTATCTAATCTGACATACAACGATAGAAGTAATAGCGTACAATGTTGAGAGAAATATATTAACATTAGTTTGATTCGTCGTAGTGCAGATCATTTATTGAATTTTGTGTGTTTGTTCGTTGGATTACTTAGATTTGTATTTTATTCACTAACATGTGTTTTATAAGATAAGATTTTAAATTGACATGAGTTTTCGTTGCTTTCAAATGAATCAGTACAAGAATCTATGATTAACGAGACGATTTTAATTTTCAAATTATCAATTTCCCCTACCTTAGTAGCAATATACCAACTTCACCTGCATATGGGAAAAAGTAAAATCACAAAAATACTGAACTCCGAGGAAAATTCAAAACGGAAAGTTACTAATAAAGTTGCAAAATCAAAAGCTCAAACACTTCAAACAAATGTATAACTTGTTTGGCTTTATAACTCTTTTGATCTGAGCGTAACTGATGAGTCTTTTGTAGACGAAACTCGCGTCTGGCGTATTAAATTATAATCCTGGTACCTTTGATAACTATGTATAACAATTGTCATATTTCTGACTTGGGACAGGCATTATCGTATGTAGAAAATGGTGGATTTAACCTGGTTCTATAGCTAGCTAAACCTTTCTTTGTATGACAGTCGCATCATATTGCATTCACGATACAGTAGTAACCTTGCCTGTTGACAGTCAATCTCTCTGTCTCTGTCAAGGACCGCTTCACAGGGAAGTAACGTAATTCGACAAACATTGTTACTGGTGGCAAGCTTGACGCGCATTTTATTCATATTATGGTGAAATTGTTTTTTTTTTTTTTTCTTCTGAGCATACAACTTTCTCACACATACAAGGACTTGCTCTTTGTCAAGACTCCCGAAGCTCTGCAAACAACTGAAATAATTGTGTATATCCTTCAATGTCATGTAGTCGGATATTTTATCTACACCAAAAAGAGAATACATTGTAGGGCATCCGGTAAGAGCTTGTACAAGAGGCATTTATTTACAAAAAAACTTGGAAAAGACAGCCACATAGTTGTTGTAAAGACATATAACTAATTCGCCGGTCCTGTACAAATGTTTTACCGTCTGCACCTACAATTTTTTTGTATGTGTTATAGATACAGGAAGATGTGGTATGAGTGCCAATGAAACAACTCTCCAGCTAAGTAACAATTTAAAACTAAACCGTTAAAGGTCAAGGTATGGCCTCCAACACGGAGCGTTATACCTTGAAATAGTATTGTACACACATACCAATCGGGTAATAGATTACACCTGTATCAGATTCATTAACGACAATCATTAACAGTTGTCAAAGGTGGATATAGAGAGGGGGCTAGGTGACCGCTCCTCTTTTGTGGAAACAATTTAGTAAAATATATCAGGAATCATCGAAGCATGAGTAAAGTGGGCATCTTTTTTGGCAATCAGTAGCCCCCTCCCCCTTATGCAAATTTCTGGATCCGCAACTGGAAGTGTCTTTGACGACTGCGACTATTTCAGGATTTCCAAATGTTCCGGATAAGTAAAGCTTACAATCGGGTAGAATTATATCGGGAATCTCTTCCTGTCAAGAATGCCTCTGCTTTTTATAAACGGTCTATGTGCGGCGTTTCCTTTTAGCTGACTTTATAGAGTTTTTTTTTTTTTTTGTCGTACCGGTTAAAAACTTCTACTACTTTATGCACTAAAGTAAAGCATTCAGACATTTTTTTATAATAGTCAGCTGCAAGGTCACAGATTATTTTATTTTTCGGAGAATCAATACATTGTACTAATGGAAGTTATAAAAAGTGCAGAAGAGACTTGCATGCTTTTCGCATGGTGTCCTCATCGTTAAAAGGCGAAACTGGAAGGGGACCGACAGGTCGACATAGCACATTTTCTATTGTGACGCCATCTCCGCAGTTTGCCTAAACCAATGCAAGTTTGATAAAAGTTCTAGGTTTTTGTAACCCGAGATTATTTCCCCCGATTTACTTTTTAATAAGGTTTGTTTTTTCAGGTCATATTTTAAAACGTCTTTACTTTTTTCTTTTGACTTTGGTATTGGACTTTATTGACATGCATTAAGAGTACTAGTAGTACTACTACTCGCATATACTAATACTTAAATAAAATACAGTTATATAAATGCTATGATTCATGCAGAATATTTTTGAAATTTTCAAAGTACAAAAAAATATTTTTTCAAAAAAGTGTAGTGTCCGTAACCAGCTTATCATTCTCCTAGAAAGAATAGCTACAGTAAACAATAAGTTACTTTTCTTTAAAGATTTGACACTTAACACTAATATAATAACAAAATTTAGCACCGTTTTATTAGAATTTAGTCAGAATAAATGAAAATATAGTTACGGAGACTACAAAAATCATGTAGTGTCCGTAACCATGAATTTTGATATTATAATTATTTTGTTTTCATAAAAATAGGCTTAATTTCTAGGTTCTATGACGACTACTTTGCTGCATCATCATTGTCTTTTGATTAAAAATCTAAAAAAAAAATATGAAAACAAATAACTGTTAAAAATACTTGAGCTGATTGTAGTACTCGACGTACTAATTTGAAACCAGAAAATCGTTTTGTAAAACCCTAATTTTGGTAATAGTTTGTCATAAACTCAAAAGATGGGTTTTTTTTGTAATGTCTGGTTAAGAAAATTCATCTTCATGATTATTGTTATGGTATTTATTTCTTCAGATTATTTGTGTAGTGTCCGTAACCTAGAAATTTTTCTATTTCTGAGTCTAAAAATTAGATATCTTTTCATTTTCAACATCTCTTGTTTTTCTTCCTTCAATTGATTTATACCATGTATACTAGCATGTAATTTTTTTAAAGATCTGTAAGTGACATTAGTCTATGACATTTTATAAAATACACTTAAAAGTTTATTTAATGAACTCAAGTATATTTGAAGGTAAAGTATGCTTTGTTTTTTGTTTTATCTACAATTCTGGTAGTGTTTTGTGATAGAAAAACATTTATTTCATGAAATTCTGTAGAAATGACTACCCTTTTATCCACAAAAATATGTTACTTTTAGAAAATTGTTGGAAAAAGTAGCCAGTGTGTAGTGTCCGTAACCATCAACATTTCTTTTTTTCTGATTAGCAAATGTAATTCTAAGGATTTTCTTTTCAGAAATACATTTTTTTATCATTCCTTTAAGCGCATAGCACCTACTTTGTCGAGATGTGATTAAGGTTTTACTTCAGATTTGAAATGATAAATTTGGTTCCATCCATGTCAACATGTCATGTATGTTTACATGTAAATAACTTAAATTACATATATTTATTTAATACAATTATGGGTCATTCTGTTCTTAAAAAATGTAAACAAAAAAAAGAAAATACAAAAACTTAATATGTTACCCATGAAGAGTTTTTCATATCGAGTAAATTATAAACATAAGGTCAATGTAGTGTCCGTAACTCAAATAACTTACTGAGTTTACTTTAGATACCACTTATGTAAGGAATACATTTTCTGCTGCAGAATGCTGAAGTTAAACTTTATTCTTGTGATATTTTTTTTTTTTTTTGCTTGTTTATCAGAGTTGACTTTTGTGATTATAGAGATAGTTCTTTGGTTCGATACTTGTCGACAGACATTCAAACAAAAGCACAACTTTTGTGATGGACGTTGCATTGACAAGTTTGACATGCTAATTTTAGATTAAAAAAAGTTTGAAATGTATTTCAAATTAATTAAATTATATGGTTTTCATTCTTGTTCTGAACTCATGAAAATGCACATCTTGAAAGTTGAAAGTTAAAAAGAATAATGGTGTTAAAAAAAAGTAACGGATGTCACAAAAATATGATGCTTATTGGTTTAGTTTCCAATCCAACTTATCACTACTGGACACCAGGAGAGTCAAAATGTTTCAGATTATATAACTGGTAGTAGTGAAAACCCACAGAGTCAATGGGAAATGGATATTAATAATGGTTAAATTGTATATCCATAGTGTGATGGAAGTTTTGTTTGACATTTTGACATTTTATAAGTCACATGTCACATTCGTGTAATGGGCGTCATAAAAATATGCTGTATATCTTTTTTATTTTTGAACCTAATTTCTCACAAATGGACACCTGTAGAGTAAGAATTGGTAAAATACTTCAAAATGGTTGTATATAAAACATAAAGAATCAATAGAAAAAGGATACTAATAATAATTCATTTGTATAGTGTGACAGAAGTTTTGTTTGACAGTTTGACATTTTACAAGATAAATTTTACACTCATGCATGAGAATTTTAAAAGAAATGATGTACTCAAAACTTTGGTACTTAATTAAAGACGTAGAACCAGCATTTCTTGCATACTACTAAATAACATTGCGTATATCAACACAGCTCGACAGGAATTATAAACTAATTTTAGGGAATATTGTCAAAAATAACACCTGTTCTATATGTCAGATTGTGGAATTTGGAACTGAATGACTCAACTTCGCCTTTCTATAATATTGCACAATTTCAATGTTAGGGTAGAATAATAACAGTTCACTGGTATCATGATATTCTCTGTTCAAAACGATGAGATAGATACTTGCAAATGTTCGCCCGTTACACAGAGAGGTCAAACAATAACGGTTGTTTGTTGATTAAATTGTCAAATAGTAATTAGCAAAGATAGTTTCCTTGTTTTCATTAAAATATTTCATTTTAACAAACAGTTATTGTCAATAACTGTAACAATATCTATATTAAATATAAACATAACATGATAACTAGTGGTTGTATCTCATATAATGCATATGAGACACTTTGTACAATCATTAAATATTAGAACGCCCGTTATTCTCGAAAAAAAAAATTTTGACCGACACTAAACTTACCCTTCTGCAAGTTACACTATCTATTTTTGACACATACATGTAGATCCATGACATAGTAACCATGTGTACCCAAACCAATTACCAAGCACATGATGTGACGATGTATACCCCACTCAATCATGTAAATATAAACAGTTTGATCGCCCGTTACTTTTTGACACACAACATTTTTTGAAAAATTGAAATGCCGTCTTTTGAAATATCTATGTCTGAATGCAATATTTCTTAGCAAGTTTTAAAGGACTATTATTTGAAGGTTCCTGAACATTTGTAGGGTTATATCAGACATTTCAGTTTAACAGTAAACAAAGTAAAAAGTTTGGTCATATTTTGACAGACAGCATAATGGGCAAACAAGGATTTTTTAAGAGTTTTTTCTCAATACATCTGCACAAATTATTCCTACTCGTAGGTTTGAAGTGTTCCTGGACATGTTATTTCTCAATAATAATAAAGCTGGAAAACATGCAATTTGACAAAGTAATATACTAATTATCTCATAGGCCTAATGTCACAAAATGGCAGTCAAAAAACATTGACATTTTAGGATATACAAAACCCAATAAACAATCGAACCACAAATAGTAAGTATATGATTTTAATTATTTTATATATATATATATATATATATATATATATATACACTACTATCACCACATTGTAGTGGTTTCTGACTCTTATTTACGCTAGTAAAATCCTGATACCAATAAGCCCTGGGCTAGTGAGCTGTAACAACTATTTTTTAACCCCTGCAGATATAAGCCAAAAATTGCATTTTACCCATGCATGTTCTATTTTTAGCCATGTTGGCCATCTTGGTTGGCAGACAGGGTCGTCGGACACACTTATTAAACTAAATATCCCAGCGATGATTGTGACCAAGTTTGGTTAACTTTGGACAAGTAGTTTCAGAGGAGAAGATTTTTGTAAAAGTTAATTGATGACGACGTAAACCAAGTGATGAGAAAAGCTCACTTAGCGCTTTGGGCCAGGTGTGCCAAAAAAACTGAACAGTGACCAATGTTCCATGAAAATGAAGTCAAAGTCAGATGATACCTGCCAGACAGACATATACACCTTAAAACCATTCCATACACCAAATATAGTTGACCTATTGCTTATAGTACTCTAAAATCCGACCAAAACACAAAAACTTACCATTGACCGAATGCAATGAACCATGCAAATGAGGTAAAGGTCAGAAATACCTGCCAGACATACATATTAACCTTACACTTTTTCCATGCACCAAATATAGTTGGCCTATTGCTTATAGTACTCTAAAAACAGACCAGTCCACAAAAACTTAACATTCACCAATGAACCAATGAACCATGAAAATGAGGTCAAGGTCAGATGAAACCCGCCAGACTGATATGTACCCATTACAGTCATTGACCAATTGCTTAAAGTACTTGATAAACAGACCAAAACACAAAACACTGCCAGACAGACTTGTACATCTTACAATCATTCCACAGACCAAAAATAGTTGACCTGTTGCTTATACATGTAGTACTTGAAAAATATACCAAAAAACAAAAACTTAACATTAACCAATGAACCATGAAAATGAGGTCAAGGTCAGATGAAATCTGCCAGACTGACATGTAGCCATTACAGTCATTCCATACACCACATATAGTTGACCAACTGCTTATAGTATTTGAGAAACGGACCTAATCATGTAACTTTAACCTTGATCACTGATCCATGAAATGAGGTCGAGGTCAGGTGTACCCTGTCTGATGGACATGTGGACGTTGCAATAAACCCATATACCAAATATGGTTATCCTATTACTCATAATAAGTGAGAAATTCAAATGACAAAAACACTCAATTTTTTTTTCAAGCAGTCACTTAACTCTGAAAATGAGGTCAAGGACATTGGACATACAATGTATGACAGATGGAAACTTCGTAACATAAGGTATCTGCATAAAGATAGGAAGCATCCAGGTCTTCTACCTTCTGAAATATAAAGCTTTAAACAAATAGTTTACTCCGCCACCGCCGGAAAGTAATACCTTTGTCTGTCATACTGCGACGAAAGTCGCAGGCGAGACAAAAACTAAATATAACCAAATATAGTGGTCCGAACAACAGGACAAATGTGCCCTTCTATTATAATTTTATATATTTTTTTATTAATATTTGAAATAAACTTTCAACAAGGGTCCTACATGTACAGTGATCCCAATGTTCTTAAGTTTTCATTTGATACCAAATTTACCTCAATATTTTACTAATTGTCAAAATAAGGGCTATGAAAGACAGAAACTTTGTAACATAAAGTATCTGCATACAAGGTATGAAGCATCCAGGTCTTCTACAATGTACTTTCTGAAACATAAAGCCTTACACAAATAGTTTATGCCCCCGCTGCCGGATAGTAATACCTATGTCTTGCATAACGGACTTTCGTCGCAGGAGAGACAATAAATTAAGTATTAAATGGGCTTAATATGGCATTTATGTCATATTTAAACAGGAAAACTGGTTATATTTACAGTAAACAAAGATGTAACATTTCGTGTCATAAATGTTACATCCAAATAATGTTTACATACATGACATAAACAGTTTTGAGGTGTCCACTGTCAAGATATACAGTGCACTGTTAACCGGAAATAAACTGTTCCAACATGCGGACGTAATGTCAAGCAAGGATGTTTTTCATAGAATAACTACACAATTGTTGTACATTCGTTAAAATACATGCATGTACAATGTACATATAGTGTTCATTTGTGACATCTTTTATGAAATGTCAAAATATTAAATCAAAGATATCAAATTTATGTTACAGCGATTTTCAATTGATATATTCAAATTACCACAAGCATGACTAGGTCATACTAATATACAACCATTTTTACATTTGGAAAATGAGTTAATGACGAATTGCAATGGAAGGGAACGAGTGCCCAAAATTAAGAAAAGTGCAAACCACAGATTGGTTACATCTTTAAGATAAAATACTTCAGTTAAGATTTACCACAAAAATCAAACATAAAACAAGGAAATACTGTGATTGTGTTTTTAAATTCCTAAACTAGAACATCAAGATTGTTAACATAATAAATGTTGTACAGCATACATGTATATAATTCTATATATGTATACAGAGAAACAGAGATAAGATACATTTTGTACATGCAGCATTATGACCAGTGTAACATATTGTGTCATGCATGTATGTTACTCCCTTGACTTGTTTGTGAAAAGAGGGCTCGACAATAACGCTTAATTGTACCATACCAGAGGAAAAAAGGTCAAACAAGTAAAAGATCGATGGATAATTAAAACCTCGTTTCCCTAAGAAATGATTTTCTGAATTCTATGGTCAATATTTTTTTCATTTTTATTTTATAAATATTTTTGTTAAATAATATTTATCATATATTTATTATAAAGCAACAGAATAACGTAGGGAAACGAGGTACTTGTTTGTCTTGGTACTGAAATGTCTCCAACAGTGCCGAACTGTCTATTAAACATGGAGCTGATTCGTTTCCGTGACAATGCTGAACTGTCTTGTTACCTTATATTCAAAGCGCATCTCTGATTCCGATTGGTATGACTGGTTTCAGAGAATAGAATAGTATGCCTTTTATCTGTTATAAAGTAACTGACAAAGAATCAGTTTTAAATTATCGATCGCAAGTAAACATGTCATATGTCTTCTTTTCTTGTTTTTTTTTTTTTTTTTTTTTTTTTTGTTTATTACTTTGATCATCAAAGTTTGATTTCATTTATTTTCTACAGAATGATTTTACTTGTCCCAGCGGAAAAACTTGATATGCCTTTTACTTGTCCTACCTTTTCTTCTTCTGGTACCGGACAATCGGACAAGTGTTTTGGTCGAGCCCTGCAACTTTTGTTCTATTAAAAAAGGGGGGTTATTTACATCCCCTATACCTTTTATAAATTTAGCAAGCAGAGTTTTACTTTTGCAAAGATAAGTTAATAATAATAAAAAATCTGATAGACAACGGTTATCAACTGGATACCACAGTCACTTGCATGTTGTTTCTGTCCATCAGGTTGGGAAAAACACCTCAAATGAGGGGTAATCCCTCAATAATCCTCAATGTAATGAATATCTACTATCCCTTTTATGAGGGGTAAACTTCAATTGATAAAAATATTTTTGGTACAAAGGGCACATATTCATATTATTTGAAGAAATTTTCCCCAAAGAACTATATATAGATACATCTATCTGGTATTATAATTAAATTATATGGTCAAAATATGTTCAAGAATTTTGTAAATTATATTCATGGACTTAAATAATTGGACCCCTCTTATAGAAAAGTTGTTCCAATTATAATGAATGTTTTAAGTTAAAAAGCTAAATTCTACAACAGCAAAATGACCCGTTTTCTGGGGGACAGTCCCTTATTTATGGGAAGATCCTAGTGCCTGTGCTGCCTGCTATATAGACTTCGTACTCCTTCGCAGGTAAAACCTGCCTGATATTAATATTGCAAACTTACTTTAATCTATTTTGTTTATCTTTTATATTAACCGCCAAAGGTAAGCTGGAACGGAAGTACCGTTGTTGCGTAACTCGGCCTAAAACAAACGGGCCTATAACTAACTTGGACCATATGTATGTATGTACGTAGAAAACTCCGTTATTCGGAACACCCATCGAGAGCTGCGAGGGTACAGTGGAATCCGTGTACACTCCCAATCGGGATATTAATGGAGATGTGTCACTAACGTATTTACAACAGTATTTACAAGGACAATCCCCACCACAACACAAAGGGAGTGCTAGGACACCGGGCAGTCTATTATTATGGTGGAGGAAGTCGAATTACTCGGAGAGAACCACCGGGCTGCTCGGCGGAAACAGACAAACCGAAGAGATATCAGAAGATTGATCTCCAGGTTAAAGTAGGGGGCAACTTTGACCTACCGAGGCCCCCATAGTACCCATGCTAGTTTAAACTCCGATCTAGGTACCAGAGATGTGTGTAAGAGGGTGAAAATCACCCTTCTGATGTACTGTAATTTCCAGCGTCCCAAGTCAGAATCGAACTCGGGACCTCAGTACTGTAGCCATCGATCTTAACCACTAGACCACGAACCCACACAGACCATAACAAACTCGGCCTTAAACTAACTCGGACCATAACAAACCCAGCCAACCATTATTTATATATAGAAATAAAGTGAATAAACTCGGGCTATGTAACTTAGATTTTGTTTTTATTCTGCTTTTCAATATTTTAACAATGTTTTTTATTCACCTAATTTTTAACCACTTTATAATTATAAACATTTTTGAGAGAAAAATATTACCTTAGATAAAGTACTGAACTTGGATGCACACGATATCGTTAATAATGTGTTTATATCAAATAAAGCCTTTAAAAAGGCATTGATGTATGACTATCTTATATAGTATGTTACGAATAGTGACTGCTGTTTGATATTTGTATGTGAATTTCTAGTCTTTATTTTGGTCAATTTGATATTTTATAGTGTGTCTTTCTATGTTGTGATGTTACACTATTGTTTCAGGTAAGGGTGAAGGTTGTCACCTATTAAAACGTTTAAACCCGCTGCATTTGTTTGCACCTGTCCTAAGTCAGGAACCTGATGTTCAGTGGTTGTCGTTTGTTGATATGTTTTCTCGTTTTTTTATATAGATTAGACCGTTGGTTTTCCAGTTTGAATGGCTTAACACTAGTCATGTTGGGTCCCTTTATAGCTTGATGTTCGGTGTGAGCCACGGCTCCGTGTTGAAGACCGTACTTTGACCTATAATGGTTTACTTTTACAAATTGTGACTTTGATGGAGAGTTGTCTCATTGGCACTCATACTACATCTTCTTATATCTATTTACTTTTATAGACTGGTCTGGCCTGAAATGGAAGCCTCAGGTATGGATTTTTTGGTAATCTTGTGTTTTAATAATCTGTCTTATGCGCTAAGAACGATGACAAACAACACAGTCAAGAAGATTCCATGATGGAATGTGAAAGTATTTGGAATTTGGAGCCGTTATAACATAGTTTCAAAATTTAATTTTCATTGATTTTAAAGAAGTTGGCCTTATATCAAAAAATAAGTTTTTATTCTTTGTTTAAACATCTTTCTTTGGAGTTTTTTTTATTCCGTACAAGGAATTATTATCCAAGCTGAGTATGGGTTTTTTCCTTTTGATAAAAACATAACAGACTTTTGTTCGCTTAGTATTAGAATACAATAAGCAATTATAATAAAATAATGATTTCTTTGAAAATAAAACTAGTTAGTACATACATGTACCTGCCAACATTTCAAAATGCCCATGGGGGTTTTGTGTGCAAAATGGTTCTTATAGTCCTACAAAACCTTCAAGGGGGCCTTCAAATGTATTTTAATGATGTTTTTTGTTTTGGCTTCTTCATTCTTTTACAATCCTATAGCCACATGGTATAATTGGTTGTTTTGTTTAAAATTATGGACAGAATTGCTCTTTCAAAATTTCCATTTGGAAGCTTTCATGGGGGAAATCCCCTGCAAATAGTGACAGTTGGCAGGTATGTTAGTATTTTTTTTTTTTTTTTATATTAAATTGTCATGTATTATTTACTTAAATCAATAGTATACTCAGTCAATATCATTTCCAGAATTAACCATCAAAATAGATTTCAAATAAATATTTATATACATTGTATATATCATGTATATGTACAGCACTAAAAATAAACGTTATAAGGTTATTTCAATAGTTTACATGGTAAAACACTGTTCTTTGAAAAGTTGAAACAAATTGACCAAGTAACTTGTCACGAATGGTTGGTACGAATCGGATTTGGAACGAATCATCCATATACCGTGTCATAAATAAGAGTTTCTAAAAATGAAATTTTGATTTAGATAATAATTTGGTAATCATTGTTACGTGATTAATGAAATAAAAGTATAGTAGAAGCATTTTTGCATGGTAATTATTAGTTTGTCTTAACGAAACACAATATGTCGACTCCGAAAATAACTAAACAAATGTTAATTAAGAAGTCAAATGTTTTACTCATTAACAATAGGAGCATTGAACCCCCCTCTTTTCTTAATTTTTTGGTGTTTCAATTTGTTCTTTGTAAATTAAAATTTCTTAAACATTTCAAATCATTTTAGTTATTTAATTGGTGCATGCTCTTCTTTATACAATTAACAATTAATGTAGTTTATACGTGCTGCCTCTTTATTATTATGTAGAAACAACTGTTATTGTAAGATCGTATGAATAAGAGTATGAACACATCAATTAAGTGAAAATAAGTAGAAATTAGAAGAAATTACAGAAAATCTAATACAAACGCCGGGGAAAAAATGTGCATGTGGTTTCGCGTACGAACGAAAATGTCGACAGGAAAAAGACGCTTAATCAAAATTGATTCTAGATAGCGAAGGCAAGATAACAAATATACCAATATTCAGACAATATGTAACAAAGATAAAGGATTTCAGTTTCTAAATTGTGCCTTTTTTTTTTTTGGTTTTGAGAACGAGCTGTGTTGTTAAGGACGTTTGAATTTATTCGAAGAAATACCTATATGGTCTAAATACCCCTATGGTCCGACCCGTTAATAACCAAACGAGTATATACTCATACGGTCCGACCATATGAGTATACCCATATGGCCATGACCATACGCCTATGGTCCAAATACTCATATGGTCCGGAACATATACATGTGCGTAGAATGGTATGGTATGCACTTTCATCAATTCTTTGTTAACGGATTCATTCCACTTATATTCAGATACCTTACTGCAGTCTTCAATATAATTATATAAAATTAAACACTTTAAAGTAGCAATAATAAGTTTAAATGGGAAGAACACTAACGGTTATGTTTCTGTATATTAACGTCTTTACTGCAAGAAGCATATGTCACTTTTTTCTACACCAATCCATGTAACTAATTATATCACGATCAGAAATATTAAATGTATACTAAGAATTTACATTCATTTCTTTTTAAGTTCGTCGTGTGAATCTTATAGCATTATATGTACTCTTTTGATACAACTTTTGATAGCTATATATTTAACATCTAAGTCCAATGGTCTATCTCACGAGATTTCTACACTCTACGAGTTTTATCAGAACTACACTGTTCTATCGCCACACTCTTATTGGATAATAATGGCTTATTTATCTAATTCGTTCTGATAAATTGTTTTATCATATATTTTTGCTTGTTAAATAATTGTTATCGAAATTATATCCGTAGTACTACGATTAATTGGTTTGCAAGGTTTGAACTTAATCTATGAGCATTCTTAGCAAATCCAAAAGTAAAGAATTAGGGATATTACAAACTAAAAAAAATCCATGGTATATCTCCACTAAAAATATAGGAATAAATTTCTAAAACTACATTGTTTGTAGTGACATGTTCTATCATCAAAAAAAGGATGCTTTTTTCTAAGTTGCTTGTCTAACAAAATAAAACAATCAAACAAAAGTAACTCTTCGTGTACGTAATTCGATTCCTATATAACTTTTTATAAAATAGAAAAGATATTAACAAATTATATCTCAGTCAAATATTTATGATATTGAGCTTTTAAAGTTTAATAAAGATTTATACCACTATCACCAAATTGGAAATACACTATTTTTAGATTCACACAACGAGCTGGTATTTAAAAAGTAAATTGTATGTATAATATAATCACATGAAGTCCCATTGTATAACATATCCAGTTGCAAGTCTTCATTAAACCCCAACATAACACCATTATTTATACATGTTTGTAAGTGGTTGTGATATTGAAAATCAAAAGCACATCAGTCATATCGTTAAGATAAATTGATTTTGACTAAGTATATAATGAATTCACTAGTTTTATAGAAGCTCAATGTCATATTGGATATATATGTAACATTTTCGATGGAACATACTTAAACCTCGAATGCATCAACTGGCGCAATCGTTATCGTGATTGAACTGATATGTTACCACTAAAATTATAACCACTTCCGCAGTGTCTTTTTGGATTAAGGTTTAAGCAGCTGCAACTTATCTACAAATGTTTACTTCGATGCGCTGATTCAAGTTTTGGAGCTTCCGGGACACCAGTATTTATCCATTTGTAACAGGTTTCATATTGCGTATTGTTTAGTTATTTGTATTTGTTGACTGCTAAGATAGATCGGATGTCTTTGTTTGAGCATCCCGTCTGGGCATGTTGTAAAACTTGATTTTTTTTTTTTTTTAAATAGTTAACCAAGTATCAATTAATGTACTACAGACACATTTACAACTTAAATTTAAAGAATAAAGTATCAAAAAACAAGTGTCGTTAAGTGTATTTAAAATTGTCACAAAAAATCCTTTGAAAATCAATGGCAGATATTTATATTGAATTTGACCCCTTTTATTAGTTGATTTGTTAAAGGTATTTATGTAATAGGTAAAGTTTAATGATAAGTTAATATTGAAATAAAAAGTAATCAAACAAAAAGGGATGTTAAGATCCATGAGACTAAAGTGCGAGGTGATTTGAAAAGCCCCTTTTCATATTTTTATGAGGAGGTCTTTTAATGTCATTGAACTTTTATTACTTACAAATCATAATAAACGTAAGCAAAGTACACCCAAAAGCACTCGCAGGAGCCCCATTCCCCTGTAATGGAAGAGTATAATAACAATTTTAAATATTGAAATAAGGATATGTGGTATGATTGCCAATGAGACAACTATCCACCAAAGTTTAAATGCAGATGATGTAGGCAATTATAGGCAATCGTACAGACCGTCACCAATGAGAAAAACCCATACCGTAGGGTCGGCCATAAAAGGCTCCGACATGAAAAATATGAAATAATTCAATTGAGAAAACTAACGGCCTAATTTAAAACAAACCAATTCACGAAAACCAAATATGACTGACATGAACCAACGACAACCACTGAAATACTGGCTCCCGACTTGATACAGGCACACAAAGAACGTGGCGGTGTTAAACATGTTTGTGAGCGCTCAACCCTCCCCTGACCTAGGACAGTGATGTAACAGTACAACATAAGAACAAACTATAAAAATCAGTTGAAAAAGGCTTAATTCATCAGATGGATACAAATAGAAATACATCTAACAAAAACACAGAGTGGACGTGGACGGGTACTTGTACATCCCAAAAAACGATAAGACACTAAGGACAGATCTGAAAGTACTCACAGTTACTGACAGCTAGTTCAAAGCCAATAACAACTAATGAAAAAAATCATGTATCTAAGACTAAAATATCAATCAGTACACATCCAACATCCAATGGATTTAGTGTAAAGACGTAATCAACAGTCAGAGAAAAACATCACCTTGTGCAATGCCAAACTATAAGTATCGACAGATTGTAGTACCGTGAAAGTACATATGTGTAATATTTAGAATGGTTTTAATTTGCTGATAAGAAAATCATTATGTATGCCAATAAAAACAATATGCAAAGTTTTAATTACAGTGTTGAATAGGTAACCTTTTAAAATAAGTTTATTTAAAGGATTGATAAGTTTACCCGGATCAATCTATATTTCCGGGCTCGGTTTACAACATCACCGTAAAATTTAGGATATGCTATTCCGTTTGAAATAAGTTTTCTACAGGTCCAGCCAAACTTGCAGACCAAATCTTTGTATCTATGAAATAATTTTGTAAAGATTTTAAGTAATTTGTGGTAACGAAATTCCTGACTTAATAATTAACTAGTAATACATAGATTACGCTCATTAAAATCAAAAACGTCACTATAGATACGAGCATAGCGAACGAGTTGGCATATAAAAACACCGTAAGACGGTGCCAAAGGAACATCACCGTCCAAAAAGGGAAAACTAACAATAGGGAAAGAAAAATCATCCCTTTTGTCGTAAATATTTGTGTAGAGTTTCTGTTGTAATACTGAAATATGTAAATCTAAGAAAGGACAGTTATTGCTGTTGATATTAGATCTATTTAAAAAAAGTTCATTTGGGTAAATTTCACCAGTATATTAAGATGATTCTCTATTAATTAACGAACAAATATCATCAAGATAACGGTAAGTGTTGTTAAATTTATCAATTAAATAGAATTTAGACGGTTCTTTACTGAGTTTGGCCATAAACTGTGATTCATAGCAGTAGAGGAACACGTCTGCTATTAAAGGGGCACAATTGGTGCTCATAGGAATACCCACAGTCTGTCGATAAACCTTATTGCCGAAACATACATCAAAATTATTTCATTTCTTCTTAAATATTGTTCTTGCACCTGTACAGGAAGTTTTATCTACCACTAATTGTATAGTTTTATTGTTGATATTCACCCCATATGTACCAAGTGTTAGATTATTTTTATTGAAATTAAAGAAATTTCTTGGTATTCCTAAACGGAAGATTTTATACACACAGAAGAAGAAGTATATTGAACAACAAAATTATTTTCATTTACCTGTGTATAATATGACGCAGGTTTTTTTTAAAGTGATGATTTTCTAAAAATTGTTTAACATTTCACAGTGGTATCATACTTTAACTTTGTTTAAACCTCTTTATTTACTGTTGACCTTAATTATTTATCCCTTATAATTTTTATTAACTATGTATTTGCTTTCAGGTATGAAAGATCAAATTTATTCGTTCATTGTGTGTTAATTTACGTTTTGTGATTGAGTTAAGCCTTCCAATTGAAATTTTATAGTATGTCTTTCTATGGTGTGATGTTATACTATTGTTTCAGAAAAGGGAGAAGGTTTGGTACCATTAAAATGTTAAATCCCGCTGCAAATGTTTGCACGTGTCCTAAGTCAGGAATCTGATGTACAGTAGTTGTCGTCTGTTTATGTAGTTCATACGTGTTTCTCGTTTCTCGTTTTTATATAGATTAGACCGTTGGTTTTCCTTTTGAATGGTTTTACACTAGTAATTGTTGGGGCCCTTTATAGCTTGCTGTTCGGTGTGAGCCAATGCTCCGTGTTGAAGGCCGTACCTTGACCTATAATGGTTTACTTTTATAAATTGTTACTTGGATGGAGAGTTGTCTCATTTGCACTCATACCACATCTTCCTTTATATAATAAATGTTGTCAAGGAGAAATTCAGTGCTTGGATAATCTCATCACCCATCCAGTAAGTATATCTAGCATATTTACCTTTCTCATTAGGGAAACATGCTGTATATGAGTTGCAGCAAATAAATTAGCAACCAGATTTATCAAACGACCATTTAATTTAATAGGATTTTTTTTGTTTGATAAGATTGTGTGGAAGTGTAATATAAAGAGTGGAAAAGTCAAACTGTCAACCCAATCAAAAGGACCATCAAAAGCACGTAATGTATCTAAAACATCAAAAGAATTTCGTTCATTCCAAAAATGATTAATTCCACAGTTTTAATATGTTTTATTACAAAAATTAACAATAAGTTCTTTGATAGTAGTTAATGAACTCTTTAAAAGCACTAAAAGGTTAGTAGTAGAACACTTACTAGAGACCGAGATGAAACGATATTTTACGGTTTTTTTTTTTTTTTTTGTGTAGTTTAGGTAATCAATACAAATGTTCCGAGGAAGCCTCAAGCTGAGCTGTGGTAGTGACACGATTATTTACTATATGACTCTCTATGGAGCGTGCGGCCTTGAATGTAGTTGAATGCATAATTTCATTCTTAATGAAGTCCATGTAGTATTTACGTCCTACCACCACCACATTGTTGGCTGCTTTGTCGGCCGGTACGAACATAAAACGCTTTGATAGTACTTGAATTGTGTTTTAATCCTAGAAATGGGCATATTACTTACTCTTTCATCTTTTTCTGAATTATTTTCGACATGTGATATGTGAATATCAAACAATATTCATACATTTATTTAAAAAAGAATCAAGTGACTTTTTGTCAGATTTCTCACGCTTACACAATTTCTTACAATAGGATGAAAGAGCATTAATAACCTGACTACACTCTTCCTAATTTTTTTTTTTTTTTTTTTTTTGACGGTGGACGATATTTTGGTCCTTTTCTGAGAAAGTTTAAAACCTCTTGGTCTTGAACGGTGTTGAGGTCGCCTGTAATTACATGGCCATATAAGTTTATAAATGAGTTAATTAAAAACCCTATACATACCTCATTTACAACTGACAAATGAATACTCTGCAAAAGAACTTCTTGTTATATATATTTAATGTGTTTAATCTGTCAGTATTCATCAAATGGATTCTTAAGACCAGAGTATATGAAAACAGTAAGTAAACCTCTTCTTATAATTAGGTATTAAAACAGCTTGTTACACAACTTCTAGTCAAACAGACTTAGATGCATAAGGTTCTTCAGAATATTCATGTTAATGTTCATTTTTGTGTTAATATTTATTTTGTTTCGTTTGTTTGTTTTTGAAAAAAGAGTATGCATGTAAACCTCAATGAATAAAATCGTATTGAAACACCCTAAATGTAACATCTTCAGAATCAAGTAATACAGATTTCAGTGGTTCGATTAAAGGTGCATACAGGAAATATTTGGCAAGGTTAATTATCATCCTTAAATTGAAATAAAACGTATTACATGAACAAAACACACTTCTATTGTAGTCTGTAGTTATCTGTCGTTCCCTTTGCAGGTCTATAGGAAGCAAAAACCCTTGAAAAAAAAAAACTTTTACCTTTCTCAGTTTTATAATTTTCTGACATAATCACATATAATAAACAGTTATAAAACAGATGTTAAGAACCATTATAATATGTATAAAATTTAAAAAAAATTATATTAGTTTTCAGTCATGTAATAAATAACCAAAAAAATACACCCCCTTATTTAGGTGTAATACTTTTAGCTCGAATAATTAACTGTGAGAATTCTATAAATATGTATTGTTTATTGTACTTGAGTCTTTGGTATGCTATTCTGTACTACCGAGTGCGGGAGGTTGTCGGTTCGAACCATAACCGGGTCAAAGCAAAGTTTACGTTGGTATCTGCTGTTTTTGCGCTAAGCACACGGCATTCATAAGTAAGAGCAAAGAATGGTCGGCTCAGAGTCAGAAATCTGTCCGGGTAGGGTGACATTTCTTCCTGCATCCTTTTACCTGCTCAGTGTGTCGGTCTAGGACAAAGCAGGGTTACCATTTATATAATATTTACTGAATATGCATATAATTTGCCGCTGGACGTGAAGCAGCCATCCATTATTATCATTTATTTTATCGTTACTACAGTCGACTCTTGTTATCTTGAAGTCAGCCGGACCAAAGAAATGTATTCGAGATATCAGTAGTTCTACTGTAAGCACGTGTGGCCATGTCATATTCTGTGTGTGCCTGTCTGAAGACAGAAGTTTAAAATTCATCGAATTTCTTGGTTGCAGATTAATGGTTAACGACACAGGATTTGAGCAAACGTCAGGGCGCAGGTTTTCTCGTTTGCATTGTCCAACACTTTATCGTCTACCATTAGCAACAAGATTCACTCTAAAATAGGATATTTAGAATAAAGGAACATACGTTGAATATAGTTTTGGTTGTTTCTTGTTCTCTCAATTTCTATATTTGTAATTTGTTCCTCTAATCCATCTTTCTCTTAAATGGCTTTCAACTGCATTTTCCGTAGGATTTCCTCTTCTCTATGTACTCAAAGACGTTGCATTTTTATTGCATATGCTTTTTTTCTGAAACTGATACATGCTTACAACGGAACCGTTTTGTAGAAAGGGCATTCGTATACCGTTATGCATTATACCAATGCAACATCCAGAAGAGTCGTGTGCTACTTCTCCAAAAGAAAGAATGTACATAACTTTTATGATACATTAATTTATTTTAAAAATATTCATTTTCAGTCTGTCTTGTAATACAATATTGATCCTAAGATATGCATCAACACTTCATGTTCTGCTTTAATGTGTTATTTAACAGTTCAAGAGGGACATCATTGCTTTTTCCTCTATTAACTTTAAAATCATGAATATAGCAGATAACTTAATGTAGCTGAATGAAAATGAACAAACAGCGTTCTGGAAATGACTAATGTTTAGAGTCATACTAAAGAGTATCCTACAGGATAAACAATATCATAAAAACACTACATACCATTATAGACTTAGCAACATGAACCTCATTTTATCCGGGGTTGATCGCAGGTGTTTATGATTGATCATCAGATCCTGATATATGTGTATCATATGTCTCAAAAGATTAATAAGCCATTTCCATTTATTAGACATTTTCCAATAATGGATATATTTTTGTTTACCATAAGGCATCACCAGATTCAAAACCTTTGGTACATGCATATTCTGATTATATAGCACAAATACATGACCTAATTTGAAAGATAATGTTTGAGTTTTCAAGGACAGAGATTCCATTACGGTCAATCTTCTCGTGATGACGTATGTAGGACTTCGAAGTGATGACTTCAACCTAACCACGTGTAACCGTTGAATACATAGCTTTGTGGCGAGCAGCTTCCGTCTATCAAGGCAACCATAATAGGAAATGCAAGCTCTGGAAAGATGTTAAAAAAATGAATTGCCTAAAACTATAACTTGACAATTATTAGTCAATTGATCCATATTTTAAATTTATCGTGTTTTAAAATATTATAAATAATACATCATTCGTCTCTGCAATTGTCTAACATCGATTGTGCATTTCTCCTGATAGTTAATGTTCCCAATATCAAGCATTATGCAAACCTCATAAAAGATGTTTTACAACTATTAAGTTTTAGTATACAGATTTCGATATTACAAGCGTGCTCGAATGCTCGTTAACTCTTTCAATTGTAAGCTTTTCAACAGTCCTTACTATTTCAGAAAAAGTGCTGGTAGTTATTGTACATCATCTGTTTGGCATTATTCGCAATGGGATCCATGTGAATTAAAAGGTTATTAGGTTTATCACTTAATGGATTGTTGCTTAAGGTAGATCCGCTCTTTGGCTAACACACTCAACAAAAGT
Source organism: Mytilus coruscus (assembly GCA_017311375.1). NCBI lineage: Eukaryota > Metazoa > Mollusca > Bivalvia > Mytilida > Mytilidae > Mytilus > Mytilus coruscus. The sequence continues at coordinate 76,142,176 of CM029597.1, read as the reverse complement.
CTATCTTGTTCATACATTATGATTTCTGTTTTACTCAATTCTGTTGAAACTATTATGTTACGGAGCATTCACTTAATCCTATGTGATCCAGTTCTTATCATTGGTTTGTGTCTTAATCATTAATCCGACTATCACTTTCTCATTTGAATGTCAAATTGTGTTATTTCGGGACTTTTGAAAGCTTGTTGTATGTCGATGGTTTTATCTATTAAAGTTGAAGGCTTCTTGATTAATTTAAGTTGTTGGCGTCCGTGTCTGTTGGACATCTTTGAATTTGTGTTTGTTAATCATTGAACATATCCTCTTTTATACACGCAGTGTTGGTGGACCATGGACAGGGTAATATATTTATATCGCCAAATATTTGCAAAAATGTGCTTTTTGTCATTTAGCTATTTAGCTGTTTCATTTCTTATACATCCGTAGCTTTCAAATATTCGCCTTTGAGGGTACCCGATGAAGATGAATTAAAATAAATGAATCGGACGCAAAACATTATAAAGTATTATTTTACTTTTTAGATCAATCAGTTAAAAGATACCGACATTGACGTTCTCATTGCCCTTTTCATTTATATAGAACATATTTTGTAATGTCCTTAACGAGATAGTTGTTCAAGTCAAATTATTATAAAATGTCAGTTTGGCATTTTTGTTTGCAGGTTCTGCATTATTTGCGAGTACAGTGCTGAATAAATTGTCTGAAAAAGCAGAATCATCTCAGAGCATCATTAAAAAAATGCTGGGTAATCCTTATAATAAAAAACTATACTATTCAAAATGAGTGTATATCTTAAGTAGGGCTTCGGTGGCCAAGTGGTCTAAGTTGTTCTACTACTGTAATCACTAGCCAGTGAACACTGAGATTGTGATTTCGAACCCCGCCAGTGCGGGTTCACTCGACTCAATCTTAATTGACTAGGATTGTCAGTTTTCCTATCGAAGGTCGGTGGTTTCTCCGGGCACTCCGGCTTTTTCCACCAATAAAAGGCCACGAAATAGCCCAAAAGTGGCGCTTAAAAGTGGCGCTAAAACACCAACAATCAATCAATCAATCATACATCTTAAGTCATACTATAATATTGTGTCTGCTTTTAGTAACATATTCTTGTTAGCAGTCAAATTTTTAATATATCATCACGACTGAATTTTAGAACTAAAATCGTATATGTGGCAGCTGATTTTATTACTATGAATAACAAAGTTTTAAACTTGGTTTATATATTGTATGTCTACCTAACTTATAGTTGTTAATCCATACTTAACTGAAGACTGAATGTTTTGTCGTTAAATGCCACTTACCTTTAAATTCATAATATGGACGGTTGAAATGGAATCTACGATATAAGATGAAACGGAATTAAAAAAAAAAAAAAAACAGAAAAAAAACAACATATCTGTGTAGCATCATTACAGCAGAGAATTGTAAGTTTAATTCAGCAGACGATGTAATAATCTAGGGTTTGCATTTTCTACCATGAATTTCCCAAATACGATTTACTACTTACACCAAAGTTTGTTTTAAAACAAACAGTAATGTTGAATTTGTTACTTATCATACGAGTCGTTAATGTCATGAGGTGGACCTTTTAAGTTATCTTTGTCACAGATGATAAAAAGATATGTTCAAATTAGTAGAATCACACTTTTCTTCCTCCCGAGATTTTGCTTCAGGTTCAAATCACATAGCAGATGACAATGGCGGAGCAGGAACTGATGATAATTCCGGAGCACCTTAGTTTAACCTAGTGTATCTGTGGAACGTTACAGTTTTCCTATCTTTTGTTTACTGTGTTGTTGATTTGTTTTGTAAACAGTTATTTTTTCTTTCGCCTTTTTAGGTACTGAACTGTATGTGTTGTCTCAATTATGTTTTATATTTCTCTCTCTTTCATGTCTTTGGTATTTTCACATTTTGTTAAATAATTTCAGACACTTTGAAACACTAGGCTTCAATGTGATGACACAGGTATATAGCGATGACAGAGCAAGCGCTCTTAAAACCCTGGTTACAAAAGTTGGTCGATATAATTCTACACCTTTAAATATTGCTGTCTCGCAAAACCTGGCGAAGTTTATGGCACATACAGCCTGTCAAGCAAAGCTCAACAGCATATGGAATGGAGATATTGTAGATTATCGCTATTTTGTGCATTTTCCTTTGATCTTTTTGTGATAATTTTTCATATCATGCTACTTGCTTGAGATGGAAAATTATCGCTAGAAACTAAGGAGGCACGTGGCGTTGCTAATGAAATTGACATGAAATTGACAACGTCGTCATAGGTAAAATAGCGATAAACAGATTATCTTTGGTCATCTCAACTCGATTGCTTTTCGCTTTCGCCGTACCGGCTCAAGCGAGAATATCGATCTCGTTGAGATGATCAACGATAATCTATAAATATACACCATTCTGGAGGGTATGTTGAATGATATTTGAAGTGTGGATTGATACATACAACGCCAGCTAGCGTGATTACGCGTTATATGGCCCCTACTGACAGTGCAAACTTAATACATGTCTGACAGACATCTGACCTTTGTCTGAGTGTAAATCATTGTAATATTTTGAGTAAATCTTGCAAATGAAAAGTTATGAATTCAGAACAAAAGTTTGAATTAACAATAGCTTAAATACTAATAAGTATACAAGCACCTTTCTATTAAGAATCATGAGGGACTTTAAAAGGTGTAATTGTGAAATAGTCATGTAATTGCGATGTTTCTTTCATACGTTATGGATCATTGATTTTGTTACCTGTTGACCCGGTTGATACCTAGCACGTGCCATTGAACTCAATCATTATAACTAAAACAGAAAATTTTAAATTTACGCCATAAGTACTATATATAGGTACGGATATAAAGATAAGGATAAATTGTTTTAATAAAATCTCTATACGATGGTACTTTATTTATAGTTTTAACACTGTTTCGTCACATACTGAATGCAGTTGCAGGAGCTTAAGCGTTTAGACGCACCACTATGTAAAGTAAATTATTGTTTGATAATATATTGTACAGTACAAAGCTATGAAAATAGAAGCTTTTCGATTTCATAGAGTAACTCGCACGAAAAAAAACAAATCAGCTCCAACGGTAATAGTTAACTAGGAAATATCAACAGAAAACGAATTAAAGCATCTGATATAAAACATACGCATGTGTTAATTTGCATCCACTTCATTTAAGTGGATTGTCTTGTTGGCAATTATACCACATCACATTTTTATATTGTTACGTTTAAGATTTGCCATTACTAATTTTCAAATACGAAAACATTTTCCTACCGGGTTCACAACATTTTGGGGCTAAATGTATAGCAAACATTTTTGTGGGTATACAATTAACATACGTCCCTGCATTTAATAAGTAAATAAATAGATAAACTAACATTTATTAAAAATAAGTAACATTTATAGACGAATAATTTATTAGTTCCTCAACAAAACAACAACAGAAATAAAGAATCAACAAAGGATTTTTCCCTTAATTATGTTTTATTTATTCGAGAGATACGTTTTAAATTTTAATACATAAAATTGAGAATGAAAATGGGAATATGTCAAAGAGACAACAACACGACCAAAGAGCAGACAACAGCCGAAGGCCACCGATGGGTCTTCAATGCAGCACCGGAGGTGGTCCTCAGCTGGCCCCTAAATAAAATTGTGTGCTAGTTCAGTGAAATGGACGTCACACTAAACTCCAAAACATATAAATGAACTAAAATTAAAAACATACTAGACTAACGAAGTCCAGAGGCTCCTGATTTGGGACAGGCGCAAAATGCGGCGGGTTAAACATGTTTTGTGAGATCTCAACCTCCCCTATACCTCTAGCCAATGTATAATAAAGAAACACATAGCAATACTCACAGTAAAAATCAGTCCAAAAGAAGTCCGAGTCCGATGTCTAAATAGGTAACGAAAGAAACTAAGCAATCTGACAATGATACATAAATGAACAAAGGACTACTAGCAGTTACTGACATGCCAGCTCCAGACCTCAATTTAACTAATTGAAAGACTATGTCTTCATCATATGAAAATCAAGTACAATCCCTAACGTTATGGGTTTAGTATCATACCATCATAAAATATATGAGAAGAACATAACCCGTATCATGCCAACAACTGGTTTTAGAATAAATGTGTTTATTTCCGTTGCAAAGACCCTATGAGTGAAACAATATTAATACCAAAATATGCAATTCTTAATGACTTGACAACAGTATCGTAACTATATCATTTCCGAATAAGTCTGTTTAAAGGTTTGGTTAGCTTTTGAGGTGAATGCCGACATTTTGTGCTTTGTAAAGAATATTACCATAAAATATTGGATGTGAAATACCTGACCGTATGAAATGTCTGCATGCTGATTTATATTTACGAATGATGCCCATGTTCCGATGATAAAATTTAGTAAATGTTTTGACTAGTTTGTGATATCAAAACCCTGGTGTAATAATTTCTTTCGTTGAAATCAAATACGTTGTTACATACACGAGCGAATCGAACAAGTTCAGATATATAAACACCATAAGATGGCGACAAGGAACGTCACCATCTAAAAATGGATAATTAACAATAGGAAATAAAAATCATCTCTTTTATCATAAATTTTGGTATTAAGCTTCCCATTAAAGATAAAGATATCAAGATCCAGGAAAGGGCACTGTTAATTGTTAGTATTAGCTTTATTTAAAGTCAGTTCGGCAGGATAAATCTCTTTAATGTACATACTGAAGTCGTTATTATTGATAGCCAATATATCATCTAAATATCTAAAAGTGTTATTTAATTTTTGAATCAGATGTTGTTTTGATGGGTTTTTGCTGATTTCAGTCATGAATTGTAACTCATAACAATACAGAAACAAGTCCGCAATACGTGGTGCACAGTTAGTCCCCATTGGAATTCTGATAACCTGACGATATACGGAATCTCCATAGCGAACAAAAATGTTATCTAGTAAAAATTCAAGAGCAGTCATAGTATCAAAGCAGGTCCAATTGACATAGTTCTTTTGTTTGTTGTTACTAAAAATGACCTAAAGAGTTTGAACATATATATTCGCATTCCGACTTTTTAAATGCCCATTTAATCATGTGTGTGAATTTTTCTTTATAAGTTTATGAGGCAACGTGGTTTATAGGGTAGAAAATCAAAACTTTGAACAGATTCGAAATCACCAATATAAGCATGCAATTTATCAAGTACTTCCAACGAATTTTGACACTCAAAAGTAATTAATTCCACTATTTTCAAAGGCCTTATTTGAACAATTTATTACCAGGTTTTGATTGTACCAAGTGTACTAGTAAGTGGAATAGATAGTTTAGTAGTGGAACAATGGCTTGAAGACGAAATAAATCTATATTTGTATGGAGTTTTATGCAGTTTCGGAAGCCAGTACATAGTTGGAACTTTCATTGTATTTGGTTCTGCTTGTAAAGAGGTAGCTAAAAGTTTATCTTTGTTACAGATGTCATTTTCCGAAAATGGAGCCAGTTGGAATGTTGGTGAATTCGTGATTTCCTTTTGTAGAACATCAATGTAAAATTTACGTCAAACAATAATGATATTGTTAGCAGCCTTATCAGCCAGGACAAAAATATATTCCTTGGCGAGTTTAGCTTATGTTTGATACGGGAAATTAATCTATTATGGTTGTTGTTAGGAGTAAAATGGTCTTTAAAATGTTTAATACGTATATCAACTATGTTCATTACCGAATTAAAAAAATCTAATGATTTCTTGTCAGTTTTTCTCGTTTTATCCATTTAGAGAGGTAAGTACGGAGTGAGTCGTGGATGATGTTACGACACTCATTCCAATTACTAATTGACGGGGACGATATTTAGGTCCTTTACTGAGGAATGATTTCAAGTCTCGGTCACGAACGGTGTTAAGGTCTCCTGTTATAACATGGGAACTGGGGCCATAAATGTATTCGGATTTACTGAAATTTCATGAGGTAGGTGTATTGTCACTGATATTAACATCTTTACACACTTCGCTGTAATTAAACACATATTTCAATGTAGATTTTTGTAAACATAACAGATAAGAGGGAGTTCAGTATTATCAAAATAGCCAGGAATTTGTTCGTTATAATATATATATTAATCTAAAATGCATTATCAATCAGAAGGGCGTAACTCGTAGTATCATACTGGCATACTGAACGGATCTAAACATGGCCTGACAATTTTGACCGTTAATTTTGAGATTTGGTTTGATTTCGTCTGACACCGTCGTAACAGATCTTAATCGATCGCTAGAACATTCAGTCTTGTTTATCTTGACATGAGTGAACAGACTTAATTACTTGATGTACCTATCGATCGGAACGGCGTCTGAAAGTCTGAAAAGGTCTGGACGTTTTTCTCTTGCAGGAAATCCAGTCGATTCAGACTTGATCAGACAAAATGACCGTTTCAGACTGAAATCTTGCTACTAGTGTTTGCAATTCGTTGATCGCTTGCATTTATCAAATCACGTTTTGCTAGTATTTTCCAGAACAAACTATGTTTCTCTGTTTTATAATCAACGTGAACTTACCCGAAATGGCTTAGTTGTATTTTAAAATTATCAAAGGCGAGATAGTCTCTATGTACATTGGTTTACTCTTTCTCCATTGTTATTAAGAAGTTACTAAAATTTAACTCGACAAAAGGGACAATAGGACACAGCTTTTATAATTTAATCTGTTATATTTCATAATCCACGTTTTGATGTTTAAATACAGTATTTCGTCAATTATACTGTTAAACTCAGATACTAGTTAAATAAAACTACTCTGCGTGGAAATAAAAAAAAAAATGCGACATAAAAATGTTAGAAAGCATTGGCTTGATTATTGATAACATATCTGTAAAAAAAGTTAAATGGGGAAAATTTGACAATCAGATACATATAGACATATATATATATGTACCAATCTTGTGAATCCATAAGGATATGCCATGCAAACAAAAAGGTATCACACAAAAACAATCGAATTGCAAGAGTCTAAGTATGAGTGGAAAAGGTGCGACGATGGGATAGCAGTCCTACAAATCAGACATTTAGATAAGTGTGCGTTAATGGCTGAAACAACGACGAGACAGACAATATCAATTGATGTTCTTGTACTTAAAATAACCGTTCTGTTACGGAATTATGTCCGAACATCCAACTTAAAAACAATATATGTATCTGCAAGGCTTTAATCTAGAGCATCCACTCATCGCGACGAAAATATGCTTGAAGTTACTGTTTAATAGGAGCAGATTATTATTGGCAGTTTGATGAAGACATAATCAACCGCGGAAATGGACATACTGGAGCTAAATCAAAACTAGGCTTCCGTCTTTCCGGTCCACTAAAACTCACTATTAGTACCTTCCTATTTTGCATAAGATCGGGCAGTTCAACATAGAATCCTTTTGGAAATTATATTCAATCGGAATCAACTAGATCTAGAGAATGAAGATGCAAATGTAAACGTATATATCAGAACACTTGCATTCAATTTCACGGAGGTCAATTAATTCTTAGTTACCATGGAAACAAGAACACGATAAACTTTCGAAGAACATTATTGTAATTAAAAGCTAGACATGAAACAAGGTATGTAAAAACGTATGGCAATATCGTAAGACTCGAGAGCATATTGGTTTCATTGACAGAATTCATGATAAGGAATGTAACGGAATGATGATACACTACATACCGCACAACCAAGTTAGAAAGGATTCAATAACAACACCAGTTGTTGAAAAACTGAAAATTAAAACATCTTATTTTATCAGAATGCTACGATGATCTCGTCTACGGATTATAGTGTAACCTTTGCGGATTGGTATATATCAGTGAAACAAACAAAAAGACTTCATAAACGTGTGTGTGGTCATAGATCAAACATCAGCAATGATGCAAGCGACATTGTTTACCAGCTTTTAATTAGCCTTTCTTCTTAAGTTCGCACCTTCAAACAAATAGGGAAAAATATACCTCAGGACCAGCAACACCTCTCAGTAGACAAAAAGAAAACTACTATCTAGTCCTGCCTGCAGCTCGGTGAATGTGATGAAAATTTCAACACTACTCATCAACATAAACACAGACATGGCAATCGTCATTATACATCACCAATCCAAAATGTTGTCTCTTTTAATGAACTGCTGCCATTTAAGCAAATGCCGTCAGATATTCATCACATTCACAAGAAGCTTTATTAGTTACTCCTTTCAAAACTTCATTATCTGTACAACTAATGTTTTACAAACCAATGTTAAAACCCTCCATTCAAACCAATACAAGGTAACAACTATCATCACTGTTATTGCAAGTCACAGACTTTTCAAAATCAGTTCAGTTTGGAATAATAACATAAACGGTTGGAATAAATGAAAAGTAGAACGTATAAAAATAAGACGATGTGGTGTGATTGCCAATGAGACAACTCTCCATAAGAGACTAAATGACGCACATATGAACAAATTTAGTTCACCGTACGGCATTCAGCAATTAGCAAAGCCCAATAGTCAGCTATAAACGATTCAGAAATGACGAATGTAAAACAATTCAAACGAGAAAACTAACGGCATAAATTGTGTCCAAACTAATGAACGAAACACAAATAAGTTACATAGCTACAAACGACAACCACAGAATTACAGACTCCTGACTTGAATTAGCACATACAGAGTGTGGCGAGGTTAAACTAGTTTAAAGGCGCCAACCATCCCCTCACCTGGAACAGTGTTGTAACAGTACATCGTAAGAACAAAGTATAAAAGCAGCTGAAAAGGCTTAGGTCATGAGATGTTAACAAATATAAATGCATACCATATCCTTTAAGTTTCTAAAACTTTCCATTGCCAATAAAGGTTTTGATGCCATCAACTTTTGCAATATCCTTCAGTTCACTCGAAAATACCTCCTACTTTTAAAGATCAGCCAGTTCCTAACATTTCTTCTAACTATACCAAACCAATTGTACCTAAACGTTTCAATTACAAACACGTATTGAAGATCTAAATATTTGCGACGTCAAGACTGACATCTGATTGCACCTGTGCTAGTTTCCCATTCATATATAAACCGGCTAGTAACGTTATTACTGGTGACCTAAACATTGTCAATAACAATTCTATGCAAAATGTGTTATCCAAATGCCCGAATTATAATGAGTCTATATCCATTTATTGAAAACACAAGTTCAAAATACTGGTGAATTCAGTCTAGGATTATGCAAGGCAATGGATTAAATACGAGAAAGAAAAAGTAGATACTCTTTCCGGGTGGACTACGGCTGTAAAGTCGTTGAATTCCAAAGATCTTTTGCGTACATACAATCTTAGACTTTTCATCTTGCAGTAGTATTAAAACATTTGTTATTTCCACACTTTACACAGGTATTCCCAATTCAAAACTAAAAGACAAATTGACAGAGTTGGTCTTGCTTTGTTTCATTAAAAAGAATGGCAAACGTAACATCTTATCTGAAAGAGGAATAAATCGTGTTTCGTAAAATTTACTCTGATTCAAACAAAAACGATCTGAAACGGACATTATCAAGATGCTTGATTTTTGACTGACAACATATTTGTAACGTTTAGAGGATGTGTTTTCAGCAAACAATCTGCATTCCCATGGGAACCAACTATGTTTCTGTTCTTGCCGACTTGTTCTTTTATTTATACGAGGCTTAATTCATACAGGAACTTCTTAGGAAAATTAAAGAAGATACCAGTATCCTTTAACTTCAATTTCTACTATAAAGATGATGTTCTCTCACTAGATAATTCAAAATTTTGTTACTACCCCAACGAACTTAAGAAAATATACAAAACACATTTAAGTCGTCTGCCTCATATCTTGACTTACATCTAGAAATTGACAATATGGGTCTGACGAAAACAAAACTTAATGACAAAAGAAATGATTTCAGCTTCCCAATTGTGATTTTTCCATTTCTATATAGCAACACTCCAGCAGCGTCCGCATATGATACGATATTCTAAAGTTTGTATTTCCTATCATGATTTTCTGGATGCGGGTTTGCTGCTCACAAGGCTATTAAACAAAGAGTGGTGAATTTGAGATGATCATTCGTAAATTTTACGGATGCCATCACGAGTTGGTTGATCGTCATGGAATAGCTGTTTCACAGATGACAACAGATATCTTCTAATTGTCGTACCTACAATTCCATCTCTTTTCCCCGAATACGACCTACCGAATTAGACTTATCACCAGGTTTGTACTAACATGAGCAACACGACTGGTGCCACATCTGTTCACCTTTCCGGAACACCTGAGATCACCCCTAGGTATCAATAGGATTTATGTTTCTCATATTTTAGTTTTCTATGTTGTGTTGTGAACTGTTGTTTTATTTTGTTGGTCTTTTTTCTTTTTACCCATGTCGTTGTCCGTTTATTTTCGACCTGTACGTTTGAATGTCCCTGTGGTATCTTTTGCTTATCTTTTGTAGATAATCTCATCAGTATTCGAGCATGAACGATTGATCGATGAATACATCTCCAATTTCTAATGTCCCAAAATTGGTATTGCGGTACACCATCGAGTAAACACCATCGCAATTTCAACTGACATCGAAAAGGAATTCTAACAATTCTTCTTAATTATGATTAACACGAACATGCCCGAGATCACACAATATTTGCGTGGATTTTAATGTATAAAGATTTAACAGCAAATTGGTGACACATCGATTTAAATGTTATTTGTTTTAACGCTACATGCTTTCCTTTATTTTGAGTAAACTTTTCTCCAGCATGCACAGAGTCAAGGTAGCAATAGTGACATAGCTAGAATAATTGAGCATGACATTTATAATAATACCATACTTTCAACCTATAAGGATGACAGGAAAGTCATATAATACTACTAAACAGCCAGAGAATAAACGACAAAAGTAGAATTTAATAACCGATGTTGCACATCGTACAGTCAACTCTTAAGAATACTTGATACATAATTTCGGGGAAAAATTTCTTATATCTACATTTGAAATGGAAATTAATTAGTTAGAATGAATGTTTTTAATTACATTGTCAAATTATGATCATATGTATGTATCTCTTACACCCTTGACAAACCTGTTTGTGTGTTTTAACTTTCAGTACTGTTATCTTTCATGTTTTTGTCACGATTTGAAAACATAGTTCACAATTCTACGGTGGTGTCTATTCTTGAAAATATTATTTCAGGTTGGAACGGTAATATTCCTTCCTATTTTGTTAATTCAAAGTTGGGATTCATTACTATAAACACGAAAAAATGCCGTCACAGCAAATAAGTCCCTGTAAAATCGAGATGCAAAACCCAGGTCAAAATCGAGATGCAGACCTACATAAAAATCGAGATGTGGACCCAGGTCAAAACCGAGATGCGGACCCAGATCAATATCCAATTGCGGAGCAAAAACGAGAAAAATTTCGTTGGATATTCAACATTCTATATTGTGCATACTAGTTTTAAAGTGCGCCAGTAACTAAGTTCTTTGTCTATGTGGTAGGTTTTTTTCTATTACTAGCAATCTTCCTGTATTATACAAAATATATTTGATGAATTTTCAAATCAAGCTAATTCCCAAAACACATATATCAAACAGACGCTTTGTTATTTGAACAAATGATAGATGCATGTTTAGATGATATAAATTTGTCCAAAAACTTTAGATTATGTGAAATACTGTTTTCTTATATCTAACTGTAAAACAAATTTCGAAAGTCAGTTCTATAAGTCTCTTTTCCCACAAAACAGACACGTTTTCCCATATGACATCTAACTATTTCAACAACTGACTATCAAACCAAACAAAATCTAAACGATAGAATGTTTCCTTCAGAAAAAGTTCAGCGGTACATTCGATTCTCTAAGTAGCATTGCATCATATAGATATAACCATCAAATGTTTAAGTTTTTTCGAATTTATATATTGATCAAGATGCAACTATCAAGAGAACAGATTGTTTCTCTAAATATGTTCAATGATCAGCTAGTAACCCGTGATATTTGGTATTATCATATATTTGTCGTTTCATAGTTGATACAATTTTTCTGAATATCAACCATTGGATAGTAAGCAACAAAAATCAACCAATCAATTTGCATGTCAACATTGAATTGAACTAATATAAAACGTCATATTGTTTTGGATAACACCAGTTTGTTATAAACAAAGACTCACACTTAAAACTAACTGTCATTACTGTGTGATCCAATGCATTATTTTAAGTAGGTTATTTTTAAGAAAAATGTCAAATGTGTGTTATATTTAAATAATTAAATAACTTAAGAGGTTGCACATTTTGTAAACAATGCACATACAATACATTGTATATATTATTATAGTATTAATGTATGGACTTTTTCATATTGGCCTGTAACATGCCGAGGTATTAATAATGGCCAGGATGGTTGTAATGGCCCTGAGGCAACGCTGAGGGCCATTACAACTGTCCGAGGCCATTATTAATATCAAGGGCATGTTACAGGGCCAATATTAAAAGTCCATATATTGATACTTTTATTAACCAACTTAAAATAAACTTCATTCAAGAACAGTCTTCAAGTCTCGGATTCAAATACAGCTAACCACGAATCGATAATAGGACCAATACAGAAAAGCCAGTTCATAACATGTTTATTAAATGGTTTTAATTCTTCGATTAAATAAAGAGTAATAATCTTACCGTGAAGAAGATATGGAATTCATAGCTAAACTTGTCTTTTCCATTCACGGTGGATTTTTGTCAACATTGTCAGATGTAATTTTGATTTCTCATCCAAGTACTTAATTCTATGCTATTACAATTCATTTTATCTAGCAAATATAAAGGAGCTGGAAAGAATAAATCAGACAGTTTAACTTTTCTTACTCTTTGAGCAGTCTCCGTTCTGATGATTGATCAACGGAAATGAAACAGTGATAATAATCGGAAGTCGTACTCAAAAGGTTGTGAAATATTTCCGTTTCAAGTCGTTACAAAACACTGAACATCATTAAAACTTTTTTATGATATTAAGTTAAAAAATGTTTTTAAAAGTTGTCCCTTATCTAAAAAATAAACGACATTTTGATTTAATCGATGTCCCGTTTCATCTGTTCATAATGCATGGCTGCGATTTCGTAATGCACGGGTGTGATTTCGTAATGCATGACTGAGATTTCGTAATGACTGGCTGTAGCAATTTCTCCGTTCATAATGACCAGTTGCCGAAATTTTCCTCTAATAAAGCATGGGCATTTCTATACATATTGTAGTAAGTTGGTTAATGAAAAGGTTAAGCGATAATTTAAACATTAAACAATATCAACTAATACAGTACATTTGTAATGTAAAATGGTAAGAGAATATATGCAACAGTTTTATTTTCAGACAACATTACAAAATGAATTAGACTGAATAAAATAAATGGAATCACCGTTTTGACCAATGCAAAGGCTATGCAACATTCCCTTAAATGTCATTTAGAAACACCTTTACAATTAAGTTAACAAATAACTAATAGTGTACAACAGTAATTGTCTACAACACTTGAAAACATGTCAAATGTAAACTGATTGAAAAATATACATACATTTTATTCGGTAAGACATCCGGAAAAATCTACGAGTTTAATCTGTCGGTGAAGTTTAAACCACGCAAAACTCATATTTTTTAACTTTGATTGAAATCTCACACTGTCAGGAACATAAGTTCACTTACACTGTAAAATTTCTTACAACCAATTGAGAAGAGTTTTATTGAAATAGTTGTCAAATTGTATTTATTTAACAATATATTTTTTAAGATTACATACATGGCGTTCCTGGTGATCTTTGCGTTATTTGTTTTGACTGATTTGTACCCTTTGTCAGAAAATCCGCCATCTTTACTTGAATATTTAACTTGGGTGTGGACTTTGTCATTAGCAATAGAGGAAATAAGACAGGTTTGTCTTATATAATTACTTATGTCTAAACGTAATGCGAACATTCTTTATATTCGTTAATATTTTCTTTATAAGTAAATGATAACAACCATTGGTGCCAAATACAATATATAACTGTTTTGTTATCAAAGTAAAGCTATTCTTTTCGTGTAAGACATGTTTTTTTTTTTTCTTTAGAAAATTATTACAAATTTGAAATCACTCATGACAAGCAAAAATAAAAAAATATTCTTCATGCCATATAACTCTGTTTACAGCTGATAGAATTAGTAAATGTGCGAATAATGTAATAGAATAAAAATGAAAAAGCCTGCCTCAAAATTCATTTTAATACAAAATTATTTGAATTTGGATGGTTCACGCAAAGGAAAACCTTCAGCTGTAGCGTTTTCATTCGTATGACGTCATGTTTTGAAATGACTTTAATGCGCCAAAAGCATTAATGAACTTTCGCGGAATTTTATTTTATTTTGATTTTGTACATTTTTCCGAGCTTTAATGCAATAATTCTTTTGTTATGCATCAGAATAAGAAAAAGGTTCTGTAGGTTGTTTTCAATAATTATTGCAATTTTAACACAGCAAAATCGGCATAGCGTTTGCACATAAGTAACGATACATGTGGACTGACGTGGGATGTATATTGTAATAGCCATTATTATGTACATCTGAGTCTGCGCTCAGTATAGATAAATCGCGAATTTTATCACGGTGTTGTTTACAAAGCGAAAGAAGCACGTCATAATAGAATATACGATATATCAAGGTTTCTTAAAATAACATAATCAATCAAAACTTAACCTTGCATCTTTTAATTGATCTTGTTTTATATAATTTAACAAATTTCACAAATTCTATTCACAAATATTACAGACAAACAAGGGTTCACTATCAAAAATCTGAAGTATTGGGCTAAAGATGTTTGGAATATATTCGACATTGTAATGTATCTCCTGTTCTTGTTGTCTGTTGTACTTAGGTGTTTACTGAATTCGGAACAATTTTACTTTGCAAGAATGGCTTATGCAATTACTTTATCGATGTTTATCTTGCGCAGCATGCATTTTTCATCATCCAAAGGTATATTGGACCTCAAGTCGTAATGATAGGAAGAATGGTAAGCATACATTTACATACATGCAAAATCCTTATCATGGTTGTACCACGCTACGGTCTTTTTCACTTCTGAGAATAAACCAAAGATATCATACTTGCAATTTTGGATTCCAGACGCCATTTAAGTGTGCATACGACTCAACTTTGGAACTAGAATCAAACAGGTTGGAAATAAGATTAAATTAGAAGTTGTAAAGCATAAACACTGAGACATTTGATTGAGACTATTCGCAAATCGAGTTATGAAAAGTTAATTTGTAGATGGACTTTTATGAACACCTCGTTTATATAAAATAGGTAGTCATTAAAGTCATTATCATATTGATTGTCTGATAGCTTTTGGTTATGTGGAATATACTCCATATTACCATCGCTGTCATATTTGTAACATGTAACATGTATATGGGACATAATATATTTACGACCAAATGGCATAGCTAGTCTAGTAATAGTGGGAGATCCTTATGTTAGGATTATTTCGATCTTTAGTTATCATGGTAATGTATCATCATCTAGATAATGTGACGAAAGTGCCAATCATAATGCATCAATTCATGAAAAAACAAGTTCCTGAGAACATGTTAACAAAAGATGCCATTATCCGTATGTGTGACATATTCTTTACTGTTTTATTAATGCTCCTAAAACTAAATTGCATGGTGTTGTCTTTGAAGTGTCATGTTACATACTATGTCTTTCTTCGGAGTAATTGTGTGCGGATGTCGACAAGGATAAGATTATCATACATTGTAAAGATATATGATGCACTGTTTTCCTCCAATATAACCTATCGAATACGACTTATCACCAGGTTCGTACTTACATGAGCAACAGAAAGGGTGTAACATGTAAAGCAGGATCTGCATAACCTTCCGGAGTACCTACGGTCACCCCTGGTTTTGTTTGGGCTCGTATTGCTCATTATTTAGTTTTATGTTGTGTTTTATATACTGTTTGTCTTTTTGGTCTTTTTTTTTTTTTTTTTGGGTCTTTTCCATAGCGTTGTCAGTTTTTGTCCGACAATTGAATTTAAATGTCCTTTTGGTATCAATTGCCTCTCGCTAGCTTATTGTAATCAAGGTTTTCAGAACTATAACATTTTAAAGGGTAATATTTTTGAAGAAGAAGCGTGTTTGAAATCAAAAGATTTTATTGCTGGGACATCACATATAAATATTCTTGTAAAATCAATTTAATACACTCAAGTACATTAAATCTTAATAAAAAATCGGTGTCATTTGTTATTCCAATTACCTTAATTGAATGTAATGAAATATTATCCTTGTGGTTCTCCATGAAATGTTACGCAGTATGTGGAAAACGTATGCACTATACAACTTAGAATAGAAATCCAAACAACTTAGACGAGGGTATGTCGGAAAAAATCGAAAAATACAGAAGATACCAAATAGGCATTAAACGAAATGGACAAGGTCAGAGGAATAAAAGTATAAAAATAATTCATATAAAGCCCTTCATGGTTGGCCATAGAAAATACGGATCATGTTAATTATAAATATCGCAAACTACTATAAAATGAGAACATTCTAAAACTTAATATGTTTGAGAAGGTAAATGAATATAATCGAATATAAGAGTATTGCTAAAGTTTACGAGATCGTGTATATTCTTTTCGTTATTTTGAAATACTTTTTCATATTGTTTTCTAAATGCAAATCGTTTGTAATTTAAACATGTTAAAACATTAGTGGTTTTGCAAAGAGTAAAAAGCAGACGCTATAAATCTGAATTTATTTTTACAGCTTGGGGACCTTGTTTTTCATTGCTCTATATGCGCTGTTCCTATTAAGTTTTGGGATCATGTACCAAGCTATTTTGTGTCATCACCTTAGGAGCTGCTAAAAGATCTTGTTTATTTACCATACTGGCAATTGTACGGCGAACTAAATTTAGAACAGATTGAAGGTATCCATTATGTTTATACTTGTTTGTGCGTGTACTACTTAAGTATTTAGACATTGTTTTTCCTTTGTCCTCATCGACTTGATAATCGAGTGTATCCATTTAGCTGTCATGTCTTCGTTTTTCTTTTGTGTATTCAAACTGAGCATTTCCAAATAGAAAGTTAACAAATTTGGATGTACAACAGTACAATGTACAATTACTTCATGCTGAACTGTCACAACAAAAAACAAATACAATTTTCATAATATTTCCAACTTTTACAAATGGCACAAGCTCTTTAAAAATGCTATTATTTTCGATCAATGATATTTTTTCTCGCGGGCACATTCGCCTTCTACAATGCTAAATCCTTCCCCAATGCTAAATAAAAGGCTATAATAAAAAGTATTGACAAACGCCAAATCAATAAGACACCTCAGATTAGGATAAATCACATACATAAAAGAGGGTTAGATATACATCAAAAATAATTCAATTAAGCGACAGATATAACTTGAAAGACATCTGCTTTGCAACCTACCATCCTCCACAAGACAGACGTGTGTACTATATAACAAGGTTTACCAATATATAAAATTTGTGAATACATTGAAACGAATTAGCAAAAACACTTCACCCTTAGATAACAGTATTTAAAAAAAAAAAAAAAAAAAAAACAGTAAAAACACAAATAAAAATATGATAAAGTTAATTAATACATATGCTTCCATTCCATATCAAATAATTTTCACGTTAATTAAGAGCAATCACATTTTACTTAACCTATTGAGGTGGATCATTGGTACATATTTCCTCACATAGATTGTTCTAATACCTTGCCACAATGTACATTTTACGTGCTTTTCAAAATATGATAAGTAGAATTGGCCACCGTGCTATTTTTCAAGCTATAAGTCGTGCAAAATTGCCCAACTTGTCATAGATTCTTCATGAATAAACACGTTTTTGTGAATAAACAGAAATCTATGAGACAGAATTTTGAAATAAAATATGAGAAGATGGGTTTTAAAATATGCTTTTAGAAAGTAAAAGGAACAACGGTGTCACCTTTGTTTTCCTGCTACAATAAAAATAAAAATATCTCTATCATTCCTTTAAGACTACTATGTCTGTTATCTCCCTTCAATGACTAAGTAGACAATTTCATTCAAACAAATACAAATATTTGGTATGTCATAAATCATTCTGAATAGTGAAATGCATCATTTACTTTTCTTTATTCAAATAAACAGTCTAACCCATTAATTGCCAAACTGTCTCAAAATTAGCAAAGAACTACCCCATTGAAAACTAATATTTTACAACCCAAGATGGCGATAGACAGTTAATTTACCTTAATATATTGTTAATTATTCATATCTTTATAGGTATCATCAGCCTGATTTTCATTCTCGTTTGTGTCGATATGAAGTATTTTAATATGGTCCTATTTATAAGTTAAATATTTACAAAACTTTGAAATGTTCGAAATACCAAAGATTTTCTACCGTAGTAAAGATTAACTCCGCTAAATTTGACAAAACATCGTCAAATTTTGGCTCCTCAATGCTCTTGCAGGTCATACTTTATTTGGCCTTAATTTTTTTTTTATACAAGCGTCACTTGTGATTCTTTTGCAGATGAAACACGCGTCTAGCGTGAAATAGCATATACCATGTTCCTTTGAGTTTTTCTTCAGTTGCTATACATAATGGAGAATTCATTCAACAACTTCATGAATTGTGCAGGAAGACGTTAAAGTTCACAAGGTGCAGAATCAACCTTACATAACTTCAATGCATACAATCAAAACAAAAATCTCAAAAAAAAAAATCAGAAGATGATATGTGATGGCTAATGAGACAACTATCCAACAGAGACCATTTAACGAAGACGTACGCAACTAATAGTAACCGCATGACTTTAAACAATGAGCAAAACCGACACCGTATACATGGTTTAGTAAGCAATAAAAGACCAATACAGAACAAAATGAAAACAATTCTACCGAGAAAATAAATGGCCTGATTTATGCACAAAAAAATCAATAAATGATTGATTCATATATTGATTCGTGTTTGCCTCCACTTTTAACACTATTGTGCTATTAAATGGCGGCCAGCTTTTATCAGTTGAGGAAGCCGGAGTCCCGGGAAAACACCGACATTCGGTAGGAAAACTGACAATCCACGTCAATTACGATTAGAGTCAAGTGCACTTTTAACTCACAACCTCAGTGTTGACTGGCTAGTGATTACAGTAGTTAAACTACTTAGACCACACAAAATAAAAGAAAAATGCATTTAGATACAAAATTCAGCAACAACCAAAGTCAGACACTGAGCTACGTTCTTTTGTCTTGCACAAATTGAGTTTAACATGTTTGCAAGCACTAGTACTATACTATAATTCAAAAGATCATTAGTTAAGAACCACAATAAGCTTAAAATATTGATAGGTGAAGGAGCATCTTTTTCGAGATATTCAATTTTCTAAAAAAAAAAAAAAAGGCGGAAAAGGCTGACTCGGACTTTTACCTTAATTTTTTGGTATTATTTGGTTCTCGAATCGAAAGAAAAGAAATCAAGAACCTGCTTAAATTTTGGTAAATGACCTTTATGAGCTATTGAAGTCTTATGTCAAAAGAGAATGGGTGTTATGGGGCAAAATATTTTACCCTGTATTGAAGGAAAAAACTAAGGTGTCTGAACATTAGAAAAATTCCTTAACCTCACCTAACTACATCCTTAATCATGTTAATGTAAAAGATCGTATTTACCAGATTTTTGTAAATGTGAACAGCCTTAGTAAGACAGATTTAATTTATTTTCTGAAAGAAAAAGTTTTTTAATCGAAAATGCATTAATAAAAGTCTACCTTTTTCTCGGTTAATAGACTAATTTTATGGTATGCTACTAAACCCTAACAGGAGGGATTGTACTTGATTTTCATATGATGAAGACATAATCTTTCGATCAGTTTAATAGATGTCTGGAGCTGGCATGTCAGTAACTGCTAGTAGTCCTTTGTTAATTTATGTATCATTGTCATTTTGCTTAGTTTATTTTGTTACATATTCTGACATCGGACTCGGACTTCTTTTAAACTGAGATTTACTGTGTGCATTGCTATGTGTTTCTTTAGAGGCTAGAGGTATAGGGAGGTTGAGATCTCACAAAACATGTTTAACCCCGCCGCATTTTTGCGCCTGTCCCAAGTCAGGAGCCTCTGGCCTTTGTTAGTCTTGTATGTTTTTAATTTTAGTTCATTTATATGTTTCGAGTCTAGTGTGACGTCCATTTTCACTGAACTAGTACACAATTTCATTTAGGATCCAACTGAGGACCACCTCCGGGTGCTGGATTTTCTCGCTGCGTTGCAAACCCATTGATGGCCTTCGGCTGTTGTCTGCTCTTTGGTCGGGTTGTTGTCTCTTCGATATATTCCCGATTTCCATTCTCAATTTTATAATATATTTTCTCAATGACAATCATTTTAATATTAATAATTCATACACATTGCACGCGCAACCCATATGTGTTTTAGTCCTAGCTTAGATTATCACTTACATCTGCATGTAATATATTTTAATGTTTATATAACTTGTTTATTTTAATTGAAAAGTAGTACTTCTGACCTTCTTTTTTCCATTTTGATATAACGCAGGGAAAAACCTACAAAATGTATGAATAACCCTCAGCTATACACGAACGAAACAATGGAACGGTGTCCAATAACAAACCAGTTCAATGCGCTTATGCCGGGTGTGTATCTAATTCGGACAAATATTCTGTTAGTGAATATTATTAATTATTGCGATGTTTTGTAAGTATTTGATACATATATATCGGATAAATCGAGAAATTATATTGCACTATCGAATGCTTTCTCTGTTAATTACGACATGTTTACTGTATTTTCATTTTTGCGAAAATTGCAACAGAATATTGACAAGACAAACTGCTATTGTTCTGTTTGATAGTATGACTTGCACTACGCATGTTATGGCTTCGCAATAACATATATCGCAATTATGATTTCGTTCAATATCCGAAATAGGTAAACATTAATACATACATTTCTTTTGTTTTCTAAATATGAGGTGTTAAGTTTTGTTTATTCAATGAATACGAAAAATAATGCTTGCATCAGAAGATAACATGCTCGAACAAACGATGAAAACAAAAACAATAACAGTTTTTTTTTTTCATTCTTGTTTTTGCCTTTGTTACATTTTGAAAAAAAAAAAATGAAACAGCCAATTGCAAAATAGTTCACAATAATTTTAAACGCCATTTTTTGTTAACTAATACGGTGATACATCTGTATTTCGTACATGTCTGACTTGTCAAGTAAATGTATTATTACAACAACTGATATGTTTCGTAATCATTTGTTTTCACAGGCAAACATTCCAAACAGTACAAGAAAAATCTAGAATGATTTATAAATTCCACATGTATGCATTAGTATATGAATACCATGACAGACCAATGTTCCCCTACCAATAGTAGTACACTTATGGAGAATCATATTTTATTATTACAATATACGGACTCCTAAGAAGTATGGTGGCGCCTTTGGTAAATATTGCACACGTTATGTCGAAAAGCATTGTAATGCTGTATTTATTACAAATACATTTTGCTAATCTGATAAGCTCATTTAAAGGGTATCACGGACACAAACATGTTTGTTTTGTTATAAATTAGGTCGTTAGTTTTCTCAATTTAATTGTTTCATATTTTTCATGTCATGTCCTTTTATAACCGACTATACGGAACGGGTTTTCTCAATGTTGAAGACCGTACGGTTGCATATAATTGCTTACATCCATTTCAATTGATCTTTGTTGGATAGATGTCTCACTGGCAATCATACCATATTTCCTTATTTTAATAGGCCTTTAAAAGCGTAAATATCGATTAAGCCGAATTAATATGAAACTTGTATCTTATCACTTACCGAAAATATATATCGGATGACAATATATATATCTCATTCTTAAAATGATTCGCATAAGCAATTGATGAACTATGTTTGTCAAATACATTTAAAGTACATTCCATTGCATATGCTCAGGATAAAATTTGAACATCACGGCCAAGGCCATGTGAAAATGTCCAACAAATCTATGGCTCCCATGAATTATTTCTTAATTAATATTGACTTATAGCAAGAAGATTTGTCATCATCTAATCTAGTCTTTACTTTTTCCAGTTTTATTCAAATTTCTTCCTATAGATATAAGTAGATGTGGTATGAGTTGCAAACCAAAGAACAGAAAACAGCATAAGGCCACCAATTGGTCTTCGACACAGCGAGAAAATCAGCTGGCCCTTAAACAATATGTGTACTAGTTCAGTGAAAATGGACGTCACACTAAACTCCGAAACGTATAAATAAACTAAAATTAAAAAAAAAAAAAACATACAAAACTAATAAAGGGCAGAAGCTCCTGACTTGGGACAGGCGCAAAATGCGGCCTGATTAAACATGTTCTATGAGATATCAACCTCCCATTATGCCTCTAGCCAATGTAGAATGAACAAACACACATCAATACGCAGGATAAAACTCAGTCCGAGACCAAAATTCAATGTATCTGTTTTGTGAAATGGGTTGGGGTTAAACCACGATAACGTTGTAAGAAATGTTCCTTATTCACTTAAAATTTACATAAATATAAGAAGATGTGGCATGAGTGTCAATGAGACAACTCTCCATCCAAGTCACAATTTGTAAAAGTAAACCATTATAGGTCAAAGTACGGTCTTCAACACGGATCCTTGGCGCACACAGAACAGCAAGCTATAAAGGCCCCAAAATGACTAGTGTAAAACCATTCAAACGGGAAAATCAACGATCTAATCTATATAAAAACGAGAAACGAGAAACACTTATGAACCACATCAACAAACGACAACTACTGAACATCAGATTCCTGACTTAGGACAGGTGCAAACAAATGCAGCGGGTTTAAACGTTTTGATAGGTACCAACCTTCACCCTTATGGTTATCTTCAAAACAAAACGTTTGGTATTTACAATGTTAATCAAAAATAAGTGGATAACTGAGTACTGTGTACATTTATAATACATTTTGCCATTTCTGAATGAACATTTTGTTGTAGTATATGATGCTAAGCTCGAAGAAATTGAAAGACTACATGTCGTTGAACAAATTGCATACGAAACTTTTCAGAACGGACCTTATTATGCTCGTAGTAGATATGATGCACGGAACATGATGACTGATGAAAGGTAAAATACTATTATTATTTATTCGTCATAAATCAAATAAAAGTAGGCTGATGTTCACTCTTTTCATGTCTTCGTTTAATCTAACATATGTAATAAATGAAGAATCTTACTCTATGTTGTTTGTTTTTTTTTTCTATGTTCTGTCCTTTTGAATAGTATGCATGCGAGATTTAAACCTTACTGTATTCGTTTCAACGGCATATTGAAAGAAGCTGTTCAAACGATGATTTGAGCTGTAAATTGTTGATACATTTTAGAATCAACAAAATTCTGTTTGGACATTGAAAATGACAAATTTCTGCGTGTATTTGAATTAAAAAAAATATATATATAATTGAAATATATTCTAGTAAAAATAAAAAAAAAACAATTATCAATTGAAATGACCGGTATCATCAGAACAGCTATATCAGGAATATTGTAATGACATTTTTCAATTATATTTAGACTTACTCACATTAGTAACGTCACTTTCAGTTCTTTTAAGACAATTAGCTTTCTGTAAAATGAAACATATGTTAAAACTATGTTTAGACTGTTTTGAAGATATGTTATCCAAAAACAATTCTGCATATTATATTATTTATATAGTAAGTAAAAAAACTGGATGGACTGCAAGCAAAACAGCTTAACATTTCAGCAAAACACATATGCAAATAAAATAATCTCTTAACACGACTTAACGCTTTTAAATGAGGTCTGTTTGCGTAAAGTTGAATTAAAATGCCCGTTTCAAAACTTGCAATGATTTACTTGTGATTAAGTTCCTTTCGAACATATAGGAACTGTACTGTATTAAATATTAGTATCAAATTATAATCTATGGCCTTTTGAAATCTTAAAGTAACTCACGATCATAGTGTAGATGGTGTACAAAGCAAAATAGCTTATTATCTTTGAATTTGTATAAAAAAAATATCTGAAAATAACATAAACTGTTAACAAGACTGAACGTTTTTAAATGATGACATGTCATGTTGAAATAAATTCAAAATGACCATTTAAAACTAAAAATCAAGTGCTTTGCGCAGATTTCCTGTCATGCTTGTAGAGCACTTGAACTGTATTAGACATTTGTATCAAATTAAAACACATGGCATTGAAATATTTAAGGTACTGACGCTCATAGTGTAGATTGTCTATAAAGAGATGAGTTAAAACTTCTAGTTTATGACACACTTTATCAGTCAATTGTATGATAGTGATCATGAATAAATCCTACCTGTCCAGTGAGTTGTGCATGACTTGTACCTGTTATACGTCAACATACGTTGGTTAAATGCAGTTTATATTAGAATTGGTAAGGATTATGATATAATATTCACCTTTTGAACGTATTCTGTAAATCCAAAAATATCATGTTGTTGTAATTACATCCATACATGTACTACTTAACAAAACCGCAACATCAGGTATTAATAACTATTATTTTATTTTATGCAAAGTTCTTATATTATCCATGCATTTCATTGGACACGCGGCATTTGTTAATTTTACTAACCTTTCAAAAGCCCGCCCAATCCTTAACAACATGTGCTAACATTCGCAACGGGTGCTTATGCCTAAAATTAGCAACAACAAAAAAGTAGAAAGCCAAGGAGGGTGTACAGATTTAGAAAGGTTAGAAGCTTTATGAGCAGAAAGGACCTATTTGTTTGACCAAGATATCAATGAAACTTTAACTGAATAACACTTAATAGATATAACCTAAATATGTTTTAAATGAAGTAAACATAACTGACTCTATTTTAAAAGAGTAAAATCCATTTTATTCCTTTTATAATCTTTTCAATGTTTACCATAAATGAATGCAGATTTCATAAAGAAACACACAATTTTACAATATTCCATGTTTTTATTCATATAATTGATAAAACTTACATTTAATTTTCGGAAATTTCCCAAAATATATGAAAGTTTTAAAATATTTGTGGTAAAGATGTATGTGACAACTTTTATTCGGAAATGTCCCAAATCATTTTCAACATTATTTTTATATTATATATGTTGGCAAAGCGTTTTGACAAACAGATCTGAAACACATTTCGGGAAAAATCCCGACAAAAATAAACTAAGTGCAAAATGTATAACACAGATGTCTTCAAATATTTCGGGATTTATCCGAAAACCCAAAGTATATGCTAGAACTCATGACTAATAATTTTTTTCACATTTCGGAAAAATCCGAAAATATAAATCTATTATCAGGCACACACTTGTTGCATAGATTTTTACCCATTTCGGAAAAATCCCGAAATAAAATCTACAAGCAAAAATTATGCTACAGATTTCTTAAACATATTGGGAAAAATCCGGAAAAACAAAATCTATAAGATTTTACAACACAGAATTTTGATACATTTAGAAAGTTTTTATGTAAATTTGTTCTGCTGGTGAACTAGATATACTTCCTACATTTGTGTCTAACTGAAAAAATATGAATTTTGTTTATAAGCATACTTTTCATTACATTTCCGAAAAAAGTATTTTCTAAGAAATATAAAGGTTGCTCTCTACTGCATCTCTTTTGTCATGCTTCAGTGATTCCTATATATAATCATCGACAAAATTTGTCCCACAAAGGGGGGTCCCAGGCCCCTCTAAATCCGCCTCTGATAAGTGGTCGATTTTATTGAACTGGCTTAAAAACTTTAACATGTAAACTATGCAAAAGATTCAAAGGTATTAGACCATGATTTAGGGTTCAAGGTTAAAAATCCCCAAGCACATGCGTTGTCTAAAAGCTTATTCAACTGCAAATAAAATATCCCTGACCTTCTATTAGTGGTTCTCTTTTAACTGAATTTTTCAAAAACCTTACAGTGTAAACTAAGGAAATTTTCAAAGTCAATATACCAATTGGTTACTGAGAGGCGGGTGAGGAGGGCGGTGCTCTATGGGATTGAGATGTGTGTCCATAAAACATTATACCCTCCTCCCACAATCACATTTCCATGTTCAGTAACTTATTTGTAATTATTTTAAAAATGACTTCATAATGAACACTTGTAAGTACAAAGTTTCAAGTTTATTTGACCATAACATCATAGTAAACTAATGTACACCAAAGACTTAATTACCTACTGTACTGTTTGTACATCTTGAAAACAAAATGATTGATAAAACTGGTTTCAACTCATTACTTCAAATGCCAATGAAATTTTAAAATAGGATGTAAAAACTAAAACTCAAAATATTTAATAATATAGCCTCATTTCATTTTCCTAATTTGCACAATTTTTTTTGTCACAGAAAAATTGGAAGAAACTATCTTTAATTATATTTTTTATGTTCTCCACAGCAAAAAAAAAAATACTGTTCTAAAATAAAATACATGTACTATATAATATTACTAATACATTTATAACTACAAATCAGAGTAGACATGTGAATAAATCTTCATAACATGTGCAATGTTTGTTATATTCAGATGGAATTATTACATGTTATATAAATTGATCTGTTTCTTTACTGATGACTAGTTCTTTCTTCCTTTCAATTCTGCCTATAAGAGCAAAGTAAAATAACATTTAATAAAAGATAACAAAAACATTCTATTCCACTGTACATGTTAAATGTTAAATGTAAATATTAATAGTAAAATCAACAATTTTGATCATGCTGATAGGTTGAGACTATCACACTTGACATTTATAACAAAACTTCATTTCCCCTCTGAACATTTTGATTGCCTTGTGTGACGTTTCACACACTCAACATGATCATAATGTACATAACTTTTCCAACATTTTTTACAATAAAGATAGTATAGCCATTAATAGTTTTCAAAATTATTTCAGTGTAGAGTTGAGTAATCTTTTCCCTTTCTCCAATTGAATGTTACTGGCAACCTGTATTCTTCTATGTAACCCCTACTGAAAATATAACTGGGATCTCACTGGAATCCCAGTGGGATTTTAAAGAATCCCATTGGAATGCACTGGGAAAAATATTCCAGTGGAATCCCACTGGGATGCTTGATCAGTGAACTGGAATTCCAGTGGAAATCCCACTCATCAATTTTCCCAGTGGAGTTCCAGTGGAATATAACTTAAAATTTTCCAGTGGAATTTTGTACTTAGCAAATTCGAAACATTTTCAGTTCCACTTGCAAACTTATACCTCAGAAAAAAAATTTAGTGAATTTTTTTTGATAAAACATGTATGTATCAAATAAAATAATGTTCTACAGATTTATTTTATTATTTAATAAGTTAATTATAATGCAGTATTCAATCAATATATAAAAAGAAAATGTGGTATGATTACCAATGAGAATACTAACGATCCACAAGAGACCAAATGACACAGAAATTAACAACTATAGGTCACCATCAATTTTGGTTTAATTAACCTTAATTCTGATATAAACATACTTAATAAAATGATTTTTTATACATGAACATTAAGAGCTAGTTATGCTCTAGAGTGTTTGGAGGGATGCTGATGAAAGATTTACTGTTATAGACTTCAATTAATACACATTTCTTTAGAATTTTGTTGCAATTGTACATTTTTTTGTCTCCATAATCTTGGATGCTTTCTAAATGTCTGCACAGCTCACTATTAATATACATTTTCAAAGTGTGATTCTTGATCTTCCTGTTAATCTTATCTTCAAGTGTGAATGGGAATGTCAGACATTCTTGTATGATGGCATAATAATTTCCATTATATTCTAAAAATAGCATGATTGTTCCTTTTTTTATCTCATCATTCTCATTATATGTGCACAAATAGTCCTTTCTGGTTTTTGCAGTCTGATATTCCTTTGCATAGAATACAGTTCCTCCAAAGTTTAGTCTATTGAAAGTTTTAACTATTGCAACTTGCATCTCTCTTGGTAAAAGTCTGTAATATTGATGATGTTCTGTCATCACAGTCTTCTTTCCCAAGGGAGATGGCACCTCCTCAGATTGTCTTTCATCTCTTAAATAAAAATAGAATCAAGACATTAATATACATGTCAGGGAATCTCTATTAGAGTGTTTCGATCCTGCATGTGTGTGTGTGTGTGTTTAAATTTTTTTCCTAGTATTCACCAATAGTTACAACTATCTCAAAATCACCAAAGAGAAAACAATTTAACATTGATTTCCCCTGTGTCTTTATGAAATAGGATGTAAATCAAACTTACTGTATAAATTTAGCTGATAGTTGCTTGAACAGGTGCTTCATTTTTGTGTCCTCATCTTCCACCAAAGATTTCACAACATTGGACAGTTGCTTACTCATACATATAGCAAAGCTAATCTGTTAAAAGAAAATACTTTCATACTAGTGATCACAAAATCATTTAAAACATTAAAACAATCAAATAAAAGAAGAAAATGCATTTCAGTTAAAATAATTGCAGACTTATTTTTCTGATTATAAAACAAAAATAACTGAATGTATGTGATATCGTGGAAAAAACCATTTTATGTACAATTCACAACATTTTATGTATAATTTATTTGAAATGGATTTAAATTTGCATACAGACCAATTCAACTTGAACATACAGCAGCAATACAGTTAATCACTAAAAGAAAATATTTCAAAATGGCTTTATTCAACATTGACAAAATCATATCATGACACTGTTTTACTTTACCTGCTTATTAATGTGACTTGTACCATGTACCATATTTTTCAAAAGGAGTTCATGGACTCAAAACCGAAACAGGAATAACCATAAAGGGGTCCATACAATCTAACATATGTAGCTAAATGTCTAATCAGATGCAGATTCATGGTCTGGGAATAATCTCCTTAAAATAGAAAAAATAATTAATTATCAATAAACTGTTTGCATTATAACTATTTCACATGTAATTATAAATACTGGAACAATGACCATTTCTTCAAAAGAGGTTTATTTTATTACTTTTGGGGTTAACAAATTGACTAGCTAGTTATAGAAACAAATAAAATTATCCCTTTTACAAAAATAGAAAGAAATCTCATTGGAATATTTCAAATATTGTGATATACAGTCAAAGAGTTGCATCTCTTTTTGTTTGTAATTTGGCTCACTTAACATCATTAAAGTTATGTCACAACAACATTTACCATAAATCTCTGGAAACAGTTTGCAAAAATCTTGAAGGCAGTGTTCTGCAAAGTTAATGTCATCTTTTTTTAAGTCATCTCGAACAAAAGTGGATATTGCAGATACAAACAGAATGTAATGAAGATATGTTTCTTCTTCCAAAATGTTGAGCAAGACTGGGACAGAAAAGTGAACAAGCCATTCTCGAAACTCAGTAGCTGAAAAAAAATATCTTTGTTGTAAAACAAACTTATATATCGAGGTTTATAAACCTTGTCATTTTAGCATATTAGAGCAAATCAAAACATACTTACTTTAGTCCTTGAAGTAACAAGTGCATCACAATATGAATACATTATATTTATGATCTTTTCATTCCCTATTTATTCTATACATTAATTTGAAATCTTTGTTTCTCACAGTTTGGAAAAGTATAGTACACAAGACACAGAAGCTGCTCCTGCTTTTCCCTATTCAAAAACATTTGAAATATGTAAATTGTAAAAAGACCTTAAAATTAATTTCCGCATGTATATATAAAAGTTACAATTACAGATTAGAATAAATAAAACCCAAACCTGAAACTGAAGCTTATACTCAAGCAGATATACTGATGGAAGTCAATCTTTTTCAAAAATTACTTATGATTACCTTTCCAATGCTTAAGGTCCTGTAGTGTTCTTTGCCTGCGGAGATGTAGTCTGGTATTTTAATTCCCAAATACCTTCTATCAAGCAACTCAATCTGCAAGTAAAATGTTTTCTTTATTAACTCTAATAAAAGGAATCAAAATTTATGTCACTATGCATGGCAAATTTCCTTATGTTTGAAAAATAGTAAGGTAAA
Source organism: Mytilus coruscus (assembly GCA_017311375.1). Lineage (NCBI taxonomy): Eukaryota > Metazoa > Mollusca > Bivalvia > Mytilida > Mytilidae > Mytilus > Mytilus coruscus. Next base: position 76,112,052 of record CM029597.1, on the reverse strand, counting down.
TTAGAATGAAGTTTTAATACACATACTCTTAAAATAGAAATGAAACTTAAACCTTTGAAATACATGAACATTTGAATCCTACATTGTCCTATAGCCTTGTAACATAATTTTTAAATACCTTGTCCCCAATAAAATATTTTTGTCTTTGTTTTATTGCTGAACCACATAGACATCAAAGATTTTGTTACTCCAAGAAGTGTGCAATGCATCCAGTCTATAACTAAACATTTAGGCAAGTCTATGTAGGTCAACATCATCAGTGGTGATGCACCTTTTATACCACGTACCTGAAAAAAAGAAAATTTGTATATAATTCAGCAACTAAATAATTTAAATTTCTAAAATGCAACCAAGCAAAATTGTTTGAATTCATTTTTGTTGATGAACTGATCATATTTTGGATGTTGTATATTTGCATATATTAATTAAATTTACTGTTACTTACATGTGTTTTCTTAAATTAGCATTTCCTTGATTTCAGGGTTATTTTCATTTATATATACATATTTAACTAGTTCGGAAAGTGCATTCAATCCCTCAATGTTATATTTGATCAAACAATGTATTTTTAATAGACAGACATTTAATAATGTTCAGTAGCTGGCTACGTTGTTGGTTTATATTTGTTTGAGATGTGAATTAAATGTAATTCTATGAAAGGTCTCAGCTTACTTATTATTATACATCGCTTTTACGGTTGACGTCATGCCTTTAATATGGCATCTAATTTCTTATATATATATGCATACCTCCTGGCCGTCTTGTGTTATTCTTCTGATATCATTAACCATTGACTTGTGGGTTCTCAGCTGGATTACTTCATTGAATGGGTAATAACGCAACATTGCCATTCCTTGACGAGACTTTCCTTCTTCAAGACAAACACTGCATCCAAACTTCCCATTGAAATGCTTCATATTTGCAACTAATGCTCTTGCAGGTAAATCTAAAGATGCAATTAGTAGCTGAGCCTTAACCAACAGTTTTCCACCACTCGTCTGCACTGTAATTCCTTGTAACAAAGAAATGTTTGTACTTTTAGTTTAACATGTAAACAAATAATAATTGATCTTGATTCATAATATAATCTAGTTCAGCTTAATTTATTTATGATACCAACTTTTTTTTTATATATAACAAAAACAAACATACCTGATTCATATAAATCGGTGAGACTCATCATCAAGGGTTTGAAATATGTCATCATATTTGGCTTCTCTTGGTGGCAGTGTAGGAAACAAGGCATAATGTACTTTCTAGAATACCTGAAACAATAAAGCTCCAAAATACAAATGTATATTAGTGTATATCGTGCATGTTTTGTTTAGTTCAACTTTGAGCAATATTACAAACTTCACATAAAAAAAAAAGGTTCGTGCTATCAGGAACTCTGGAATAGGTGGCATATCATGTACATTTATCATACTTGACTTTAAATTGCCACATTTTGATTGGCTAATATGAGAGAGACAATTCACTCAATCCTATGGCTGATCCAAAGAAAATTTTTTAATGTCACCTTCTTGTACATGCAGACCAATCACATATTGATAATTTAAAGGGCAATAAATTGAATTTACATCAAATAAGACGATGCTCAAGTTGCATGTTTTGGCTAAGAACTTTTCATAGACTTAAAATAAAAATATAAAAACACCTTGCTAAACTAATGATGATTTTTGTAACATTGTTATGTAGGTAACGTCGTAGAAAATACTTTGAATTTAAAAATCAACAGTAAAAGACAATAATGACAGTCAGTATAATAATATCACCCTCTAACGGTGGTATATACTATCATATTGTTTAGTGATCAAAGTCAGTAAAATGAGAAAAGTGAAATAGTATAATTGCATGAAAAGGAGACACAAACTAATAAGTCTAGTTTAATAAAGGTTAAAAATAACTAAATAAATACATGAAATATGTCAATGAATATTTGTAGCACTCTCTTCTACATAAGAAAATCCTATATTTAAAAGTGGATTAATATAACCTACCTTAGTGTAACTGGAAGCTCATTGATTGCTAAATAAACTGGCCATAAACTTCCTTCTTTGATGACTTAAATATAGCAACACCGTCTAGAAAAGAAAGAAAAATAAAGTGGTAAACATGGTTAGAATAAAATAGAAACTTTTAAAAATATAAAAGAATTATGGATAAGAAAATTGAAAACAATACGGTATAAATAAAAGAAGATCCAAACTATTTAAAACATTTTGTTTTACTTGTATAACTATATAAGATAATAACCTGTGTTCAATGTCAGAGTCAAGTTCATATCTGCTCCATTGTTCTTTGGAACAACTTCTTTGTATCGCTGTCCTTGTACTATGTCTGTTAATTCTTCATTCAAATTTTCAGCTTTTCTGTGTTGTTTTTTTATTGCCTTCATAAAATTATCATCTGAAAAAAAGATAAATACAAAGTTATTAAATCAATTCACATTCTTCATGTTGTTCATTATTTGTAATTCTGTGCACATGTATTTATTAGTACATCATACATATAAATGTACATGTATGTATACAAACTTAATTAAACATGATTACAATATATTTTTGTTTTTAATCAAACATGTTATTGCATACATCATGTATTGATGTACATTTGTATATGTAACATTTACGTTTAACTTAAAATATGTTGATTATTTTTTGGCAAAATGAAGTATAAATATATTAATTACATGTAAATGAACAATTATGTTCGAAAATGTGAGCAAATTTCCACTGACAATAAATTCACAAAGCATTGTTATTAAGATAGATACATGTACCTTGAAAGAAATTTTTCAGCTGCTGGGTCATGCCTAAATCATAGAATTCTAACACCTGGGCCTTTTCTCTCTGACATGACTCCCTAAGACATTTGCTTTTGTCCTTAAGTAGTTGTTGACAATTCTGACAGTAAAATGCTGAATTGGTTCGTTATAACCAAGATTTTTCTTCAGTGTGTCTTTCAGTTGATACACAGATGTCGTTAATATAGAACTTGGTGGCAGCAATACAGACAGCATCTGCAAAAGTTCTTCAAAACCATCTCTTGACAAGGAGTTTTTGTTACATAAAGCATTATCAGGATATAGGCTTTATACTGAGTTAGTTCACAACCATCATATAATGGTTTTGCCACATTATCTCTTGAGGAATTTTCTGTGCCTGAATTTTCATCTGAACAGTCGGTAGTGGAATGGTCCATTAGGAAATCATCTGATGAGCTGGAGTTTAGTTCTGAAATGTCAGAAAGGGATGATGCTTCCTCCTCATCTGTCAAGGAAATTGAACAAGATTCACTTGATTCTTCCAGTTCACCCTGATCTATTTCTTGTTCCTGTACGTGTACATGTGGTTCATCAGTTTGACCAAAGTCTATCTCTGAACCTTGCATAGCATCGTCTTGGGATACTTTCTGGCTGTGAGAATTTGCTGTTCCATGAGATTTATCAAGATGTTGTTTGGATAACAATGGTCTTGTCGATCTAGAAGTATTACTTCTGCAATATTTATCTGGTGAAACTTTGTGGTACTTGGCAGTTCTTTTGAAAACCCGTGGTGTATAGAACTTCTATACCGCTTTTCTTTGGTGTGCGGTATTCCATATGGTCAGAATCGCTGTCAGATAGACTGGATTCCATCTTAATCTGTACTATTATGTTCTTCTTCAATGTGTTCTTACCTCGAGTTTCGTTTGAAATTATTTGTAATTCAATGCTTCGGTCATTACAAAATACGAATCGCTAAATACAATGTCCAACAAAACGGAACAATTCGAAATATAATTTTCCTCCAAATTTAAAAAATATTGTTCCATATATTTGATAAAATTGTGAGTTTGTTCATTTTATTGTCTTTAGTCGTAGTTCCCATCCGTCTTGTAACTATAACGTCTTATTCGTAATATAATAATAACAGGATCGTTCCGTAAAATTATGAGAGCCAATATATTTTTTTGTTATTATTTTCGTATTTATTAGTACGCAAGTTTCTTTTCTTTAAAAGAATTAATAATATGATTATTTGTAATGCAAAACTACTGATTATTTTTACCTGTCACAAAGTTTCAAATGTCTTGCAAACATTTTAATAGTTTATAAAATGTATTGTACGAAACTGTGCAACAACAATGCGCACAATTCGAACTGATTGTTAAAATATCAGATTTCGCTTTTACCGCCTTTAGCCTTTGCCAGATTTTCATCAACTTTTCACCACGATTTTCATTCCACTTTATTGAAATGGCCCCGAAGAAAATGTTCGCAATCATCGACTGGGATGACGGAACAACCAATGACATTCCCGTGTCACTGATTAAGAAACCAAGGAAAGAGGAAGATCAGTACTTTGTTGGTGATCGAGTGCAGGCAAACAGCATCGGCTATGGATTCTGTTGTGGAGTTTTGGCAGCGGTCGATGGTATGTTAAATATCAAATATATACCTTCTGTGATGTAAAAAAAGAAGACTTGTTGAACACCCCCTTTCCCATACACACAGAATCTGAAATTCCATTTGAAACCCAAAATCTGTGTTGATGCAGATATTAAATGATCTGTTAAAAAACAACTAATTTCTATGGCGCCTGTTAACTTATCCATTCTTCTTCTGTTCATTTTGAATTTGATAAAAAAAAAAAACACACACACACAACAATGTCTAAAGAAATTTTAGTCTTACTCTTAGGCTATAAATATAGGAATTATAGTTATCTCGTACCAATGTCAACTCGTTCCACGGTAAATTCGTACCATTGCAAACTCGTACCAACTTATTTAAAAGCATTCAAATGGTGTTTAATGATGAATAAATATTTAAATTTCACTCAATACCTCATAAGTCTGTAAAAAGTATATAATTTGAAATCACAATGACCAATTTGTAGCTGATTTTTCCTTGGCTAATTGGATTAAGAAAACTCAAGGATACGTGGCCTACTTCGATTCGTCCTACTCAGGTTGACTTGTGTTAAATGATCAGTGCTAAGGCGCATGTGCGCAACCTCAAAACTCTAAAATGGAAGATATTATTGAGGAAAATTAGTGAAAAAAAAAACATCCCCACCACCCCAACAAAAGATGAATTGTTGGTTCCCTTAAAGCTTTCTGATAAATGGTCTATGTGTATTAATTGGTTACCAAGCGACGGACGGACAGACATTCAGATGGAGAAAATTACCATATCCCCTTCAGTGTGATGTGCTGATGTATCAAACACTCCTGTGTTAATGTACGCCTAGAAATCCTACATAACGTTAACATGCATAAGTGACATTGATATGGTAAAGTGAATGTACGTTTGTAATAAAAAACGTGCAACTCAGAGCATGCCGAAATTAATTTCTGTCTATTTATAAACATCACTGACAGTTTATATACACATGAGCAGTATTTGTTGATGCCAAAATACAGGCAAAATAAATTCCCTTGAATTGTCAGCCCTTTCTTCGGCTGTATTTTGTCAAATGTCAGTCATTTTGTATCACACATCGGGTGTGTTCTAGTATTATATTTTAATGGTACGAGTTTGCAGTGGTACAAGTTCGTAAGGGTACGACTCCGCAGTGGTACGAGTTAATATTGGTACGAGTTGACCTGGTACGAATTTGCAATGGTACGAGTTAACTTGCTTCCTAAATATACATATTAAACAAAATTCGAATATGTTTTATTCTCTTGAAGTAAAATAAAATTAAGCTCGCATGTCAATCCATCCAAAGTCTTTTCAGCCCCATATTTAATGGGGTTCAGGCCCCATGTTAAAACTTTAGTTACATGTATAAGGAATAAAATTATAGATATATATATAAATGAATTGTTAATCTGTTTTTTTATCAAAAATATTCAGAGATGGGATTCCGAAAATGTACTACTATTGAAATAGCTATATAATGTCTCGAATTCCCAATCTACATTTTAATTTGTAATTAAAAGAGGGATGAAAGATACCAGAGGGACAGTCAAACTCATAGATTGAAAACAAACTGACAACGCCATGGCCAAAATAAAAGACAAACAGACAAATAATAGTACAGATGACACAACATAGAACACTAAAGACTAAGCAACACGAACCCCACCAAAAACTGGGGTGATCTCAGGTGCTCCGGAAGGGTAAGCAGATCCTGCTCCACATGTGGCACCCGTCGTGTTGCTTATGTTATTACAAATCCGGTAAATAGTCTAATTCGGTAAGTCACATTCGTGAAAAGGGAAGGTATTGTAGTTACGACATAAGGAACATATCCGATATCATCTGTGAAACAGTTATTCCATAACGGTCAACCAACTCGTGATGGCGTCCGTAAAATTTACGAAGGGATGATTTCAACTTCACCATTTGGAACTCTTGGTTTAATAGCTTCCTTGTGAGCACCAATCCTCTAATTAACTGATATTTTCTGTATGCAGTGAATTAAATTATTGACCTCTTCTTAGAATTTAGGTGCATGCAGGACTTTAGATAAGTGTCAGTGGCTAATCCTGAACTTTTCATAAAAGGGAGGAGGGGGTCCCGTCATGCTTCAGTGATATCCTATATAATCAACCAAATTTTTCCCTGGATCAGCCTATGAGTATATATATGCATTTGACACATTCCCCATTTCCATTCTTAATTTTATGCATGGTTCAATAATGATTACAAGAATTTGATTTTATATGTCCGACTTAAAATGTTATTTATTAATTTCATGTTTTTATTTTTCAAAGTTGACCGGACATATTTAAGGTCCAAACTGCTTGGTCCAAGGCCAGTTATTGATGACAGACACAAAATAACAGAAAACGATGCTCCTGCAGTAAGTATATTCATCAGGTTTAGATATGCATTGACAACGTTTATTCTGTAACGGAGAGTTATGGTGTACTACATCTCTATCATAAATTTTTGTTCTTCCTAATCAATGTAGAACGTTTTTTCTTTAAATTTTCACTAGTCAAAATCACAGGATACTAGAAAGTACCATTAGTGTAATCAGGAATTCTTTTATATGTATTGTTTTTTCCAGCAAAGTCCAAAAGAACAGTGAACAAGAAGCATTCTAGTGTCCAAGAAGAAGACAGTATACATGTATCTTCAGCAAAGGTAAATAGAAACTTACAGACATAAGTTTCTGCCATCATTCCACATCTTCTGTCCTGACTGCAAAAGTTTCACTTGGTCAGCTTGTCATGCTTGAGCCAGTTCTTAACATACATATTTCTTGGTCTCGAAAATGATTTTCTAATGTAACAATTTAGATTTATAATTTCCCAAAATGAAAAACCAGCATAAGTTATCTTATTTTATTTCTTGTTTGTTTGAGTTTACATCAACAGAGCTCCAGATAAGAATTCACAAATTGGGGTTTTTACCCACCATTTTTTATCTAATTGAGTAAAATTGTTTTTCAATTGCATTATTAATTTTAATTCACCCTCCAACAAATATCAAAATGGGTTTTCACCACCAAGCTCCTTAACGTATTGGGTTTTTCATCAACACAATATTGAATTTAGGCATGTTATAATCATATTTTATCAAACAGAGATGTTCATCCATCTTAAATATCTTTCTTTTATATGTGATAGCTGTTTTATTCGGTTTATACACTGACGAGCAATTGTATGTTAAATTTGTGTCCGATTTCAACGCAAAGTTTTGTATTTTCCATAACTTATTATTACTGGAGGCCCTTATAGGACAGTACCAAATTACCTTTCTAGAGCACTTGTATATTGTCACCATTCACTTTATTTGGGGTAGGTGTGGCTAATAGTTTTAGATTACATACTTGGGTAGGATTGCTACGGATGATTCTGACAACAAAAGTAGGCGTGTTATACACCATTGTGAGTGGGGTTGACAGCCATGAGATCAGCATATAACAGAATTTCGTCACCATCTAACATTTTCTAAATCGTAAGTTAAGTACCTTGTATATAGATTTTTTTCTGAGACGATTGCCTGTGGCACAAAGTACAAATCTGAGTGTAATCACAGTTACTGACTACTTGTTTGATTCTAATAACAGCCAATAAAAAACATTCATACATCCAAGAGTAAAATATAAATCAATACACCTCCAACATCTGATGGATTTAGTTTCTGAAAATGAAAATTTTTTTTTAGAAACAGAAGAGACCATTAGACACAAGTGTTCCTGATTTGCCAGTAATAGAAAAACTAAAGTCAAGGAAAGGACGGGCAACACCAAGACCTGTGGTAATAACTTAATTCAATTCATATACCTTTCTTTGCCTTCTTTCTTAAATGAAACATTAAGTAATTGCTTTTTTACTATTATATAGATATAGGAAGATGTGGTATGAGTGCCAATGAGACAATTCTCCATCCAAGTAACAATTTATAAAAGTAAACCATTATAGGTCAAGGTACGGCCTTCAACACAGAGCCTTGGCTCACAACGAACAACAAGCTAAAAAGGCCCCAAAATTACAAGTGGAAAACCAAGGGTCTAATCTATATAAAATGAGAAACACGTATGAACTACATAAACAGACGACAACTACTGTACATCAGATTCCTGACTTAGGACAGGTGCATACATGTAACATACATAATTGTGTTAGTTGACATGGTAAAGTAATGAATAAATATGAACATTCACTGTGAAACTTGCTTGTATTATTTTATATCTTTTTAAGAAACAGAAGTCTCCCATTGACAGTGAGCTCGAGTCAGAAGCAGAGTACACAAACATGACAGATGAGGTATATATACAGTAAATATAAATACAAGTAGATGTTGAAAAGATTTTCTTCTTGTAGTGTTTTAAAATTCTTTACACTTTGTTAATTGTCCGTCGTTTAAGAATAAAGTATAATTTCTTATTATTAAGCTTCTAGTAAATTGTAGGAATGTAAGAAAAGTGGGACAATTAAAGCATACACCTCAATGTATTAAATTCTGGAACAGTCCTTATTCTCTGAGATTATTGATGTTAAATATGACCTCATGTTTATTTATTATTTTTCAGGATGACAGTGATAGTGAGTTGGATGATCCACCAGCATCAACATCCACACCCATATCTAACAAGAAAAAAAAAGCTCCTGCAAACGAGGTATACATACATGTATTTATTCAGTAGAGGATTTTTCTAACATCACTCCCTGTATAAGTAAACTACTTTAAAACTGATGTTTGCTGCTCTTCCAAAAAGATAATGTTAAGTAGTAAGAGTAAGTACTGGTTGGCTAATAGTTAGAGTAATGTAACCAGGTATTCACTAGAGGGACTTGCATGCCTTCCTGTAGTACTGCCTTGTGAACTGGCATGTTAAAAATCAAGCTCAGCTAGCAAATACTAACATGGGAATATCCATGATCTGACATTTCAAATTATCTGATATTCATTTTATGTTCATTGTCTGAATCAAACTGGTTTGTGCTGCTCTGTCCTTAAATATTAAACTCTGTGAATCTGAGCCTCACAATAAATAGAATAGTCTTGTCATTACATGACTGCAAAATATCCTTTTCACAACCAAGATATAATTATGGTTTGATTTGGATTGTGCCTGGATTTGATCTCAAATGTAGCTAAATTTGTAGGTCTATGGGACCTTTATTTGAATTTCTGTGTACAAAGCTGGAATTTTCCTCTATTAATTACAGGAAAGACAGTTAAGGCTGAAGAAAACAAGAAAAAGACTAATTAAAAGGACAGAGAAAGTCTTAACTTGGAATCATCTTTACAAATTATAGAGCCAGACAGCTGTAGCTGCTCATGCAAGGAGACCTACAAGATACTTGAGGAAAGGTAAGTTTTATACCCTTTGTCTTAATTTTCTTGAAGTATTGATTAATTGAGGTGGACAATATCATTTAAATGGAGGAGAAAGCAGGTGGAAACTATGACCAAGAGCAATGTAATAAGCAGATATTTCAAACACATTGTTACGACAGAATGGAATTTAAACTAGCCAAGATATCAGTTATCAGTCTTCAAGGTAATGATTTCACAATGTGCACAACACATTTTCAATTAGCTGAGTGAGACTACAACATGATAGCACCTTTTTATAATCTCTTACTAGAAGGAAGCCAAAATATAAATTATGACTTTTCTTTCATTTAGGTTAATAAGATACTTCAGTTGCTGGAAAATTTCACAGAGTGCAAAACATGCTTGAAAAAGCATACAAGGTGAATATACATTTTGTATTATGTATGTATTTGTCATTAATCCCAAGTGCATGGAATGCAAATGTTTAAACTGCACCAATAGGTTCTGTATAGAAGTATGGCCATGAAGACTCAATTTTGGGATAAACAGCTAAACAGGGTTGTCATAACTCTAAAATGTATTTATTCATCATTCTCGAATAAACATATTATAAGAAACAAATATAAGTCTAAATATTTGTGCTGCAACCAATTCCTGTTTGGCAAAAGTTTGATATATTTTGTCATTTTAACATGAATTTTTAGTTTAATGGCTATTTAAAAGATGATTTGATATTTGGCATGAAGCCTAATCATATTGTTTGTATTGTGTTAACTAAAGATAATTTGAAATTTGGGATACATTAACCTCTTAACATGAAAAAATGGGGTAAACATAGCATGAAATCATTTGCAACTAAATGTTAAGCATGGACAATTTTTCCTTTTCAGAAATTTGCATGTAAATTGTTTTAACAAATAATAAATTTCATTTCAGGTGCATGTGTAATGATTTAAAAGAACACAACAGTTGAATGCTAGCACTTTATTAATACTCGAATGTTAAATTTGATAAATCTTCCTGTGAAGTGATCATCACAGAATCACATAAATGGTATGTTAAATTACTTTTCAAAAGCAGTAAGTTCAGTAATGGTCATATATGGCCCAGATTATAAAGATAAAAATCAAACAGTATTGTTTGTGACTTCGTAAATTTAACTTAGGAATGGAAATTTTCAATGAAAAGGCTGAAGTCTCTATAGCTATCTAGTTACTGAATCAGCTATGATTCATTTTGATATTGGTTAACAAATCCTACTTTGAAATTTGAGCTAAAAAGGGGGCCATTTTGGGGCCTTATGGAACCTCCTCCTTTTATTATTTTTGTGCTCACTAGGTTAATTGCTTATTTGATTGCACACATTATTCTTTTAGGGATGCTATATATATATATAACAGCTTCAGTTTGATTTTAAAAAACAAAATATGAACTAATTTCTCAAAATGTTTATAATAATCTGGTCTGACCGTTTTAAAAAGATTGACTTCTCGTCTAATACGATTTTCTTTTTTATATGTGTTTAATATTATATTTACTAGTAATTTTGATTTAAAAATATGATTTTACACAGAATGCAAGCAATGAAATGCCCATCAATGAAAAGTCCACAATTGTGAAGACAGAAAAGACGGAAGAAAAGAATATATGGCAAAGCCTACCATGCCTGCTATGCCTGCCATTGACGTAGACAGTGGGATAATTGAATCTCATGAAAATATCATTAGCACCAATGAAAGTGCCAGTGGTTAGTATGATGGAATACAGTTATTATCTCTAAATAAATAGCACATGTATGTACAAGTTTAATGAAATCATCAAAATCAATGGTTGGTTAAGTAAAAACTGATGTTGTAATTTCTTACTCACCTCTTGCCACATGACTTGACTTATTTTAATTGATACCTAACAGCTAGTACATATTTAAACTCCAACAATCATAACAATAAATCAATTCATCACAACCCTTTTGCATAGACAACCTTGTGTAATTAAGGGATGAAGGGCCAAAAATACAGAAGTGGAGATGGATCGAACCATTTCTTTTTCTCAGATCTGTTTGTGGCAGGGGTATATTTAGTTTTTGTTTTCCTCACAGTGATACTAGATTGAGAATAATAATTTAATTGTTATTCTCTTTTGCATTTGTAGGATCAATGCTGCAGAGTCATGACAATAGTTCTGCTGGTGAGGAAGAAGGTATGTATAAAGTAAAAGCTGACAGCTACATAAGACAATAAAAAAAAAGAAGAAAAATGGGCATTTAAGTTATCCTACTTCCCAATGGAGTTTTTCCACAAGTTTCACAGAAAATAAAGATATCTTCTTCATTGATTTATCAAGAACTTTCTATCTATGCAGGAATAAGATGAAGTGGTACAAAAATGGTTTTAGATAAATAAAAGCCAAGTTGTACTTTTTCTACAGAATATATGGGTAATGATGGCTGAAAAAGTCATTGAGCCATGAGTAAGTTATAACAGGGGCTTATGCAAGGATAAATTTCTCTTAATTATTCAGCTCTTATGGTAGTTGACACAGAGAACCTGTATTTAGGGCTAAATATTCTTTTACAAAGTCACAAAATTGTATAGAATAATGACTTTGATCCAGCTAGACTTTGACAGCTTTTTTGTTGTTTTCGCAGAATTAGAATTTGTTGGAGCAGCAAAATATGGGATCAAAATGGATAAGGAAGTTCTAAATAGGATTTTGAAGTCATCAAAACATCCAGAAAAATTAGCTCTTGGACTTCTTCAGCCCTTGTTGACGGATTTTGAAATCCAAAACCGCACAATTTATGGCAATAAGCAGTTTAAGAAGGAGGCCATGGATTCAAACAAGAGAAGAGCAATAAGAAGTGAGACCTTTTCTACTTTATTGTATTACATAATTTCAACATGCTACCATCCATACATCTTCGCTAGCCAAGGGTTACGATCCACTTCCACCCTTGGCAGATTAAGCCAACATTTGTGGTAATAATGTTGTGCCATCTATCGGTAGATTAAAGTCGCGCCCATTCCGTATACATTATTCTTGACCAACGGTAGCACTTGAACTCTTCAATTTGGAGGTTAAAACATGGTAGCGTCTAGATTCTACACACGGTTGGTAAAGCCGGAAACGAAAATATACATTGACATTCATGCATTTGTGAAAGAAACATACACAGGAACTTCTATTAGTTGAGTAAAAACATTCAAATTGTCACTTAATATAGTCATATGTTTAGGGATGTAAAGACTTGTTGCACAATTAATAAGCACGTGGCAATTGTTTACATTCACTTTCTACATTTACACGTGATCATGTTATAGGCGCTTTTTGATTGGATGCAGCGAGTTTCGACTGCAACCAATGAAAATCATTACCTTGGGTCTCCGAAATTCATTCTCAATCTGCCAAGGGTAGGAAGTGGATCGTAACCCTTGGCTAGCAAAGATGCCATCCATAGGGTCCAATTTCAATTGGATATTTGATTATCATAGAAAAGTACATTTTTATAATTAAGTGCTTGAATTTGATTGGTTAAATCAATGCCTTTTAATATGAAATAAAAGGCCAGTGCATCCATTATTTTGTCTATCTCCACTAGGTAATTTATATAGATGTAAGAAGATGTGGTAGGAGTACCAATGAGACAACTCTTTGTCCATGTTTCAATTTGTAAAAGTAAACCATTATAGGTTATCATTATAAGTACAGCTATATTAAAGCATTCAAAACATCAGTCAAAAGTGTAAGAATAAAAGTTAACATAATTACTTTTTTTCAGGCGCTGTGTTCGATGCATTCAACATCAACAAATCGGATGCGGAAAATGAAGAGCGTGGAAGAAGATAACAGTTTCCATGAATGACAAAATAAGGGTCTAAGAAATGGAAAATATAAAAGACAGTGAAAGTGAACAATTCAAATGCATTCAACAACATATCACATATATATGACAGGAATTTTAAATTTTTTTCTAAAAGTGTCATGTCATTTGAAAAAAGCAATGATCTTTCTGTACAATTAATAACTTAAACCATGGTTGATGTGCAAACATTTTAATTCTCAAAACATAAAATAGATTTTGACTTAATTTTCATATAATACATACATCATTGAAGGATTGAAAAAGTGATTTGCGATGTTTCCATGCAATAACTGATCTTTTCCCAAATATAATGTTGTTTCTTTCTTGTGACAAAAATTTGATTTGTTAATTTTACATTTTATTGATTGAAATTGTTATTCGGATATATATGAATTAAAACCCTTTAAATAACATGATTGTGTACTACTTAATTAGGTTGCCATGTGTAGAAGAAAATATTCTCAAGGGCTCAAGCAATTTCACTTAATTGTCATGATTATATGCGACTATATGTAAGTACGAAGCATGTGCATGCATCACTTCAAAAAACAGTTTAAAAGCAGCTTACAACAATTTATGAAGCTGATTTAAGTCTACAAACAAAAATATATATACACAAGATCAATTAAAATCCCACCAGGTATTCAATTGTAATCTTAATTGCCCTGCTGCATTATATATTTCCTGTGGAAGCCAGATCATTCCACTGAAAATGTCTTTGGGATTCCATTGAAAATCCCACTGGAAGTCACAGATTCCAGTGAAAATGTCTTTGGGATTCCATTGAAAATCCCACTGGAAGTCACAGATTCCACTGAAAATGTCTTTGGGATTCCATTGAAAATCCCACTGGAAGTCACAGATTCCACTAGAAATCCCATTGGGATTCTATTGAAAATCCCACTGGAAGCCACAGATTCCACTAGAAATCCCATTGGGATTCTATTGAAAATCCCATTGGAAGCCACAGATTCCACTGAAAATACCATTGGGATTCCATTGAATATCCCGACAAAATTTCCCAATGGGATACCACTGGAATCCAGTGGAATTTCCATTTGGGATTTCACTGGGATTCCAGTGGAATCCCAACTTGTAATTTCAGTAGGGACTTTTTCATTTTACAAAATTGATCAAGATTTATTAGGGAGCAATATTGAGTTTTCAGAAACTACTGCAAGTCCATGTGCCTATCCAAAGTCATGACTTTTCCTGTCACCTAAAGTTGTATCTTAAAGCTTTTGTTTTAGGAATTTGATGTTGAGAGTAGATCTTTGTTTGTTTTGGCTTTTCAATTGACAATTCAGATGTTTATTAAATTCTACAATCACTTGTTAATCATTTCAAGACAGTTGACCTATAAAATATGATGAAACCTTTTCAACTGATTTTCATAGTTTGTTCTTATGTTGTGCTGTAACACCACTGTTCCAGGTTAGGGTAGGGTTGAGCACTCAAAACTTGTTTAACCTGCAACATTCTTTATGTGCCTGTCACAAGTCAGGAGCCAGTATTTCCATGGAAGTTGTTGGTTTATGTATGCTATATATTTGATTTTCGCTACTTGTTTTGTTATAAATTAGGCCGTAAGTTTTCGGGCCTTTTATAGCCGACTATACAGTATGGGTTTTCTCATTGTAGAAGGCTGTACAGTTACCTATAACTGCTTACATCAACTTTATTCAAACTTTGGTGGATAGTTGTCTCATTGGCAATCATGCACCATCTCCTTATTTTTTATAAGTATAGGTCAAAACTGCATCTATGCTGTTTATTTATTTTTGTGTTGTTGAGTTGCATTTCATCTGTAATAAACAGGTATAAATTCTTGTAACAATATGTTTTATCTACTAGTATGTGAAAATCATGGATTATTTATTCCTTTCAAAATTCTGTGAATAAATAAATGGGAATGTGTCCATGGGACACGATGATGCCCCGCTTGCATATAACATTTTAAACATGTTAAAGGGTCATAAATCAAGAATGGTAAAGTGACACACAGTACCCAAATGAGTACTTGATCTGAGTTTTGTGGTAATAAGCATTGTGTATAAGTTTTGAACATTTGATTAAGCAAACTTAAGTTTATAGTGAACTAAAATGGATAAACAGCTGCACCATGAGTGCATGATACGCCTTCGCTTTTCAAAGAATAAAGTTCAATAACTTCTTAATGTCATAACAGAAATTCATGAAAAACTAAAGGAGGTTATCTTAATAGATACAAACCAGTCACCAAAGTTTCATGATAACTGCTCAAAGCATTGTCGGAAAACTGGAAAATCCCCTTTTATGAATAAAATCACATAACTCCAAAACTTAAAATCTAAAATTAATAAAAATCAAAGGAGCTTAAGTCAAAAGATATAAACAATTCACTAAAGTTTCATGAAAACTGCTGACAGCATTTTGAGTCATTGTCCGAAAACTGAAATTCCCCTTTTTAATGAATAAAACTCCATAACTTGGAAACGTAAAATCTTGAATTTATAAAAATCGAAAGGAGATCATGTCAGTAGATATAAACAATTCACCAAAGTTTCTTGCAAATTGGTAAAAGTTTTTGAGTTATTGTCCGAAAACTGGAAATTCCCCTTTGTAATGAAAAAATCCCAAAACTTGGAAACTTAAAATCTAAAATTTATAAAAACGAAGGAGCTCACCTCAATAGATATAACTAATTCACCAAAGTTTCATGTAAATTGGTTCAAGCGTTTTGATTTGTCAGACATGTTGACGACAGACGGACAGACGGATGGACAGACAGACGGATGGATGGACTGACGGACTACGGTATACCATAATACGTCCCGTAAACTGCCGTATAAAATTTGGCAATTTTTCTATAATTTGTAAAGGAGCATAACTCTAGAACAGTAAAAGTGAGGCCACCAACATTCAAACTTGATCTGTGTTTTGTGGTAATAAGCATTGTGTATAAGTTTCATAATATTTGGTTCAGGCAAACTAAAGTTAGAGAACGGACACAAAAATATCAGCAACTTTTCCATTTGTAAAGAGGCATAACTCTAGATCTAGAATGGTAAAATGACGCTACCAAAATTCAAACTTGATTTGTGGTTTGTGGTAATAAGCATAATGTATAAGTTTCATAACATTTGGTTGAGGCAAACTAAAGTTAGAGAACAGAAACCAATTAATGGGACGACGGACTAACACTGGTAAATTATTAAGTCAGGGATTTCGTTACCATAAATTACTTAAAACTTTTAATAAATTCTTTCATAGATACAAAGATTTGATTAGTAAATTTGGCTGTACCTGTAGAAAACTTATAAAAACGGTATTTCACATCCTAAATTTTACAGTAATATTGTACTAAAAGCACGGAAATCACTGTGTGATCCATGTTAACTCATCGAACCTTTAAACAAACTTATTAGTAAAGGTTATCTTACAAATTGTTGTAATTAGATCTTTGAATATAGTTTACATTAGCACATGTAGCACAAATAACTATTTTGTCATCAGCAAATTAAAACATAACTAAATTTGTATTTTTTTAAGTGGCAGGGACCGCTCTGTGCGTCGCCAATGTCGCAATTTGCGATTTTTATTTCATCTGGCGACAAAATACAGCTGCTGGCGATATTTCTGGCGCCAACATTTTCCTATATAAAATTTTCATTTCTTGACAATATCGATCTTCATGTTAATTGGTAAAAGTTAAAACAAATAAATTGTACAAAATTTTACCTGGCGACAAGTTTATGACTGTTTACAACCCCAAGCTAATCAACGGTTACAACAGGTGTCATAATCTGTTGTTACAGATAATCCATTCATCGGATGGGTCATTAATGTCAATAATGATCATCAACATTAATTAATTCAAATAGAATTGGTCAGTCTGCATTTGTCTATTTCATTTGAAGAAATGTTCATACGACAACACAATTTTCAATGTTTTCCGTAGTTAAATGAAGAAAACATAATTGACAGGAAGTTGAAAACCATAATCAAATTGTTAAAAACATTGTTTTACTTGTTTTCCGTACAAAATTAGCAAATTCAAACGAAATTTGTCTTTGACTGCCCTCAGTTATGATACGAAAATAACAAAAACGACCGCCATTTTTGTTCATGTTTACCTCTTCTACGTACTGTGTATAATCCTCCAAAGAGGGAGCACACTCGAATAAAGAAAGATAACTCACTTTTACTTTTCCTAGCATTGAGATACCTACTTAAGACATGTCTTAGATATGGCTACATACTTCTGGCTTGATAATTTATATGTTTGGGTCTTTTGAGTTATGGGAAGAGTTAAAGAGGGTTTAGTAGCAGGATGGGTAGGGTTGGTAGGTGCCTTGGTCATATTCTTTATTTCTAATACAATTTTTCACTATTCTCTAAATCTAAACACCTCTTATTCTGTTTTCTTCATACAAATACCCATTTTTCTATTTTTTATTTTTAGTTTAAAAATTCTCTATTCTGTAGCATTTACAGACCATAAGCTAATGTATATTCTTCTACATATGAAATACTGACAAAGAAAATAAAGTACACATGTCAGTTTTGTTGTATGTATAGAAACCCTATGCAATAACTTACTTAGTGTAACATGTTAAATGATGTAAAGTGCAGGCTGAGTGCATAAGAAATTTAAATTGAACATAGTTTAAATTTTGATAGAAGAATTAAAGACTCTAGCTGGCTCTAAAGTTTGCTCCAAGTTTTAAAACTGGCGACAAAATATAGGAGCTGGCTATTTTTCTGGCTCCAACTTTTGGGAGCCAGAGCAGCCTGAGTGGGATGTATAAATACACATCCACGTTAATTTTTTCTATATAGAGGTTAACATAACTATCCTACAGCCTGTCGATACTTTTATTTTGGCATTGCACAAGTCATGTCTTCTTTGACTGTCCATGATATTAAAATACTAAATCCCTGGGATGTGTTTTAGTTGATTTTAGTCTCTGATGCATGATTTTTATTATTAATTGATTAATTTTGGCTTTTAACTAGCTTTCAGTATACGTAATCACAGTACTCTCAAATCGTACTTTCATGTTGACCTGTTGATACAATCGTAATGTTTTTGTTATTCAATCTTTCTCTATTTTTAATATATACCAGCTGCTTTGATAAGTGTTTAGTATGACTTTAAATTTTACTTCTGTTTCTCGTACTATGAACAACAAAATTATTTATTTTGTAAAAATATTTCTGTTTTCCATTTATACTGTGTCTTTCTATGTTGTGAAGTTACACTATTTTTTCGGGTAAGGTTGAAGGTTGGTACCTATTAAACGTTTAAACCCGCTGCATTTGTTTGCACCTGTCCTAAGTCAGGAACCTGATGATCAGTAGTTGTGGTTTGTTGATGTGGTTCATAAGTGTTTCTCTTTTCTCATTTTTATATAGATTAGACCGTTGGTTTTCCCGTTTGAATGGTTTTACACTAGTCATTTTGGGGCCCTTTATAGCTTACTGTTCGGCGTGAGCCAAGGCTCCGTGTTGAAGACCGTGCTTTTGACCTATAATGGTTTTCTTTTACAAATTGTGATGGAGAGTTGTCTCATTGGCACTCATACCACATCTTCTTATATCTAATTACGTACAGACGTACAAGGGTAAAACTTAATGCCCCTCCGCTACGACGGGCATAAAAATGCATATATATATAAAGCAGCAGGACTCTTATTAAGACTGAATATGACAGTACCTTATTCTGCATTCTTTCATCTTTAACCATTTATACTAGTTCTTCTGGTATCTCCTGATTGTTGTCATGAATTTAGGTTTTCATTTCTTTAACGTCCAGGCAATTTTGGTAAGAAAGCACCATATTTCAAGCTAAGTGTACCCATGGTTTGTCCTGGGTGTATTTTGATAAAATGATAAATGTTGACTGCATCTTTTGGTGTCTCTCTTGTAAAACAATAATGCAAAGTCTCTGTGTGTTGTTTAACATTACTAATCATAGGAATTAACCAGTAACATATATTGTATTATAATTTCACTTTGAAACATCTGGAATAATCCTGAACAGTGACTGCACAGTTTCAGCATCCTTTGTTCTTAATTTTTCTGATATTAGCTGAAAGCAGGATCAATATTTTCATGTGTGTGGTCAACAAGTACGAACGACCAGAGAACCTGAAAAAAATATCTGTTGAGTTCTTGACTAGTATCATTTATTTATCCATTAAAGAAGTAGAGCTTTGTTAGAATTTTGAAAGGTGGAAGCAGTATAATTACTTTTAATACACTAAAATATGTAATAAATAAAACAAGAATGTGTCAATGAAACACAGATGTCCCTGCTTGTAAATATATCTCAAATTTATCAATTTTTTATTAATAAAGTAACATAATATGAGAATGGTGAAAGTGACGAAACCCAAACTTGATCAGTGTTTGGTGTTAATAAGCATTGTGTATAAGTTTCATAACACTTGGTTGAGGCAACGTAAAGTTAGAGTGCAGTTTGGGTTTTGAACTAGTTTTCAATTACTTCAAGTTCCTGATATTGATTCATGTTTTTTATTGCAGTACAGTATGTACTAATCTGATGATTTATGAGAGCACAATTAATACAAAGACAACAACATGTTTATCAAAATATCATTTTCATTTTGTTACTTCTTAATATTCTAAAACCACAGAAGAAAAATAAATTTCCATATCTTGCCCTGTTAATGAGTTTTGATGAAAATTAGTTTTAAAATTATTCATCAAATACACAGGATAAGAACATGTGGGTAGTGCTCTGTGGTTAAATAATTGACTCATTTTCATAGGTTTATGACCACTGACCAGCTATAATAATAATGGCTATAGAAAAGAGGTGTATAACAAGTGTTTAGAAATGAAGAAGATTATATATAATGAACTTCAAAGAAAAATACATTTTATATTAGAGCTGCCATGAGAAAAACATATAATAAATTTTATAGCAATAAGGAATTAAAATATTAATGTACAAGCATAAATCAAATATAGTTAAGTACAACATTTAATATTGTTGATGTTAATAACATTTCTATAATATAACAGATTTTCTTGAGGAGAATTTCTAAAATATATGAATTTATGAGGGCTGGGATCCCGCTAACATGTTTAACCCTGCCACATTCTGTATGTATGTGCCTGTCCCAAGTCAGGAACCTATAATTCAGTGGTTGTCGTTTGTTGCTGTGTTACATATTTGTTTTTGTTCATTTTTGTACATTAATTAGGCCTTTGTTTTCTCGTTTGAATTGATTTACATTTGTGATTTGGGGCCTTTTATATCTGACTATGCGGTATGGGCTTTGCTCATTGTTGAAGGCTGTTCTGTGACCTATAGCTGTTAATTTCTGAGTCATTTGGTCTCTTGTGAAGAGTTGACTCATTGGCAATCATACCACATCCTCTTTTTATATGTACACCTTACAATCATTCTATACATCAAATATAGTTGACCTACTGCTTTAAGTATTTTAAAACAGACCAAAACACAAAACTGAACAATTGACCAATTAACCATGATGGTGAGGTCAAAGTCAGATGATACCTACCAGACAGTCATGTAAGCCTTACAACCATTCCATACACCAAATATAGTTAAGCTGCTGCTTATAGTATTTGAAAACTGACAAATACACAAAACCTTAACATTGAATACTGAACCATGAAAAGAGGTCAAGGTCAGATGAAACCTGCCAAACTGACATGCACCCTTACAATCATTTCATACACCACTTATAATATCTGAAAAGAGTGTACACGCTGAAATGTCTCGCCTTCTTTATCAACCATTGATTTTATGTTGATAGTCCTAAACATAAAGCTTTACTACAAGTTTCATATGATCTTAACATGATCCAAGAAAATGAGGCCAAGGTCAGATTAACCAATAATAAGAAATAGATGTACACCTTACAATCATTTAATTCACCAAATATAGTTGACCTATTGCTAAAGACTCTAAGAAACAGACTTAACCAAGAAAACTAAGCATTGACCAATGAACCATGAAAATGAGGTCTAGGTCAGATGATACCTGCAAGACAGGTACAATCCTTCCGTACAACAAATAAAGTTGACCTATTTCTTATAGTTTAAGAAAACAGACCAAAACACAAAAACTTAACACTGAGCAATGAACCATGAAAAATGAGGTCAAAGTCAAATAAAACCTGCTAGACTGACATGTAGATCATAAAAATTTCCATACATCAAATATAGTTGACCTATTGCATATAGTATTAGAAAAAGACCGAAACACAAAAACTTAACTTTGACCACGAACCATGAAAATGAGGTCAAGGTCAGATGACACCTGAGACAGACATATACACCTTACAATCCTTCCATACAACAAATATAGTTGACCTATTGCTTACAGTTTACGAAAAAACAGACCAAAACACAAAAACTTAACACTGAGCAATGAACTATGAAAATGATTTGATTTTGATTTGATTTTGGTGTTTTAACGCCACTTTGGGCTTTTTCTTGGCGGCCAGTTTTATTGGTGGAGGAAGCCGGAGTGCCCGGAGAAAACCTGCACCGACCTTCGATAGGAAAACTGACAATCCTAGTCAATTAAGATTGAGTCGATGTGCACCCGCACGAACGGGTTCGAACTCACAACCTCAGTGTTGACTAGCTAGTGATTACAGTAGTAACTACTTAGACCACTCGGCCACCGAGGCCCCAACTGTGAAAATGAGGTCAAGGTCAAATAAAACCTGCCAGACTATCCATGTGTCTGGCTTTCTTCAACAGAAGTGGCAGGCTCGACAAAAAGGACTAAATCACGCAACTCTAACCTTGAATACTGATCCATATAATGAGGTCAAGTTCAGGTGAATTGTTTCTGACAGACCAGGGCTTCCAAAATTTTCTGATGACAGTCGGACATTTTTCAAGGAAATATTTTCAAGTCCGGAATAAATGACCGTTTTGGAAGCCATGGTGCATAGTATTTGCTTTTAAAAGAAATATGTTGCAAAATATGCAAATTTGAAACTATTTGTGGAAAAATAGGAATTTTGCTATCTTTCAATCAGTAATTCTATAGTGGTGTAAACTGAACTGTATCTGTTTAACCCTGCTTAATTCTATATATATGTACATGTACAAAAATAAGAAGATGTGGTATGATTGTCAATGAGACAACTCTCCACAAGAGACCAAATGACACAGAAATTAAAGGTCACTGAAGGCCTTCAACAATGAGTAAAACCATGTATATATATGTGCCTGTTCAAAGTCAGATGCCTGTAACTCAATGGTTGCTGTTGGTTTATGTCTGTCAAATTTGTTTTCTTTTTTGTTTTGTAATAAATCAGTCCTTTTATAGCTGACTATACAGTATATGTTTTGCTCTCCATTGTGGAAGGCTATACAATGACAACATGTGGTGTCCTTAAGTTAATTCTACTTCATTTGGCAACCATACCACATCTCCTCATCTTATATTTATTTAGGTGTTAAGTGGTCAAAATTACTCTAAAAATTTCAGACCATTTAGAATTAGCTGAGCCTGTCAAAGATATTCTGCATATAAAATCCTGAAATCCAAGTACATGTATAAAGAGCGTAAGAGGGATGAACAGACAGAATTACAATAAATTATCTCCAAAAATTTCAAACTTTAAAAAATAGCTCTCCATTTATATCTTAAAACAATAGACTCTCAAGAGCCCGAATCGCTCACCTGTAACATTTTGCTGAAAATCTAAAATGCCATTTAAATGTTCTTTGTATCTGTCATATTTTCTTGAAAAGCAAAAATGCATTTTACCCTATGTTCCATTATAGCCATAGTGGCTATGTTTCTTGACGCAAGGAAATAAAATACAAAATTTATACTAAATACTCTGAAACTCATTCAGCCCTACCGGTAGTTTGGCTCAAAAAATTCAGCAGTTTCAAAGCCAAAGATTTTTAAAGTAAGGCAAGCAAACTAGATGAACAAAGTGTGAAAATTGTCTTTAAAGGGCAATAACTCCTTAAAAGAGGTCAATTGACAATTTTGGTCACATAAACTTTTTGTAGATCTTACTTCACTGAACCTTTTTATCTTTATCTTCAATAATATTCAAGATAATCACTAATAAACTGTTATCACAGAGATATGTCTCGCTTTTTGTAATTTCAATAATGCAAATGTTGAAATTAAAATAGCAACACTTTAACATGTAAGTTTTGCAAATATTCAAAGTCAATGAACCATGACTGAAGGTACATGGCTAATCAATCTCCATGGAAATGAGATGTGCCAATGCTAATACAACTGCATACCAAATACCATTGACTTATCATAAGAAGTTCCCTTAAACAAACCTAAACACGAATAATACATGTAAACTAAGCAAAATTTCAAAAGTCAATAAACCATAACTGAGGGGCAGAGTCAAATAATCTCCATGGTAATGAGATGTGCCAATGCTTATACAACTGCATACCAAATATCATTAACTTACCACTAGTGGTTCCCCATAACCAACCTAATCACAAACTAATACATGAAAACTAAGCAAAAGTTTCAAAGTCAATAGACTATGACTGAGGGGCGGGCCAAATAATCTCCATGGAAATGAGATGTGCCAATGCTTATACAACTGCATACCAATTATCATTAACTTACCACTAGTGGTTCCCCATAAACTGACCTAATCACAAACTGATACATGAAAACTAAGCAAAATTTCAAAGTCAATAGACCATGATTGAGGGGCAGGGCCAAATAATCTCCATGGAAATGAGATAGGCCAATGCTTATACAACTGCATACCAATTATCTTTAACTTACTACTAGTGGTTCCTCATAAACTGACCTAATCACAAACTAATACATGAAAACTAAGCAAAAGTTTCAAAGTCAATAGACCATAACTGAGGGGGGGCCAAATAATCTCCATGGTAATGAGATGTGCCAATACTAATACAACTGCATACCAAATATCATTGAATCACCACTAGTGGTTCACCATAAACTAGACTTAATCACAAACTAATACATTGTTGACGCCGCCGCCGCCGCCGCCGAAACAACATACCTATGTCTCGCTTTTGACTCCGTCAAGCGAGACAAAACTGCAAAATTTCCTTTAAATTACCAATTTAGTGGCAGCAACCTAACAATGGGTTGTTCAGTTCGGCTAAAAATTTCAGGGCTGATAGATTTCACCTATTGAACATTTTACCCATGTCAGATTCGCTCTAAATGCTTTAGTTTTGAGATATAAGCCAAAACTGCATTTGACCCTATGTTCTATTTTTAGCCATGGCAGCCATGTTTGTTGATGGATCAAAACTTGGATAAAATTTATAAACTAGATACCTTAAGGAACATTCAGGTAAAGTTTAGAAGTATTCGCCCAGTTGTTTCAGAGCAGAAGATTTTAAATGTAAGCAAACATGATGAACAAATTGTGTAAAATTGTCTTTAAAGGGCAATAATTCTTATATGATTTGCATATCTATAAATACTTGAATTGGATTGGTGAATTAGATTTTTTCCTTGGTTTACACTTGATAAACCATGTTTCCAAACTACTTTCGTAACCTTCACTGTGATCTATTCATGCGCGATACACATGCATGCAGGGATCCCGGATTTTCAGCAAATTGAGATTGAAAAACAAATACATAAAACTTGTTTCTATTCTAATGCATATATAACAAAAAGAAATAATGCATTAAAAGCTTCTAAAATGTATAAAATTAAGATTTAAATAAAATTCGTGAAATTTCATGAATGATTTAGCGATTTTACATCATGGCAAAACACGACGTCATACAAATGAAAACTTAAAAGCGAAAGATTATTTCACTACTTGTACGCTTCAAATTTGAATTATTTCTCATTAAAATGAAGTTTTGAGGTAGGTGCTATTTCATTTTAGGTTCTGTTGTATTTATCGAACATTTATGGATTTTAGAAAGTCAATATTGCGCCATCTCCTTAGTTACGACCTGTGCATTTGGTGGTAATTTATATAGTAGCCATTACACAAAAAATGTTAATTAAAAATCGCGAATATTTGGCTTAAGAATTATAAGGATTAAACACATTTTCTAGAGGTTGTTGATGTGTAAACCAGGGCTCTTACTCACAAACTTAACATAAAAGTCCTTAAGGGTCAATTAACAATTTTGGTCATTAAAACTTTTTGTAGATCTAACTTTGCTGAACATTATTGCTGTTTACAGTTTATCTCTATCTTTAATAATATTCAAGATAATAACCAAAACTGCAAAATTTCCTTAAAATGACTAATTTGGTGGCAGCAACCCAACAATGGGTTGTTCCGTTCATCTGAAAATTTCATGGCTGATAGATCTTGACCTATTGATCATTTTACCCCAATTCAGATTGCTGTAAATGCTTTAGTTTTTGAGATATAAGCCAAAACTGCATTTGACCCTGTGTTCTATTTTTAGCCATAGCGGCCATGTTTGTTGATGGATCAAAACTTGGATAAATTTATAAACTAAATGCCCTAAGGAACATTCAGTTAAAGTTTGAAGGTATTTGGCCCAATAGTTTCAGAGGAGAAGATTCTTGAAATAGTTTACGCCGACGACGACGACGGATGCCAAGTGATGGCATAAGCTCACATAGGGCCCTTCAGGCCTCATGGTGAGCTAAAAGAAACAAATATTCTGAGAGTATTGCATGGCAATACAAAGTCCTCTACCAGTTAAAAATTCATTTTACATTAACAAAATGCTAACTTGATTTATAACTTGTCATGGTGTAAACAATATATAACAAATATCAAGTCAATATCTTCAAGCATGATGAAAAAGGTGTGGAAAACTGATTTGCCTCACGGACCGACAAACAAACAGACAGACAGACAGACGGACGAACGAACGGACAGACCGACAAACAGACAGACAAAAGGACAGACAGACAGACAGACAGCAGACAGACAGACAGACTGCAGACCTAAATTCCCCTTAGACTTCGTGGGTAGGGACTTATAATTACCAAACCTACCCTAAGAAAATTAAAGTTTGAATGTATATATACAATTCTAACTTCATATCATGATATTTCTTTTAAACTAGATTAAAACTAGACAAAGTGATGCCCCACACTCCAAGTCTCTGAAGTAACTGTATTATAACAAAGTCAATGTGAGACTTTCTTTGAGATATCATTGTGTCTGGGAGACACAAATGATGTCCCTCAGATGCAAAGTGTTATTTTAAAATACACAAAGTTGAGTATGGGAGCACATAGGTTTATGGTTCATTGAAGGAGGAGTTTTCCCAAAATGTTATGTACCTCTTATGCAAGTATATACTCCATGAATGACAAAGTTCAACTATCTCTAAAAGAGCAAATATTAATAAAATCAAAACCCTGACCACATGCACATCTTCAATATATGTACAAACCGCCAGCAAAGTGAAAACTTCCTAGCATTCAAACTGTAGGAGGAGTGATCCTGAAAAGCTATGCACCTCTTATGCAAGTAAATACTCCAAAATGACAAAGTTCAACTATCTCCCAAAAGAGCAAATATCAAAAAATCAAAACCCTGACCACATGCACATCTTCAATATATGTACAAACCGCCAGCAAAGTGAAAACTTCCTAGCATTTAAACTGTAGGAGGAGTAATCTGAAATAACTATATACCCATATTGGGACAGACGGACGGACGGACGGACAGGGGTAAAACAATATCCCCCCCCCAACTTTTAATTGCTGGGGGCATAAAGAGTTATACACTTAAAGTTTAAAATACTATTGAAAGATCATAATTTAAATTATTCATGTTTACATAGAAGTCTTTTGTTTATATTTGTGTTGTGTTGTTTTGTTTCTGTATCATGTATACAAATGTACTTACCATCCATTTCTTTCATTTTTTATATCTATTTTACCAAATTCCATATATATATATAGATATATAGAACAAAACCATAAAAGATATTTCTTGTGATTGAGAAATCAAATTTTATATGCTGGTAAATATAGTGTATTAGGTCACTAGCACACTATGTAACTAATAGTATTATCAGAGAACAATTTAGAATATGGACAACATAAAACTTTTTTATCTTTTCATTGGAATGAATAGTGGAATATATATATCATAATGGAGAGTATGGATGGGGTTTACAGAATAGAGAATAATTGACAAAAAAGTGCAGAGTAAAGGGCAAACAAATAAAGAATAGAGAAACAATTGCAAAAATAATACAGAATATTGAATAATGGGGCACACAAATATAGTGAATAGAGATAATACAAATTGGCAAAATAAATATTGAATAGAGAGAAAAATGGTCTAATATTTAAAGAATAAAGACATAAAGGACCCCTCAGTCATCCAAACCCTCATTTAGCAGAACAGTAAAAAGATAAAATCTACTTTCAAGGAGTGTATTATATGTGGACTTTTCAAACAATTTCATATATTCCCATATCTTTAACTATATATGTTACCAAATACTTACATCTTTCCATTATTATGTTGTCTTTTAGGTCACATTGCATTTCAAGCTGCGATGTTCAATACTTGCACAGTTGTACACCTAGAAAAAAAATGTCTGCAAAATAAGATAAAACAGTCTTGTTAAACTTAGGCAAACTGTCATTTTATTATTACTAGTATAGATACAGAATTGTGTGACTTTCTAACAGAAAATTTACATCACATCAATGAGAAATTGCAAAAGGAAATAAAATTATTCATTTGTCACTATCTTTGTTGATGATACATGAGGGCATAAGCCGCCTTATTTTACATGTTCACAAATCAGTATCCAGGAGAGCAGTAGATATAGAGGCTCTGCACCTTCCCTGAAATTTTGCACCCTGGTGCTCTTTAGGAACCAGGTGCTTTTTCAAGTAAGGAAAGAGTTTAAATATTATCTATCATGATGCCTTAATCATCAACCATTCATCAGATGTCCTCACATCTAAGGGAGCTACCATTTGAAATTTATGGGGGCTAGAATGAAATTTAAAAAAAAAGGCAGGACAGGAGTTTTGGGTAAAATAAAAGTTAGGATGAGCAACTTGGCAAAAGAAAAGGCAGGAAGACAACTTATGTAAAAAAAGTCAGGATAAATTAATAAAAATAAAAGGCAGGATAGAGATTACAACTAAAAAGAATGCAGGACAAAATTTTTCATCCTAGCCCCCTAAAAATCAAATGGTTAGCTCCTAATAAAAGATGATTTAATATTGATCATTGAAATGTGTGTCAGAGTGAGAACTTCTCAATGTTCATTTCTTTAGGAATATTTATTACCCTAAATTACTGTTTTATTGTCTTTAAGTGACTGACACAGTACTGAGGATACAATTTTCATATCTCTTCATTTATATCTACAAATTCTAATGATGTTTCACATCCTGGGGATTAAAACCCATGAAATTGAAATTTTTCACACATAATTGACTAATAGTAGTAATTGGGAATGTAAACATGTAATAATGTTTTTCCCAGTAGGCAGTTTAACCAAACTTCAGATAGACAAGACATAATAAATCTATTATACTATAAACACAGCATGCACAGGACATGTGATCCTACCATAATGATGAACTGAGTCTATACTGTCCCTTTAACAAATAATGCGAAGTTAAAATTTTGTTATTTAGATTCTGTGAATTTTAAAATTTTAAACATTTTTAGTTTGTTGAAATAAATATAAGTTATAAAATTATACTTAATCATCTGTAGAATTTTTTATTAATGTAAAAAAAGAATTAGCATATATAAATGATTAATCTATAAACAAGATAAAGATTATAGTCGATCCGGGTAATTTCGTACAGGCAGGTAAATACCATACATATTACATTTTGCTTGTTTATCAAACAGGGAACCAAATGACTTTCATTTAGGACCAAAAGTGTACGGAATTACCCCAACCGACTCTAATGTAAGATCAACCTCCTTGGTAAGATATGTACATGCATTCATACACTGGGGCTCCAGTAGGAGGTTCACCCTAAGGTCACAAGGCTTTTGACCTTAAATGAATGGTGTCTAGAAATTTCTCCAGGTTACTTTTAAGCAAATAGAACAATTTTGAACATTTAAAAGGTCCCAAGTACATGTAAATATTAATGAGACACAAGATGGCTCCAAAACAATGTATTAAAAATTTCAAAGAACAGATAAACATATACATACAGAATAAATGTGACAAGCCATTTTACATTTTCACTTGGGGTTTGTGTTGATAGTAAAAAGGTATTGTAATCGACTAATAATGGATTGTTGAGACTTGTTATCAGGTTATATGTCTATACATTGTAGAAAATTGTAAATTTGGAAAAAAAATTTTTTTTTTTTACAGTGGGGCCCAATAAGGAGGGTCCATGCCCCAAATAACTGTGATGTAGATGAATAGAAAATAGGATTTTGTGCAAGTAAAGCCTAGATTTTGTAAAAAACACAGACTTTTAATTAGTTTTATCTATTACAGATTTTCATTATAAAAACTTACTTACAAGTATTATGTCCATGCCAGCATTTATCGTGTACAAAAGTCCTACACAACATTTAATTAAATACAATCCAGTCAAGCACACCCTAAAAGGTGTACTTGAATAGGTCCATATTTAGTAGTCTTGATTCAATGAATTATCTTTATTTCTGAATTTTAAATTTGTTTTATTAAACTGTATAAGGAAATTATTGCTCTATCTATTAACAGATTAAGCATTGACTTTATTGTGGTCAAGCAGATGACAAAAATATTCTAAATCCAGATTTCCCATACCTTTACCTTAGGATTTCCCAACTGAAGTGGTTCATCCATATGTAGTCAAATAATTATGACGTCTTGAAAGGCTATTTTATTTAAAAAAAATAAAATAGCCTTTCAAGACGTCATAATTATTTGGACTAGGTTCGTATGGATAGTAAACCCGGCAAATTGTAACAAACCCCTGTGGTTCATCTGGAAAAGGTGGAATTTACAGAATAGGTAACAGGTAACAGGTCTGTGGAATCGGAACAAACATTCTCACCTTCAATCTGTTAAAGTTCGATCTACACAAGAGT
This sequence comes from Mytilus coruscus, assembly GCA_017311375.1. Taxonomy (NCBI): domain Eukaryota; kingdom Metazoa; phylum Mollusca; class Bivalvia; order Mytilida; family Mytilidae; genus Mytilus; species Mytilus coruscus. Next base: position 76,081,445 of record CM029597.1, on the reverse strand, counting down.
CAAGAAAGAGTGGCAGTGTCGATAGAAAAGCGTCTGTTATCCAAATAAATCAGGGAACCAGTTCAAGAAGACAAAGGCTGTGTTTGGATATACGCCAGAGGTGGCCTATGGTTATCCATAGGTACCTTTGGTTTGTTATTTTATATATCAAAATATCAAACCATGGGTACCCAAAGATACCTATGGGTAACCATAGGCTGCCTTAGGCGCATATCCAAACACAGCCAAACTTTTGTGACCTTGAAGATGCAGGTCATGCAGAGCTTTGCTGAATGAAAACACGTCAGAACGACAGGAGCATGTTGTTGAAATGATTTCAATATATATATGGTAAACATTTAGTTAAAACAAGTGTAAGAGCAATGTACGTTTAAAGAGGGACTGGATTTTTGTTGTTGTTGTTGTTGTTGTTGTTGGGGGATGGGGAAGGGTCAAAAGTATAGATAAGAGACCACCATTTGATTTTTATGGGGCTTGGATGAAAAATTTTGTCCTTCATTTTATTAGTTGTAATGTCTGTTCTGCCTTTGTATTTTTCACTCTATTCGGTCCTGCCTTTTTTGTATTAAAATTGAGAATGGAAATGGGGAATGTGTCAAAGAGACAACAACCCGACCAAAGACTTGGCAAAGAGCAGAAAATAGCCAAAGGCAAAGGCCACCAATGGGTCTTCAACATAGCGAGAAAATTCCGCACCCAGAGGCGTGCTTCATCTGGCCCCTAACAAAAATGTGTACTAGTTCATTAGTTTATCCTGACTTTTTTTTACATAAATAGTCATCCTGCCTTTTTTTGGGCCAAAGTGTCTCATCTCAGGTGACGCCTTTTTATTACTCAAACTCCTGTCCTGCCTTTTTTCAAATTTCATTCTGATATTTTTTTTATTATAGTCTAGTTGCATAATGTTTATTATTTGAACAGAGTACATTTTGTACATGTATGTTAAAGTTTGTTGAAAAATTTGCGAATATTTGTATTTGCTGCAACCAAAATGAAATATAAATTATTTTCCTTTAATTTGCATAGTGGAATACTGGAATACATTGTACTTATCTTATTGATATTTGTTAACAATTTTATTAATTCTGGTTAGTCAATTTGATAACAATATGAATTTATATCTTTTCAAGTTTTAAAATTTGTACATCATTGTTTTACTCATTCCAAGTTGACTATATAGCTAGTTTATCAAAATAAAATGTTGTTTTATTATTAATCCATTACAACAATCAGTGAGAATTATTTTGAACAATTAATGCTCTAAAACAAATCTAAAGCCAACAACTTTTAAATATTTCCATGTGTTTTCATAAATTTCCAGAATTTATACCATATAAATATCTGAATAAGTTTTTAAAGTTTAATACCCATAAAACAATATGTTTTAATAGAAGTAGGAGAACGGACCCTAGGCGAACGGACTCAGGGCAAACAAACCCAGGGCAAACATGTAATCAGGGCGAACGGATTTTGTTAATGCAATTTATATTCTTAAATGAACAGGCTATACATCAAAGAATATAATGTAATAAAACCTCAATCTTTATCCAAATCTTCATATTGTATATATATATGTAATTTTCTTTCCTGTTTCAATCAAACATAATTATATACCTACTTTTGTGTAGTCAAAGAACAAATATAAATTTCTTCTCTTTATTAAGTGGGTACAATCTTTTTTCCTTTATTTTGTGTCTGCTTATATTGACATTTTGATTCAATAATGTCAAAACATAATACAAGCAATATTCCAGAAAACAGTTGGGCACTCAAGGAGATATTTAATTCTATTCATATGATCATGTATATTATTATATAGACATGTATAATATATATTTTGTCTGAAGTCATTACTTGGGTCAAAACAAAACAAAAATATTCTGAACCTGTGTGAAGTTCAGTAAATAATGATTTAGTACGTGTATACCAGTAAATATATATGTAAATCTTAAAAAGACAACCAACTGCCTGTTAATAACATGTTTAGTTAAAATGGATAAATGTTATGTAGATCTATGTGTATTCATGTACATTTGTAGCTCCATAAAACATTTGGTATTACACTTCAGCTGTGATCTCCTATAATGTTACTGTTAACAACATTTTAGGGTCAGAGAAATTTAATGCTTGATTGGGAGCAATTATTTGTGGTCACTAAAACTAAAGAAATTTATTGCTTTTAGTTGATTGACCATGTGCAGCTGGTAAGAACATAATCAGCTGATTTACTATATAATAACATGAGTCAGTGCCAAAGTTTCTCCTTTTCCTTTTATTCTTTAGATTTGTTTACTAATTATTTACTATGCATGGGGAAAAGTTTTTCTGCCTTTGTTATTTATTTGGTCAGACAATCAACTTGCTTAGTACCACTGTACTTGTACTTTTTAATTTATTTAAAACTGATATCCTTCAATCCAAAGGAGAGACATAAAATACATTAATTTTAAGACATCTACAGGGAATTGAAAGTAATAGAGAAACTATTTTAATAATATGGCATGATACTAAAATCATAGAGCTCTAATGTTACAAACTTTTGTAAGGTATTTTTAGCTCACCTGGCCAAGTGTAAAGTGAGCTTTTATCGTCACTTGGGATCCTTCGTCGTCTGTTAACTTTTACAAAAATCTTCTCCTCTGAAACTACTGGGCCAAAGTAAACCAAACTTGGCCACAATCATCATTGGGGAATATAGTTTTCAGACAAATCAGACAACCCATTATTGGGTTGTTGCCCCTGAATTGGTAATTTTAAGAAAATTTTGCAGTTTTTGGTTATTGTCTTGAATATTATTATGGATAGAGATACATTGTAAACAGCAATAATGTTCAGCAAAGTAAGATCTACAATTAAGACAACATGACCAAAATGGTCAATTGACCCCTTCAGGAGTTATTGCCCTTTATAGTCAATTTTTTAAGATTTTTCTTAAATTTTGTAATCTTTACAAAATCTTCTCTGAAACTACTGGGCAAAATAGAATCAAATTTTACCACTTTTTTCGAATTTTGCCTATTATCTTGAAACTTTAAAATGCAAAAATGATCAGAAGGACAAGTTTTACAAATAAGTCTTATGGTTGAAATCATCAGTTGACTCCTAATTCTAGAGATGTAGCTCTGTGATGCCGCAGCAATTTGTACATCTTAAAACTTATAATAGATAGACACATGATGATGATAGAAAGAAACTTAAATATATACAAAATGATCAGCAAGACAAGATCTACAGTTAAGACAAAAGGCGGAAATTGTCCGACGACTCCTTATGGGAGTTATTGCCCTTTAATTACGATTTTACCATTTTTTTTGTTCTATATGATAAAAATAATAAAAGATAGATAGAAACTTAAATAATCAAAATGATAAGCAAGACGAACTACTAATTAGTCAAATTATGCTGATATAATTAGTAGACTGTTACTCTTTATTGGAGTTTTTTTACTCTTTTGTGTTTGGAGCAAAAGCTAAATAAGATCATGAAGATAGAGAGAAACTAAACAGACTTCAATGATCAGCAATATAACATACAAAAACCCCAGAGATTTTGTCATTAATTCTATTCTTGTCTACAATGTTGGAGAGTGTCCTTTGTTGAATATATTGCATATATATAGACCAAGGTGAACGACACAGGCTCATGAGAGTCCTAGTCATTTAAAGATGAAGCAAATATCCTAAAGCTCATTTATTGCCTGAAATGATGTTTGGCAATAGGTTGAATAATCATTGCAGATTTCAGGAAATAAGCCTAATGCCTGAAAATTGCCGTCAATAACCTAATGCCTAGGCGTTAATTAGCTTATTGCCTAGGATTTAAGCTTAATACCCTAATTTTACTTACCGGTATATATATAATTAGTGCCGCTAACATATACAATTAAAAAAAAATAGAAATTAGTAATTTAAAGAACTATTAAAAAACATACATAAGATCATTTATTTTCATCTAGTTAAGGTACACATATATATACATGTATATATATATATATGTGACAAAATATTCATAAAAGTGTTTCACTTCAAACTGTCCTGAACCAGTTATTTCAAGACAGAATTTCATATGTATACAGTCATTATATGCATTAATTAGGGAATGGCTGTTGTTGAACTTTAAAGAAATATTTGAAAGAGAATCGTTGACATAATCTTTTATATTATATTACTGTATCTAAACTTCAAAGTGAAATTAATTAACTTGCCATTTTCTTCTTTGAACTGTTTTCCTCCACTGCATGATTCTTCACAAAACAATAGTAATAAAAATAGTAATAAAAATAAGAGACTGAGAGTAGTGTATTCATGATGAATTTCAACATTTTATATTCCTCTACACATTTTGTGATGTCCAAGTAATCAGGTCATGACATCAATATGAATCCATAGTAACCAATGAGATAAAAGAGAAATTCATTTTATGTCTTCCTAGATCTTTGGATGAAAACAGGCCATATTTACTTGTGTGTATTTTGCTTATAAACATAAAACACAAGTAAATGTTATACATATATATATACTCACCACATTGATTCAATGGACATAATAAAGTATAATGGGAGTAGGCCTATTAGTGTAAATAAAAGTGAAACCATAAGAATTAAGGATTAGAATACACAGTATTAGATGTTCACAATGACATACAGGAGAGAATTTGAAAAGTTTATTGTAAGTATTTCATGCTTAATGCCAATAATTGTTATCTTTTCTGTTTTGTGTATGGTCTCCTAAAAGTTTTATTTTATATCCATACCAGAGGAGTACTATAGGGGTGGGGCTAGGGGCCCGCCTTTTTGAAAAAATTTGGTTAATTATTTAGGAATCACTGAAGCATGATTTGAGCAGGCCCCTTTTAGGCAGTCAGTGGGCTCCTTTTGAAAATTCTGGATCTGCCACTGCATACCACAGACATACAGAAATTCAACATGTTTTATATTTTAAAAATTTAATACATGTAATAGATCAATTAAAACTTTTAGATTGATATATATATACATTAGTAATAAATTTAATAATCTGTCACCTAAGGATATTTGCCTATGTTTTATGTCCCACCTTTGGGCATTATGCTTTTCAGTCTATGCGTCCATTCCTCCATCCAGCAATGATGATATCTGTCCAGCTTCAGGTTTAAGTTTTTGGTCAAGGTAGTTTTGATGAAGTTGAAGTCCAATTGAAACTAGCTTAGTACACATGTTCCTATATGATATGATCTTTCTTATTTTAATGCCAAATTACAGTTTTACCCCAATTTCATGGTCCACTGAACATTTAAAATGATAGTGCCAGCATGGCCAGTGGGGCATCTGTGTACTATGGACACATTCTTGTTGTTGATTTAAATGTGAAGTATTTTAAAAGTATTTGTTTCTGAATTTCATGAGTTGATAATTGCCTACAATTTAAAATTCAAGAATTTTGCATACATCTGTACCACTTGAAAAATATTTTGACATGGATGAGGGTTTAGATGGGGTTTACAAAAAAGAGAATAACGGGCAAAATGTGCAGAATAAAGGTATAAAAAATAAATAGGGAAAAGTAGGCAAACAAAATAAATATTAGAGAATAATAGGTGCTGAAATATAAAGAATAGAGATAAATGGACAAAATTAACAAAAGATTAAAGAAAAACAATCTAATATATATATGAAGAATAAAGATATACAGAACCCTATCTAGACCTTAATAAATCAAGCCATAAACACATAGATGACAAATACCCTGATTATTTTTTTTTTAGGTCAGACAGGAATTTCGTCTGTAAAGACTCATAAGTTACTCTTGAACATGTTGAATAAAAAAAGTTTATAAGGCCAAATAATGTACAAAGTTAAAAATTTTGATAATCAAGAGATTTTCAGTGAAAGACAGAAGTCATCTAGATAAAATACAAAACTTAGAACCTCAAATTGAAAAATTATAATTGAAACTGGTTAATGGTATAATAGAGCAAAAACTTAGTTTGTAATTTGAACAGTACATTATGTGATCACTGTTTTAGAGATGAATTTCATTTCATATATTTTATATTATAGAAAGAGGACAAAAATATATATATATATATATATATGTCAATCAACTTTAGAATCCACTTACATTAACAGAGCGCTTATTTTCCATATAAATATAATAGCCATGGCAGCTTATGATTTTTCTGTTTGTCAAAGTTTTATTTTCTATTTAGCTCACCTGACCTAAGAGTCTATGTGAGCTTTTGCCATCCTTTTCGTTAATTGTCAAATCATCCATTGTCAGTTGTACACTTTTATACGCCCATTTACGGACTATTATGGTATACCGTTGACCGTCTGTCCGTCCGTCCGTCGTCAACATGTCGGAAATTAACTCAAAAGCTTTAACCAATATGCATGAAACTTTGGTGAATTGTTTATATCTATTGACGTGAGCTCCTTTTGTTTTTATAAATTTCAGATTTACCGTTTCTGAGTTTTGGGGTTTTATTCATTAAAAAGGGGATTTTCCAGTTTTCCGCGATAACTCAAGAATGCTTTTACCAACTTGCAAGAAATTTTGGTGAATTGTTTATATCTATTGACATGAGCTCCTTTCGATTTTTATAAATTTTAGATTTTACGTTTCCAGTTACAGGGTTTTATTCATAAAAAGGGTGATTTTCCAGTTTTGGACAGTAACTAAAAATGCTTTCAGCAGTTCTCATGAAACTTTGGTGAATTGTTTATATCTGTTGATGTAATCTCCTTTAGAATTTTATAAATTTTAGATTTTACATTTCTGAGTTATGGGGTTTTATTCATTAAAAAGGGGATTTTCCAGTTTTGGACACTAACTCAAAAATGCTTTCAGAACTTCTCATGAAACTTTGGTGAATTATTTATAGCTATTGATGTAATCTCCTATTGATTTTCATAAATTTCATATATGACATTGAGAAGAAATTGAACTTTATTTGTTTATAGTCTGACAACAGATTTACTACATGTAAGTATTGCGCAACAGCACAGTGTATTGCACAACAGCAAGAAATCTTTAATTGAATATAAATTCAATTCATATAACCAATTTTAAGTTCTTTGACTACATTTATTCAGAAACCTATAATATGTCAAATATTTAATTACAATCAAAATTCAGACCTGTATCAAGCTTGAATATTGTGTCCATTTTTGCCCCAACTGTTCAGGGTTGGACCTCTGCGGGCATATCCAGCTGCGCTCAGCGAAGCAGTTTATTCAAAGATCTTCTCCTCTGAAACTACTGAATTAATTTTAACCAAACTTAGGCTAAATGATCCTTAGGGTATAGAGTACATATATTTTGTAATTTTAATCTTGTCCTTTAATTAAGAAACTCTGCATAGTTTGGTCAAAACAATTAGCATTTTAAGATTAATCTGCCCTGAAATTTTCAGACCAATCTGACAACCCTATTTGAAGTAATTGCCTCTGAAATAATAAGTTTCCACAATTTTATGTTCTTGGTAACACTGATTGTCATATTGAAAACAATTTCAGATAAATATAAATTTTAAACAGCAAAACAGTAGTATGGATCCTTATATGAGTAATTGCCCTTGAAAGACAAAATTTTAATAGAATTTCAAGTTTCTTGTAGAAAATATGATAGATGGAGAGACACTTTAAGTGGTAAATATGTTCAGCTAAGTAAGGTCTGTGAATAAGCTTACATGACCAAAATAGTCAATTGATCCTTTATCCTGTTTATAGCAGTTTTGCCCTTGAAAATTATTTTACCAAAACTATGTTTTTGCAGAAACAATGATAGAAAGAGAGAAACTTTAACATTTTAAGTGATAAATATGTTCATGCAGCAAAGTAAGATCTGGGAATAGGACTTACATTATTTAAATCATTAATTGATCCTTTAAAGCAGTTATTTCCTTGAATGAATATTTTACCCATTTTTCAGCTCACCTGGCCCGAAGGGCCAAGTGAGCTTTCTCATCACTTGGCGTCCGTCGTCCGTCGTCGTGCCGTCCGTCGTCGTTAGCTTTTACAAAAATCTTCTCCTCTGAAACCACTGGGCCAAATTTAACCAAACTTGGCCACAATCATCATTAGGGTATCTAGTTTAAAAAATGTGTCCGATGACCCCGCCAACCAACCAAGATGGCCGCCATGACTAAAAATAGAACATAGGGTAAAATGTAGATTTTGGCTTAGATCTCTGAAACCAAAGCATTTAGAGTAAATCTGACATAGGGTTAAACTGATTATCAGGTCAAGATCTATCTGCCCTGAAATTTTCAGACAAATCTGACAACCTGTTGTTGGGTTGCTGCCCCTGAATTGGTAATTTTAAGGAAATTTTGCAGTTTTTGGTTATTATCTTGAATATTATTATAGATAGAGATAAACTGTAAACAGCAATAATGTTCAGCAAAATAAGATCTACAAATAAGTTGTCATGACCAAAATTGTCAGTCGACCCCTTTAGGAGTTATTGCCCTTAATAGTCAATTTTAACAATTTTTCGTAAATTTTGTAATCTTTACAAAAATCTTCTTCTCTGAAACTACTGAGACAAATTTAACCATACTTGGCCATAATCATTATTAGGGTATCTAGTTTAAAAATTGTCCGATGACCCCGCCTTCCAACCATCATGGCCAACTTGGTTAAAATAGAACATTGGGGTAAAATGCAGTTTTGGTTTATATCTCTGAAACTAAAGCATTTAGAGCAAATCTGACAGGTGGCAAAATGTTCATCAGATTTAGATTAATCTGCCCTGAAATTTTCAGACGAATCCGACAACCCGTTGTTGGGTTGCTGCCCCTGAGTTAGTAATTTTACAAACATTTTGCAGTTTTTTGTTATTATCTTAGATATCATTATAATATCTAATATCTAATACTATTAATTATGATTTTAACCTTATTTTACATGATTTCCAAAGCATCAGTAAATACAGGTGAGCGACACAGGCTCTTGAGAGCCTCTAGTTTTATTTTTGCAGAAACTATGATAGGTACAGACAACTTTTAACTGCACAAATGTATATAAGACATATACATTTTAAATAAGTCAACATGACCATGGCCACTTAATCTAAAAATTATTGAGCTAGCTAAGATACAAGTGTAAATTAGAAAATGATCAGCTTGACAAGATGTACAAATTTATCCACCAAGGAATAAAAGATTACTTTATTTTATATATTGCCCTGAAATACCTATTTTTCTAACTTTTAGGAGTTTTATGCCCCATTTATGGGCATTATGGTTTTGTCGAGCCTTCGACTTTTGTCAAAAGCGAGACATAGCGATCCTACATTCCGTCGGCGGCGTCCCACAAATATTCACTCTGTGGTTAAAGTTTTTGAAATTTTAATAACTTTCTTAACCTATACTGGATTTCTACCAAACTTGGACAGAAGCTTGTTTATGATCATAAGATAGTATCCAGAATTAAATTTTGTAAAAAAAAAATCCTGTTTTTCCGTATTTTACTTTTAAATGGACTTAGTTTTTCTGCCAGGAAACATAACATTCACTCTGTGGTTAAAGTTTTAAAATTTTAATAACTTTCTTAAACTAACCTGGATTTCTACCAAACTTGGACAGAAGCTTTTTAT